>AP018155.1:16392332-17073166 GCA_003052745.1 Caenorhabditis inopinata | reverse complement strand
TTCTCACAGTTCCAAATTCACAAAATTGCTACTTGATGCTCATTTTCCAGGATACTGTAGGAAGGATATGTGGCCACCGTTGTCGCCAGATTTTAATAATTTGGACATTTTTGTTTGGGGGTACTTACAATTAGAGAGCAAGGTCATGACTCGCTCTCTCAAACTTCGAGCACCTTCTTAACTAATTGTTGTAATTGTTCTATTTCATCAAAAAATAAACTTGGCTCACATGTTGCAAGCCATTCTTTTTTCAGTTCACATCAAAACATATAACCACATAATTATTCGCCACCCTGTATAAAGTCTTCATTTTTTTTTTCACTATTTCCGATAATTTTCACTCCATTTCCTTATCCAAAAAAAACTTTCAGAACGATCGATTCATTATTTTATCTAATAAGTTGTTTGTTCAATGTTAAAGAAAACGATTTTCAGAAGACTTATGGAAGTTGAACATGGCTTAATGCGTGAAATGGGTGAAATGCGTGAAATGCCTGAAATGCCTGAAATGCTTAAAATGCTTGTCCTAATTGTTCTATTCCTAGTATTGTAAGTTTCTTCTCACTAATTTAATAAATCATATTTTATTTTCAAGTATTTGTTTCTGTAGTTGGTTATGCTTGGAAACAGCTCTTGCGGATATTCAGGAAAATCGATTAGCTCGTGAAGCTTTCGATGCCCGTGACCTAGACGATTAATTCAGTTACATCCAATGATCAACAATTATATGAATTGATGAATGAATCAATTTGTTTAAGATTATGTCATACTTCCTTATTCATTAAAGTAAGTAGCTTTCAATATTGCTCTTTTACAGTTTCTACGTCATAATTATGCACAGAACACCTTTCTGTATATTATTGAACTTCTTATCGAAAATCTGTAAATTCAATTGTATTAGATGAGAGGTGAGGTGTAAGAAAGCGTTAATTTCTCATTGTTTTATATTTTATTATTATTGTATATTTATAAAAACTAATTGAAACTGAATTTTCTCCAATTTTTTCAAGCAATGACAATATAATACAAATACTTACAAAAACAATATGTACAATACTTACAATACTTAATACAAATCAATATTTTAATTTCATTTTATTTACATGAAAATACGAAATCTTCTTCAACGCTTTATCGGCTAAAAGTGCCATGGAAGACTTTCTCAAAGTTTTCCACTTTTTCTAAAATTTGAATTGAAGTTGGTTAAGGTAAAAAGATTTGGCACCCTTTGTTGGACGATTCCGCGAAATCATTTGATAACATTCTTCTGAATATCGAACTCCGTTAACTGTACAGTATCTAGAAGAGGGTATCTACTTCAAGACCTCGGCTAATCGTTAAGAAGACCTAAAGCGTGTAATAATGCTGATGTAATAAGCCATTTGTCCAACCGCCTCAATATTGTTGTAGGCAGAAGAAGCGGAATTTGGGAATGGATTTGAATTAGAAGCAGAAGAGGAAGCAGCGAATTTTAATGTTAAATGAGCAGGGAATTGTTGAAATGTAGGTGGTGGTTGATGCTGTTGATATGAAGTTGCACATTGTTTTTTTTCAAACAAACATTATGTCGTGCTGTAAAACGTTCGGGAGCCTGGGAGGAGGGAGGAATGCTAAAAATCGGCTCGTGGACGCTCAAATAAGCTGGATCTACGGCATGATCTACGGCGTCAGGCAGCAATTCCTGAATTTCTCATTGCCGCGCCAAGACATCGACATATTTTCAATGTGTAATGTTTCATTAGAATTATCAATGTCTATTCAAGTTAATTTTCGAAATTTTGAAATTCAAAAAAGCAAGAAATTTTAATATTTTCAAACATTTATTCGTCTTCTTTTACCTAAAGAAAGAAACTATGCGACAAGTGGTCAAATATTTATATTTTATTTTGTGCGCATTTTCGAACCATAAAAATATTGTTTTTTTTTCAGTAAATGTTGTTTGTTTCTTGTATATTTCTGTTTCCCCAGCTGCTTTATTGATTTTCTTTTTGATAATTAACTCATTTTTCGAAAACTGCATATGGTTTTCAGATATACAGGGTGGCTAATAAGTATGTGGGTTTTTTTCTGAGTGCTCTTGGCACCGTGCCAAGTCCTCCAACAAGCTTGGGCTCCTTCCCACAGTTCCAAATTCACAATATTGCTACTTGATGCTTATTTTCCAGGAAACTGGGGAAACGATATGTGACCAGCATTGTCGCCGGATTTTAATCCTTTGGACATTTTTGTTTGGGGGTACTTACAATTAGAGAGCAAGGTCATGACTCGCTCTCTCAAACTTCGAGCACCTTCTTAAATAATTGTTGTAATTGTTCTATTTCATCAAAAAATAAACTTGGCTCACATGTTACAAGCCATTCTTTTTTCAATACACATCAAGACATATAACCACATAATTATTCGCCACCCTGTATAAAGAAGCCCAAATAAAACTTTTCAATTTTTTTTCACTATTTCCAATAATTTTCACTTCATTTCCATACCAGTGTACTCTTGAAACCGAGTCCGTCACTGTTCTGCTTGTAAATCTCTTCAAACTTTAAAATATAACTTGAAAAGAAAGTCTCAAATCGTAGATCTAGGCGAATTCTGGGAATTTTCATTAAAAATATATGTCTTGACTAGATAAAAATATCCTTTCAATCCATTGAAAAAGGAATTATTCAAGCTTTTGGGCCGACACCATCATCCGAGAATAACCTTGCAGAAGTGGAATCAATATGAAACTTGAACAAAAGTTTACTCAAACAATATAAAAACAAATAAAATTAACATTTGCCGAATCTTCATCCTTTCGCCTTCACCACAACTCTCAATCTCTTCGGGTAGGAGTCGACCATGGCACGCAGGTAGTTGACGTCAAGATCGTCCCAGGCCTTCAGAAGCGCAATCTTCAGGGCTCCCAAACTGGAGTAGTTTTCGGTGGAAATCATCTGGATCAAGTATTTCCAAACGGCATAACTGATTGGATTCAAATCCGGCGAAGAAGCTGGCCATTCGGCAAAAGTGATAGACTCGGGGAAATTGTCCTTGCACCACAGTGGTGTTGCTTTGGCGCGATGAGCCGAAGCTGAGTCCTGTTGGAAGATCCAAGAATTTACATCAAAGTGATTTCTGGCCCAGGGAAGTACACCAGCTTTGAAAATGCGTTCTCTGTAATACATTTGATTCACTTTGACTCCTAGAATCACAAAAATGTTTTGCCGTTTGTGTAGATTCCACCAAAAACCATCACGAAGGCAGGATGAGAAGTGGTATTGAGGAATTTCCCATTCTGACAGGCCGACTCGAAGTCGATTGTGACGATCCGATGGTTTTGACCATTTTTATTAGCCTCCATCGTGAACAACTGCTCATCTGTGGTGAAGACAGTACGGAGGTGACGTGCTTTTTGCATGCGGAGAGCCTTGTTCTTCTCAGTCAAGAAAGCAACCTTTTGGATACGATATGGTGTCGTGACAGTAGTGAGACGACCACATCTAGGCATGTCTTCCAGTGTCCCAAGACGCTGGTAACGAGTCACAGTCCGATATACCAGAGAATGATGCACTTTCAGCTTTTTAGCAATCTTAGAATTGTACAATTCCATTCTCTTGCAATCCAGGATCGGGGAGTCTATACGACGATGCAGCCACCATTGACAGAAATTCGGAAAAATTAAGGAAAAACTTGAAAAACATAAACAAAAATGTGTAATAAAAGATAAATAAAAATCACTGTGTGCGCCTGGCGCGTTGTACCGGCGCCAGACCTGCCGCAAAACCTCATCCTATTATTTATTCCGCACTCTGTAAAATTAATAATTATGTATTCCATTTTAATTATTTTTCCGAATTTTCTCGCAAACAAAAAAAAAACTGAAATTTTCAATCTTAAAAACAATTTTATGGGAGTTATAAAAAGGTTCCGGACTGGTAAAAGAGTCTGAAAATTACAGTAAACTCAGTAGTTAAACTCTCGGTTTAGCTAAAAGTGAAAGGCTGAAATCTTGTGATATCAGTCATCAAATTTTACTCTGAGAAGGGGGGAACTCCGGATTCTCACTCAAGAAGCACAACGGAACGTAACATTGAACTTACAATACTTACATTTACTTTCCATAGATTTATACTAGATTTATATTTCCATAGAGTTTATATTTATGTATCGTAATTTCCACATATTTCCATTAAACAGTTTACATTTAGAATCTGAATCTTTCGGAATAAAATATAATAATAAAATGGAGAAAAGAGAACAAAGGAACTATAATTTTTTACAAATATCAGTCCATAAATACCTAATATGTTCGATTCCGTGGGGTGAGAAATGCGTCGCCGTCGTCCAATAAGAGAAGCCTCTTTCATCAAAAAACCTAAAGGTTCCTGTCGAATTATTATAAAATGCTGGTAGGTAGTTGATCATTTCGCATTTTCCGTGGCAATCTTTCATGAGTTGCGCATACCGCATTCGAGCCATTTTGTACCCATAAGGCGCAAGTAAGAGCTTCTGAAATTCATAATAGTGCAGTTTTTAAGTGAGTATTTATATTGTTACATCTATAACCACTGGATCAATTGCATTTTTTGCTGGGAGGTCTACATTAACTGGGAAAAATCATTGAAAACATGCAGTTACGCACAGCGCTAATTGCTACGACTATTGTCATTAAATATTTCCGTTTATTTCAAACACTTTTAATCTAAAAAAAACCTATTTCTATACACAATTTAATGCACACAAATAATTCTTGGCGTAGCGGTGCTCTCCACAACTCCCTCGCTTTCATATTCGTCAGGCCTCCATTTCCCTTTAGTGCCTTCGGCTAACTCTTTCACAATTTTCTTCAAGTTTACTCAATCAACCTCGCAATGTGTAGATCTCGATGATTTTCAAGTAATTGATAAATAGGAAAAAGCGATTATTGTTCATCAGTTTCTCGCTCGACGGTATTAATGAAGGCGATGTGGCCGTGATGTGCGTCTCTTCTACTTTTTGGTGTATGTCGTAAATTGAAGATAATTCTGAAATAATACAAATATATGGAAATTATTAAAGTTACGACAGGTGAGCCCGCCAAAAACTTAAGAGATAATGTCTGAAAGATTCGAGCACCAGTAGTCACAGTTTGGGTCCAAATTATGAAACTTCGAGTTCATATTAGTATAGATCAAACTCGGTTATAGTCAAATTTCAGTGTGTAAAACACTTTTTTCAACGATTTTTTTCCACTATGTACTGTGGAAGAGCCCAGTTTTTCTAGTTTCCTGAAAACTTTTGTACTAATGTCCGTTGAGATTAATCAAAATCATGAAAGAGCATGTCAATAAGCATCAGATTATCATAAATAGAAATCCGGAATTCAGTGTGAAACTGGTGCTCGAATCTCTCAGACATTATCTCTTAAATTTCTTTCTTTCTGTCTTAAAAAAACGTACTGTTCCACAATCATCACATCGATTTTCGTAGACTTCGGCCATATATTTCGTTAACTGTCCGGTTTTATGGTTATTTCCTTTTTCTTGTCAACCGTCACTACATTGTTAATCATTAAAGGCTCGCCCGATTGGTTGTGCTTCGCTTTCAAAAAAAAAAGATCTAAAAAACAAATCTAAAAGCCATACACAAAAACAAGATGGAGCTGCGTGCGTGCCAACGCGCTCATCCAGCAATAAAGAGGATAGGTGACCGCGTAATTTCAGTTTTCGATTGGGCAACATGGTATTTTCCAGACATTTAAATTATCGAGAATGTTGGCTGATTCATTGTGAGGAAAATTAACAACGACGGAAAAAAGACAATTATCGACGCATCACTACTCCATTGCTGGACCAAAAATTGCAGGACAATCTTCATCTTCCCATGGATTCTCGCATTTTTTGATATAATGTTCACCCCATTACATTGCATTTGGACTCAATCACTTTTTATATCAGGTTGAACACAAGGTTAATGCGTTTTTTAACCTTCAACTTTAAATGACAATAACTTTTTTTCAAATCAAATTTATTAATCGAAATAAAAACCATTAGAATCAATACATATTTGCCAACGAGAAACAAGTTTCCATATGGCGGTAGCGTTAAAGTCCGGGTTTCTGGAAGCGACGAACTCATTAAAGGCATTTTCGGCATCGTCTTGGGTTCTTTCATGATTTTAATGAATTTTAACGAGCTTTTAGTGTCCATTCCAAAGATTTCTAGTATTTTAGAAATTTTCAAATGAAAAAATTTTAACGCCGGAACTATTAATGGAGTATATAATTTTTTGATGTATAAAAAACATAACATAACAAAGCATAAAAACACTTTACGGCACACTTACGAGTTGATCGGAATCATTATCTGGCAAGCAACCTCAAATCAAATTTCAGAATGTAGTGGAAAAAAATAAAAATCGTGGAAAACAGTGTTTTACACACTGAAATCTGAATATAACCGAGTGTGATCTATACTAATATAAACTCAAAGTTTCATAATTTGGACTTATCTCGAGGGACAAATATACTAAAATTTTTCAGAAATCCCAAAAAAGTGAAATATGAGTCAGATATGAGCAATTTCCGAATGAAGCGTAAGAGGTGGAAACTAGTCATGTACTACAAAAATGTTCAAAAAAGTGTTCTAAACTTATTTTTGAAAAGTTTAGACCTCTATCTTCAAAACTGACAAAGTTGATATTTTGACTTCAGATGATGTCATCTATGGGGAGGAGGAACGGATCCGGATAATTTAAGGATATATGGGATGAGTGTACCCTAGGGTATCCTCACATCAAGTTTCAGATCGTTCTTCAACAATTTTTGCGAAGTGTGAACCGGCCTTCAGGCAGGCCTATGCTCGAAACTCTCAGAGATTGTCTCTTAAAGAGAGAATTCTCCATGTTTACAGTTTCAGTGAATAACTCCATCAAATACTCTTCTCAACAAATTGTTATAGCAAACGAAATAATTTTACCACACAGAATAATTAAAGCTATACAAGCAGCGAGGGAGGTGTTTTGGGGAAAAGGGGGAGGAATGATATTTCGATTGGCACAGTTTGTTTCCGGATCTTTATTTCGCCTAAATAAATAGCAACGAAAATGAAAAAAAATGAGAATAACTTTTGATAGAACTGAAGAAAATATACATACGGAAACTTAAGAATGACGAAGAAAACTTGAAGTTGTCGAAGCTAATAAGAATGGCCAAATCCATCGGGTTATTGCAAAAGACTTTCAAACTGCCTGTAAGAATGAAAAAATTCTCAATAAGACATCTCATCCGTCTTCTGTCATTATTTTTGGTGGAATTTGCTCTGATGGCAAAACTCCGCTGATTTTTGTTGATTTGGGAGCCAAGGTGAACCAAACCTACTACAGAGAAAACATTTTAGAGGCTGCAGTTCTTCCGTGGTCCAAATCGCATTTCGGAAACCGATGTTGGTGCTTCCAACAAGACGGCGCACCGGCTCATCGCGCCAAGGCCATTTAGCAGTGGTGCAAGAACAATTTTCCTGAGTTCATCTCCCCGTCAGAATGGCTAGCGTCGTCACCCGACCTGAATCCTATGGACTACGCCATTTGGGGATATTTGACGCAGAAGGTTTCCACCAAAAACTACGCTAGTTTAAGCTCTCTGAAGGTCGCACTTGTGAAAGCCTGATAGTGAGACGAAATGGATGCCAACTACCTGCGTGCCGTGGTGGACGCTCACCCGAAGAGGTTGAGAGCGGTGGTGAAGGCCAAAGGAGGGCGATTTGAAAACTATTGTTAGCACTTGTTTTTGTATCATTTCAATAAAATTTTGTCCAGTTCTGGTGAAAATTGAACTTGTTTGAAGACATTTATAACGTTTCAAACGTGTAACACTATTTGGCAGCCACCCTGTATTGCTGGATGAGCGCGTTGGTACACACACAGCTCCATCTTGTTTTTGTATATAGCTTTTAGATTTGTTTTTAAATCTTTTTTTTTGAAAGCGAAGCACCCACTCCATTACTCAGCGATCTCTAAAGTAACGACGGGAATGACAAAATTCTTCCGTTCTCAACTTATACCAATAGTCGCGTTATCCATAAGGTCACGTTACAATTGAACTTCGCTTCATCTCTGAAGATGATCTGAAATCGGAAAGTTCTTTCAATAAATTTACCATGATCCTCTTCACTTGATTTCAATTGATTTCAATTCGAAATGACTCCAATTATTAACTATTCTATACAAAAAGTATACGGGTGTATTGTTATTACAGAGCATTTCTCGGTATTCTGCCATCTGTCATCGTTACATTTTCTAACAAGATACATTAAAAGTGGTGATGTTCCAACCGGGCGAGCCTTTCATGATTAACAATGTAGTGACGGTTGACAAGAAAAAGGAAATAACCATAAAACCGGACAGTTAACGAAATATATTGCCGAAGTCTACGATAATCGGTGTGATGATTGTGGAACAGTACGTTTTTTTAAGACAGAAAGAAAGCAATTTAAAAATGTCTGAGAGATTAGTTACACACTGAATTCCGGATTTCTATTTATGATAATCATATATATTGACATGCATATTGACATGCTCTTTCATGATTTTGATTAATCTCAACGGACATTAGTACAAAAGTTTTCAGGAAACCTTAAAAAACCGGGCTCTTCCACAGTACATAGTGGAAAAAAATCGTTGAAAAAAGTGTTTTACCCACTGAAATCTGAATATAACCGAGTGAATATAATATGAACTCGAAGTTTCATAATTTGGACTTATCTCGAGGGACAAATATACTAAAATTTTTCAGAAATCTCAAAAAAGTGAAATATGAGTCAGATATGAGCAATTTCCGAATGAAGCGTAAGAGGTGGAAACTAGTCATGTACTACAAAAATGTTTTAAAAAAAGTGTTCTAAACTTATTTTAGAAAAAGTTTAGACCTCTATCTTAAAAACTGACAAATTTGATATTTTGACTTCAGATGATGTCATCTATGGGGAGGAGGAACGGATCCGGATAATTTAAGGATATATGGGATGAGTGTACCCTAGGGTATCCTCACATCAAGTTTCAGATCGTTCTTCAACAATTTTTGCGAAGTGTGAACCGGCCTTCAGGCAGGCCTATGCTCGAAACTCTCAGAGATTGTCTCTTAAAGAGAGAATTCTCCATGTTTACAGTTTCAGTGAATAACTCCATCAAATACTCTTCTCAACAAATTGTTATAGCAAACGAAATAATTTTACCACACAGAATAATTAAAGCTATACAATTTTTCAGCAAAATTATTAGTTTCCGAATTTCTTGTTGATTTAAGGAAATCCCTCGAATTATTATTTTAAGGGTGCACCAAAAGTATGGTAATATGCTTTTCGCGCGAGCAGGTAAATGCTGGTGCATTTTTCGCGCAATTATTTTATTTCCAAACTTTCAGCATGTTTCAGTTGCCTTATTTCCCAAATTTTCAAGCCTCTATGCTTGATTTTTACAGGTATGGTGGCTAATTCCATACGCCGAGGTACTTTTCTGGGTGGTCAATAGGGAAATGAGCCCTGGAAATGCTCTGGAATCACGAACAACCGCTTGGAAAACCATTAACCGAACCAAGCACATGAGAGGTGTCTGAGTCTGGAGCTTCGAATGAGCAATACGTCAGTCAGAAGTGAGATCGGGCTAGCCCAATATCGTGCTCGAAAGACTGCAATTCAGTTGGAAAAGAACAAGCTGATATCCAAAAGTGCAAATCTCTACTTGCTGGAACGCATCAAAATGAACTCCCGAAGATGCTGCTCATTATTATTTATTCCATAAAACAGGTATTCAGGTGTATTATTGCAAGTGAGCATTGTTCTCTCTTTTGCCATCTGGAATCGTTACATTTTTTTAAATGTGGTGATGTGGGAACGTCATCACTTTGAAAGTGATGATGTTTCTGCTAGACGAGCCTATACATTATGATTGACAATGTAGTGACGGTGAGGAACAACCATAAGAAATGACAATTGACACAAAAATACCGCCGAATGGTATGGAAATCGGGGAGGTGATTCTGAAGAAAGCAATTCAAGTTTTCGGCGGGCTCACCTGTCGTAACTTTAATAATTTCCATATATTTGTATTATTTCAGAATCATTTTCAATTTACGACGACATACATGGAAAAATAAGAAAGCCGCACATCATGGACATTGTGCCTTTAAGTCGACAACTTTGTAGAAAATTTGATAGAAATTTTGAGCTCTTTGAAAAATGCATTAGATTCACGATAGCAACAGAACATTGGAAGGGAAAGGAAAATTTTTTCAAAAAAATAAATTGAAATTATGCGTATACTCATACGCCTAGTTATAAAAAGTGATTGAGTCCAAATGCAATGTAATGGGGTGAACATTATATCAAAAAATGCGAGAATTCATGGGAAGATGAAGATTGTCCTGCAATTTTTGGCCCAGCAATGGAGTAGCGATGCGTCGATAATTGTCTTTTTTCCGTCGTCGTTAATTTTCCTCACAATGAATCAGCCAACATTCTCGATAATTTAAATGTCTGGAGAGGACCATGTTGCCCAATCGAAAACTGAAATTACGCGGTCACCTATCCTCTTTATTGCTGGACGCACGCAGCTCCATCTTGTTTTTGTATATAGCTTTTAGATTTGTTTTTTAGATATTTTTTTTTGAAAGCGAAGCACAACTTGATGCAAACGTGGGAACTGATGGCAACCCGCTCCATTACTCAGCGATCTCTGAAGTAACGGCGGGAATAACAAAATTCTTCCGTTCTCAACATATACCAATAGTCGCGTTGTCCATACGGGCACGTTACAATTGAACTTCGTTTCATCTCTGAAGATGATCTGAAATCGAAAAGTTCTTTCAATAAATTTCTTTCAATAATTACAGATCATTTCTCGGTATTCTGCCATCTGTCATCGTTACATTTTCTAACAAGATACATTAAAAGTGGTGATGTTCCAACCGGGCGAGCCTTTAATGATTAACAATGTAGTGACGGTTGACAAGAAAAAGGAAATAACCATAAAACCGGACAGTTAACGCAATATATTGCCGAAGTCTACGAAAATCGATTTGACAGAAAGAAAGAAATTTAAGAGATAATGTCTGAGAGATTCGAGCACCAGTTACACACTTAATTCCGGATTTCTATTTATGATAATCTGATGCTTATTGACATGCTCTTTCATGATTTTGATGAATCTCAACGGACATTAGTACAAAAGTTTTCAGGAAACTAGAAAAAACTGGGTCTTCCACAGTACATAGTGGAAAAAAATCGTTGAAAAAAGTGTTTTACACACTGAAATCTGAATATAACCGAGTGTGATCTATACTAATATGAACTCGAAGTTTCATAATTTGGACTTATCTCGAGGGACAAATATAATAAAATTTTTCAGAAATCTCAAAAAAGTGAAAAATGAGTCAGATATGAGCAATTTCCGATTGAACCGTAAAAGGTGGAAACTAGTCATGTACTACAAAAATGTTCAAAAAAGTGTTCTAAACTTATTTTAGAAAAGTTTAGACTTCTATCTTCAAAACTGACAAAGTATATAGTTTGACTTCAGATGACGTCATCTATGGGGAGGAGGAACGGATCCGGATAATTTAAAATATATGGGATGAGTGTACCCTAGGGTACCCTCACATCAAATTTCAGATCGTTCTTCAAAAATTTTTGCAAACTGTGACTACTGGTGCTCGAATCTTTCAGACATTATCTGAAAACTCTGAATCTGAATCTGAATCTGAGACATTAAGTTTTTGGCGGGCTCACCTGTCGTAATTTTAAAAATTTTCATATATTTGTATTATTTCAGAATCATCTTCAATTTACGACATACACCAAAAAGTATTAGGTTGATGGAAACGTTGTTGCGTTTTTATGTTGTTTACTTTTGTGAAAGATTTTTGAATAAAATGTTTGGTTATCTGTGATCGTGTTATATACCATTTTAAAGAGCATAATTCGCTGTATCTACGTGTTTTATTGATTTTTCTTTGAAGTAATCATGTAATTTTTTATAGCACTTCAAAAAAGCATGGATTCAAATTCAATGGCAAATTCAACGATTTTCTTGATCCAGTTCAAACTAGGCCGAAACTCTGTCGAGACAACTCGCGATATCAACGATGCATTTGGCCAAGAACCCACTAATAAACGTAAGGCACAATGGTGGTTCAAAAATCCGTAGCGGTGACGAGAGCCTCGAAGATGAAGAGCGTGCCGGCTGCCAGTCTGTGATTGATAACGATGAATTGACAGCCTTAATCGAAGCCGATCCTCTCAATTCAACACGAGAAATTGCCGAAGAACTCGACGTTTGCCAATCAATAGTCGTTGTTCATCTGAAGCGAATAGGCAAATCAAAAAAGCTCGACAAATGGGTACCACACGAATTAAACGAAAATCAAAAAATCGTCGTTTTGAGGTTTCGTCCGCTCTTCTTTTACGCAACAAAAATGAGCCGTTTCTAGACCGGATCGTAACTTGTGATGAAAAGTGGATTCTCTACGACAACCGACGACGTTCCGCGCAGTGGTTGGATCGTGATGACGCTCTCAAACACTTTCCGAAGCCGAAAATCCTCCAAAACAAGGTTATGGTGACTGTTTGGTGGTCTGCAGCCGGTCTCATTCACCACAGCTTCCTAAATCCGGGCGAAACAATTACAGCAGAGAAGTACTGTCACCAAATTGACGAAATGCATCAGAAGTTACGATGTATGTGCCCGGCATTGATCAGCAGAAAGGGGCCAATTCTTCTCCACGATAATGCTCGGCCACATGTTGCACAACCGACCCTGCAAAAGCTGAACGAATTAGGCTATGAGACTCTGCCTCATCCACCATACTCACCAGACCTCTCGGCATAAGAAAATTTGTTTCTCGTTGGCAAAAAATGTATTGATTCTAATGGTTTTTATTTCGATTATTACATTTGATTTTAAAACAAGTTATGATCATTTAAAGTTGAAGGTTAAAAAACACAATAACTTTTCCATCAACCTAATAGAAGAGACGCACATCACGGCCACATCGCCTTCATTTGTACCGTCGAGGGAGAAACTGATGAACAGTAATCGCTTTTCCTAGTCATCAATTACTTGAAAATCATCGAGATCTACACATTGCGAGGTTGATTGAGTAAACTTGAAGAAAATTGTGAAAGAGTCAGCCGAAGGCACTAAAGGGAATTGGAGGTCTGACGAATATGAAAGTGAGGGAGTTGTGGAGAGCTAAAAATTATTTGTGTACATTAAATTGTGTATAGAAATAGGTTTTTTTTTAGATTAAAAATGTTTCAAATAAACGGAAATATTCAATGACGATAGTCGTAGCAATTAGCGCTGTGCGTAACTGCATGTTTTCAGTGATTTTTCCCAGTTAATGTAGACCTCCCAGCCAAAATCATTCAAATTGTATGCGTCTTTAAAATTACCGTACTCGCTGATCTACTGATCTTCCAAGTGATTTGTGCATATAAGAATTGCTTAAATGTTGAATCATCAGATTCTTTGTTCGAAATTAATATTTCACATTTATTTTTATATATCTTCAAGTTTTCTTCGCCATTCTTATGTTTCCGTAAGTATATTTTCATCAGTTCTATCAAAAGTTATTCTCATTTTTTTTCATTTTCGTTGCTATTTAGGCGAAATAAAGATCCGGAAACAAACTGTGCCAATCGAAATATCATTCCTCCCCCTTTTCCCCAAAACACCTCCCTCGCTGCTATTAAGAAATTGCTGCGTCGTGGGGCCGTCATAAGGGGCGTGGCTTTACTTGCTCCGCCCTCTATTGGTATATTTGGAATGTTCCACCTATGGCTCATTTTTATACATCATTCTTATTCTTATTCCCTGGTCGTCTTCAGCTGATCGTCTTCAACATGTCGTACCATGATTTGTCTAGCAATTATCCTTCCATAGAATCTATGGATAGAGATAACGGGCCTACCACATCAACGAACACGTCATTCTCCAGAAAACGGTCAGCGCCTGTTGAATTTCATTTAAACCGTGATCAGAGCGCGCCTAAAACGGCTTGTTCATCACAAATGGAGCTACAAGTATTTCAAAATTCCATGGAAGGTTCATGGACGCAGGCATACTCGAATACATTTGATGGGAATTCAATGGTAAATTGCACTTTAATTGTAATAATATTCAGCAGAATTAATCAAATTTCAGCCGCAATTCAATTATTTGAACGACTTCACAAATCATCAAAATGCAGGTCTAAATATGCACCAACCGTATTTTGCTGGATGGTCTGTAATGCACTCATCCCCAATAAATAATAATTTTTTGGTTTGTTCACTAATGCTTTTCATTATGCGATCTCCTTTAACAATAGTTACCAATGATAATTTTCAGACCAATGCCGGCCAAGAAACACATTTCTCGGAGCCGTATTATTCACAACACAACTTTTGCAACACTGGACACTCAGCGTCTCATCCAACAGAACAAATCGATGGCTTGAGGGAAATTCAATCTACGCCATCTGAAAGTTCAGGAAACTCTGTGGAAAGTTCTGAAGTTCCTGAAAGCAAGGATGAATCGATATACCCAACTTTCGGTACTGGAATGAATCTGAGAGAATACACTGTAATCGACGTCATTGATGGAAGACTTCCAGCAGTCGGAACGCGGTCAAAATATAGGTTGACAGTAGATGAGCTGAGAAGGCGATGCGGAGCCCCCGAGAATATGAACCTAAGCGGTTTGTATAGTTTCTTCAGGAAGTTAGTAATATACTTTTATTTTTTTTTTTTTGGAATTTACTATAAAAATAAATATTTCAGATCGAAAAAGAAGGCTTATCACGACAAATTGAAGCTTTCTCTTACACAAAACAATATAATTGTAAAAACCATGCAGAGGCAAAAGAAAATTAATCGATTTACTCCGCTTTTGGAAGAGGAGGCGCTTCATTTAGCGCAAGATCTGGACAATTTAACCAGGATGTTTATGCCTGTTAAGGAGATCGGGCGCCAGATGCTCGATAATATGCGTTCAAAAGGGTTCCATCTGGAACTCTGCGCTCACATGCTAAAAACTACTCGGTACGTTTTTTTTTTCACTTTTGGTGATATATAAATTATATTTATCAAATGTTTTTTTTTCAGAGTATCCATCGCTCACGTGATGAACACAATGGAAGCGAGACAACCAAGAGTGACAGGAAAGGAAGAAATGCTGAAGGGAAATAATTTAGATCAGCCGTACCACGTCTTTTCGCTGGTCACTCATGGTTTCGGTCATCCCAATTCGTTAACATTCTACAAAATTTATCTGGCAATTGTGGACTATGCAGTTTCCCTTTGTGGGCAAACGAAGCATAAAACTGTGTTGCCAGTGCGAAATGCTGTGTATCAGGGACATCAAAATTCACAGCAGCCTCTCCAACAAATTGATATAAATATGCAGCAGCCTTATTTTGTTCACCCTTAGCACTCTAATTTTAACATTTCTAATATTAAAAATTACCCTAAACTCACCTTCTTTCGTCCACTCGTTTGCCTTATCTTATAAACCAATTGCCTTCATTATTTGTATCAATCTAACTAAGTGATTGATAAAGACAGTTTTAAGTATATTTTTTGTCCCGAATACAAAGCTAAATGTGTTCGACTTTGCTCTCCCAATGTGTCCCAATTCGACTCTCCCAATGTGTTCGACTTTGTTGCTTAAAATTTCTTAAAAACTGCTTAAAATTATTTTTTACGGTTTTCACGATTTTCAAAGACGACTGATATGGTGAAAACCTACAAAAAATGATGGTATTGATACATATGTTAGAGCCGATTTTACCTATCGAGAACTGTATGAACCCAATAAAGAATGTGTTTCTCTAGAAGTTTATGCATTGTGGATATACATATATAGAAAAATTATTTAAAAATGGATTTATAGAGGATAATCAGACTGCCGGCATCATCAATGGCCTCTCGCATTAGCAGTAATTTTTCATTGGCTCACAGCTTCTTCTCCTTGCTTTTGCTCTGCCAATGCCATCTGTTCATTAATGGAACGTGATTTTTCAGATTCATTCACGTGGTTATTCACCCAAAAATGGGAATTCTCTTTGTAAACATTTTGAGAGTTTCACCTGCGGTTAACCGCAAATGAAATATTTTGTTACTTTTTCAATCGCGCTCCATTGACACGAAAACTCTGCGTCTCTCAGCGATAGAGTATTGGTCCTCTCGGACAAAATATCAAAATCTGAAATCAAAGGAATTCATGAAAAAATGTATTATTTATTTATATTTCAGAAAAAGAACGAAGAAAATCGGTGAAAATCGCTTTTCAAATCACAAAAGAAACGAAATTAATTTCAAAATTTTAATGCTTCCCCCTTGCCCGAGAGGACCAATACTCTCTCGCTGAGAGACGCAGAGTTTTTGTGTCAATGGAGCGCGATTGAAAAAGTAACAAAATATTTCACCGTGTAACCGGCTAAAATTTTTTTATTCGGTTAATTACCCGTGAAAAGCGGTGAATTTTTAACGGTTAATTCACCGATTAATTAACCGAAAACTTATTTAACCATGGAAATTTTAACGGTGAAGCACACTACATTCGTCGTAACTTCAAAGGAGGAAGATTATAATAATTTATTTGCTCAGCATAACGAAATGGCACAATATAAGTTGAAGAAGATCAAAAAAGAAGAGAGATATGGCGAGAATAAATAAGTAAAATGATTCGCACTTTGACAAGTGTGAGGAAAATGTTAAAAATTTGATAATTTTTTGCTCTGATCAAGTACGCTCTGAAATTATTGATTATTCCACGAAAAACAACCAATAACGTCTTCTTTGCTTCTCTTTTATTAAAGAAGGCTATTTAAAAAATACGTTCATTCAGAGAAACTGGAAGCACATTTTACACACCACTTCCAGTCTGATGATGCGTTTTTGGTTCCAAACAAACGTGCTGAAAAGCTTTTATATTTTAATTTCATTTTGCTTTGTTCTCACAGCTTAGAGCTTAGATTCTCAATGCTCACACTAAATCAATTGATGAATCTGTTCTCGAATATTTCAAGAAATTTGTCGAATTTTTAATTCTTAACAAGCAATATCGCAATCTTATCAGAAACTCTTGAAAAATGATAAGACACTTTCATTATATTATTAAAGCTGCTCAAGTCGGATAATAAAGTCATAATCTTAATTTCAGAAACTTATATTCTGGCATATTATGCTGTTTCGAATATATGTACTAGCGGAGAGTTCGCGGCTACGCCGCGACTTCCACTTGCTTCCACTGGCTTTCGTTTAGAAAGAATTGTAGTCGTTCTGTTTTTCTATTTGAATGTAAAACAATTGATTAGCAGAACTTCAAAAATCAAATAAAATCTACATCCCGTGCCGTATTCCAACTACCCTGCAACCTCTTAAATATATGAATGTGAAGCTCTCGGGTGGTCATGACTCCATCCCGAATATCAAAGTAAAAGATCCACGATCTTTTGAGTTATTCAAAGAAACGTCTTGAACAGAGTTCCGCGTAACTCGTTTTCTAGCATTTCAATTCTTGACGACTGGCAGATTATCGATGCATTTTAATTTATCTTCATTTAAAAGAGAAATCGTTTGAAGACTGAACACTGTGGCTGATACCAGGTTGTGCCGAGGGTGTGTGCTCGCTAAGCTCGCTAAGATGGCATGTTTCTGTTACTCTGAGACTTGAGAGCATTTGAGAGCATTTCAGGGATGAGGGTGTTGAGATTTATTTATCCTATTCACATATTTGTTTATATTCAAAAAATTAAAGTGCTCCCTGAGCACCAAAGTGCAATGTGTTGCTCCAAAAACTGAATTGAGGTGTGAATATATGACTGTTTGCTAATTTCCGTTTCTTTTCTCACGGATTCTCCATCTCCCGCCTCTAGCTTAAAAATACAAAAGTGCATTATTGAAAACGTCGCAAAATGTATTACAGGGTGCGCCAAAATTATGGTGACACATTCAAAATGCTGTACCTTCTACAAAAACACTCGAATCGACTTGAAAATTCAGCTATCTACTTATTATTAAGCGAATAGTTCTGTCTGTCTGTAAGTCTGTCCAAGACGTTTCTTTGAATAACTCAAAAGATCGTGGGTCTTTTACTTTGATATTCGGGATGAAGTCATGACCACCCGAGCGCTTCACATTCATATATTTAGGAGGTTGCAGGGTACCTGGGATACTGTAGAACCGTACACCCAAATTGTACAAAACTGTCTTAAAATCGATTAAAAAAAGCCAAAATTTTGCTGAAATATCAGTTGACATGTCCGTATACCACATGTAAAAAATCAGCTTGATATGTGCAAAACTACAATTTTTATGGGCATTGTTTTCCAACGTTTTTGGAACATCGATATCTACTTATTATTAAGCGAATAGTTCTGTCTGTCTGTTACTCTGTCCAAGACGTTTCATTGAATAACTCAAAAGATCGTGGGTCTTTTACTTTGATATTCGGGATGGAGTCATGGCCACCCGAGAGCTTCACATTCATATATTTAAGAGGTTGCAGGGTAGTTGGAATACGGCACGGGATGTAGATTTTATTTGGTTTTTGACGATCTGCTAATAAATTGTTTTTCACTCAAATAGAAAAACAGAACGACTACAATTCTTTCTAAACGAAAGCCAGTGGAAGCAAGTGGAAGTCGCGGCGTAGCCGCGAACTTTCCGCTAGTACATAGTAACGGTATTCCTCGACATCCGATATATTCGAAACAGCATAATATGTCAGAATATCAGTTTCTGAAATTAAGATTATGACTTTATTATCCGACTTGAGCAGCTTTAATAATATAATGAAAGTGTCTTATCAGTTTTCAAGAGTTTCTGATAAGATTGCGATATTGCTTGTTAAGAATTAAAAATTCGACAAATTTCTTGAAATATTCGAGAACAGATTCATCAATTGATTTAGTGTGAGCATTGAGAATCTAAGCTCTAAGCTGTGAGAACAAAGCAAAATGAAATTAAAATATAAAAGCTTTTCAGCACGTTTGTTTGGAACCAAAAACGCATCATCAGACTGGAAGTGGTGTGTAAAATGTGCTTCCAGTTTCTCTGAATGAACGTATTTTTTAAATAGCCTTCTTTAATAAAAGAGAAGCAAGGAAGACGTTATTGGTTGTTTTTCGTGGAATAATCAATAATTTCAGAGCGTACTTGATCAGAGCAAAAAATTATCAAATTTTTAACATTTTCCTCACACTTGTCAAAGTGCGAATCATTTTACTTATTTATTCTCGCCATATCTCTCTTCTTTTTTGATCTTCAACTTATAATGTGCCATTTCGTTATGCTGAGCAAATAAATTATTATAATCTTTTTCCTTTGAAGTTACGACGAATGTAGTGTGCTTCACCGTTAAAATTTCCATGGTTAAATAAGTTTTCGGTTTTAAATTTTAACCGGTTACACGGTGAAATATTTTGTTACTTTTTCAATCGCGCTCCATTGACACGAAAACTCTGCGTCTCTCAGCGAGAGAGTATTGGTCCTCTCGGACAAGGGGGAAGCATTAAAATTTTGAATTTAATTTCGTTTCTTTTGTGATTTGAAAAGCGATTTTCACCGATTTTCTTCGTTCTTTTTCTGAAATATAAATAAATAATACATTTTTTCATGAATTCCTTTGATTTCAGATTTTGATATCTTGTCCGAGAGAACCAATACTCTATCGCTGAGAGACGCAGAGTTTTCGTGTCAATGGAGCGCGATTGAAAAAGTAACAAAATATTTCACCGTGCGGTTAACCGCAGGTGAAACGGTTAACCGATGAGAAGTTTTGCTAAACAACGCGCGCGCGTATAATTGGAGTGTCGTTGTTGTTTTTTTTCTTTTTTCAATATTTTTGTTGGTTTTCCCGAAACATTGACAATCAAGCCTCTCCGCTTTTCAACCGTGTCCCTTTTGCAAACAAATAGCTTCATGATGTGTGCCTTTGCAGCAATAGCATTTTGCAGAACATTGTTGAGCTCTATGTCCTGGAACCAAACATCGATAACAAAGTCTCAACTCCTGTACTCTCAGCTTTCTCGAATCCATAATTGGAAACTTTCGGCAATCTCGAGGGTAATGACGCATCCGATCTTCAACACAAAACGGACACGGCTTTATGACGTTTTGACCTGTGAGGTGTGGCAATCCTGGTCCACCCTTGTTTCCTTGTTTCTGCATCGTACGTTGATTATAGTGGATGTGCATTTTAGACATTGTAGTCACTTTGCTTTCCGAGCATTTGTGGTAGATAGCAGCCACCAAATTCTCTGCTCTCGAAATTTCTCTGATGCTTTTCAACAGCTCCTTGGCTGATCGTGGAACTTCTCCATTAGAAGAACCATAAATCCTTGCGATCACTCTTTTCGGTAATTTCGTTTTGATGATGTCAGCAGTGATAACATTGTCCATGTCAATGCCCAAGGTCATTAACTGATTGAAGAGTGAAGTAGCTTTTGTAACGAATTGTTGAAGTGTAGCAGCGTCAGTACTGCTCGAAGAAACATCCGGAATATCGCTGAGTTTTTGTAGAAGAAAATGCTGAATTCGATCTTTTCCACCATACTGCTCCTCCAGCATAGTGATAGCAATATTGTAATTTGATTGAGTGGTCTGTAGATATTTTATCAATTCCTGTGGTTCACCGAATACGACAGATTTCAAGTAATGGAGCTTTGTTAAATCGTCGACTCGCAAGCTATTCATGATTGAATCAAAAGTTTCACGGATTTCATAATACGTGGTGATGTCTCCTGAGAAAGTAGGTAGTGACATCTGTGGAAGTGTGATGTGTCCATATGGTAGACTGTTGATCAAGTAAGGTTGTCCCATTATGTTAGTTGTCCCTGATGACGATCTCTGGTGTGCGGTTGTAGTAGGCACAATAGGCTGAGTTTGAAACTGTTGAATTCGCTCTGGCGGATGTCCATTGTAGGACATCCCCGAACAAAGTTTTTAACAATTCTTCAGTACGTGCTTAGCTGATTAACCAGAAATATTAAATAATACATTGACTCCATGACCGCTTCGAATTATTCCTACAGTTTCAAATAAAATAAATAAAACACAACTTTTATTAAACAGAAATAAACGTATTCCACCATTATCACTGAATTCGCGAAATGCACTGCTTTATTATAGTCACAGTCAGATTACAGGGGGGTCGCTGCTTGAATGTTGAGGACCGGGCGGAGCTGCTAACCTGGAAGCATGTATCGTAGTCAAAAATAGAGACAGGATTGATCTGGGCCAGGATCAGGCTCTTCATCCCTGTTCTGACGAATCTCTACGGTCACTGCATTCTCATGGATTCTATTCCCCGAGTTGCTAAATAGCCTATGATCTAACTCTTATGAATAGGTGTCCGTGGGTCTGGGGAGAAACCGTAGAAGCCCGTAAAGGAATCTTAATTCACTATAAATCTAATTACGATCTAATTACAAATTTTAATTGCTGTGTTTCCACATGCTTAATAACAATCATTGAAAACGCGAAGCACTGCGTTATTTGAATTTATTTCCGATTGATGTGGTGTCTTTGTTCTCGTGTTGATCGTTCCACATCTCTATTGTTTTCAGAAAGATCACTTTTAGATAGATGCATATGCTGATACTGTTCCATCGAATGATTGTGGGTGGGGGAGGTGTCGAAGTGCCAGGAAAGTAATACTCCAAATGTAAATGGAAGCTATGAAAAGTAAGCATTCAAGAAATTCAGTTGAAATTTTTTTTTCGAAATGAGCATTGAGATGGTTAGACATAGGGTTGAAATATGAATGTTTGGATTGAGTGATCTCTATAATAATTGAATGTATTGACCATATTTTTACTAAAAAATCTGGAATATTACGTTACTTCATTATGCACCAAAATCGGATCACAGCTAACCATGCCTTTCGATCTTGGGTGATGGTCGTCCAAGAAGTAATCAGTCGATTTTCTCGATATATTTAGACTTCTCTTCGCAGAGAGTCGGACCATCTCATGGGGGTCACCCGACAGATTGTTTTTTATCTCGAGGATTCCATTCTTGTATCAGTTTCGTCCATCTTCGTCGATTCTTCGCATGATGTGTCCCACAGTTGTAATCTACTTATTACTGTACTGACCTTCTGTGTATGTGATTATTTTTCGAGTTGGCGCTATTATCAAACAGAACAATTTGGGGTCATCTTCTTTCAAAGTTGCTTAACACATTTTCCTTTATTCCTGGACTTCCCACCACTCCACCCCCCCCCCCCTTTCCAAGAAACGCTGCACAAATTTCGGTAAGTTACAGCAAAGGGTTTCGTCAATCACCTGCAAATTTTGGACGGAGGTTGGACGATTTCACAAAGTGGTGTAATAAACATGAATAAATATCACTGTATTCGCCGGTTCTCGCGCAAACCTCATCCTATTATTTATTCCGCAGTCTCAAGTGAGTATGAGTGTTGTTTAGAAGCATTCGAAAAGTGACATGTTTAGCAGAGTAGGGCGGAATTGGATTTTGGGAACTCGGAATCCGGAGAACGGAAAACGGAAAAAAAAATTTTCACGGAATCTGGAATCCGGAAGACGGAATGAAAAAAACGGCGGAATGCGGAATGCGGAATCCGGAATTCCGCCCTTCTCTGCAGAGTAGGGCGGAATTAGATTTTGGGAACTCGGAATCCGGAAAACGGAAAACGGAAAAAAATGTTTCGCGGAATCTGGAATCCGGAAGACGGAATGAAAATAAACAGCGGAATCCGGAATTCCGCCCTTCTCTGCTGTTTAGGTTTACAGGTTTACGAATCCGAGCGTTTTTTCAAAAATCGCTAAGCAACCTTCGCCCATCATTCGCCTTAGTATTACGATCTGAAAAATTGATGAAAGCTTGAAGTCTTCTGAGCTTTTACGTTTGATCAAAACCTGAACAACTCTCTTTTCGAATGCTTCTAAGCAACTCACATACGCACTGCAGTGTGCGCCGCCTCGTTTTGTACAGGGTGCGGCATAAATAATAGGATGAGATTTTGCGGCAGGTCTGGTGCCGGTACACCGCGCCCGGCGCACACAGTGATTTTATTTATTTTTATTAAACTTTTTTGTTTATATTTTTCAAATGTTTCCTCAATTTTTCCCGAATTTCAGTCAATTGTCGCTGCATCTCCGTATAGACTACCGATCCTGGATTACAAGAGAATGGGATTGTCCAACTCTGATTGCAAAATATCTGAAAGTGATGGTTTTCACGAAAAACTACTGCAGTTACGGTGCCCTGAAGATTGCGCTTCCGAAGGCCTTAGACGACCTTGACGTCAACTACCTGCATGCCGTGATCGACTCCTACCCGAAGAGATTGAGAGCTGTGATGAAGGCGAAAAAAGGAGTATTTGAAAAATGTTAATTTTATTTATTTGATATTGTTTGAATAAACTTTTGTTCAAGTTTCATATTGATTCCACTTTTTTTTTGCAAAAGTTATGTCGTTTGAAACCCGTCCTGTTATTTATGCCGCACTCTGTAAAATGAAATAACAGCGAATTTTTATCGTAAATCTTTTTCGGGAATAATCAAAGCCTAAAAACGCGCATTCTTTCATTAAATGACCTAGATGTTAACAAAATCAAAAAAAAAACAAAGCAGACGGACATCATTAAGGCAAAATGTCTGATTTCCCTGACCATTCATGGCGAAAATCGGTTCAGGAAGAAGGACACATGGAATCCGCTGCTGTTTATTAAAGTAAAAATCATCAGTTTTGAGTTTCCTCGTCGTTTGCCAATAGAACCCGTTGCTGCCATCTCCTCGATTCGTTTTTCATCTAGAACGAGTGGATATGCGATAGGAATCCTGATCAAAAACAAATCCCGAATATTGCGAATATTGCATCTCATCGACGTCTCAGTTCTCTTCGTCTCTACAGCATTAGCTGAGATATTGGAGCGGGATTGCGCAGGTGACAACACCATCGGGTTCTTCTTCGGAGAAATGAAAAATCGGGAACAATGGATTGCTAGGAAGCTAGCAAGTTTTATAGAGTGTGCCAGCAGATATAAATGATAACGCATTTTTGGACGGTACGCCATATAAAAGAATCCGAGGTTTCACTGAAACGAGATCCAGTTGTCGTTTATTTCCATTTTCTCCGTGATATTTAATTTTCTTATGATGATGAAAATACATACATAAATAGCTAAAGCTTCCACGAAAAACGAAATAAGGTCGTCTCGTCTCGTCTTCGTCTTCGTCATCGTCTAGAATTCGTCTGACGCAGTGATAGACATTATAGCATAGGTTATATGAATTTAATGATTCCAGGAATTTCAGCACTATCCTTTTCAGAATCTTTGATTTTAAGACTGAATGACTATAGAATTCGTGTGTACTTTGATAACAGTGTGGCGAGGAAAGCAGAATTTCAGAAATTCAGAAAAGGGCGGTTAAAAACCTGAAAACCCGTCTTCTGAATTGCCATTCGCCTTGAGTATAATGAGTAGAATATTGTTGTTTGTCTATTACATAACCGCCCATCAATTGGCGTATGTCCACTTCCCCACAATTCATTTTCCGATTATGCTTCACAATGTTCCCGTGTCCGTCCAATCCAATTCACTATCCACCAAAAACCGGACGGACAATCGTCTCTTATCACTATCAATCAAGCCCGCCGCGCCAACGTTTTCTACCCACCACCGCTAGCCAATCGGTTTTCTCTTGTCTCGCTAGTCGACAGGGTGAAGCATGTATGCATCTCTATGCAGCTTCTGACCCAGATTGAATTCCACCTCAATGTGAATCCACATAGTGCTATAGTTGTAAAAGTAATTGGCATTTTGCTTCTTCGTCTTCTTCTTTTCTCCACCTTCTTTCCGTTCGATTCTTCTTCATTTTCATTCGGTGTTGATTCTACTTTCAGAATGCTATTCCGCCTTATCTCCACACTTCTTCTGCCTCAAATAGCTTCAGCTTTCTTTTTCGGAGGAGGTGGCGGAGGCTGTGGATGTCAGCCGGCGCCTGCTTGCGCACCACCCGCTCCAGCTCCATGCTCTGGAGGAAATATTGTTCAAGGTTATGTAGGTGCTCCACAGCAAGCATACGTCGCGGCTCCACAATACCCACAGCAAGGGGGATATGTCGGAGCTCCACAAGGCTTCGTTCCACCACCACCTCCATATCAGCCACAAGGCGGATATCAAGCTGGACCAGCTTCAGTGATAGCTCCATCAGGAGGTTACCAAGCTCCAGTTCAACCCGCTCCGGAATCACCTCAAATTGCGCCAGCACAAGTTCAAGCGGAAGGCAACTACCAAGACGCTCCAGCCCAAGTTGCTCAAGTTGCTCCAGCCCAGGTTGCTCAAGTTGCTCCAGCACAAGAGAGTGCAGCCGCACCACCTTCTGATGCCGCATACACTGGAGTAAGAGCGGTTAGAGTCAAACAATGTTATTCATGTTTTTTTTCAGGAGCAAGAAGTAGTAGCATCCATTGCCCGTGAAGAGCCGACCTACCAGGTATTAGGCGGGCGCCCTGCTTTCCCATAATCCTGCATAATGTGTTGCTTGAGTAGAATTTAAGTAGAACCGATGAATTTTCCGCTTTTCATTTGCTAAAACGCACTCGCACTATCGCTCATTATCATGATTTTCTCCTTTTTATACCATCTGACACTTGTTGTTTTGCATGCAATCACTTTCAGAGCACTGGCACTGGCACTGGCACCAATGTGGTCGCAGCGGTGCAGCCCCCCACCGAATTTGGAAAACAGGTACTAATATGAACAATAAGTGAACATGCACGATATAGCACTATTACAACGTTGTATGTTCCAAAATACACCAGACCGAACTACTTTATGTAAAGCTTTCACGATAGACGAAATAGGACCGTCTCGTCTCGTCTTTGTCATCGTCTAGAATTCGTCTGGCGCAGAGATAGACATTGCGTTGGTACACATGTACTTTAATAGATGACGTAAGACGAACGCAAGACGATACGAAAGGATTTCAGGAAAGACGGCCGACTTGATTCGTCTTTCGTGGAAGCTTTTTCCAAATGAAATTCCTTTATTCCAGATGAATTTCAAAAATCGATTGAGTATTTATCATTTAAACTGCAAATCGTTCGATCAATTAACCCAAATCATGATGAGATTAACACAATTTCAGGCCGCTGCCGCTGCCGCCAAGGTCGCCGAAGTGATTGAAGAAGATGATGAGCCAGCGAAGAAGAAAGAAGAGGGGAAGACATCTTCTATGAAGACGGCCAAGACTCCAGCTGCTCCTTCCGCTACATCTGCCGCCGTCGCTTCCACAACTTCCTCTGAGTTCCCAACAGGAGAGGAGATCGTTCCAGACAACAATGAGAAGGAGATTGATATCAGTGAGCTACACCTCACCGACGACCCACTTTGCAACTCTGACGACTTGAGGAAGGTTGTCATCGATGTGAGCTCATTTCCAAGTATATTTAGTATTATTGGTAGATCGTTCGATAGTTTTAGCGACCGAAATTAGAGCATTCTTAAAGATCCCCTCAAAAATATAACTATATTCATGCTCTACAGAACATTGATGACCAATTGAACAGCTCGAAAAGAATGATCCAATTGGCAGCTGAGGCGCAATTCGGTGGACGATTTGATGTGATTTGCGCAAATGGCGATTTTAGGTGAGGACCGCAGATGATGGCGTCATTTTACGACCGCTCATAACACGCTATCCATTCAAAACGTTGTCATTAATTGTTACAGCTACGTGACCAACACCGAGCTCTACTGCCAAGAAACGAAGGGAGACATCTCGTGCTACACCTACCGACAGCTGTAAAGAAAAATGCGGATCACACTGATTCTCGATGAATTCTGAACAAATTCCCACACACCCACTCCCCCCCCCCCAATGTGCAATCTAGAGAAGACAACTCTTTTAGTTGCTCTCTTCATACTTAGTCCGATCCTGGTTCAAACTAATAATGAATTATTTATTGGTTTAATATAATAAACTTTTTTTTACCGTTTTTATTTTTAACTATTAAATTGTGCATTATTATTAATTTTATTTCATTAGAGGCATACTTAAAAACAATTTACAACAAGAAATACGTGGCGAATATGAGGTGTACGAGTAAAAAAATGCAAGAAAGAATACAACCGAAAAGGATAAATATTCTTTTGAAAGCATTGATATTGGGCGTTCAGATTGTTTTAGGAGACGAGTTTAGTTTTCTTTTTTTTTCGAGTTTCATTTTTATGAAACTCTTTGAGTCACAACTCTAATAATCGTAGAGCATCACCGTACAAAATGCGAAATCATTGAGAATCTGAAAACGCTTGGGAGAGGGGGGGGGGGAAATCAAGCTACACAACATAAACTATAAAAACGGGAGGTTAAACAAATAATAAAGAATAGTTAGAGTGAAACGAAATTGAAAGATCCCTGAACTGATAGGTGGAGAATGAAGACGTGAATGTGGACGATTGAAGGAGGAGACGACGGAAATCTGAAAGATAGGACATGTGGCTTGAAACATTATATCGACGGAAGGTTTGCCGGCAAAGCTAGATTAGATGGATGCGGATTAGAGAAACGGAAAGACGCAAAACTGACATATGTTCAACTTGGGCTTTTGAGTAAGAAGGCTTCTTAGCTCGAAGGACGCTAATCGAAAATTTCGGATTACAATCTCACTTATTGAAAGCAATGTGTTTATTGTTTCACATAGAGACGAAACTGAATCTTTTGCCATAAAATGCATATAAATAACTCAGACATTCAAGATTCTAAGTATGTAAAAAAAATGCATACCATTCATTCGTTACATCACACAGAACAAGACGGCGGCGAGTGGAGCAATGATAGTGACGGCTGAAATTAATACATAATACGTACTTTTTCATATATTATTACAAAGAAAATTAAGATAATTAGCAAATTTCAGTTGCAAACTTTAACTTTAACGACACAATTTAATTGTGCGCAACAAAATTCATTCAAGAGTTCAAAAAAAAAGTTAATAAGTTCTTCACTTAAAACTTTAATTAGAATTTTTTTCATAGACAACTTTATTGCGCAAGTACCTCCCGCAGTTTAATAGTTTTGCAAGCACGGAACGTCTAATTTCCGATAGTAGTGTCAGCAATCCTTGAGAGAAGTTTCCCAGAAAGTTGTTAATAACAATAATTAATTAACATTCGCTCAAAAAAATTGAAAATTTAGACTCTGTGGCATGGAGCTAATTTTCACTAAAAACTGCTTTTTTATGATGGATTTATGGTCGATACTGGGGCATCTAAATCTAAATTTCATCTCTGTTTGTGTGTTCTCCAATCTATCTCTAATGAAAATGGCTCTGAACGTTTTCTGTTTTCGGTTTCAGGGCGATCTTCACCTGGTCCAGCTAATCCGGATGATTAATTTCTATCTCGGGACCACCATCATCCAGCCCACCTGTCCACCGATGGCACAGACCATTTCAATATCGTGCTAATTAGACATGAGTTGAACTAAACGAGTGCAATCATGCGGCAAAACAGTACAAACCGCCGTTGAGCCGTTCGCCCCCCCCCCCCCCAGCCCGGTCAAAACGTTTCAGAGGTTCATTAGCCAGTCGCATTCGCTTTTGTCTTCCGGGCGGGGAGGGCCTCCCATAACGAATAGTCAATTGTCACGCAATTTCCGGGGCATTCTCTCATTCTCAAAGATAGAGAGAGTGGAAGAGAGGTTTCTTCCTTATGTTCCTTCAATTTCGAAGAGAAAATATCCGAAATGTCTCTCCGAGCAGAGGAAAGGGGAGGAGAAGGACACCTCGAAATTCTAATGATGTGCCACAAATTCCCCTATGGATTTGACCTTAAGAGCACGATGCTTCATCGCTTTTCTTCCGGCCGGTTCTATTCTTCACTATAGTCTATATATGAGGAAATGAAGAAGATTTTAGATAACATAAATACTAGTATTCAAGAGTTTCATATATATGAAATCGAAAAGTATCAGAATCTTAGTTTGGTCCAGTAAACCTTGATGTTTGCGTTTGCCCTTCTGATTTTCAAGAAATATAGAAAGCGGCTCAATATAGTCGATATACCTACGCAACATGTAAGCACGTGCGTGCTTCTACACACACCTGCCAATGGTCATAAATGTATGTCTTGATTAATGATACAACCGATCTCCAGCTAGAGGATTAATGTGAACACTAAAAGACCCCCCTCCATTTTAAAACATAATTGCCGTGGCGTACCTTGGTAAGCGGCGTTGACAGATTCGTACAGCGGAGCTGGAGTCGTCGTTGTGGTGGTAGTAGTGATCAGTTCTGTGCAGTTGGAGAGCTTGCAGATTCCCAATCCACTGCGCCCATCATCGGTCTGCGAGCATTCGGATTCCTTCAACTGGCACTTGTCTCCGTTGTTTGGATCGAACTGTCTGTCACAGCAAATTTTGAACTGCGCACAGTAGACCTCCCCGTTTGGTGTATAAAGGGACATGGAACTGCAGAATTCAGTGAAGTCTCGTACTGTTGGATCCCAGTCTTCATCAGATTGTCTGAAACTGAAGTTAATGAGGTCGGCAATCGATAGAAGAATAAGCAATTTTAATTCTAAATTTCTGAATTTTGAAAAAACGCATATTTTTAATTCCTAACATTCACCGACGTTACAATTACATTTATATACTTCATTTGAGAACGAAGGCTGCTAAATATTTTTTTCAAAGAAAAAAACTAACGCGGAAACGAAAATTACAAGAACGGCGACAGCACATACGAGTCGTGAATTCATTGTGAGATTTAAATATCTGAAAACGAAAACATTATGTGCATAGGCATAGTATTTCTTGATTGAAAGCAATAAGGCAAGTAGAATGAGAAAAAGAAAAAAAGAAGTCCAATGGAAATGCAATTAAGCGAAGAGCCGCATGCATGTAATTCACAGTGATAGGGCATATGAATTGGGTAGGAAAAGGATATCGAAAAAAAGACAAAACGGAGAGTATGGAATTTATTATTTTTCGGGGGGCGCAGAAGCTGTGCACGACCAGAAAATACTTAAGAGTCTAAGAAAATGGGAGGAAAAAAAGCACCGAGTGAAGGGTTACTTGTGGAAAATAGAGGTTGAATAATGGACACTGAAAATGTGTGCGAAAATAGGAATTGGAATGACGACAGGCCACAATCAATCACTTGGTTTCTTGTGCTCGGTGTGTGCATTACAGACGAGAAAGCAGTTGGCACACGGGTTGAATAACCGTCGGTAGTCGCCTTACTTTTTGTAATCATCGAGCACAGTGCATTATAGCCTTGTCGGATATAATGAGCAATAAGTGTATTTGCCGATATATTATTGCCTTGACGGTTCTAATAAGGTTTAAAACATGAAAGATTAGACTTAGAACAAAGTTAGAAACAAATTAGAAACGTGAAAATTTAGGAATTAAACTAATTCGGCCGGCGCCTGCTGCTTTGGTGGACTCAGCAAAGGGTCGCAGCAACATGGTAGTTGCGGCGGGAATTCAAATGTCTTGAATTTCCTTGTCGGAGTAAAGTAAGAGAAACGAGTAAGAAAAAATGAAACGCTTATTGACTTTGGGAGAATTTTTGGGCGAATTCTGGTGGCCGGATATAGATAGCCAAGATTGATCTCTTGAGTAAAAAACTGGCAACAAAGGCCGAGTGAAAAAAGGGAAGAAAGCCGGGGGGGGGGGAGGGGTTGAAAAATGAACTTGATGGATCCGAAATGAACGACACATGCCACTACCAGAAGGGAAGAAAATGTGTCGCATGATGAAAAAGCTCGACGGCTCTCCAATCTTAAACGTGTTGGTGCTCAATGGCGCGCGGAGCCCAGAGCCCACCCAAGACCTCCCTCTACACCAGCAGCCACGAGCAGAAGCAAAAAGTGCACAGAGTGGGCGTGGCCATCTTGTGGGCCCCGATGGGTAGGCAGCTGGCTTGATGCCAAAGAAGGAGGTGTGTCCCCGTGTGTTTGGGTGTGTGTATGTGTGTGTGAGTGCAAGTGTGTGTGTGTGTGCGTGCTCTTTTCTCCAGCACGCAAGAAGATGGAAAAAGAAGGGTCCGATGAGCACAGGACGGCGAAATTGAGTTTGTTCCAAATAGACGACGGCAATGGGAATGTGAATTTCGAAAGAAGATGCAAGTGAGAAGAAGCCTTCTAACGCAGGAAATGGAGCACTCCTTTCTTTCCAGAAAGAACGGGATAATTCGAAAGTTAATAGAGAAGAAGACTAAAAGAGTAAAAGAAAAGGAAGAAAAAGAAGAAAAAACCATTTTTTTCTTTATTTTCAACAACGTTTTCTTCTCTCTTGAAAGTAGGAAAGACTCGTGGTCACCTACTGCGAGATTACGGGAAAACTTGAAAAAGAAAAATGAGAAAAGATGGAGTTTGCTGAGATTATGCGAATTTCTCCGCCTGCGCTTCTCCTTTTCTGTATGCTTCTTTTATTTTTACATTTGGTTTTCAAACAAAAAGGCGCTCTGTGGGAAGGATCTGAAGAAAATATGCATGAATGCATGAATAATTTACTCAGTTCCAGAAGAGAGGAGAATATTTTACAGATTTTAATCGCTGAAACTTACAGCATTTAGGATTACTCTGGAAACTACAATAAACTGGTCGTCGAAGTATTAATTTGAGTAATAACTGATAAGTATCGATGACTTATCAGCTGAAAGTGTCAATCGTGACATTTGACAACCGGTTGCTGATAACCTATTGCATAACATATGACTTTCAGTTGCACGTTCAAAAGACTGGATGTTCGCGCGGTGAAGGGAAAATGCTAATGCTGCAGAGGTTTGGTGGTGAAATAAAATGAAGGACAGCGAAGAAGCGGCTGGTGGAAAAAAAGGAAAAAAATGAAAGAAGCAGTAAGGAAAGAGAGACGAATTCGACTTGTGGGGACAGTGGCGACTTTCGACGACGTCGGTCGTTTCGCTCTTAACGAGCCAAAGTTCGATGAAATACGAGCACATTGAATGTTGCATCGAGCCGCATAGAAGAAAGGCACAGAACATCGCAAGCGCTATTCTTTTTCTTTTTTTTTTTGGTTTCTTTTTCGGCTTCGGGCCATTAGCTTTCACAAATCGTTGTGCCGTCGAGGAGCAATGGGATAGGTATGATGGAGCTACAGGTTAATCCAATGAGCACACAAAAAAATAGAACCACACGGGTCAAAGGTACTGTTCAAATATGGCGTCGAACGGAGATAGGCAAAGGTAAGAGGAAGGGAACATTCAATTACTGTTGACACTTCCGGGCAAGGTCGTTAGTGGCTAGGAAAGGAAGAAGAAGAAGAAGAAGAAAAAGAGCGTAAAATTGTTTCATTTTCTTTAAAATTGATTTTGCAGTACCTCGTAGCATGTATTAGACTTTTCATTTTCTAATTAAAACATCACAGAAAACACGTTTGTTTTCTTTTTGCCACAATGACTTTTTTCTTTTTAATACATTCAATGGAGCGGGTCGATGGATTAGTTCAGTGAAAGATCATTTTAAGAGAAGTTTATCTTAGGAAAATGGAACTCATGCCCCCATTTTGTCAGAAGTGCCATTCTCTTAGAGGAGCTCACGGCAAATTGTTACTGTCTAACTCTCTAATATTTCTGCTGATTCTCAATTCAGAGAGAGAAAGAGAGAGGAACGAAAATAAAATTAGGGAAGAATGTTGAGAATAGAGCAGTTCCTGATTTACAAATGGAAGGCACGGATACAGAGCATAAAGAGCCGGTCGAATAGGAATAATATTTCCGGCTTATTCAATCACACCTGTACAATGTGTTTTGCGAAGAGCTCCAATGGAATAGCGGAACATTCCACCACCGGAGAACAGTGGTGTTCATTTCAAAACGAATGGGCTGCTCTAGGCTTGAAGGTCTCCTCTCCTCTCGTATGGGGTTTAGTGAGGGAGGGGGGGGGGCTCTGTGTCCTGTTTGTGGACACAGAGATGTTTTTCAAGGAAGATGCGGCTATTTTTTTTCTTTTCTTTTTGAGAAGTAGCCGGTGCACTTGATGAGTTGAGATTTATTTGGTTTGTGACAGGGTCAGAGCTTTCTAAAGAGGGAGAGGAGCCGGAAACGTTATCCCGCATTCATCCTAATATCTTCATATTTGCCAAGATCCCCGATGAAAGAATCGCTGAATGACCCGGTAGTTTTTGAGAGAGGAGGCCGTCAACGTTGGAAAATTACTCATAAAGAGCGCAAAGACCACCTCTAAAATCGGTGTTTCGTTGTTTCCCTCCTTTTTCGGCAGGATGATGGTAAAACCATAATAACCAAGGAGGAGCGAAAAACAAAAATAACCGATACTCGACACATATAACTAAAGGAGTGTGAGGAGGAAACGCGACAAAACAATGGATGAGGATGGAGGGCAATGTGACCCATTCGAAGGGTCTTCTTAAGGAGCGAGAAGACACCCTACAAGTGTTTCCTGGAGCTCTAAGCAACCAGAGAGGTGTCAAAAGACACGGCTACCAAACATGCATAGTCAGCAAAAAACTTGACCAAACAAAGCACTACGGGTGCTACACTATACTCTCTCACCCAAGAATACATATTAAAAAGCGAAAGGTTTAGAATTTCCTATTTGGATTGCATTATTAGAAAACGCATTTCATTTGAAATACATACTACACGGAGAATTAATATGAAATTTAGGGGGAAAAAGTGAATTTTCAATCAAAAGGTTTGTATGTAATCAGTAATGTAATTGAAAAAAAAGAAGTGAGATATTCAATATTCAGTTTCTTAGAGCAATGAGCATTGATTTTGAGAGCAAGACTCATGGTAAACTCGGCGCTATTTGATGGAATTGGAAGAACGGAAAGCTATAATAATGAATAAAGGGTTATTGCAGTGGATTCTGTTTCCTCTAACGCTGAGTCATCAGGGCATAGTGGAAGGAAAACTAGTATTTCTCCGCCCGGTACGCATCACTTTTAATCCGACTCGGCAGAAGACTTTATTAAAGCCAACCGAAATCATACTGAGAGGCGTCAAAGATGGATGCACCAACCACCGGCGGCCTCCGGCACTTGCCGAGATTGCGATTTGAATTGGCGCCGCTGAATACTGGCCAAGGTCCTTTCGCCTTCAAAATGAAGAGGCTCGAAAGGAAAGGGCAAGGCAGCGAGAAGAGAAGGAAAGAAGCGAAATGAAGACACAACAATGGCGATGTCGAAAAATTCAACCGTGAGGCTCGCGCAGAGACAAGCACGTGACAAAAAAAAGGACACATGGTCAAAAAGCAATACAATTGAGATGAGTATGCAAGATATATGAGGGCCAGTAGCATCAGGAAGAATTGGTTTGACGCCTTTTTTCCACAGTAGCGCGACCGTCTGCGACTCTCCTCGTGCCATGCTCTTCGGCTAATTAAGGGGTTTAGTAAGAAAGCGCGGACATCTTACAGTCGAACATCGAATTAGGATGGCAATTGACACCTGTCTCCTCCTTCCCGAGAGACATTAAACCAGCAGAAATGTATAAGAAGAAGAAGACGACGACGACGACGACGACGACGAGGAATAATCCATTGAATTTAAAAGTGGCTGTGGTGGCGCCAAAGGGGTGTGTAAAAGAACCACGAATGCAGTTCAAAAGTATCTTATTTTTAGAGAAGAGAGTGGAACTCTGAGTTTGATTGATGGAGAGGTACAATAATGATTCGAATGGGGGTTGAAGGTAAGGAATGACAGTTTCGTAGTTCTGTAGAATTTCGAAAAAGGGAGCAGCTGGTTTTGAAAAGGCATGACAGCTCGAACTCTGTTTCCTATTTATTTTTGGTATCCTATTATTAAAGCAGCTGACACAGTTTTTACTGCATTTCCATTATCATCATCATCATTGTCAATGTTTCATTTCCGACGTTTCTTGTCAAAACTTCATAATTGAGGCAATTAGTCGATTTTGGGGGATTAGTGACAACGTCCAAGTCGGCGGGCCTTCTTGTTAAAAGCGGCTTGGATCAAAGGAGTCGTGGTGGAGGGATCAAGAATTTTCTGGCGAGAATTGCAACGGAAATTGGCATTTATTTCCGGATGAAATGAATTCTCAAGGACAGCGGTCCGAACTAATCCAGGTTCCATATAAACGTTCATATTTACAGAAGACTCTCTTTTCGCACTTTCTATCTCAAGTTTCAATTAAAAATTCATGGGGCTCACCATTTAGCGCTTCTTCCCCAAAAGTTCCTCTTCTCATTTTCGTTCTTGTGTTAGGCAACACACCAAATTGGAATTTCAATTCCGCAATGCCCCCATGAAATTGAATTGTACTAGAGCAGGGAGGAGGGGGGGGGGCTCATTCTCGATGTCGCCTTCTACTATTCTTTCCATCTTTCGTAATTGGCGTGATCAAAGGCAGGAGAACGAGCACTGACTCATCAAGAACCCACAACCACAATTCGGACAAGCACAGACACTAATTGGAGCGCTTATCTTCTTGCCTCCAAAGAAAAGGACGTCATCCGGTGGCGTAGCTTATGATGCGGTGCTCTTACAGAAGCCGTGTGCTAGCTTCTTTCCTCTACAAATACACACAAAGTATCGTGTTGCCTTCATGATGAAGATGTGTTTGTTCAGCCGCTCACAGATGTGTGTTTTCTTGACTTTTCTGTCGGTCTCGGCTATTCAAAAAAGGAAATTTTGTACAGAGAGAGAGAGAGAGAAGGGGGATTCGGATTTGCCCTTTATTCAGTTATATTGCTTATTTAACATTATTTAATTAAATTAAGTAAATTTTGCATTGTAAAAGTTAAGAAACTATTCAAAATGTGGAGTTTCCAACTGCATTACGCCTCTCAATCGGCCTAAATTTTTAGTAAAAATATATTAAAAAATAGTTAATGCAGCAGCTTGTAATTTTTAAAATGATTTCAGCAAAGTACCTTCTTTCCTTCACTAGAAGCACGAGCTTCTCTTCCTGTTTCAAGCATGGCGCTTCCGGGAAAAAAGTTGTTTTCCTGGGCCAGCAGAACATCGGCAATTTTGGACAGTACTCGAATGTATTATTTGATTTACGGGCCTCCATTTCATTTGAATCCAATCAGAACGTATCGTGCTACTCATCCAAATCTCGAATAGCGGGACGTCGTTGGATATCAGATTTCAGCGCCACCCCACTCGGGAAGCCTCTCAATGTGTCAGCAGCCGGTTTGTTTAGGCACCTGTCACTCTTAATGAACAGCTACATCCACATCGGTTTTCACATCTATTTTCGCGAAGGGTCATGCTTTTTCAGGCATTTTTTTCACAAATGGTGGTGAAATGTATGGATTCGAACGTCCATAGATGTTTATTCAGTCTATGTATGAATCAGATCGGTTCCGCTTCACTTCAAAGAATGTAGGAGATTATGGCTGCTCTACAAGGGGCACAGCATTCTACTGCTAGGCTACCTGTACTTGTTTGCCAAGGTTTTCGAGTACCAGCTTAAGTCAACATCAGAAGAGATGACCAAGACGGCGAGGTATAAGAGAGAAGCGGTCACTAGATGTCAATTGAGAATAGCGCCCCAGCTACGAAAGGTGCTGTGTGATTGATGAGGAAAGCAAGCAAACTCATATGGCAATGGAAAAATATGAAGGAGAAGGAGAAGAGGGTATGGCAAATACTTGTGACTTGACTATGACAAGGAATGAGAAACGGAAAAACAGAGCGATGATTATGCCAATCAGACGCAGGGGAACTAAATGGCGAAAAGAGTTGGCGTATTCTTGAAGACTCACCGCATTTCGTAATATGAACCTATAATTTGGAGTGAAACGAAGTGAAGGCAAAGCTTCCAAACTCCCATAGTGAAATATTCATCGCTTTTCGACATTATGTAATTCGCGAAGAGGAAACGGAGAAACTACAAGTTCGAGAAACTGGAAAATTGGCTATTCCGACTCGCTTACTCCTTTTTAGCTAACGTTCATTATTAAAATTAATTGCATTTCTATTTCAAAAGAAGTAAAGAGCGGTGATGATTACGATTATGTCGACTGACTGATGAAAGCGCATATTTGAATGGTATATTACTTCAACAGAAAATGATGGCAGGGCACATCACATCCATTAGTGCACATTTATCGAAACCGGCAATTTTCGGTAGCCGTCACCTCGGAAAACTGTGCGCGGTTGGCTTCGCTTTCAATGTACGCTTGGATAATTGCGTGTTATGTGGTACCAAAGCAGAACGAGATGGAGGATGTGCTCATCTGGAAGATTTTTGCTCAAATGTCTTCATTATGTACTTTGTCATTTTCATATTAACGGCAGGGTGGTGGCATTGAGCACGGCATCGAGAAGCTTAAACTGCAAATAGTTTGTAAAAAGTTAGAGTTACTAAAAATATGTGCTCACGTTTAAGTGCCGGAAGCTACCGTAGAGAAGAACATTATTTCTGTCATTGCTGGCGATGAAAGTCTTAAATTTGATATTAGACTCAAAGAAGAGGCACTAAATGTGTGCCGGGCAGATGTTTAAATTGGCCGTTCGTTTGAAAATTCTACGAAAAATGAAGAAGCATTTCGAGGATGGCTCCGAGGTGTCGTTGTGTAGGAAAGCACAAATTTTCGAAATGAGATGTGGAGTAATGCATTCTATTGAAATATCTTTTTTACGATACAAATATGTGGATTGCGGTGGCTGAAAAAAAACAGTGCATTTCATGGTATTCATTAAATCAATATTTTATGGTGTGCATGAAGGTTCGAAATGACAGAGAATTTTCTTCGCTTATTGCCCTTTTCCTGTCTGTCGTAGACAGATATCGAACATAATTGCGCGAAATCGAGTTAATTTGAGAGTTGTTTCGAAGAGTTTTTACATTTTTTTTCAAGTTTCATAAATTCCGCACCTTCGTAGTCCTTGGATATACGACGGTCTTGCCACGAAAAACGCGAAGAGCAGAGGAAGTTTGTTGTCATGTCGGGCGCCATAATCTGAAATAGTAATCAAAATTAAAAAATATAGTTTAAAATCATTTATAGCAGCAACAATTTAAAAAGAAACTGTAAATTCAACTACCACGCAAATAAGCAAGCAAGAAACGAAGGACACGTTCTATTATTTCTGAACATCTGCAACTTTTCTGGTGAAAGATTAGTATTTCGATTTGGTGAAGGGATAAATCTAAATTTTTGATTTTTTGAAGCAGGCCGCGTCGATAGAAAATTTCGAAAAAAAATGTGGGATTGCAAAAAAAAACAGCGGCACTCCGAAATTATTTACTAAACGAGAAGTTTATTTTCGTAAATCTACAAAATGTTTAAAGGAGCACCGATTTATACAGGTGGGTTTTACAAAGATCCAATCAACAACCGTAGGAAGCTCTTGCAAACAATGACTAAAGTTCAGAAAAAGTGCACTTTTCTACCGATCCTGAACAGGAAAAAAGACACAAAAAGGGTTTTGAAAAATACTACTTGAATCGACCCATTAGTACGGTAAGCCAACCAAATTATATGAATACATCAATTTATGCAAACAAAATGTAAATGAGACGAAGATGAGAATATTTGAATCATTTATCCTGTTGATTCATAAGTTGCTGTCATTTTTTATCGTTGCATAGTATCATTGATTCGAAAATTATAAATTAGTATAATAGGGTAAAAATAGTTACCAGGACACTTTGAAACATAAGCTAAAAAACCAAAATAATTGAAATTTCGCAAGATTTTTGTGAAACGATGAAGAATTATTATGAATTAAGGTTGTCCGATTCTGCCGACACTAAAAACTGGTAAAACTTCGGAACTAAGCAACCAAGAGGCCTTTAACTTTGATGGCATCATGAATACGACGTGGGTAGGCACCCACTACCACGTGCACATCTTCACCGATGAGAAGTTCAAGGTGAAGTTCAGAAATTCAACGATTTGTGATACTGGTTTTTGTCCGTTGACTTTTGTGGAAAAGCGTGTCAAAATCAACGAAAAAACTACATGGAGAAAATTCTGGAAAAGCAACATTGGGCTGTTCACCAAGGCGGCGCTCCGGCTCAACGAAGATGTTCGTCTTCGTGCTGCCATAGAAAGCAAATGTGGCCAAAATGATCTATTTTAATTGGCAATTATTCTCTATAATTCCAATAAAAAACCGTTTTCGTTGTTTATTTCTGGAGTTATACCGGTTTTAAAGTACAATCATTCCCCACTCTGTAAATAGTCTCAATTTTCCCCAAGGTCATCCAATATCATCAAACCTCTTCTCAGCTTGTCTAGATCTCGTCCTCGGACAATTGTCTTAGAACCATTTGAAAAGGCATGACGACTACTCCTCGCATAAGCCTGGAGTACGGATCAATGGCAGAAATCTCACCTACTTGAGATTCGCTGACGACATCATTCTCGTCGCAAACGATTCACGAGCTGCCAGCCGGATGATTCAGGAATTCACAGAAATGAGCAAAAAAAGTACGCCTCAAAAGCAATCATTACAAAACCAAAGTGTTGAGAAATACGTATGCCACCAAACATCAGGTGATCATCAGTAATAACGCAACCATCACAACAATTGAAGACGTGGATGAGTATATTTGCCTTGGCAGGCTACCTTGGCAGTGTTCAACCACTTCAAACAAATCATCGATGCTCTCATCTGCCCCCGAACGACTGAAAACTTCATGGACCACAATCGCCCAAGATCGTAAGGAATGGTAAGCTGTGATCCGCGCCCGCAGAGGCGAATAACGGATCTGCCACGAACACTTGTCACCATGATGGACAGAAATGATCTATTTTACAGGATGCCCTAATCCCGCCCGCGTTGGTGATGTTACCCATATCTTTGAAAACGCATTGTGTTCTTTCCGCCTTCTACTAATATTTAAAATTCAAATATCCAAATTATTATAAGGAAGAAATGTTTTTTATTCTTGAGTTTTCACTGACCATGAATCCTTGATTCCCTTATTGTGTTTCCGGGAATGTCCTTTGGATGTTCTTCAGTAAAAAAAATGGGCATGCAATATTTCCTTTTCGAAACGAGTTTCTAGCAAAAAGTGAAGCATGCCACCACTATTTATATAAGCAACGTCAATTTCAATCATTTGAAATTCTGCGAATGATTTTTCTTTTTTTGCTGTCGATGGGAAATCAAATGGAAACGGATGGATGGATGGACATAAAATGCACCAACACTTCCTCAATAAATCCGGAAAATACCATTTTTCCATGGGAAATAAGCTGTGAATCCTCGATCGATAAAAGTTCTGAACTTTGATCTCAACGAACACATTTAAGCTCTCAATATTCGTTTTTTCTCTTGTTCGTTTGGTTGCGAAAAAGCTTCGAAAAAAAGAATCAATTACCATATTCTAATATTCAAATTAGTGCATTTATCGCCAACAAGTGTGAAGGCCGAACAACCGTGCATCATCAATCCCCATAAAAGGCACCGGAGGTACCCAACAAATCAGAAATGAGTCGACTCGTTCAATTTTTGTCGTTCTCACTCGCGACCCTTTGTCTCGCCCGAGATTCGGGCTTCTATGTGAACCGGATCAAGATCCAAACCTTCCACAACGATCTGGGAAATGATAAAGCATTCACTTATTATGTTGCTAACAGCTTTGATCAGTCGCAGGTGGACAACTTCAAGACGGAATCCGGATCGATTGGAAGTTTGTTCGAAGACGATTATAGAGATGACAGCGTCACTTGCGCTTCCGAGTGCCGAATGTTGAGAAAAATCTACGCGCACACTAGCACAGCTAACGGTGAGCTATACAAAGTGCATTGAGAATCGATAATATTATTAAAGACATCAATATTCCGGGTTGACCAGGCAACCTTGTTTTTCAGAATCTTCCATGTATACAGTAGGTTTTTGGAACACGGGACGAAAAGTTCCATGATATTTGGAACCTAAGGCTTCCATTTGGGCGAAATTTCGGCCGTCTCGTCTCGTCTTCTTCTTCGTCTTGAATTCGTCTAAAGTAGTGTGTTGACAACTTTTTTATTGCGTAAGACAAATTCAAGACGAACTGAAAGAAGAACGAAGACGACTTTTTGCCTTCGATTTTCGTGGAAACCTTACTTCTGTTTTGAAAAAAAAAGAAAGGTGTAAATATATTTGTCAGCTTAGAAGACCATTAAATTTATCCATTTTCGTGATTGAGGCTTCCCGGAAAGACGAAACAAGTCGGCCTTCTTTCGTGGAATCCTGTTGTCTCGTCTTTCAGTTCGTCTTGGGTTCGTCTTACATCGTCAATTAAAATACATGTGTACCAACACAATGTCTATCAGACGAATTCTAGACGAAGACGAAGACAAGACGAGACGGTCTTATTTCGTCTTTCGTGAAAGCCTTATTCGTGGATATCGAGTTTCAGAATGAGCTCTATTAGAATTCCAGTTATTTGCAGGAAAAATATCTACACGTATCATTGACTCGGCTCTAAAAGCTAACATCTCTGGCAGCAGTTCAGCGAAGCCAATCGGCCTTGTTGCTCCCTACCCGGGATATTGCTCTTCGGATGACACCGTTCCAATCTTTGAAATGTATTCGGAGTATTTAAAGCGTTGGTTACCAATGTTTTAATCATTCGTTGCGTTCGCTTCAGAATACGCATATTGGTCTCCACTCCAGCCGAATCAACTCGTCAACATTGATTCCGCAACGATCGATAAATCCAGATATGTTCCAACTCGTCTCGTGGGATATGCTCTCGCTCATGAACCAAGCAGACTTGCGCTCGAAAACAGCTCTCCAGATTTTCAGAAGTCAATCGGGAAATCGAACTACGTAAGCTGAAATAAGGCTTCCACGAAAGGCGAAAGCAAAAAGTCATCTTTCGTCTGGTCTTCGTTCGTCTTGCATTCGTCTTACGCAAGTCAGACGAATTCAAGACAAAGACGAAGAAGCCTTAAGCTGAAATGCTGTGAATATTCTGAGAATACGCATTACCCGGTTTCAGACGCATTCTGCTTTCCCAACCAATCAGCTTATTCAATTCAGTGATGGTGATCACATTATCACGGTGGCAACCGCATCGGCGATTGATGTGCAACCTTCACTGCACCCCACCTTCAAATCAAAATCTCTCGGGGTTTTCCTTTTGCAAAAGATCACCGCGGCGGAACTAAGAAAATTAGACCTGGTGTGCGGACCTAGACTCGTCATTTACACTGGAGCTAATGCAGACAGAAGTGAGCATTTTCCCGATTTGAAAAACAGAAAATGATAAGCATAAGAAGGTTTCAGCTAACGCGCTTCTCTTCGTGAATTCAATGACCAAAGGATATACATCGACATCTCAAGCTGGATTCACATTCAGTAGGAACAAGCCGGAATGTGGAGGAATCAAGGGATTGGGGCAGCTGAAAGAGTTCAAGCACAACACCAAGGTCGACTATTTCACTTATGCAAATGAAAAGACGAAAATCGATGAATTGCTAAAGAGCGGAGAGTGGACGGAAACTAATAAATTCCTCGGATATGCTCCACTTGACCAGACCGGCTTACTTCTAATTAACGCTGTTGTTTAATTGATATCGGAATAAATCTTCTGTTCTATTATATTATTTTCGAATAAATTTTAAAAAAGCAAATGAATAATTGTTTAAATTCAACGCACTTTAGTGTTTGGATTCTGCTTCGAAAATAACCAAAAAATAGGATCAAGGGGAGTATTGCATATTGAGGTGGACGACTGCTGGCTGCCATTTATAGGATACCATTTGAAATAGGATGAATGAAATATAATTCGTGTCAGGTTTTGAGTAGCTTGCAAGAAACTTATCCCGGCGCTATCTTAGTTGTGGGAGGGGGGGTCAATGGTTTTAAGTCATTTTTGGAGGTTTTTGCAATTTTTTTTTCTGAAAATGTTTGTTGTTATTGTTATGATATATGTAAGTTGTTTTTTTCAAGCGTGGCGCTTACTCTTTGCGCGAAAACTACGATTTGCACTTCTTGACTTGAAGTCGTTTACAGTTTTCAATGGAAGGCCCGGTGTCGCGAGAATGTCGTCTGAAGCCTTTGCAAGCATTGGGTTTCGACCATCAGAAAGTGAATCATTCTTCCAACTTTGAAAACCCCGTCACTGGTCACCATACCCAGAGAATTGAATCGCTGTGGAGCAACTTGAAGTGAAAAATAAAGCCAAAGTGTGGCCTCAAAGGGAATTTATGGGATAATCATTACTTTGAGGCGCTGTGGCATTTCAAATTTCAATTTTACGAGTTATGGGCCGGAATCGCCAAGAAATATCCAGTCACTGATTCATTTTCTTTTTTTTTGCGTATTTTTGTTGTCTGATTTAGATCTCAATAAAAAGCTTCTTGAGCCCTTTCGACTAATTTCGACTCGTGTAAAAACCGTGCAAAATTGAATATCCGTTTTCGCTTGAATATTAAGCTAAATGTTCCAGCGTCTGCCTATTCAGATTTTTTTAATTTTAGTTTTTATCTTCCTTAGGACAAAATGGGCGAGCCGAGCGACATGCGAAAAACGGGAACTTGCAGAATTGTATTCTGCCTTTCACTGAAGGATTACGGTGTGCAGCCAGTGTTTGCGTACACACGATATCCAACGCTTCATTGCATACGCCGCGTTGGTTTTGATGCTAATTTCTAATATTGTTTTAGAGTTTTTTTTGCTGTTTTTGAAATATTTATCTTTGTCAGAAATCTAGAATTCATTTTTTTTCGTTTTTTCTAGTAATCAATATGAAATATAAGAGTTTCAGGTAACCAACCACCTGAGTTGGAATGAGATTGTTAGTTGTTCTTCTATCAGCTGTGGTTCTCGTCCACTCGTTGAGGCTTTACGTGCCACCAAAAGAGAAAAAATGTCTGAAAGAAGAAATTCATAAGGTATGCGTTTAATTGAAATATGGAGTATGTAAGAAATAAATTTAAAACTTTCAGAATGTCGTTGTAACCGGAGAATACGAATTCAGCCAAGGAATCCAATACACTGGTAGCATTCATGTAAGAAATTTTGTTTTATTTCTTTTTTTTATATTCCAGTTTTCTAGGTTACGGATACGCGAGGTCACACTCTTTACAAGCGGGAAAATTTTGCCGATCTGAAAGGAAAGTTCGCCTTTACCGCCGATGAATACGATATCTTTGAAATTTGCATTGAAAACCATCCCCCTGCTGGACACCCTGGAGAGAAACGAGAAGTTTCTCTTGTATTGAAACACGGAGTTGAAGCTAAGAACTATGATGACATTGCAAAAGCGGAAAAGCTGAAGCCACTAGAGGTAGAACTAAGAAGATTGGAAGATCTTGCGGATTCTATCACAAAAGATTTTGCTTTCATGCGTCAAAGGGAAGAAGAGATGAGAAATACAAATGGTGAGTTGTAATTTTAATGCAATTGTCAGGGTAATAAAATAAGCCAATACATAATCTATAAATAAATAAATAAAAGTGCAATCAATATTGAGAGTAACATTTGACGTTCATGAAATGCTTTATTCACTACAATGTGAGATCATTAATTGAGTGAAAATTGAACTTAATTTTTCTTTAGATAGTAAAGAAAGACCATGCAATGCTAGAATTGAATAAAAAACAATAAATGTCCAAAAATTACCGTTTTTTTAATCAAACATTGTCTTTAGCTATGTATCTCATTTCATACTGGACCACTTGGTCCGCAATTTGAGTACCGGATATTTGAACTGCTGAACAATATCTTTTAGTCTGACCCTTGGTTGGATAAATGGCTTTCTTAAAACAGTCTGAAATCCGCTCAGTTTTTCATATTTCTCTTTTCTTCTAATAAATTTCCCCTAAGTTTTTCATTGATCAGATCTCGTTTTTTATCTTAGGAACTGAAAATTAGGATAAATATGCGCGGAACTCTTGGTTCTACGTTTATTTGTCTAAGTTTTGCTGTGAGACTTGGTTTACTTTTCTTCCTAAAAGTTACTAACTTACAGATAATGCAAATTTTACCTTATTTTAATCCCCACATTGATATCTACTGGAATATAAATTATCAAGTAGATCAATATTCAATACTTCCGAATAAAAATTCCACTCTCTTGCTTCTTGCTTCCAGTTGAGGAGCCGCCGCGCGGACTTAAAGTATTTAGAGAAATTACTAATCAATACCCTTTCACATGTTTTCTTTTCAGAATCGACAAACAGTCGTGTTCTTTACTTGTCAATCTTCTCGATGCTTTGTCTTCTTGGTCTTGCAATTTGGCAAGTGTTGTTCCTCCGTAATTATTTCAAATCGAAGAAGCTGATCGACTAGAAATTACCTGTGAATCACCTTATTTATCATTTTTTGTCGATTCTTCTCAACTCTTGCTTTTTCTTTGATCATCTCCATTCTTCCCCTAATCATATAATTTTAATGTAATTTTTATTGGTTTCCTGCTCTTCTAATAGACAGTGTGGAAATGCTTATTTTTGTTTTATTGTAGATTTTCATTCCTCTTCCATTTGCACAAGTATAAAAAAAGGGTAAAACATAGTGTGTAATTTTCTATTATCCGTTGTTTCCTGTTATGCACCTTTTATCTTTCATGAAAAAATTTTACGACTTTACCGATAATTTTATCATAATATTATGTATAATCTTAAAACAGGTGTCGAAAAGTTGGAACCACGGATACGCATCGTGAGGCGAGATGCGGGTACCAGTTGACAGATCGCTTTGAAAAAATATTGAAAAATTCGAAAAAATTGTGGGAATCTGCTTTGAATATCGAAAATTCAATGAAACTATTCGAATAATTGATATAAATTTAAGAAAAAAGGCTCAGCACAAAAGTTATCGATCGGATTCGGCCTTCTTCTGATCATCGACAATCAGCAGATAGATCCCTTCATCAAACTCCAAGACCCTGGTAGCGACGGATGACACCTGGCGGCGCTAACTATGGCATAAGGATTCCGAGACATCAAGTTTGCTCAAAACACATTCTGCCTCAGTCTCCGCAATCGGCCTCTGCTTCTCATACGGAAGATTAAGACACACATGGGGGGGGGGGGAGAGGCGAAGAAATGACGGAGAATTTCCTCGTCTGCGAAAAGGAAGGAAAAAACAAGACCAACTGGCCAAACACATAAGGAACCGATTTAAAAGTTTGCACGTTCAATTGCATGTTGTTTGCTGCCGCGATTCGCAGAACTGCTCGAAAAAGCAAAAAGGATGAAGTTTTTTTAAAAGACATAATAGGACTCTTCGAAAAAAGACGAGCAGACAAAGTTAACTCAATAAGTCGGGACGGATCGGAAGTTTTCTCACGTAAATGGAACCCCATTGGTTGAATCGTGTGCGGCACACTCCTCCACAGAGTCACCGAGATGAAGTTCATAGCTCACAGACTAGAATCCCTCAACTTCCCGCTGGACCTGCTTCATATTTCAAGAGTACGCTCCAGTCGCAGACTAGGATCTAAAAAAAACTCGCTAGCTTTTATGATGATAGCGTAACTAAATTCCTTAAAGGGCAAGGTGGCTGGATTCCAACTTGATGTAGTCCGTCCGATCACATTATTGATTACATTTAAAAACTGAATCGCCTGAATGATTTGACATTTATAGGAATACAAAAAACTCTCCGAAATTTGCAATTTCAAAGTTTCCAGAGTTATGATCCAGAATCCAGACCAGACCAGACAGACCAGTTCTACGAGCATACTACGGGTTGCTCTCTTTTCACTTGGAGCTACTTCGTGTACCCTGCAATATAATTTTAACCAAATCGTTTATGTTTACTGTGGATGCCCGCGCATCCATCTTTAACGATGATCTTTCATAGGAACGTCATAGTTACGCGCGTGGTTCACAGACTTGCAGTATACACAGACGAAACAGTCTGGGTTTCTTCTATGTTTATTTTAATTGTTCAGCTCATATGTCTTGCAGCCTACACAAATGAAACATGCTCGCGTGAAATACGGTTCATTGAGGAGCCTGAGGCAAATCAGATACATACAGAACACCTTACACTGTGTTATACCACAGTCAACACCAGTTAGAAATCTTCAACATCTGCCGGAGTTGAACGTCTATGTGATTCTTTCTGTCAGAGAAGACACTTCCTTCCAGGTTTTGAAGCGAATATTCTGAAGGCAATTAGTACAAAAATGGGGTATACAAAATGAACTGTGAATCATAGATATATCATGAATAAATTAAAGAAGGAGCTCCTTCCTATTCGCAATGAGTAGATCTTCCATTTTTGACTGTGATTTCATAAGCTTGGTATGACAAGCGTTCCAGATATCAAGAGTTTAGTTTGCGAGACTAATGAATTGTCGTGCGAGCCTGACGGGTACCTCAAATACCAGACAAAATTGCAATCATATACAGTGCTCCAAATAAACATAGGTTCACCCGCTGACTGATTATTGAGCAAGGATTCATCGACGCAAATTCTGCTCTCCGAATGTCGAATCGGCAAATTGCGGCTGTTATTGGCAGATCTCCCAACTTCGTCAACAATTATTTCAAGGATCCGTTTCATTTTAGCACAACGAAGCCTCCTGGACAACCATCAGACAGAGATATGCGAAATATCGTCCGCAAAGCTGCGAATGTCATCACTTCCTGCGCCAAGATCAAGAGTGATTTGGACTTAAGAGACAATGTCTGAGAGATTCGACCACAGCTCAACTGCCCATAGTCACAGTCTAAAAAAGTTGTTTCAATTGATCTGATTTTTCATATAATGGGTACATGAGATGCCTTAAGTACAAAACCGTATTCAGAATTAGGCTCCGCCCCCTTCGAGTGGAGATACGGTAGGGGTGTTTCGAAAAAAATTTTTTTTTCTTTTTTGAGATAACTTTGATTTCTTTTCTGGAATCGATAACCGGTCACTTATGAAGCATTTTTGTAGTGAAGAACATTTTTCTAGCTCTTCTCCTTCCGACCAAAAAATTGAATTTTCGGAAAAAAATAGTTTCATTTCCGTATTGTGGAAAAACAATATATTACCGGAAGTGAGATCTTATCGGAACTTTATACTTCAGAGTATGGGCTACAAGAATTCATAACTGATTGGCCGCGGTTTGGGTGCACAAGTCATTTTTTTTCACGATTTTTGTCATTTTTCTACTGTTTTGGTACCATTTTTCCCATTTTTTGGAAAAAAAGTTGTTTCAATTGGTCTGATTTTTTATATAATGGGTACTTGTGATGCCCTAAGTACAAAACCGTATTCAGAATTAGGCTCCGCCCCCTTCGCGTTGAGATACGGTAGGGGTGTTTCGAAAAAAATTTTTTTTTCTTTTTTGAGATAACTTCGATTTCTTTTCTGGAATCGATAATCGGTCACTTATGACGCATTTTTGTAGTGAAAAACATTTTTCTAGCTCTTTTCCTTCCGACCAAAAAATTGAATTTTCGGAAAAAAATGGTTTTATTTCCGTATTGTCGAAAAAAAATTTATTACGGCACGTGACTTCTCATCAGAATTTTATATTTCAGTGTATGGGTTACAAGAATTCATAACTGGTTGGCCGCGGTTCAGCCGCCTTTTTTCCAAAAAATGGGAAAAAGTACTAAAACAGTAGTAAAATGAAAAAAATCGTTAAAAAAATGACTTGTGCACCCAAACCGCGGTCAATCAGTTATGAATTCTCGTAATCCATACTCTGAAGTATGAAGTTCCAATAAGATCTCACTTCCCGTAATATATTTTTTTTCCACAATACGGAAATGAAACTATTTTTTTCCGAAAATTCAATTTTTTGGTCGGAAGGAGAAAAGCTAGAAAAATGTTCTCCACTACAAAAATGCTTCATAAGTGACCGGTTATCGATTCCAGAAAAGAAATCGAAGTTATCTCAAAAAAGAAAAAAAAATTTTTTTTCGAAACACCCCTACCGTATCTCAACTCGAAGGGGGCGGAGCCTAATTCTGAATACGGTTTTGTACTTAGGGCATCTCATGTACCCACTATATAAAAAATCAGACCAATTGAAACAACTTTTTTTCCAAAAAATGGGAAAAATGGTACCAAAACAGTAGAAAAATGACAAAAATCGTGAAAAAAAATGACTTGTGCACCCAAACCGCGGCCAATCAGTTATGAATTCTTGTAACCCATACTCTGAAGTATAAAGTTCCGATAAAATCTCACTTCCGGTAATAAATTTTTTTTCGACAATACGGAAATGAAACCATTTTTTTCCGAAAATTCAATTTTTTGGTCGGAAGGAGAAGAGCTAGAAAAATGTTCTCTACTACAAAAATGATTTATAAGTGACCGGTTATCGATTCCAGAAAAGAAATCGAAGTTATCTCAAAAAAGAAAAAAAAAAATTTTTCGAAACACCCCTACCGTATCTCAACTCGAAGGGGGCGGAGCCTAATTCTGAATACGGTTTTGTACTTAGGGCATCTCATGTACCCACTATATAAAAAATCAGATCAATTGAAACAACTTTTTTAGACTGTGACTACTGGTGGTCGACCCCCTCAGACATTGTCTCTTAAATGTTTCTAGTGAATCTGTGAGACGGTGAATCCTGAATAAGATCAAGTTCATCAAACACAGGAACATGAAAAAGTCACCGTTTCTTACCGCCGTACGTCAAAAAAAAACCTCTTGCGTTTGCCAGGAAAAACGGATCGACTGGATAATGGTGAGGATTACTTCCCCTATCCTAAACCAGATTTACATTCCCAGATAATCTTTTCGGATGAAAAGAAGTTCCATTGCGATGGGCCAGACGGATACCGCTTATATTTTCATGAATTGCGCAAACAACCACTTCGGTTTTCCCGCCGGAACTTCAAAAGTCGAGGATGCATGGTTTGGGCAGCGATCAACTCTGTGGGATTAGTCAAACTCTGGTGTGTTTCGAAGCAAATGGACAAGTACAACTTTGTATGAGACGAGGTTTCACTCGCTTTTGGCGTCGAAATCAACACACAAACTTCACATTCATGATGGACGGAGCTCCTTGCCACAGAGCTCATCGCACAATCAAGTGATTGGAAGCCAGTAGAATCCCCATCCTGGACTTGTCAGCCTGTTCTCCCAATATGAACACTATTGAAAATGTGTGGGGATACTTGGTTAACAATATTTACAAAAAGAAAATAAAAGTTACGACAATGTTCCACAGCTGAAGAAGGCGATTGTTGCGGCGAGGCTGACTGGGGACCCAATCTTATTGACAACCTTTAGCATTCTTTGAACTCTTGTATTTTTGAACTGACTACCTACCGGGAGGGGGGCTCATACACGCTATTATCTACCATTTTATTCCATGTTTCTTTCTGTTAATGTTGCTTTTTGCATTTTTTTCGCGTGAACCTATACTTTTTTGGAATTTGTTTAACTTCTTTTTCAAATAATTACAGGTATTTTTTAAAGATATTTCCTTCCTGAATTCAAAATACAATTCTTTTTCAATAAAAAACCATTTTTAAACTTAATTTAAAACGAGATAATTCAAAAAATGTTAGTGAACCTATATTTATTTGGAGGGCAGTTCAAACCCATACGCTTCCTTTCTATCGTATCTTTCATCGCGAGGAAATCATGGAAAAGAGTTTCCAGATTTGCATTGAAGAACACGATGACTGCTTTGCCTGATGCATTGTATTTTAGTAACACTATTGCATTTTGAGCGGTTAATGAAGGAGGTAGGTAACAATCCAAATGCTAACCTTCGGTAACGGAAAAATAAAACAGGAAGGCAAATGTTTCGTTCGTTCCAACGCAAATATTGTGATTGTCGCAAGAGCTGCAATCGATTTCCGTTCAGTGCTCCAAACTTCCCGCGAGAGGTCTGTGATTCTCTGAGCTCTCTCAATTGAAATTCGGTGTGTTTCTTATTTTCTCATCTCTCGTTTGCATTGTAATTTCTCCGTGTGTGTGTGTGTGTTTCTTTTAGTTTTTACTTTGCGTCGGGCCGCGAGAATAATCATAATATGGATGAAAACCCTCTCCTATGTATTATATGTAAAAATGTAAGCTCTCCATTGGAAGATCAACTAATATCCAAAGGTTTCAGGAGTTTGAAGAGCCAATTCTTCTCAGCTGTCAGCACACAACATGCAGAAGATGTTCGAATGGATCTACGAGTTGCAGAACGTGCTCTCCGATAGCATCCACTTCAAGGAGTCATACTCCACAACCCGATAAATTGGCTGCCTTCTTAATAGATGTATCAAAAGAAGAAATCGAAGAATGCGCTAACTGTGAACAAGTGAGTTTTCCAGATGCCAAAGTCAGTTTTATTAAAATGAGTTTGCTGTAATGGCCCGGCTGTAATTTCAGCTCCATTCGCACTATAGAGATTCGCATTATTTTCAGAACTCTCTACCCATGTTTTATTGTGAAACATGCCAGCAATCCTTGTGCTTATCCTGCCGAACAGTGACGCATCAAGCCAGAATGTTCTCCTCACATAGGATCATTAGTTCGGAAGAACGGAGCAAAGCTTACAGCTCAGGACTTTGCAAGGATCACAATGAGCCGTACATTCTCTACTGCTCCGATGTACGAAAACTTGTGTGCATTCAATGTTTCAACGGAAGGCCTCTCGAAGAGAGGCATAGCTTCATATCAATAGAGCAGGGGCATCGAATGTGTCTGGAAAAAATCGAGCAATCAGCCGCTAAATTGCGATTTTACCAGACGAAAAGGCAAGAAGAATTGAACGTGCGGCAACGGGTTCTGGATGAAAATACTTCCAGTTTTGAAAACGCAAGAGTATCATTGTATCAGTTGTGCCAACAAATTATTGATACGGTCACGACGACTAGAGAAGCATTGGCCAAAGATTTGGTTAAACAGCAGCAACAATGTGACGAGCAATGCAAACGACAAATCAGAGAAATTGAAGCTGTCATGGTAAGAATTTCCATAAATGTTCAGCTTTAATCAATCGATTTAAGAGCCCCGTTCGTCTCTGTCTGTTTTCGGCGCAAATTCTATGCACAACAGCTTCAAAATTGGATGTGTTGCAGCTATTTCCACAGCTTCAAAAGCGGATCAGTGTTCTTCTTGATAAGACTGTTGACAAACTTCCGATATCTTCGACCCCTGACACTATCGAAATTTGCTCTGATTTGGCGAAAGCCCTTGAGCCATATCTCGGACTGTCGGCCGCATGGTGCCCGATTAGTGTATCCCGAGAAGGGAGCTCGTCGAACTCCTACAAACGAGGATCTGGATCGCACAAATCAATGCCAATGCTTTCCAAGTTCCAGGCGACAATTGATCTTGCTGGAGCCTTCGGACAGCTGTTCGGCAAAGTCGAGCGTGCGTCTTTTTTTGCAGTTCCGTCTAGTCTGCGATTAATATTTTTCAGAGCCACTTCGTCAGCTGGTCAACGATCTATCTACGACGAGTCAGCAAGTTCTTGAGACACAACGGGATTTGACCATTCGAAGATGTATCATCGAGAAAGAAGACGTTGAGAAACTCGTCAAAACGTGTGTTGCCAATTATAAAAATATAAAAAAACAAAGTGTTTTGCAGATGCAAAAGGATAGAAGCGGCGTTAGGACTGCATTCGGCTGCACTAGACGGAATGCAAAGCGAGATGCAGGAGATCTGGCAGGAACAATTGGATCGAGTTCGGCGACAGCAAGTCATCTATCGTGAGAAAGTTGAGGAGATATTGAACCTTCGCGATACTGCTAGACAAATCCTGACAGCTGCCAAAAAATTGGTTCCATATGTGTCTTGCATACTGAATATGAACGCAATGATTGATCCGAAGTGAGCTTTCTTTGGGTGCATAATGTGCAATATTACGATTTTCAGGAGATGTCATCCACCGGATCCAGCACCAATGGAAAGTATCTGTCTGGAAATCACTGGAATTGAGCCGAACAGTCAGATTCGAATTTTGGCTATTGAAAAAGAAGAGGAGAATCGACGACTGAATCAGGAAGCAAAGAAAAAAGAAGAGTTAGCCGGGCAGTCTGCAGTGATGAAATCACTGAAGCACGGAAAAATGAAAAGGAAAGAGATGCACAGGATGATGCTGAACACAAATCGAGAACGAAGTCCCGGTGGAACTGACACAGCATTGACAAGCCCTTGCATCAGAAGGATGTAAGTTGAGAAAGTGGAGCATTCAAAGAGCCTTCCAATTGCTTCTTTTCAGAGCACCAGTCCTCAAAGAAGAGACCGCGTCGGAGTTAGATGCTGAAGAGTTCCTCGATGAAATTTTTGAGCTCTCTGGAGAACAGTACGAAGAAGTCGTTGATGGAACACTAACTGAAGAAGATCGGTGTAGTTCGGCACTTCTTCTTTCAATGGACGTCTCCAACGACTCCGTCGCTTCACTACCTTCTCTGGAGCAATTGCTGGGAAAAATTCCATTGGCTTCGCGTGTCACTTACGACATTGGATTCAGTCGCGGAGCGATGCTGCAAAGTCTGAACAACGCGTTCGCCCTGCAAAAACCCCCAACACCCGGAAACATGAGCGTTTCTGAAGAGCGTAACGTACTGGCCTCCGCTGTTCGGAATGCAGAAAAAAGAAAAAGCGGATCAGGCGCGCCGACGAGTGCGGAAAAAGAGGAAACGATTGAAAAAGAAGACGTGGGAATGGAGAAAGATAAGGGAACAAGCAAGGATAGCGAGAAGGAAAAGAAGAAAGTGATCAGAAGAAGAGTGAAAAAAGCGAGAGAGGAATTGGAGCAATCAGAAGAAGAGGTCACCACTGCAATCACATTTAGTGTCCCGCCGGATTGCCCATTTGTACCACAGGAGATATTCGATAGACTAGAAACCGACGAAAAACTTGGAACTTTCGAAGCGAAGGAACGAGTTCTACAAAGTTTAAAACAGAAAATGAATCAGAAGAACGGATTAGATGTGGATATACTAAAATAATTTAATTAATTATATTTGATAAACATGAAATAGGTCATATATACTACTAGAAGCCGGTGAGTATTCCTACAAAATGATGAATAAATGTTGTTGTTTTTTGCCTCTTAGCCTTCTAATCTTCTTTTATCATTTCGTATGTCTTCTACAAAAGTAGTGGAGTAATCTGAAAATTTTAAAGAAAGCTGAAACTGACGCTGACTGTTTAATAATTGGAGCTAAGGCTTCCACGAAAGACGAAACAAGTCGGTCGGCTTTCGTTCGTCTTACGTCGTCAATTAAATAACATGTGTAGAGTACCAACACAATGCCTACATCTGCGTCAGACGTATTCTAGGACGAGACGGTCTTATTTCGTCTTTCATGGAAGCCTTGATTGGAGCATTATTCAAGGAGAAATGAGAAAATCACCGTTCATTTTTATGAATATCAATAATCGACCGCTTCTCTTAGAATTTCACCAATTCGGTGAACCTGATGAAGTGTATGCCGAAAACGAGACTTTTAGAAATAAAATTCTTAACTTGCAGAAAATTCGGCAGGGTAAAGCAACACAGTACTTTGTTAGCAATCTGCCCATTCTTTGCGGAAACTTGCCTAATTGCGCAGGGGCATAATGCATTCCAGGAGATTTCGAACTAAAGGGAACGGCGTTTTCGGCACGCTGCCTGCCGCACACTTGCCAAAGTCCTTTTCTTGATTCGTTTTGCCTTTCCAATGTCCTTTTGCCCTTTTCTTGTTACGAAGAGCAAACTTGGTCTCTGAATGCGGAGCCGAACAGCGTCACGCAACAGCTTTTAGCAAGCGAGCCACCAAGCAATGAGGCGGCTTTTCCAGAGACCGCTCAGCGACAAGCACATTGTCGGACAACTAGTAAGGCTTCCATTATTGCGAAATTTCCGTCTCGTCTCATCTTTGTCTTCGTCTTGAATTCGTCTGACGCAGTTTGTTGACAACTTTTTTAATTGTGTAAGAAGAATGCAAGACGAACGAAGACGATTTTTTGTCTTCGTCTTTCGTGGAAGCCTTAACAACTGGAACGGTCTATAGAGTACGATACAATGTTAGAATGCACACTTTCCACAGTGCTATCTTTTTGCTGAATTCTTAGTGCTGCTTTGAATTCAGAAGATGAAAGACGAAAGCGTGTTGTACCGCTATTTTCCAAAGTGTTACAAGATGATTGTTTACCACCGAAGCATCTTAGATTCCAAGATCCACCTATAAAATCAGTGAGCCGCGTCGTTGACGAATTGAAATTCTCCGTCTCTTGCTGTCGTAAAATATTGCTACCCGAATGATAAAAGGCTAATGTTTGTATAGTAAAACAAGATGTTGGATGTCCGAGTGTGGATCGCAATAAAGAAGGCGGGGCATTCCGCTCCTCCGGAAAATTCGGTCACTGGTCTCAAAGTTATGATTCATTTCAATCTATTGCCTTCCATGATATTGCGAACGAACTTTCTCGCTTCATTTCCGCATATTTCCATTCTCCTACTGTCCCGCATTCTTCCCACAGATGGATGCCACGATCAGGAAACCGCCGCGTTTTTTGTGAATGGAGATGCGAGACTGCCTGCGTCGTCAACGGCCTGCTTCAATGCATGCGCTCTTGGCAACTGTACAGGTATAATCGTGCGCTCTTGTAAAGACAAAACTGACGATAATGAATGATCCTCATATTAACCAGTGCCATATAAAAAGGGGGTGCCTTTTCTAAATTTTACAACAGTGAAAGCCTTACCGTATGCCTACTGTAACTATTATATTATAATTTGTAGGTGTATTATTCCAAGGAGACAAATGCATTGTGATTGACAAATTTAACTATTTTGGGAGTCTCGAAGAGAGAAATTACATAGAAAAGAAGTGCGTGAAGAAGGCGCCTCACAAACTTCTGGTCACTGAATGGGATGACAGAATACTCGTGGATCGAAGTCGTTCAGTCACCAAAGCCGAAACAAAACTCGAATGTTTGAGTTTTTGTGCTCGGGAAAAAAGTTTCCCCTGCCTTTCTGCAATGTTTTACCGAGAAAGCAAGGACTGTCTTCTGAATTCAGCGTCCAGTAATTCTGCTCCACTGAAAATGGAAACTGGCGGCTTCAAGGTTTCATATATGGAGCTACATGGGTTGAAAGGTGAGAATTGTGTCTTTTGAAACGTAGTGCTTCCTCTTCCTACACTTCCCCCAACACCTGGATAATCCTCTCCGTCAACAACTATTTCCATTCAATACTTCAGAAGCGGTCCACTGCCTCAACGCGTTCAAGATGGTTGCGTTTGACGCCATCGAAGTCCGAGGAGAATCAAGAATCTACAATGGTTCCGACGGGCTTAGCAAGTGTATAGAACGATGCAAAGATTGTGATGTGGTGATGTTCAACGAAGTATTTTCCGAATGCTACTCGGTTTGGTATGATCCATCCGGACAAGTGCTGGATTTTGTCAATGATGAGTATCATGTGCTCACGAATGCTTGCTCAAACTACAAAAAGAACTGCAGCTCTGGAAATTCGCTGTACATTTCTTATGCAAATCCGGACGAGAAGCTGAAAGCCGAGTGTCTTGAAAAGTGCACAATGTCCGCCGAATGTGAGTATGCATACCAATCAAGCGATATGAACAGCTGTGTCATATCAAGAAGACGAAAATCATTGCCAATGTTAGCTCAAAAAGTGTGCATCGATTTCAATGAGTTGAGTGATGGATCCGCAATTTTATTCGATGAAATTGGCGGGTGTAAACATGGACAGGGACACTTGGTGGCAAGGGATCTGAAGTTGCATCAGTGTATGCAACTTTGTGCAACTCATCCCACAAGAAGGTAGCAAATCTTCATCAAACTGTTCTCGAATGCTTAAACTGAATTATTCCAGTTGTGAATCCATTAGCTACACGAAAAGCCGTGACTGTTACCTTCATGATGGCTCCATAGAAATGGATAATAAAAATGTGGACTGCTCGGTGTTCACACTAAATGTTATCACTTTTGAGGAAGGCGTCCGCGAATGTAAGTGTCTGAATGAAACTCCTTTACAATTGTTTCTCAGCTACCACGCCTTCTTCTGGAGACTCAAAGGGGAAAAGCAAGGTGAAAACTTATTCAACAGGAAACAAGAAGAGTCAGACGAAAGTCAAAGAGAGTATGTTTTCCATTATCTGTCACAGATGGAGTGCTTAAAAGAAACAATTGCAGACAAACTTTACGTTAAGAAAACTGCAATCTCTCCGCTTGATGTCACCATTGCCACTGAATGCAATTTCGGGCACATTTCCGTGAAAGTTTCTGGAGGAAAATTTGGGAACCGGAATCTCGCTGGCGGAGAAGTCTATGCGAGGAACGGACACTCGAATTGTTCGGAAACCATTGGACCAAACGGAGAAGCCACATTGAATATACGCCATAATGATAGCTCCTGCCCAATTACGAAGAACGGTGACATCTATGAAGCTGTAGTCGTCGTCACACAAAACATTGGAAGCGTTGATAATGCAACGGTCATCACAATCGACGATCAGCTTTTCAAAGTTCGGTGTGATTACTCAAACCGGAAACAGACGGTGGCTGTTACCAAAACAATGAATTTGAGGTGAATAACATTGAAATTTCAGAAACCGCAAGAAATATTTCAGAACAACACAGTTCAATCAGTTGGATATTCACGGAAAAGTAAATGTGAAGCCGATACGCATGGAATTACGCGGAAAGCGCGAAACTGTGAAAGCTAGAACTGTCCAAATAGGCCAGAACCTTGATCTAGTCTTTACTGCTGACAACTCATCGTCGGCTCGAAATGTATTCGTCAAACAATGCACTGCATTAGATCAAGAAAACAACGAAAAAATAAATCTCATAAAGAAAGGGTGAGCGCTTAAAAATAGCCTCAGTTAGACAAACCTCAAGGGTGTTTCTAATCAGGGAATATCAGCTGACACGCATGAAAGACATCATTGGCGGGAAGCGAACTCGGGCATGACAGCATAGTAGTCAACACGTTAACCACTAGGCCGCGAGCGAAACACCCGCAAGTGGTGAAAGAAACAAAATATATGTCAGCAATTGGAGGGAGGAGTGAAGGGCACATAGCGAAATAGCGCAGATTAAAAATAGACGACATTCAGTTTTAATTAAGTTCCTTGATTTACTATTTTTTTCAGATGCGCTACCCAACATGCAAAGGAGTATGTTTTACGTGACGAGATCAAGGAAACCGCAACCGGATTCGTTCTACCGTTACGAGCTTTTCGATTCAAACAAGGCGATGCAGTTAAGATTGAATGCGAGGTCAAATACTGTGAAAAATGCAAAAAGGTTAGTAGATTTCAAATATATGTACAATCCGGACCGACACGGGCAGTCGCTGGCTGGAACTCCATTAATTTCAGACTGAACATTGTTGCTCTCAAAAGGTCACATATTGTATTTCTCAATACGTTTTATAACAAAAGTATGAATGCAATTCAATTGACCAAATGATCATTAGAAATCGTTAAGTAACCGGAACGATTTTGCCTTCGATTTTAGACCTATTTTGAAACTTTTTTATTTTAAAAATTTCCAAATATGTTTATTTTAAAGAAAGTGTATCAGTCCGGAGCATAAATAATCAGCATTTCGTTTATTATGTCGAAAATCAATAATTTTATGGACTTGCCATAGTGTGTAATATCTTCTGAGTATTTCACACATTTTTGAATAAATTCTACACAACTAAAACTTACAGATTTCTAGCTCTCAGAAGAGACAAGGCTGAAAATGGAGATTTTAAAGAGAGCTCTCTTGTGAAAGCTATACATCATCTGTAGGTCGTAGTCGTATAAGAATTCTGTCATCTGCAAAAATAAAGTTCTGCTTTGGTAGAATTCGTTGAAAAATGTTTGGGATAATCAAACAAAGCGATTTTTTTAATCATTTTATATAAATCTGGTTCCAAATCTCAATGAGTTCGTTTAAAATTTCAGCCAAACTGCTATTCGCGGAATCGTCGATTCACATCCGAGGAAAACAACGAAACAAATGCGCTGTCCGACGAGGAAAACACGGAAACAGTGCACGCAGAGCTTCTTGTACAAGCCGCGATACATTCTAATTTTATGGAAACATATTGCTTGAGATATAGCCAGTGGATAATACTTTTGACTGGTGCCATTTTGCTTATTTCTGCACAACTAATAATCGTCTTCTATATTTGCATCAAAAATCGTTTCACTGTCAGCAAAACGTTCTGAAACACGGGTTTCTGTTTGATGCTTATTTTGTATTTATAGTTTTTATTGTTTATATTTTTACAACAAATGACTTTTAATAACTGTAAAATAAACAGATTTTTTAATATTTACACTTTCAAAACTTCAGCGGCACAACTGATTTTCACTGGGAACCAGGTATTCGATGAATTTGTGAACTTTAGGGTGTACTCCCCTGGTGTAACCAACTTCTCGCCGAATTCTGGTAACTGAAAAATGAAGCTTAGAAAGCGTCAAAATTATTCAGCGAACAAACCTTAAGACTGGTAACTGTGATCTTCGGCCAGATTGCAATCTCTTTGCCAGCGTCTCTGCGTATTATCTCGAAGTCGATGTCTCCACTTGCCGTATAACTCCAGACCAGTTTTCCCGCTGCCGTTGTTTTACTAAAAAAAAGAGAAGACTAGCGGATTTTTGAATATTTTACGAATATTTAAAGCTTAAAGATAAAGAATTATTGGAAGAATAATTAAAGGGAGCTTATAAATATTAGGCACGTTAAATGTAGAGATTAACTTTTTTTTTAAATATAATTTAGTTTCATCATAAAAATGGACAAAGCTGAATTAGTGGCTTTAAAATAATTTTGTTAAAAAAATGCACAAGCATTAATAATTTCCTTCATGTTTAATGCAAAAATAAGTATATTTTTGTTTTTATTATTGCGGTGCTGCGGCGGATATCAGGCGACTAAATTAATTTAGGCAATTTCAAGTCAGAGTTGCACGGACAATTATTTTTTTTTCGGACAATGGACAAGTAACTTGCATGCACGGTCTGTTGTACTTATTTTTTGCAGTCATTTTAATTTTGCAGAAACTAATATTTATTAAGCAAAAAATCTGAAGAAGATGTGCAAGAAAAGGCAAAAAACACGAAAAAATCCGAAAAAAATAGAAAAAAGCCCGGTGTGGATTTACGATAAACACTATCATTATGCGTTATTTCGGAGTTTCGTTGGTGTAAATTCCATTTAGAACTTTCGTCCGGAAAGTATACATTTTGGGAAATAAAAAATAATAAACTAAATATTTTACGGATAACAGAAAGCGGACAACGCAAATCACAAAACCGCGGGCAACGGGCGGTCCGTGCAACTCTGGTTCGCACTTGCATTTTTTAAAAACTGCAAAACAACGACTTACACTGAAAATTCTGATGTCTGAAATGCTTTGACAGAATAATTCTTCGCCTTGGGAGCCTTCAAAATGCCGTTTTTATTCCAGATGTATTCTTGCGCTTTGTAATCAGTTTTAGCAATTTTCTTCGGTTGCTTGCATGCTCCTTCCGGCGGATCAGCGTACCCAGAGTCATCTCGATAAAGTCCGCCGTATTCAATCGGGATGGCTTCTGGCTCCAAATACTTCTTCAAGTCTTCCACGTTGCTTAAAAATGCCAACTTCTCTGCTGTGCCTGGATCGACGAGACGTTTTGTAATCTGCCACATGACAGAAATGATTCCAGGAGGATTTATGAGAAGAAGCTTGCATAACTGAAAAGATCAAACAACTTTATAATGTAAAAATGAGGTAAAAACCAACGTGTTCACTGAAATACTCAGCCCATACTTGCACAACCAGCCTGGCCAATTGAGCCGGTCCTGACAATGGGTTCATGAAATCCACTAGGTTTAATCCCTTCAAATCCAAAATACAAACAACCGAAGACGCGTTTCCAGTCTTTCTTTCGGTTTGAGCCATAGCTCTAGAAAAGTTTTCTTGAAGCATAAAATACGAATGAATGACATAGCTGAGCGGCATCACTTTCAGAATTTCTTTAATGTCAGTTCCCTCCATTTTCTGAATAAACACATGCAGATTTCTGGATGTTACTTCATAGTTCAATTGAGAAATGTGAAATCTCTGCAAAAATAAGATTCGAGAATGAGCTGGATGCTCGTCATGTTACCTCGAAGCAGTCCTTTCCAATATCAACTTTTGTGAAAATATCTATATCGCTTATTGTATCGTAACCCATTAGTTTGCGGTGTTCGAAGAGCTGTAAGATCTTCTGTCTGGTCTTCTCCACGTCTCCATTGTTTGCACTTAAGAATCGAGCAAAGAAGAAAGGAGAATCAAGCACTTCCGGCACTGTCGGGATGGAAACTCTAAAAACGTGGGTATTTGTGGTGATCAATCAATCAATCAATAATTCTCCCTCTATCTATCTCTCTCTCTCTCTTCGCGATCACATATCTTTCAAGGATAACATTTCAGCCGTTACTGCTCAAATTCTAACACGAAATCTCATGCAGGTTAGAGATTTCACACCTGCTGAAAATTCTTTCAGCGGTGCAAAAATTCCATGAAAAACAGGTCATAACTAGATATTTCTCTATAAGCGCCCACAAAATCTTACTTTAATTTTTCCGATTTTTCCAGAATATCAGCACTGAACTTCTTAGCAGTGATCATCTCGTCAATCATTTCGTATTATGTTGAATAGCCGTTGTTCTTCTCCCTCCGAAAAAAAACGAAAATTCGCAGATAAGCCAGACTAGAAAATTAAAAAAAAATAAAAAAAGAAAAACGGTTTTTCAGGAACAAAGTGCGGACAGAAGAAAAGCAAAAAGTGGTATCAACTGCTATCAGCTAGCAAAAAGCGCTATTTGATTAGAAGAATAGCATAGTTAGGTTATCATCATTGTGTCACTGCCGCTGCCGCCAGAAGGGAAACACGTTGCATATTGAGAAAAGAGGTCTTTCGATCTGCTAATGATATGACGTAGGCTATGTGGTGGTTGTGGTGATGACGAGGGGGAGGTGCCGACAAGAGATTCGGCGAAGGGAGGTGATGATGAGAAAATAATATTAATAGTGCAATGTGATTTTGATGGAAACATCATAACTACCTCGTCTCAGTAAAACGGAGAAGAAAGAGGGAGACGAATACAAGTAACGCCTTTTATATTGTACAAGTGCGCAGTCTCTCCCCCCCCCCCCCGGCCACGACGGTTGTTCTTGGTTAGTAAGAGACCAGTAAACAGGTATTGAGAATAGCAACAATATGGCCAACAATGGGGAATTATGTAGGCAGAGAAAGGCGGAGGCGTCGCTTCTTAATACGCTGGTCACACACATGTACACCAGCAAAAGGTGAAGCCCCAAGAAACGGGAAGACGCTGATTGTTTAAAGAAGAATGACCGTACTATTGAATGGGGTGGGGTGTGAAGACGATTTCAGATTGTTTTTCAAGATTACTCAGTAAGTGACTTGCCCCTTGTGATGTTAGAAGAATTGGAAGGAGGCATGTGTGAAATGGAAGAACATGAAATTTTGGTGGAAGGTAAAACATCTATCATTCCTTTTTTTAACGCAAAATTAAACAGTGGACGGATTTTAAGACGAATTTGAAAAATACCGGACTTTCTGAACACTTATAGTTCAGAATAAAAAACAAATTAAATGGAAAAATATATTTTTTTGATCTCTCTCTTCATTTTTCCAACGCTATCATATTAATAAAGTGCGTACATCCGGATCTTTGCATTTTTCCTTGTGATACCTATAAAACCCGTTTTACATTCCAGTCTTATTATAGCCAAAATCTACCAAACTCACATAATAATTGTCCTTTTTTTGATACTTTCAATTCGCGTGATGAGGTTGGTTATTCAGAAATACTGCTGAAACAATGAAAATTGGCTGATCACCAGATCACCTGGGCGATATATGGTGAGCTGGAGCAGAGCCCTTTTGGAATGTCCAAACCTGGTTACTGAAATGTGAAATGGTTTACGGAAGATACCTTTAAAACTCAATGGTTTTGTTAGTTGAACTCGGTGTCCTGTGTGAAGATTTTGCAAACATTTTCATATGTTCATTTTGGCGCGTCTCAGCAAGAAGAGCTTTCCACTTCTGCATTAAAGCCAACTGGTTCTTATCCGATAGAATTGCAGTTCATCTTGCAATTCATCTTTCTTATTCTGCGGTCCGGATTTCTACAAAATCGTTCGCAGAAAGTCTTGATTCTCTTCAGAGTGATGGAAAAGCGAGGTCTTCGGCTCCTTGGACACATTCGAGTGTGTTGAGCTCTCCAAGCTATTCCCCTCATAGTGATTTCGATCATGGCACGCTGTACAGAATTAGCAGGCAAGCTATGCCTATAAAAATAAAGATAGCAATTAGAAAAAATGTTGAAACATGCTGGAAAATATGAATAAGGAAGCGAGGCACAAGAAATGCGTCAGCGAACGCTCCAGATTTCCCGTATCTTGTGTTACCATACTTTTCTGGCCAATATTCAATGGCTACCTAATCTTTGGCTGCTTGATCAATGGCTACCTGATATTCTTTGGCTACTTTTGCCTTCGATTATCAATGATTACCTATTTTCAATGGCTGCCTAGTTGCAATGGCTACCTAATTTGTAGCCATTGATTTAGTAAATACGATTATCACGCAAAAATGATCTAAAAGTCGAAAACTATTCAGAAAATGAGCACAATTTAATTTAATTTTCAAAATTTAAAAAAAAATTCAAAAAATTCAAAAAATTCAAAAGGTAGCCATTGATCAAGTAGCCAAAGATTAGGTAGCCATTGAATATTGGCCTACTTTTCTCCCTTTTGTGATCAAATCCCAGCGGAGAGGGTGCCTGGGTTTGCTTGGGTTCCATAAACGTTCCAGTTTCTCATTTCTTCTGCGAATTGCTCCGCTCCATCAACCAATTCCGGCAAAGAAGGGTGGGAATATAACGATGAGGTAGTCAAAACTCCCTTAAATTCCCTCATTTTCACATCCTCAATCCACTGGAGGACTAAGTTTAAGGAAAGGACCCGTCATCTTAATCCTAATTTAATAAATTCATAAAAGGTCTCGTCGGGAAACGTGCTTATCGGTTTGGCTGGTGAATCTTCCGCTATTGTAGAGTAATGCAGGTTTTAGAAAACGCTGATCGAAATAGCCGTTGGTTCGGTGGACTAGAGAAGGAATTCAATGCTGAAGATTGTGCAAGTATCAGAATCCAAAAGTGACCCAACTCCTAACAAGGGAACTGTTTTTAGATATGTAAGACGTCGCTCCAATCAGTGATCCCCCCCCGGCCATGGAGTGCTGTTTGTTTCTTATCGAAGAGCTTCACCTCTTAGGTTCTCTTCTGTAAGGTTGTGAATTCCCAAAACAATGCCAATGAATGCCGCAAAAGGTTACAACGCTTCGTGACGCAACTGTGGAGTTTTTGCATAATTTGGTTTTAAAAATTTATAAATTTCTTATGCTACAAACATAAAATTTCAGCTCTGCAGGAGCACAATTTGGCGAGGCTCTTATTCAGTTTTTTTGTCGTTCTATGTAGTAGCGCTTCTGAATTTCAGGCATTCTATTAGAAATCACTTTTAAATGTCTGAAACACGTTCTACTTCATTGAAAGTGATTTTCTTTGCTTTGAATTCAGTGAGTCTTCTGAAGCTATGCACATGGACTCGCATCAATAGTAGAAGATTTTCCCAGCCAGCAATAGTAGAAAGGAAAGCGCTTTGTACTTAAAGAAATAACGGAAATTAGAATGTGCATATCTTGTTACTCGTTCGTATATCAAGAGCATCCATCACTTGTCAGCGCATCTTCCAACCCATCTTCGGTTTTTCGATAATTGAGAGTAAAAGCACTTGAAACCTCTTTCATCACACGTTACTCCATGCCCACAGGCTATTTTTGTTTCTTCTCCTTCCACCCAAATGCGTGAAATTATGGAAGAATTGGCGCTTTTCGGTTTTCCTTCATTTCTACAATAGCTCACTCTACTTGCCTCACTTTTTCCCTTCTTTCTTTCTTCAATTGCCTCATTCATTGAGGGATGAGCACATACTTGTGATGTTGTTTTTGAATAGAATTCTAGAGAAAAGCGGAAGAATAAGAATATTTTAGTAGACAAGGGGGTGGGGGTGGGAGGGGGGGGGTGCTTACCCAAATTTGAGCAACATTTGTCTTTTTACAGAGAAATATTTTATTTAAAATTTGGCAGAATTCCAAATTACATTGTGCGCCAAAAGTATGGTATGGTTACAAGAGCTTCGCGCAAGCTAGTCGACGCTGGCGCATTTTTCGTTTTCAGCAAATTTTGAGTACCTTATATCCAAAATTTCAAGTCTCAAGGTTGATTTTTTCAAGTATTGTGGCTAATTTTATATCCCTAGGCACCATCATCGAGATTGCCAAGAGGGAGATGGACCTAAGTAACATCGGAAAAGCTTCTGGAAAAGCTTCTGGAATCTCACGAAAAAATCTGCTTGGAGCACCATTAAACGTTTCAATGAGTTTTGACGGGTCATTTGAATGTGTCACCATACTTTTGGAGCATCCCGTAGAAGTTGTGAAGTTCACATAAAGCGTCTTCATGAAGCCGTCCATGACAAGTTTCCTGAATGCTAACTTCTGCAATTTAAGATTGTCATCTTGCTTTCCAAGCTTGAATTCCGGGAAACCTTGAAGTTTCCTTCTTTTATCCCGCCTCCCAACTTTACAAATTCGACTAGTTTTGCCAGTTTTCTCTAGTAAACTCGTAGAATGTGAAGTCCCATCGAGATACTTCAGAAGAGCCCACTTTAAGCCTTTCATTGTATTTATGTCTCTTTTTTTCCATCAGCATCTTCCGAATATGTGCAGCGTGCTGATGATGCACATCAAATATACGTTTTTTTTTAATATTTGCGGAGAAATTATTACAAAAAAAAAACTTTATTTTTTATCTGATTTTTCGTCATTATTGGTTTCGGATATTTTCAGAATTTAAGAAATTACAGCACATTAATAAACGTACCTCGACAAGCTATAATGGGAATTCTCTATTCATTAACTTTTGCTAAGCCTGCTCAACTAGGTAGTAATACTAGCGACCCGTCCTAATGGTGAAACGCTGAAAAAGATAAGAATAGAAAGAAAATCGAACACACTCATACATCATCTCTGAATATTTGCAACCTGAAAACAGGTCACCCGTGTGACATGCCACTGGGTTCCCGACAACTCGACGCATCGACTCAAAACACTTTTCTTCGCGGGAGCTCCTGTCGGACAAGCAGCTGTGCTCTGCGGCGCCTCCTTCTGCTCCACCTCTTATCATTTTGTCTCTACCCTTCGCAATCTTCGCCAATCGCCTTCCGCATCAGCCAGGCCAGCCAGGTCCAGCCAGACCCAATGCACTTTCATGTGCCCCACTAAAACAACCTCACCCGCCTCCCCCCCCCCCCCTTCCCGCTCCACATTGGTTCTTCTTCTTTCCTCATTCTCCGAGTGTGATTCGGCATCTTTGTTTATGTCAACGAAGCCACAAACTGCTCTTCTCACCCTGGGTGTCAGAAGGATTGTTGGTTCCGATTTTTCCTCTCTTTCTCCTAGCTGATTTTATAAATGAATGAGGAAGAGGGGGGGGGGGGCAGTTTATCGTTGTCTCATGCTTCTGGAGCTGCTGCAAGCCCTTCCATGCTCCTCTCTTGTGAGCAAACTGCACTTTGAATCATTGAAATGGGTCTCGCGTAAGCTACCTTAATTTGATTTGATCTTCATTTCATAGATGAGCTTTTTGCTTTCCGCTATTCCTCGTAAATTTTTTGTATACTATGCTCTGCTAATTCATAGTACACAGATCTTGTGTGCTCTTAGTAGACACTTTCTTATCAATTTATTAACAATAGGTTTCATTGGTCCACAACTATTCAATGATCGCTTTCACCCAAAATCACACATTCGAGAATTTCCGATTCCTGTTGTCAAACTGCTCATATCTGTTGTGATAGTCCTTATATTTCCAGGTAATTATGGTAGAAGCCACAGCAGTGGTTGAAAGGGAGCAATGGTCCTCTTGGGCGGACTTCATAATGAGTTGCATCGGATATGCCATCGGACTTGGCAATGTCTGGCGCTTTCCATATCTTTGCTATCAGAACGGAGGAGGTAAGTTGTATTTCAGTTTGACTAGATATCAATGATATCTAAAAGCGAAACGACGCGAAGTGGGGGAGAACAACCTGAAACTTGATCCCTGATTGCTCAAAGATTATCTATTTTCTCCTGCCTTCCACCCTCGTCAATCATCTTTTAAATAGAGGTTGTTGTCGGTTAGATTAATAGGAAAGTCGAAACCAACCGCTTTTGTCTGAAGGGTGCCAGTTTTTGTGTGAAAACAGAAAAGAAACGATTCAAGAGCAATAAGACAATTTGTCAGCTATCGGATTGGACGGGATGGGTAGCCCCTCGCAATTTGTCACTCGGAAAATGCTGTATATCTCGCCTCGATGCTCACCCAGTCCGATCGCTCTTTTCTCTATCATAAATCACAATTTGCAGGCGCGTTTCTCATTCCGTATTGCATCTCATTGGTCTTCTGCGGAGCACCTCTTTTCATTCTGGAAACATCATGGGGTCAACTTCTGTCGGTCGGTGGGCTCGGAATGTTCAAGATTTGCCCCATTTTCAAAGGTTTATCAGAACAATGAGCAACAGCAGTAAGGGTGAAATATAAATTACACAAAAAATGTTTTAGGAGTCGGAATTGCGGCTGCCGTGATGGCCTTCTGGTTGAATATCTATTACATTGTGGTACTTTCGTGGGCTGCGACCTACCTATACAACTCGTTCACCTTAACTGACGTGCCATGGAAGAACTGTGATCATTCGTGGAATACCCGGAACTGTCGCTCTGAATATATCAAAATCCCATGCGATAGTAATCGAACAATCGCCGAGTTTTTCAATGTCAAAGTTCTCACTCATGATCATATTCATGAATACAAGAAGCAGTTTTTCGTTGGAAGCAAGATTAATTGGACTGTTTGCAGTGCTGCTGACCTTTCAGTCGTCTCTCCAGTCAAAGAGTTTTGGAAGTCAGTCGCCCATTTTATTAAAGCTCTTGCTCATTGACTATATTTCAGCCATCGTGTGTTGGGAATCTCATCTGGCATCGAGAACCCAGGAGGTATTCGCTGGGATCTTGCATTCTTCCTGCTCCTGGTTTGGATTGTTTGCTATCTTTGCATTTTCAAAGGTGTCAAATGGACTGGAAAGGTTGTCTATCTCACGGCCTCGTTTCCATACATAATGCTTTTCTGTCTTCTCATTCGTGGGCTCACATTGGATGGCGCCGGAGTTGGACTGGAATTCTATCTGAAACCCGATTTTTCAAAGCTCTTAGAATCGAAGGTGTGGGTTGATGCAGTAACTCAAGTGTTCTTCTCATACGGTCTCGGACTAGGAGCCCTGGTTGCTCTAGGTAGTTATAACAAATTCAATAATAATGTTTACAAGTAAGTATCTATGCTTCCTTTTGTTTGATTTTCAACTCTTCCAGACAAGCTTTGACAGTTTGCTTTGTGAACAGCGGAACCTCTGTGTTTGCCGGATTCGTCATTTTCTCTTTCATTGGATTCATGGCGACACAACAAGAAAAAAGTGTGGCAGAAGTCGCTCAAGCGGGTCCCGGACTTCTGTTTCTCGCCTACCCATCTGGAATTCTTCAGCTGCCGTACACTCAATTCTGGTCTGTTCTCTTCTTCCTGATGGTCCTTTTCCTTGGAGTTGACTCTCAATTTTGCACAATGGAGGGATTCTTCACAGCGATTATCGACGAGTTCCCACAAATTCGAAGGAAGAAATATGGCAGAGAGATATTCGTTGGAGTCATTTGTGTCATTTCATACTTGATTGGATTGACCACAGTGACAGAGGGCGGATTCTACGTGTTCCAGCTTTTCGACTTCTACGCTGCTTCTGGATGGGCGCTTCTTTGGCTTCTCTTCTTTGAGTGCATTGCGATTTCGTGGAGTTTGGGAATCGATCGCTGGTATGAGCACATGAAAAGCATGATCGGCTACTATCCAAGTTCATGGTGGAAATTCTGTTGGATGTTCGCCACGCCTGCCGTCTGCTTTGGTGTGCTTATGTTCGGACTAATCAGATACCAGCCCCTTCGCATCGACGCCTACAACTATGACTATCCCCTATGGGGTCATATCTTCGGATGGTTCTTGTCGTTGTCATCCATGCTTTGCATTCCTGGTTACGCTATTTGGATATGGTTCAGGACTCCAGGAACAGTACAGGAGGTGATTTATTTCTCTATTTTCTTGTTACAAGTTGCCATTAAAATTGCCTTTTACGCAAATCAATGCTGAATTCATTTCAGAAAATAAAACTGCTCTGCCGGCCGGATATTGAAATCAAAGGCGTAACGGAAAACCATGACAACATGGAGCTTGCCGATTTCCCACATGATTGAAGACTGTATTCCAACTAATTTGCAGTACCGTTCAGATTAAAATACCTCTTTCAGTTAGAAAAAGCCGTTTCCTTCCTGAAAATCTTCTGAAAATTCTTGTTTTTGCCATTTTCAGACAAAATTTCATTTTTCTAGCTCATTTTTCACTTGTTTTCTTTGAGGAACTGCTCATTTCCCTGTTATATAGAGCCATAGAAGCGCTTTCAGAGACTAGAGAGGAAGCTCTTAAACTGTAAAGCTCGAAGATTCGAAGCTACATAACAAAACGTTTCAGAATAACTGAGCCTCAATTTGCACAAATTAAAAAGCAGTTTTTTCTTGCAATTTTCAATTCGATTTATTTGCGAAATCTTTCAAAAAGGCTTTTTTCAACTGAACTCCTCTTTTTCTTTTGTATACTTTAATGAACGGTACTGGAATAGATGAATCTATAGGAAAAAATCGATAAAACCAAATGTAGCGCCTGATTCCGTAATTCCACTTATATTCTTTTAATCTCTTTTTCTGTCTCTCCGCCCCCCTCCCTGACATTCCGTTGCCTATTCTTATTCCTTACTCCGAGCTATTTAATAGAAGAATTTTTGTTTTTATTTTTATGCATCATTTAAGATTTTTATTCGAAATTAATACATATATTGATAGATTATTCAATTGTTCAATTTCAATGATAAACTGATTGATATGATTGAAGTTTGTTCCAGCAACAACTGAAAAATGGTGGATTTGGGAAGGTTGAGCGTTACACAGGGGTGGATTCTGAAATTAGAAGCCTTAGTATCTGCTTCGATGCTCAGCAGAAAACCATCGCCAGCACTTTTCCAGCGGGCGATGCCCTTCATTCTGCCGCTTTAGCGCCAATCACAAATCAGATGGATGCTGATCTCACAGGTAACCCTGGATCAGTGGATCAGTGCTCAATTCTGCGAAGCTCGCTATGTTTCCATTATCTCATTCGCACGTCAATCCGCATCTTTTACTTTCATCTTCCATACCGCAACACCTGCTCTATAAATAGAATATCGCGCTTTTAATCTGTAATTTCTAGTTATAGACTGCTCATATAAGGGCTCGGTATTGCCATATGAACATTTTTACTATAAGACAAAACACTTATCACTTCAGAAGCACATAATTTGACTGAAAAAGAGAGCAGCGTCCTTCCTTGAAACGCTGCTATTTCGCTAATGTAAGGTAGATAGAAACGGGGCTTGAAAGCACATGAAAATCAGTTCATACTTTTTTGTGAAGCTGGAACCAAAAGCCATCGATAGAGTGCACTATAATTGTTTAAACCCTTCAGGTTCAACAAAAAATTATACTTCGCCTTTTCAATGTGCTCCAGGAAGCATTTGTTGAAGTGGAAAGCTGTTCCGATGTTTTATTTTCTGTCGTAAATCAGTTTCAATGGCTTGGTTGCACAGTTTACACTTCTTTTGCGTCAACTCCACACAATGGTTAACACTTTGAGTAGTTGCGGTGAGAAAGCTGTGACTAGGAAGTACAATGTGCGGCACAAGTACTGTAACACAACTTTGACGCAGGCTAGCGCGTGTTGGCGCAGTTTTCGTGTTGCGGTATTTTTTTTTTAATTTCTTTAGCTGTTTTTAATTTATCGATTTGCAAAGTTTCATGTTTCTATCTCAGTTTTCACGGGCCCTTCTATGCACCGATCTTCAATTATCGTTGTGACAAACGCAAGGCAGCTGGTGAGATCCGTTCAGCACTCGGAATTGGCAAAGTTACAGTCTGGAGGGCCAAAAAACGTTTTGAAAGAACTGGGAACAATGCTGATCGACCGAGAAACGGCCGATCCGATGTTTTCCATCATTCCAGATAGAGAGAGTTTGGGAAAGGATCAGAAGCAATTCTCACAGAAGCATGCGAAAGATGGCTGAAGAAGTCGGAATGAGAGACCGAGCTGTGAGAAGAGTTGTCAAAAATGTGTTGGAGATAAAGCCATATCCAGTGCAAAAATTGCTATTTTTCGGATCAAAACTAACTCGCCCGACTCCAAAAATGGAAGAAGCTTCTTGCCGGTAAGCAACAAGTTCACACAGACATACAAGCAAACAGACAGACTTGTACCTAAGACTGCTTATGACTGAAAATAAATCCTAACGAATAGCAATGAGCATCTCGTCCATAACATTCCCACAAATAGGCAAATAGCACAGACAGAGTGCTAATGCATAGAGAGTCTAACTTTTCTACAGTAGTCTAAGCCTAAGCCTAATTGTGAGCATAAATTATTTAATTCATAATAAACTTTTTCCGAAGGTTTTTTCGCTCTATTTTCCACACATATTTTTACCATAAACCATCGAAAAGGGCATCCTTAGTACATAGAAAAGCACACCTTTGAGCTTGTCTAATTGTATATTTTTCTGATTTCTGATTTCTGATCTTGATGACTGATTTTTCTTGACATATTGGCAAATATTTGCTTGATTCCTAATTCTATTTTTGAGATAAATAGTCTCATTTTCATAAAAGGCACATGAGTTGAACTGCCCCTCATCTTGTAGATGCCTTGTTGCCAGAATCATGAAGGCGGGGGAGTTCAGTTCTCAGAAAAAAAAAACTATAGAAAATATGAAAATTGTCAAATTAAGTAGATAATTGTTCACCAGAATTCTTAAATTTTTATTCATTTTGTATAGGAAAGTTCTATACGAAAAGCATTACTAATGAATTCAAGCCATCAACATTTCTTCTATTATAGAATGCTTGAGCCGTACCTTGTTGACCACGTCTCGGCTCATGACTTTGCTCAAAGCAAAGAATGATGACTTGGAAACGATGGAAAATTGTAGATCTCCGTGAATTTCATCGGAAAACCATTGAATTATACAGAGCATTGGGCCAAATGAGCTACCGATCTTTAAGATCTTCAGTCGCGGAAAAGTTGTATTGAGGAAGCATTAGAGAATGTCGTCAATCTGTTCAATGACTATCTGAAAACGTGTCACTTGCAGATACCTTCCTGCCAGAATGACGATGGCTGGGAGTTGAAGAACACTCTCCATTCATTTGGACCTCTCACCTACATATGTACAGGGTGGGGAATAAATATAGCGCCGCATTCAAAAATCGAAAATCGGTGAATCGACAAGAGGAAGCATGTGTAACAGATGAAAAAGGAGCAACATTCAGCATTTCTTTATCTTATTTTGATTTTTTTTTCCAATTCTTTTCAATTTTTTCAAAAGAATAAATCTGCTCCATCTCTTCTATGTATGTCACATACAAAAATTCTGGAATACCCTCAGTGTTAGGAATAAATATAGCGCCGCATTCAAGACGGTGACTTCAGGACTTCAAATCGAAAGATTTTTTTTCTGAAAATCAATCAAAATGATTATTAAAAAACAATAAAAATTACAGCATTAATAGTTTTCGAATCTTCCTCCTTTCGCTTTAATGACTGCCTGAACTCTCTTCAGGTAAGAGACGACGGCGGCTCGGAGGTAGTCAACGTCTAAATTGTCCCATGCAGAGAGTTGATTTTCAGAAAAAAATCGTTCGATTTGAAGTTATCACATCGTCTTGAACGCGGCGCTATATTTATTCCCCACCCTGTAGAATGGCTTTTTTTCCACTGAGATGACGTTGCAGAATAGATGATGTTCACTATTGGGACATAGAAGAGTAGTCCATCCGTGTCCAACAAGTCGGTTTTTTTCTGAAACAAGTGGTGGAACTTCAGCGCAGTGCGACGTGAACCCAGAGTTTCTTTGGTTGTCGAGTGCAGACACCTGACGTAATTGTCACACTATTACGATGAAACCAATTACAAAGATCAGATTCCATTTTAGTGTACAAAATGGTCAGACATTCACCAATAATCATGCATGATTCTGGGGGCAATGAAACGTATTAACGAACACACGCCCCCATTATATTTTCCAAGAAAGTTGATGGCTCACTCATGTGAATTCAGCTTTCGAGGTTAATTTATTAAAAATAACAATAATACATAGTTTATTAATAAACTGATTAATCGGGTATTCAATCTTGAATGAATCAGTGAGCCACTCGAATTGAGCACTCAAACATGAGCTATTGACCTACTGTATCATTCAATCTCTATTAAAAAGTGTCACTTATGTCTTCCAATCGATCCTTATGTTCAGAACAAACCTATTTTAGTACCGCCGACTTTCTAAGTCTTTATTCATATTTGTTCTCGTTGTTAGCACTGCCCATCAATATTTTTGGTATTTGGCTCATCTGTTATCAGACTCCAATCAGGATGAAACACATGAAAACTGTTATTTTGAATTGTCATGTTTGGTGAGCATTTGTTCCCCTCCAGAGCGATGATTCATGAGTGTATTCAGCGTATTTCAGGAGTCTTGTTAGCGACTTGATGCTCGGACTCCTAACCATTCCATACGTATTTTTTCCAGTTATAGCTGGCACTCCATTGGGAGTGCTCACGTACTTGTTTGATCTAAACGCCTTTCTTCAAACATACATTGCCGTCGCGTGTGTTGCTGGTGAGTTCCACACCAATGAAACCTGCCACACTCGTCTCTACAGGGTGGGGAATAAGTATAGCGCCGCATTTAAGACGGGGTGTATTAACTTCAAATCGAAATATTTTTTCTGAAAATCAACCAAAATTCTTATTAAACAACAACAAAAGTTATAGAATTAACAGTTTTCGAATCTTCCTCTTTTCGCTTTGATGACTGCCTGAAGTCTCTTCGGGTAAGAGTCGCCGACGGCTCGGAGGTAGTCAACGCCTAAATTGTTCCATGCATATCGGCTATATTGAGAATACTCTCGCTCGCACGTTTGTCATCTTGGAGCAAATTTATATTTCCTAACTGGAAGCGACAGCTTTACTTATTTAAGAGCAATTAATGGGAGATAAATGCTAATTGCTAATTCAGCTTTCTTGAAAATTGTTGCTGGGCACGTCGGCTCGGAGGTAGTCAACGTCTAAATTGTCTCATGCAGCTGTCAGAGCAATCTTCAGGGCTCCCAAAAATGTTTCGTGGATACTTGTTGGGTCAAAAATCCCCACACAGCAAAATCCATTGGATTGAGGTCTGGGCTCGAAGCTGGCCATGGATCCTTAGTGAAAAAATCGGGAGAACATTGGCTTCGCACCACTGCTGAGTGAGTTTTGCGCTCTGCCCTGCTGGTATGGGTATGTCCAACCACGGCAACACCTCCGCCTCAAGAATCTCCTCGATATAGTATTCTCTGTTGGAGCCAAAGTCAACGTTGACTACCACCGTGCCGTCGTCGACTCTTACCCGAAGAGACTTCATCTTCAGAAAAAAACCTTTTTCGATTTGAAATTATAACACCGTTTCGAAATCGGCGCTATATTTATTCCCCACCCAGTAATGAACATTTGCAGAAGTTGGATGCTCAATAGTGTTGCTATTTGAAAATCGTCAAAATCAAACCGTCACTTCTTCATGGAAAATATCATCGGAGAGCACAAGAAAAGTGTTTGTAGCAGTCAATTTGATGGTTCCCTGGCTGGTTTCCTCCATCGTCTTGATGAGAATTCCCGATCAAGACTGGGCGATAAAGGAAGTGATGAAAGCCATTCCATGTGCGTCGCTAGAATTCTTTCAACTTCCTGTAGTAGTGGTAACAACTGAAACGAAGTCTATTGGAATTGCACTGATGGCTTTATTGCTATTCTACTCGATACAAGTCGTAGCATTTATCGCTCACTCGTCAATTTACTTGTGCATTTCTACAAAGTCGTGCGCAGTCTCTAAAAGGACGAAACAGTTGAAGCAAAGATACTTCGAAGCTGTATGCATTCAGGTAATCTTTCATTTCCATTTTTCTGAGCAAGAAAATCAATTTTTGATAGGTATCTGTTCCGCTTGCAATTTTAGCGGCTCCAGTAGACTACTGCGCCTTTTCAATTGTTTCAGATACATACAATCAGAGTAAGAACTGGAACGAACACTGTTTCATCTCATTTAGAGCTCTCCGTTTCAGCTGCCAACAATATTTGCTTCCTAATCATGAGTGTTCATGGGGTTTTCTCTACAATCGCCACAATAGCCATCTACGAAAACTACCGTAATAGTCTTATCCGGATTTTCCGTATTAAACGGACACAAAACGTCATGCTGATTCCATCAAAGAGCATTGTTGAAGCAACTAATATTTAGATTTATTATATTAAGTCTTAATTTGTCCTTTTTGAATTTTTTCATTTTGTTATCAGGATGAGGCATTTAACCATTTATAAAAAAAAACTTCCATTACATTTTACATCAGTCAATGTAATATGAGTCATCATTATCGACAATGTATTGCCAACGGATAGACAACTATTCGATTCTGCTGTGAATGTTATATTGGTTGGTAAATGCTCTCAGTGAGCCGGATCTTCCACACTCCACAGGATGCACAAAAGTACATTTTTCGGATGTAACTCTCTTTTTGGCGTTGAAACTCCAGAATCCTCAGGTCTCAGCCACTGACGTCGATTATGAAAGTTGGCATAGAGTGTCCACTTCTCATCCACTGTAACCAATTGGAAAGCAATGTCGTCGTTCTTTTTTGTAACAAAATAGAAGCTGCAACAGCTGCTGTTGGGAGGCAGACAAAACAATCGGTACCCAAACCGGCTGTTTCCAGGAGAATCCGAGATCGTGGAGGGCCCGATTGATGGTACTTTGAGAGTGTCTAAGCTCGCTTGCAAGACACCTACTCGACTGACGGGGGTCCTCTTTCACAACATCCAGTAGCACTTCTTCATCAACGTCTGTTATGTGGAGAATCTTTGAATTCTACCTTGGAGGCAACGAACTGCTGTTACATGAGTAGCCATGCCAGCACCAATCCACTTATTGCTCCGATCCGCTGGTCCGATTCGAAGATCCAGAACGATGCTCTTACAAAAGTAGCAGGCAGACTTGTTCTCACGATAGTTGAATTGGAGAGTTGTTTGAAGTAGTCATTGAGCTGATAATTTGTGTGAAAATAGCGACAGCACAATGCAGCACCTCCCCCTCCCCCCAAACATTGAATTGTTCTAGAAGCTTCTCGATGTTTCTAGAGAAAACAAGAAATATGGCACAATATTTCTAGTCACAGTTCAATAGACCAGAGAATGATCTATTTTCAACTTTTTTGAAATCTCAGAATTGAGCAATCTCATTCTCTTACAATTCAAGATCGGGACTCCATACGGAGAAACAGCCACCATTTACTAGAATTCGGAAAAAAATTTAAAAAAAAACGTGAAAAACATAAGCATAAAGATGTAATAAAAATTAATAAAAATCACTGTGTGCGCCGGACGCGGTGTACCGGCGCCAGACATTGCGAAAAATCTCATCCTGTTATTTATTCCGCACCCTGTAATTTTGACTCGACCTAATAATTTACTTTATTCATTACTTCGAGCAGTCGAGCAAATATAACAGTGAGAAGTGCTATGAAGAGGGAGGGTAGGGATAATAGAATAAATGACGTGCGGAAGCAGCAATATGTAGTCCAACGTTCGAATGGAGAATTCCGCCAGATTTCTAGGTGAACGTGACGCTGTAGCACGAGCGTAAGCGTAGTACAAGAGACGGGAAATGTGGGTCGCCCGTTCGACACCCTATCCACTGAAAGGATACTTTTCCAGCTGTAAAAAAGTGCGTGCAATAGTGGATACGTATCCAGGTCGTATTCGTGAATTCATCAAAGTCAAAGACGGTCGAATCGAACAATTTTGACTGACAATTATTCTGAATTCTTCAAATAAATCCAATTTTCTTTCATCCGTCTTCGTTTTTTTAGTTCTGGAGCTTTACCAGTTTCAAGTGTCCGGGTTATTAGTTTCACCCTTCTCAGCAAAACTCCACTATTCTAGCACAAGTCTCACACAAGTCTAGACCAAATTTTGAAGGTTCATAAGCATAGACCACGTTTTCCACAAGCTCTGGACAAGTTTTCAGCGAGACTTGTGCAGGTTTGCAGAGTTGCAGTTAATACTAATGAAATATTTCATTCTTCGGATACTGGCATGTGATGTATCGTAATATATTAGGCGAAGGGAGTATGCACACTAAGCGTCAAACTTGACGACAGTTAATGAAACGCTCTTCCTCTGAATTCTAGAGTATTAATCAGAGAATGGCCTTCGAAAAAATGCTTTAGCGTTAGCGTCTTTCCATCTTTCAGTGAGATAACTTTTGTTTATATTATTCTGTAACTCTTCTGGAATACTGTAACCTGGAATGCCCCTTTGTGTCTTCCATCAAGTATACACCAGAGTAGAGCGGAATTGGATTTTGAGAACTCGGAATCCGGAAAACGGAAAACGGAAAAACATTTTTTTCACGGAATCTGGAATCCGGAAGACGGAATGAAAAAATCGGCGAAATCCGGAATGCGGAATGCGGAATTCCGCTTTTCTTTGGTATACACCAACTCCCTGTTCGGTTCTAACTGTTGTCTACTTCTTTTAGTTTCCCAATTTCCTTGTTTGTCACAGACCAAGCATATCTCTATTAATATTGGGGCAACTACCACTGTTATTGAAGACACCAAACATCACTTCTACCTCGGCAGACTACTCAATGCACAAAAGGAAATGTAGGCAGAACTAGACAGTAGACGGGACGCGTGGGCAGCGTTCAATCACATTAAAAATACAACTGATGCACTAGCTTGTCCGAAAGTGCACTCCATCGGTCTTCATACTCTTATTTATAGCTCAAATTTTTGAACTCTCTCTCACAAAAGCGCTACTAGTAACAAAAGTCAGAGTGACCAAAGTAACTCTAGAAAAGTTGATTGCTTGGTTTGCTCTGAAAAAACAATGTCAAAAAGATTCTCATTAAGAAGACATCAGAAGTGTATCAAAAGTTCATAAACCATAATTCAGAAAGAAGAGAAAACTTGGATGAGCTGACCATGAAGAACTTGTTGGAAGACCATCGGATTCTGCCAGGAAATAAGTATCAAATCCGCTAAGGAAATCACCTCATCACCCTCCATCGCAAAAGGCTGAAAGGACTGGTGCGCTGTGATCCGCGCTTAAGCGACGTGAGTGAAGAACAGCTCGACTAAGTAAGTACTATGAAATAAGGTGATTTATAGTCCCCAATAACGCTTCTTTGACTTTATTTTAATTGCCTTTGTCTGTAACGCCTTGCCTTTTCTAGTCAGATGATGTACTTGGCTTGACTACGACATTTTCTTTACGTGTGCTTGCAAAGCCTTCGTTTTCTTTTTTGGTTTTTCTGATTCTTATGCACACCTGCACTACTTGAACGCCCCGTAGTCGGCTGGAGATGTTCTCAGCGTCTCTTTCCATTTGTTTCGGTCCTGTGCGGCTTGGCACCAGTTATCGTGCATCGGACCATCTTGTTGCGGGACGGCCCAATGCCACACCTTTACATGATGGCAAAATACGGGATGCTATGAATGGTATACAGATCATATATCGATCATATGAATCCATATGGATCACACGCGTTTCAGCTGCGTAGAAGCATTTTAAGTTTGTAAGCAGCTTGCACGATGTAATTTATGTATAACAAGTGTAGATTTCCGTCAGATTCTCAGATTTTCACACTGATTCTTGGTGACCAATGAAAAGAGCCACAAAACGTTGGAATTAAGCGTCGCGTGGGCGAAATGCGGGTATATACTGTGCGGTCAATATCTATAGGACTCCCCTCTAATTTATCCATTTATCCGGAGAACGGAAAGAGATATCGAAAATCTGTGAGCGAAGAATAATTGTCTTTATTTTGACAGTTTTGCTCTCAACAGAACACAAGAATTGTAAGCTTCATCGTGCAGATGTCTCAGGATACCATCTTGATCGATTATCAAGATTTTCGTGTTAAACAACAGAGAATGCGTTTTTTAGGATATCGTGATTTTCTTTTTTCCGAAGATTTCAAAAATATAATTTGTAATTTTGATTATAAATTTCATATCAAAGGATCACCATTTATGGATCTATCAATTCAAAATTCAGAGTAGTGACATCATAAATCTAGGAGAATGAATGGCGTTAGGAAAGAATTTTCCGGCTAATCAAAATGGAGCAATCAGCTGGATTAAAAAATCATTTTTTGTCTCATCTTCGTTCGTCTTTCAGTTCGTCTTGCATTTGTCTTACGCAATAGAAAAGTTGTGAACACAATGTCTATCACTGCGTCAGACGAATCCAAGATGAAGATGAAAACGAGACGAGACGGTCTTTCTTCGTCTTTCATGGAAGCCTTTTCAATAAAACCCCTATGAAAATGTCTCTAATAAAGGGTATCGTCCTTCTATTTCACGTTGGCTCGAAATAAAATGATTAATCTTCGAGAATGGCTAATGAATAATGATTTCTAGTATTTTTAAGCTTTCCGATAGAGCACATCGGTCATAATGAGCTACAGCTACAGGATCACAAATCATGGAGAAACAGAAATTTTGTATTTCAGACATATTGAAATGTCATTCTGTAAGACTTGCTCTTCAAGGGGTTTACCTTAAGTTTGCAATGAATCTCCAGTGTTTTGTACTTCAAAATTCTTATTTTTAGCTATAGAGCAGACGATGCTCCCGTTTCTTCTCTTGTGCTATAACTGTGATCAAATGTATTCAGAATCCAAAGGATTCTATCAAAGAGCACAACTAAAACAATCAAAAGATGACGACTGGTTTCAATTTTTCTCGAATTGAAAGCCAAGTGTATTGTGTAAGCACCGGAGTAGAGCAACTGTTTAGAGCGGATTAAGGAAGGCGTCGGGACAGAACAGAAACTTTTTTTTATATATTCGCCTTTGATCCCTTTGAAAATATGCTCAATGCGTTTTTCTAGACATTTTTCATGCTTTGATTACCAATTATCTTCCCACGATTCTGTTATTTTTCAGAAAATATCCTTTGCCGAAACGGAACGACGACGCAATTATTTTTTTTCCACAATTCAATTCGTTTCTGATTCTGAAAGTTTTCTTTTGATTCGTCCAGCGAGCAGAAATTGCTGAAGCTACCGTACCTCCGTACCTATTTTCTGAAATCCATCCATCGGCACTCCGATATTGCGGCGACTATCTAACTTTAACCCTATACATATAGTCCATAAAATCTGCAATAGCGCCTGCCCCTTTAATTGCATTGCTCCCCCTCCAGCGATGGTATTGCCTTTGAACGAATTCACTAGAAAGAAAGAAGTATTTTTTGGAAAATAGCATTTTATATGCAAGTCTATTTCAGGTTTTTGCTCAGCTTAATTAAGCTACCTTATTTCGGCTGAAAATTTTGCTCAAATCGGCTCTTCGAAAAGAATTCTCTGGCGGATCAAGGGGACAGAGGTCCGATGAAAATTCTATATCTCCCCCAAATTTAGTACTAAAATAAGAGCCATTGACCACGCCCTAAAATCGAAGCTCTCTTTTCCGATAAGGGGGTGTGGCCTATAATACGCAATCGTCACTACGCATTCACTATTTTTACAGTAATAACGACAGCGTCACAGAGGAAAATGTTGCTAAACAAGCCTGGCCTCTAGTCCTCCTTCTCCCCCGGCAATTTTACTATTCCCGCCCTTTCGCGGCTCAGAATTAATGAAAGTCTCACTTCAGTTCTCGTGTGTTCGGTGTGGCTGAATATGAATCTTGAAAATTTTCAGACATTCTTAAAGCATTTTTAGCACTCATATACAGTCTTGGCTAAGGCTTCCACGAAAGACGAAACAAATCGGTCGTCTTTCGTGGAATCCTTTCTTCTCGTCTTATTTTGTCTTTCAGTTCGTCTTGCATTCATCTTACGTCGTCAATTAAAATACATGTGTATCAACACAATGTTTATCTCTGCGTCAGACGAATTCTAGACGATGACGAAGACGAGACGAGGCGATCTTATGTGGTCTTTCGTGGAATGGAATCGGAATCGTGGAATACGGAATCGGAGCAGTAATCACTCACCGATTTCCACATGGAACACCTTTCGTCTCGTCTTCGTTCGTCTTTCAGTTCGTCTTGCATTCATCTTGCGTCGTCAATTAAAGTACATGTGTACCAACACAATGTCTATCTCTGCGTTAGACGAATTCTAGACGATGACGAAGACGAGACGAGACGACGTCTTATTTGGTCTTTCGTGGAAGCCTTAGTATTGGCTATTATGATACTCCGATTGCATTGCGATTGTCAAATTTGTTTTCCAAATTTTTCATATTTTTCAGCTTTAAATAATTTTTCTTTTTTTCAATTTGAATATTAAGAAAATATGACACTTTTGACTATTCAAGATTCTTATAAACTGTGTTTTCAGACATGAATAACTTGTCTGGGACTAAAAATTTCTCAGATGGTTCCCTCGAAGCCATCTTACGAGGACATCAAAATGGAGCCACCTCTCAAACAGTTAGCTCTTTATTTCAATCGTTCTTCCACGATCATTCCAGACTTTTCAAAGTTCAATGAAGTTTTAGAAACTCACTACTAGTTAAAAACGCGTTATTGGTCATGGCAGGCAGAGTTGAAGTCGCCAGGTAGATCACGAATAACTTCAAAAGCCATGGATCGTAATATTAATAGAGCTTCAAGAAAACATCTTCTGATGTCCAGGCATGCACAGCGATTCCATCCGAGTTTATGTCATTGAGAAGAACTACGTCGCAGACGTTATAAAATGAACTATTCCGAAGATATCCAGTGAAAACTCCATTCATTAATCCAAAGGAATAGAAAGGATGGGAAGGTGGAATGCACATGGGTATGGGTGACTTCGGGAATCGAAGAAACGTATTTGGAGCAATGAGAGCAAGTTTAACGTGCTCGGGGCTTGCCCAACTAGAACTATATTTGCTGTAAATTACCAATGTCCTAGTGTTAAATATGAAGGAGAGAATGTAATGGTATTGGGAAGTCTTGCTGATGGCCATTTGAGCCCGTTGAGGCGTATCCTTCTAGCCATGAATCATTTCCGATATGCGGATATCCTGTTCTGGAGAAAGATCCAAAGCACACAGCTGATCATCGCAAAAATTGGTTTCAGCATCGCCACGTGGTTCTTATGGATTGATCAGCCCAAGTTCCCGTCTCTAATCCAATCGAACGCATTTAAGTGAAAGTGGAAACCAGGATTTGAAGTCTGCGGGTCGAAAATCCGGATCGAAACTTCGCTAAACTTGTATCTGAGATGTCTGTCATCGAAGCACTTCTGGATTCGATGCCGTCGATCCGTCAATCGTCTGTGTGGGCGCGGATCACAGCTAACCATTCCTTGCTCTCTTGGGCGATGGTGGTCCATGAAGTAGTCAGTTTTGGTTGCAGTTTTTAGCAATTATTGTGTGCCTCTCTGCTCTATTATGGCCTGCTAAGGCAAAGTTAGAGCTATCGGGTCACAGAGAGTATTGGGTGCTACATACCTCCGATCCGATATGACGGGTATGTAGAAGAAAATCAGTAGTTGATCTTCTACGTCACATAGAGGCTGAGTAACTATAGAAGTAACAAAGTACTAAATTGATTTCAATCTGCTTTTTCCATATTCGTTGTTTTGAAAAGCCGTCCTGTTCCTTGAAACGAGTGCATGTGAAATTTGAATTTTCAGTTGTTTTTTTGGTTATTTTTTCCAATCGACGGTTTTTTCCTGTTGAAATCGAACTCCTTCCTGTTAAAATTGTTGAAAAAATATTCAGAGTGATCGGATAGCTTTGAGCGAAGTTACGAACAAAAAAAACGCGAGCTGTGTCACCGAACTTGAATTAAAATACTTTTTTTTGGAGATTTCTATTATTTTTCAAATTATTTTGAGCCAGTTGAACTCTTTTCAGTTATCTTACAGAGTTTTTCATAGTTTTTCTGCTTTGCCCTTTTCGTGATTTTCATTAAGACCTCTATGCGTTGCTTCGATGTAAATAAGATTCAAATGAGGTGTGCCTCACTCCCACCGGACTTGCAGCTTGCCAGCTTTCTGTTCACTTTAAGATAGATTCCCACATCTTTCATTGTATCCGGAACTTCCGCACGAGCTGAAAACAGATGTCTTCTCACGCCATTTTTAGAAAGGCTCGCGAATTTTGAGGAATATCTTGAAATCTTCTTACTTTCCGCTGGTCAAAATTCCGCTATTTTCACTTCTTCCTTCTTCCACCAATAGTTTAACAACTAATTTTACTCAATTTTCATGCAAGGTATGTACAAAGGCTTCCACAAAAGACGAAGACAAAAAGTCGTTTTTCAGTTCGTCTTGCATTCGTCTTACGCAATAAAAAAGTTGTCAACACATTGCGTCAGACGAATTCAAGACGAAGACGAAGACGAAGACGAGACGAAGGCGAAGCCTTACACTCGAAAAAGACATATTTGCCAAAAAAATTTTTCAAAAAGTTATCTACGCCCCTTCATAATCAAAGAGGACTAAGCCAAAATACTTTAAAAATAAATAACTACAAATGTCAAGCAGTTCATCGCAAACTGTTTCCTATACAAACTTTAATTTCAGCTCAAATCAGCTGCAAAATCAACTAACATCGCTGGCACAAGTATCGCCTATTTGTAGGACTGCACTAGAAACCGCTAAATATATCTTGAAATGACTCACTCTATTTGACTGAAACTATATTTTACAGCGGGCGTAAATCTGAGCTAACTAGGGAGGGGTCCTGCCATAACTTTCGTCAATTTGTATATGCGCTTCATGGGGTTCATCAGATGCACGCTAGGCGCCATGAAGAAGACAGGGTTACGCATCAGGAGTTCAGAGTTTAGAACCCGCCTAATTGATGGCGACCGGTGAGAATCTGATGTGTCAAATACAATTGTTTCGGCTCGATCGAGTGAAACTCTTAAAATTGAAGAAAATTATAGCTGAGCTTGTGGCGCTCCCGAAGCGAGCCAGCCGACATTTACACCTGAATCCATTTTCACAGCAATTTCTGCACGTTTTCTCCCACATTTTCTTACAATGTAGTCATTTGTTGGCTATGTCGGGAGACTTCAGAGCTCATGAGTATGGCGAGCGAAATCTTTTCGGATGAACCGTATTTTGTTGTCCCTCAAACTTGGATTAAAAGCAAAAACGAAATTACAGAAGACAGTGGTCGCCGGCAAATGGAGCACTCGAACACCGGCTTATTCTTGCCGGACCTTTCGTAACTTTTCCAATTGATTTTCTGATCGATTCGAGAGCACAATTCAAGAGTCAGTTCTTGTCCCATCTTTTCTCTAGAAGTCTTCGGCGTTAGTCTTCACTTTTTCAGAATCGTCAGCCGAATAACTTGGAAGCCGTAAAATGATTTGGTACTTTTTACTCTTCCTTCATTTCATTGTGATTATTCTGGGGATTCTGTCGCACTCAATTTTTATGAAGTTGGTAGTTTTTGAAGGAATTATTGATATCTTCTGTCGGTATGTTTATTTACTGTAATTTTTTTCAAAAAAACAATCAAATTGCTGTCCGTGGCAGCGCATAACTTTCCTTAAATAATGCTTTAAAACAGTTCCAAATTGAATATCTCGGCGAGCCAAGAAGAAGAGTTCTTTGTTAGATAGCATGTATGCTTTTTCAGCGCTTTCAGAGGTTACAGACTTCAGATTCTCAGCTCTTCTTAGATTGTCCATCTATTCAAGCAAGGAGTTAGCGCTGTAGAGATCGTGAAACCTCCGATCAATACAGTATATACCATCCACCATCAACAGTTTCAAAGAGCTCGGAGTAACCGCTGAGGAAGTAGATCACTCCTCAGAAGATCAAGACCGTTCTAGAGAGAATCAGAAAGATGGCTGTCGATGTGAAATTGTCAAAAATATCTGAGAAACGTATTGACAATGACAAGCTGCATATGATTCCGTAACAACCTAGAATCCCATCCAAAGCGAGCAAGACAAAATCTCTCTTGGCTGCAACGTGGGTTGTGAGCATCTCGTCACGGCCTTCTCTGATGAGAAGTTGCTTACGGTGGAGGCTGAGTTCAACTCTCAATGCGTAGGGTGATCGTCCAGAGGTCCCACGAAGCTAACAAGAAGGATCAGACCGTTCATCGAGTCATCGAGCCAGTATAAGGCAAATGTCCTTTGGTATTCGTAGAAAAATTGGGTCAAACTTGACACGGAATACTTCAAACGATTACCCGTAATTCCGGACCTTCTTTACGAAGCTGTTCAGTTAACATGTGTAATAGATCCGTCATTTCTTAGGACTGCCACTATTGCTCATAGTTATTGAGCTGAAAACAAAAAGTCAGATAGAATAAAAGATCAAAAAACCTGAAATACATACTCTTAATGGTTATCTTAATGGTTATGCACGTGAAAACACGCTGCAAAAAACGAAATATCACTAAATAATGGTTTCACCCCACTCCCCCACAATAAGGAATCAAAGATTCGATCTGCACTCGAGCAAAACACCTAAGACAACATAGTGAATAATTCTTAAAAGATCACAGATAAAGTAGTTTGAAGCTTTCCGTTTCCAAGAAATTCGGAAGATTCCTATCTCATAAAATCCACGCGTGTTCCCTATCAGTGGAAACTCGAAACTGCTCAGCATTTTCATACAAAAATGATATAAGTCGTGCTAATTTTTAAAGAGAAATTGATAATTAAAATATTGAGAGACTTCATACAAAAACTGAATTAAAAAAAATATTTTTTTTTCGAAAAACGCCTTCATCGAAAACCTTAAAACTCTGACAGTTTACTCTGCAAGTGGTGTATTCAAATGGACATTAGGGGTCAGACTTCACAGCTTTATAATGAATCTTTTTTTGGATTTTTAAAATTCTCTCTTCCTTTCATGAAGAAAATAATCTTCTCACAGTTATCTAACACCGGTTTTATAATAGACGACAATTTAAATTTTGGTGAAAGTTATGAGAGCTGACCAAGCTCAGCGTAAGTTCCGGTGATTTTTGAAGGAGCCATTTTGTAAAAAAGAGAGAAATGAAACAAACTATCGTCATTTATCACGGTGACTGTCTGCCAACGTTTTACCGACTCGTGGATGCTTTTTTCCAGAATGAATAAGGCTGAAATTAAAAAAAACTGTCAACTAGCTTTTGACCCGATTCCATTATGTCTAGATTTGAATTTTCCCCGTATTTTTGGTGATCGAAGCAGTTTTCTTTGAGCTAAATCATTTTTCACGGTTTCCAGTATATTTCGAGATAGTCTGGCTTGTCGCTTGCCACATCATTCCAAAAAAGTTCTCAGCACATTTTCAGTAGAAAAACTTTTAAAAGATGTCGAATCTTTAAACTTAGAGCTTTTGAGCAATTTTCTACCAGCGCACACTGATTTAATTTCACCGCGCCTTGTTTGCCATAGTCGTCTAATTTCACTGATTCAGGATCAGGCTTGGGCTAATATCAACTATGATGGTAGTCATGCTGGTGACCCACCTGCTTCAGATATTAGTTTGCTTATCGGTTGGCACACCTTTCGAAGATGCAGAATGCGCTGAGCTTCCTATCAAGACCGTTCTTCTTTGTGCCCATCGTTTTGCAGAAGCGTTTTCTTTAATGGCCCAATTGTTGTTCACCATTGAGCGAGTCTTATTCATTCAATTCTCCTGGATTCACCAGTCTTTGACCTTCAAAGTCTTTTTTGTTTTTGCCTGTATATTTGAAAACTTATTTTCAATTGCTTACGTTTACACAGTTGTCATAATCGGTTTGTTCATCTAAAATGCAGAATCCTTGGAAAAAAAAAAGTTGGGAATTCTCAGGTGGTTACGGTATAATCTGGTTAATCATATTCCAATCATCGATTTTTGCAAACTTCCCTGTGAGTTCACACACTAATCGATTCGGCTGAATATTGACAGTGAGTGAGCAAATGTGCTTTCAGTTTGTCTACTACGCCAAACGAACGAGCAACTCAAAGTATAAGGCTCACGTGACGACGTATTCACTCAAAAGGAAGCACGCTGTGAGTCATAACGATTCACCGTTGATGTGACATTCCGTTTTCAGCTCTACAATTTGTATGAGATCGCTCGATGCTTTCTGTATTCGACAGCAATTTACATGATTGCCCAGTTGACGTGTTTCCTACTCTTGTGGGGAGCTGTGATAGGTCTTCTGTTCACTGGGAATACGCCGAAATTATTTTTCATTGTTTCGTTTGTGAGTTCAGAATGACTTGTCTTCCTCAATGTTGCAATAGAATCATTTCCAGCCAAATGCGTAAATCTGTTTTTTTTTTCAGATATGGAACTCAAATTTAACAGTGTTCCCTTGGATTGTAATGTTGATTCATCGAAGTAAAAGAGAGCGAATTTTCAGATTTTGGACGCAGGTGCATTTTCTGAAAATTCAAATACTTTACATTATCTTTTAAAATTATTTCTCAAATCCAAATCTTGTTTGCACTCAAAAATTAAAAAAAATATACCCAAGGAAATCAGTTATTTCAGATGTTCCCTGCAGGAAAAGCGCCGATAAGAGTATTTGGAATGAATGGAAAGGAATTAGTAACGACACCAACACAAACTGATTATTTCAATCAGCTTCAGAAGGCATGGGGATGAATTTTCATTTTTCTATCTTCTGATTATTTCACATCGGATTGCAGCGCCACTTGCAATTCCCCTAGAAATTTGCATTTTTCAAGTTAAGAAACTCAATTATCTTAATATTTTATTCCTTGCTAGCCGATAAGTAGAATTAAAAATAATAAATTTGTATAGTAAATCTCCCGATCCTTTGCGCCAGCAGGACGAATAACATGCCTTCTCAAGTTGTTAAAGTTCATTATATTGGCATTTTCACTATCACCGAAGCATTCTTCACTAATTCCGTTCTCGAATCGATTTACAATGATTCTGCGCCGAACTAGGGATGCTGATGTCATCCCGAGAGCTCACTCAATAAAACAAACCCAAAGAACTTCGTCTACTGGCATTAAGAAATACCTAGAGCATTCTGCGCAATTCCCGTAGTCCCGATTCAAAAGAAAGGGAGTCCATCCGATTCCGACGGCCGGTGACTATGCACAGACGCTTTAGCATTAGCTCGCCTATTTAAGCGCATTGTTTTCGGACCTATCAGAGTGGATTTTACCCAAAATTCCAACAAGTACGAATTCGAGATCCTGCGTGCTAGCAATCGTGAATTCCAAAGCCTATCTGATAGCATTAAATCAACTGATATGGCATACTTTGTATAGTAAATCTCCCGATCCTTAGCGCCTGCAGGACAAATAACATGCCTTCTCAAGTTGTTTAAGAAAAATTCTTGTAAAACATTCGACTCTGCCCTTTCCCTCATGATTCCCTGCTACTGAAACTGCATAATGTTGGAGTGGATGGCCACTTCTGCGAATTGGTTCAATTTCTTTTGAAAACCCAATTTTCAAAAATCAATTAAAATAATTATTTTTCAAATATCTCAGAGTCAATTATGTCACTTTCTCCTCGGAGCATACATAAACATTCTGCTTCTGCAAATCACCCTCGTGACCACGTATCTGTTTTCTTCGATGATCACAAGAAATTATAACCATCGCAATGTCTTTCGGAAAACACGACGTGCGTACTGAATACAACTCAAAAAAACCATCCAGATAGAATCCCACAATTCGTTCATTCGTGACATTCGTGACACTTAGGAGACATTGTTGATGATCAACTGCAATTTGTCAGACACGTTAATCCGATCTGGTATGTCGTTGACGCACAATTTCGCCAGATTCTATACGAAACTTTCATTTTAAAAGCCCCCACTCCCACTTCTTTCTATATGTATACATAAGGATTCTCGTTCGTCTTGTCATAGAATATGGCTGCGAACAATTCCCTCCCCCCCTCTCTCCTTAAATGTTTTTGGCGCCAATAAACTCGAGTCTCCAGGGGCTAAATCTTGCCATGACTCCATCCCGCATATCAAAGTAGGAGGCATAGTATGGTCACTCGCAGTGTTTTTCCAGTTAACATTCTACTGATTTAATTCTTCACCAAACTATCTTATTACAATTTATTTTTAATGTTATTTATACCCGGTGAAAAAGAAATACCATTACCATTATGATTGTGGATGTGGAGAACAACTTAATAAGCAAAAGCGTGTAAGAGTAAAGGGAAATAACAACGTTTTCCAGGGAACAGGAAAGGATACAAGAACCCGTGTTTGTTAGCGCGCAACTGTTTCTTATGTGAAATTATGCAAGATATAGCGATACAATCAAAGAAGAACCGAAAAACGGGGTAAATCCAGAGAAGACCGTACAGGGTACAATTCTACTATTAAAAATCGTACTGCTAATGAGGCAAGAGGAAACAAATGTGCAAGAAAGATCTATAAATGAGAAAAGATGGAAATCGGTTAAATGGTTACAATTGTAGACGAACTGGTTTTGTTTGGAGTGGTGAACTGCACTTTCGACTTGAGCATATCATGAAGAACCGATGCATACTGAGGAGATACTCTAACCATCGGAGTTTTGTTGATTTCGCAGAGCTGACGGTCTCTGAGTTTCTTTCTGTTCCTGCGAGTTTTAAGGCAAACAAGCGATTGTACTACATTAATAAATGAAGTGTACTATTTATCCTAATAATTTTAATGGAATTTTTGCAAACAGAAATGTGACGAAAATGCGTATTTGGGGTTTTACATGAAAAATCATATTCCATATCTATCTACAAAATGCTACAATTTACATAAAGCATTTCTTTACATGATTCGCATCGTGAGATCAATTTTTAATGAACTGCGTTTACATAGTAGTGATAGTATCCTTCGACGAATAACAACGATTTCAGTTTCACGGAAATTCTCACCTAATGTCTCCCCATCCTCCATTTTCTTTAGATGGTTTGAGCGATCTTCTGGAAGTATCTGTCACCGTCAAAACCGTGGGAAAGAGAAGATCTTTGTGTTGGCGAAACAGTTTTTGGGTTGACTCCAGCGCTTTGTGAGCTTCGCATCTAAAAAAAACATACAATGAAACATAATATAGCAACAATAAACTAAAAACATACCTGTGAGTATGAACTCCACAATCTCCTATGTGAATCACTCGCGGGCTTTTTGTGAATATCACTCGAAACCGTTGTGCGAGACATTTTGCAGATACTTGCATTAGGGACCAATCCCAATTATAATCGTCCCAATTGCAAAACATCTCCGAGCAGCCCTTGACCTTCTGCCAAGTATTTTTTTGAAGAGCCATCCCCATATTGTGTTTGCTGCTGTACCATGGATGAACGCCTAGGCGGGCTATGTCTTGGCCGTATTTATTTGTGGATTTCAGATAAAATCCTAAGGATATTATTTCGCAATTATCACAAAACTTTGAGCGACCAGAGACGATGATGTCAAGAACGTGCAGTGCGTCGGGAGCCAGCATGTGATCTTCTTCGAGAAGCAAAACCCATGGGTCGTTCATCGCATGTTTTTCAACAATACCATCGAACACGAAATTCATTTTCCACCACCAGTGATGCTTGATTTGAGTCAACTGGGCAACCCGATAATTCCCATATTTATCGGGGCTGCTCCAATTCGTGCAGTTCGCTTGTTGTGCTGCCTCTTTTTTCATTTTTTCCGGACAGTCAGCTGATGATTGCCCAGGATAAACAGAAGGGAACAGCTGCATATTGTATGGATAAAATATCTGGTAGACACGGGAAAATGTGATGTTCCGGATCATTTCATTGATAATGCCGACGTTAATGTCATGCGAGAAAACGAGTAGCGTGTCCTCAATTCCTTTTGTATTACGCATAGACTCAATAAGGTATTGAAGATAGACGGGTCGGTCGTGGACCTGAAATTGAATATTTCGATGACATTCTAGTACAGTATATATATGATACGCAATAGAAGAATTTGTTAACTCGTATAGGTTTGAACGTGCTTATTTAGAGAATAACATATTTGTTCGGGTCTCACTCGTTCCACGCTTTTGAACCACCGCCACAAGTTCTAACTCTGCGTAACAGCAGATTGAATTTTTACCAAAAAAGTCAGTAAAATTTACGACAAAACGTCTCATAACTGAACGCGTACACATAGTTCAAATGAACGCACATTTGTTTAATTGGATACTAAGGTAGTCAAGTAAAACAAAAAAATTATTATTTGTATCAGGTGGATGAAATTCAGGTTAGTAATAGTGCAATTTTACAAAAATGCTAAACATTCGAGAATCGAAAAGAAAATATTCCCGTTTCGGATCACACGCGTTTCTTTCCTTTTACACAAGCGATAGAATCTAATTTCATCCATTAGAGGCTTTTTTGAAAACTGACCACTCTGGATTGAAGTCTCAAACTACTTAGTAAATCACGGGTGAGACGCATATTTGCAATATTCAATTTTGGCTGACGTCGAGACAGACCAGAACATAACAATACACCACATTATGAAATTTTTAAAAACTATTTTCAGGTCAAAGAGAACTGATTGTGAGAATTTTATGAAGAAATATTTTTGAGTGAAATTCCTAATTTCGACAATGACTTCGGTGGGAAAATTTTGCAATTTTCATTATTCAAAACGACAATTGATTTTCATAGAATGCTATCTTGTCTACAAAACTTAAAATCGATAAACCGGAAACGAAAACTCATCCCGTTGTGCTTTGTTAAGAGCAACGACTGTAAAAGTAGTGACAATTTGCAATTACGTTCAATTCGCTTTTCACTAAGGTGCACCGATTATTTGTAGATGGCTTATTTCAGATTGAAACGAAAGATTCGTTTTTTTAAAGTTTTTTTTGGATAGAGGGGAGGTCTACAGGGCACATCTCTGATCACTGGTCTCTGATTCGAAAAGATTAAAAATGCGGAGTTTAAAAACTCCATTGTTAGTCGTTTTGCAGAGGTATAAGTTTCTGATTCTGAAGTATTCTAATAATCCGAGACATGTACTGAAACAAAACGATGTTGATTATTTGAGTGCCTTTATTGACTAGAGAAAGTTTTTCAACCCACTTTTCAAATAAAATCAAGACATACTTGTATCACGAGAACAGTCTTGACATTGCTCAAATTTCCTAACTTCGCAGTGTTCAGAATATCGAAGTTTTCATTGAGAAAATTGACCGATTCAACTATCTCCTCTCCGGTGAGGAATCCATCAACGCTCGCTGAAAATTGTTACTCGAAGAAAAACAAATAATTATTCCATAAAAATATAATTAATGATATAAACCACAATGAATAATTTTCGAAGAACTTACGCTTAAAATCCCATCCGCTCCAATCAGGTTTTTCGTGGTTCGATAAGCGAGTAGACTCATTTTTCAATAATTCCGCCACTTCTCTATTCAATTCTTTCCAGTCCTTCACTGACCATCCTGGGTTCTGTGATAGAACAGGGACACCGTCTCGTAACCTTTCGTCTTCTCCTGGTACTTTCAAGAATATTACTATGAATCCGAACTGAAAATTATTTAATAAATCCTATATTAAAACTGAGCTCTTAAATATCTGACCGCGAGTATTTAATTTATTGTATCTTATTGAGTAGAGACAAGTTTTTGCAATAAAACTCATTGGAGTAATTTACTTTTAAAAATCTGAGGTTTTAATTTTCAAATTTTCATTTGATTGAATGAAATAGGGCGCTCACAATTTCATGTTAAAAATTGTGCGTTGTTTCTTTGGGGAATAGGAAAAAATGTTATTATAATTGCATGAATAGAACCATTAAGCTACCTTTAAGATTTGAGATACATTAAAAATAAATAACCATAAGAATGTTTTTCTAAGAATTTATTTTTAGTTTCGAGAGCAAACAACTTACTAAACAACATGCTATCACAGCGTTTGCTAGTCGGTGCATCCGTCTATAGACGATCATAATCAGTCGTTGACTGCACGACCTGCGGTCGTGGTCGATGACTGATCGAGCGATGATCGGTTGGTTATGATTTTCTGCATTTTTCATTTATTTATATGTTTCAAAATGTTCGAGCAAAAATAAAAAAGGTATTCGAGTAGAATAGATTATTGGGTCAGAAGGCAACAAAAGAAGGCAATATAAAGCTGTCATTCAAAGAGAAATATAAAGACGTTACAATGACAATGATATATTTAAATAAGGTTGCTTTCAGCATTCGTAGCCAGAGTTACATATATACATATTATAAGTTCTATCAGTAGAGATCAGTTCGTCTTTTCATTTTTTTATTCAAAGCTCGCTCTTTTTCTCTTTTTCCCTCAAACATTTTTCAAACTTTTTGGCCGAGTAACGGAAGGACTCCCAAATTCTAGGCCAACATGAGCAATGAATACGCACCCGTCTTCTATGTACACATACGTACACGGTGCAGTAAGGGATGTGCAAGTAGTGGAGATTCACTGTTTCGGTGCAAAAGGTAATATTGTATTTCGAAGAAGTGAATCGCTCAGAGTGCGGGAGCGTGCAAATTCTCGTAGCATAACTGCCTATCCAGGCGCAAAAATTTAGTGACAAATTTTGGAATACATAATGCCGTGTTCGAAGAGAATTTTGCACAAAGAAGGTAACTTCATTAGTAAAAAATTTGCGTTTCTGCTCCCATTTTTCTTGGCTGCTGTGATGAGGCCCTCGGCGAGTCTAAGAGCAATGGTACAAAGACTATGGCGATATTTTAAGTAGTTCAAAATTATTAAAAACATTTGCAAAGATTTAAGTTTTGTAAATTTGGGTACGAGAGCATGTCGAAATGGTAGGCAATTAAAAGCGGAAAAGGGGTAATCGAATCAATTTTCATTTTTCATTAGAATGATGAATACGCCACATTTGAACATCCAAAAAGTATAGTATAAAACAATGAGAACTACGATCTGAAAACGATGATGTTGCCATATTCGCATCATTCGCAAAGCGAACTTAAAATCAAAATATAATTGCACAGATTTTCCAACTTTCTCCACATTCTGAAATTTTTAGGCACCATACCAGGCTCTGCTTTCTTACTTTTAAAAGAATCAATTTTTTCATATTTCATCCATATTACACGAAAATTGGCAGACCAGAAAAGGGTTAAATGACGGAAGCCCTCAGAACCAACCAGCCATCTATCCTGCCTCCCACCCTCTTATTTCAGCACGCTGCCTCCTACTCACTCTTTGCTCTGTTTGGTGGTATCATCGACAAATTCGGTGGTATCCGAGTGGGAACTTTTTTATTAAAATTTAAAGAATATTTTTATTTTTTTATTTTTCCACTTTTCATTAACGGAATTCATTGGATGTAGGCTACGGTGAATCCCAATCGATCCGAAATCTTGAAGAAAAACCCAATTGAGAATACGACGATGAATAGCGCAGGAAAAAAATGGAGAAACGGAAGGAAGCGGTGGACGCTGCATGCGGACACGAATGTACTGCATATGGAGAGAAATCTGACTACGAAAAGAATTGTCTTTTTTATTTTATTTAGTTTTCTATAGCGCGAAGAACAAAAAGAGTGAAAAAAAATGTTTTTTTTAGAAAAAAGCTCGTGAGGCAGCTCGAAAAAGCCACCAATTAAAATACGACAGCGTTTTCTGCTATTCTTCTTTCGCTTTTTAAGGGATAATTAAAACTGAGATGGGGTGAGAAGTCGGCGTTGTCACAGCGAAAAAATGACGATAAGTATCGTTCTCTAAAGCGAAGGAAAGAGAGAAAGAGAGACATCTGTCCTAAGCACGATCGACCTCGTCTTTATTTCGTTCTCTCTGTCTCGTAAATCGACGCTGCGGCTTGTTTGTAAACTAAGCTATCGAAAGTCTGGCGGTGGTGGTGGTGGTGGAGAGAGAACCAAAAGTAGTGAAGGATAATAAGACACAGAGAGAGAAAAACGATTTTCTGATTGATTGTGTTTTGAGCGGCCAGTTTCCACTGTAGTTTTTGTCACGGTGCCTACCAAATGCATTTTTAATGACATTCGTAGAAGCAGGTGAGACAACTAAAATAGAAGAAACAGGTAGGAGATGAGGGAAACAAGATTAACAACACGCCTTAGATCTTTAAATACTCTTTTTTTGATATTGATCGAATTTGGCTCGAAGAAATGTTTATATTTATATTTTTAAAGTTTATACATTTGTAGATAATTTACGCTGGCAATGCTATATTATTACATTGGCGAACGTCTCTTTTTTGTTCAGTAATATGCAGGAAGCGTTTCAAGCAAACGAAAGGCAATTAAAAGCAATATAAAAAGGACGAAGAAGTTGTACTTCTTCTGCAAATTTGTCACCCTTTTATTATTGTTCTCCCAAAATCAAAATTGGTTTCCCATGGGGCTGCAGTCGAAGCCTTTCAAATTTCCATTTCTAGGCATACATTTTCGTTTAGAGCAGAGTGGAGGCTAAAGGTTCAAGAGAAAGTAACTTGGAACACCTATTGGCATGAATGTTTAGGTATTTTGTCTTTAATAACCCAGTTAATAATGAAAAATATTTCTCGACATACATCGCAAATTGTAGATATTTTTAAATATGTAAAATAAGCTTTAAAATAGTTTAAGATACCAGCCGGCTTATATTTGGCTGGAATTGTGAGTAGTTTAACACTAATTGTTTTTTTTAATTATTTGCAAAAAATATGCCATTCTAGAAATGTATGGTCTGTATAGTCGAATTATGGTCGAGAAGGCAGGAAGGGGAAAATTTTTCAACTAGGAGCTAACCAATGAACACGGATATTATTATTTCGTTTTTATTCTTTGATTTAAGGCTTCCACTAAAGAAGAAACAGATCGGTCGTCTTTCGTGGAATCCTTTCATCTCGCCCTCATTCGTCATTCAGTTCGTCTTGCGTTTTTCTTATGTCGTCAAATAAAGTACATGCGTACCAATACAATCTCTATCTCTGCGTCAGACGAATTCTAGACGATGACGAAGACGAGACGAGACAGTCTTATTTCGTCTTTCGTGGAAGCATTACTTTGGGTTTGCTTCTCTATCAACAATCTTTTGATAAATACAAGGAGAAATTGGTTTTAAACTATATAAAATTAACGAGAAACAAGAAATACAAAACAATTATAACGTTTCAGGCTATACGAATCTCTGACCAACGAAAATATTATACATGTTGGCAACCAACGCTGTTTAATATGCCATTGAAATCCGTATGCTAAAATGATTTTGTTTTGGGAAAGATGCTTGTTGTCTTTCTTGAATTCAAAATTTTATCTTTAATTTTATTTCAAGATAATTTTCTTGTTACGTTGTTTTAATAAACGTTACAAACGCTACATTTACACAATGTAGTACAATAAACATCAGAAAATAACTGAGAATATTCATGAGAACATGGGAAAATTCAGAAATGAAAACTAAACATTTTTATTTGATTCGGGAAAAGGGTTTCCAGGAAGTTTTAAAAAGGAACTTGTATTGAATTATTGATTAAAAAAAACTAGACAAGTGGTTTATTACGTAACCTTTAAACGCTTTGTTAATTCAAATATTCAAACAGGGTTTCGCGAAGCCATTAAAAATGCCACATTCTGAAATGCCGTCGCACACAAACTAGTTCGAGTCCGTTCAAATAAGCTCAATTTACGTAAACTCAGGAGAAGCTCTTTCCGACATTCTCTCAAATCGAATATGTATGCAAATTCGGGTGTGCAGGAAACACGAAGCACAAATTGAGGGGACGACGCATTAGGCGATATGAGGGCAGTGTGGTGAGGATATGTAGCCAAGAGGGTGGTTAATGGAATATGGGTAGCAATAAGTAAGCCCCTCTGTGTCGGAAGAGAATAGTTAGTACCAATGAGCATCGAATGGTTGGTTGCGAAACATTTTTTTTATTCGCTCCCAAGTTTTGACGCAAGAGTTTCAGTTAGTTTATGATACGAGGCATTCATCAACTGTGTGAGTCGGTGTTATATTACAGCGCAAACAACTGCCCTCTATTCTTACTTATTTCAATGTTTCAGCTGGAATAATAGAAGGTAGTTTTAATAAAAATACAGAAATAGTCTAGACTATTCATTAAATAAGAGTAATTCCGAATAATAAATTTTCAGACATAAAACATAATAGAACTAGAAAAAAAAGATTTTCTTTTTTGACTAATTTGGGAAATTGATTATTGCTTCGAGACCCTCATCATTTTTTGAATGCGCCTTTAAAATACTCCAGTAAAATATATTATAATTCATTTTTTCATGCCACCTCACTTTTCGAGATAAATTCTACGAATTCCGCTTGGTTTTTCGTTTTTTTTGGTAGATGTTGCAACGACTACCAAAATAAAGCAAAATTTGCAAATCTTAAAAAAAAAAATGCTCAAACCGACTTTGAAGTTAACAAAATACCGCGCCGTCCGAATCCTTAGCTACGAAAGGGTCTCGCCCTAACAAAAGTCTTGTATGATTCAAAAAACACGAAAAACGAAGAAAATTTCCTACCACTTCGAACGCCGCTTTTTTGCTAAATTTGAAGTTCAGAATTCACGTCGAACGCTACATTCTAATTGCTTTTATGCTTCTTACAAGAGATGAAAGCAATTTAGAGGTGCGCTATAATTCCATTTATTGCATCTCTCGTCTTCGTTGTTTCTGAAATTTTTTTGCATTTAAATGCAATAAAAATTAAAAGAAATTCATTTTAATGCTCTTTAAAATTCTTTGGATAATCCTATAAAGCGGCTAAAAATAACGCATTTTAGAAAATTTAGAAACAATTGGATCAAGCAGGCAATGAGCAAAAATTTTTACTCTTCAAATTATGAAAAATAACCGCACAATTTTCGTCAATTTTCATAGCAAAGAAATAAATATTTACAAAAAAAAATGTTAAGTTGAACATATTACCAATTCACAATTCCGAAAATTTGAAAAAATTTGAAATAGGCGTTCGTGAAGACAACAAAAAGAAAAAAAAGAATAGAAAAAAGGTTTTGAAAATGTGAAATTTCATATTTTCCAATCGAACATGAACTAAAATATTCGATGCAGTCTTTAGCTACTTTTCCCCACATTTTAAGCTGTGTGAGTGCCCTTCAACGTTTTTCTGAGTATTGCTTGAAACTCATTTTTCGCGTCTGATAATGTATTCTCAAAAATATTCTTTTTGTTTGGTTCTGAACATAATTTCTAGAAAATGAGTATTCTGCAACCGCTCCTCAGTGTATTGCAGAAAATCATGACGGAACCAAAATACGATATGCAGCAGCCTGCACATATTTCTGTGGTTTAACACTGTTGCGAATCCGCATTTTCCCTTAACATCTGGTCGCTTTCGCACAACGAAAAGTCCGCATTTCGGCGCAACTTGGCCTCACCTAAACTGGTAATGATCAATACTGGAAGTTTTTATTCTTTCAGTGACTGGCGGTTATGCGAGGACGTGTGATGACGCAAAATATTCTCTGAATCACCTATCCTATACAATGAAATGGGAAAGGAAATGTTCACAAAGAGGAAATAGAAACAAAAAAAAACAACAGTAGTGGATGAAAGGAGTTGCGAAATAGATAATTGAATAGAAACGAAGCAGTCATTAGTTAAAAGAAAAAAAGAAGGACGAAGGACGGGAAATAATGACAATAGACTTCGTCATATTCTCGTCGCGAGAATAATTCAGACGAATACACGGAAGCACATGTGAGTGGAGTAATATTTCCTGATCACTGATCAGTGAAAAGAGTAAACGAAAATCTAATCTAATTTGTAACCATATCAGTAAACGGATTCGGTTCAATGGAATTGAGAAATTATTGAAAAATTTAGAATATTTGGGATGCATAGTAGGAACTTGCGGAGAAATGAAATAGAGTAATCTAGTAAAATGCTGATGAACAGTGCTGTGATGCGTCTTGTGAATAGGCGTATTTACTGAAAAAAAAAACGTCATTGACAAAACCAGTCTTCGCGCTCCGCATTGCCATCCGTTCAGAGGCCGAAAACCACTGTCTGTGTCATAAAAGGGAACTTATGAGCCAAAGAAGAAAGAAGGAAACAACGAATTCATGAATAGTTTATTTCTTTTGCAAGAATAGTAAATTTTCCATCTAAAAACATGTTTTCACGTGGTTCATAGACTACTTCCTTTCAAGGTGAGCAAACATCTGGAGTTGGAGCGCACAAAGAGCACCATTGCTCATCGCATTAGTTTGCACTCCGGTATCACATCATGTTGTTTAGAGCTTGAGAATTGTGGTGAGGATTGGCATTGGACTTATTCTGAATAGCGCATCACACCGAGAAGTGCAAGGAATTCAGGTCAGTCAAAGAAGCCAGCTCAGAATATTTGTTTCCTAATATATGTTGCGGGGATTCCACTATTTCTCTTAAGGCTTTCATTTGAGCAAAATTTCGTCTTCGTCTTCCTTCGTCTTGAATTCGTCTGGCGTTATCTTAGTTGGGGGGTACACTCGTTTTTAATCATTTTTGGAGATTTTTGCAATTTTTTTCTGAAAATGTTTGTTGTTATTGTTAAAATATCTGTGTTGTTTTTTTCACGCGTGGCGCTTACTCTTGACACGAAAACTACGATTTCACTTTTTTTCACGCGTGGCGCGATTCAACGATGAGCAATTTTTGCAATTTTTTTTTGGATTTTTTTTGCTTATTAGTTAATAATAACTTAGCTAATTCATAGATATAAATAGGATCGCAGCTGATGAACTTCTCGACTTGAAGTAAGCCTAAGTCTAAGCATAAGCCAAAGTGTGGCCTCAAAGGAAATTTATGGGATGATTATTACTTTGAGGCGCTGTGGCATTTCAAATATCATCTCACTTGCATAACTGCATAAGTGACTTGCATAAGTGTTTAAGACGAGAAGAGGAACGACGACTTTTTGTATTCGTCTTTCGTGGAAGCCTTAATTTCACTATCTCTGTAGGAAAGCAAAACGTTTATTCAGAGAAATCGAAATGTTTTCTTCAGATAAAGGTTATAAATAGCGTCTTCCTGCCATTCCACACATAAACAACATCGCCGGACGACGTTGATGCGATTCATCGCAGCTGAAAAGCGAGTTGACAGATTAATCGAATGGCTTTCTCACCTATAAGAATAGATTTTAAGGTCTTCACTCCCAACTCCAATGCACATTCTTCTGCCGTGGTCTCTGAATACAAATCAATTGTCCGTTACCCAAACAGTTGAAACATTACGGATTGGGTTGTCTATAGCCGAATTCCATTTCCTCAAAAAAACGTGTTCCATTTGTGAAGACATCATTCCATTTATATCCCTGAAGTTGTTTGGCATGAATTACTTTTTCAAAATCATTTTTTGATTCTCACATTTATTTTCGTGCAATATGGTCTGGTAACAGATGTGCAGCCGTTTTTTCTTTTGACTCCAATAATGATTATTGATTTCCGATATTTGTAGTATGAATCTTTCTTCATGCCCATGTCTATAAAAATGTTGATGGATCACCACCCGCGCTGAACATCTTACTGTATGCTTCCATGAATTCAGTTTTATTCTGAAATCCAGTGAGCATACCCCCCTTCTGTCTGCATTCGAAATCCAACTCTTGAAACAGATTACGTTTGTATATTTGTCTAGTTTGTCTCATCTCAATACACCAGACACGATCGGCCCCATGAGCATATCGTGATGTTGTATAGTGGCTATCTGGACATCGATACAAGTTCGCTGAAGATGGAAACATTAAATGAAGTTATAAAATTAATACAATTACGTGGAGCTCCTGGCTTCGCAGTGATGGCAAAAGCTGGCGATAGGTTCAAGAGCAAGGCAAAAATAAACATTTCCTTTTAATCGTTTATCAATTTTTCGTGCTTTTATACGCTTTGTCAGAGATCAGTGAGAGCGCTACATTTCTTTAACGGAACCTATATTTATCAACATTTCCTATGTTGATTTTATGATATTGCATTTTTAGATAGAAATCCAAATATGAAGAAGAAGAAAGAAACTATTTCCGGACACGGATAGTTGTAGGCAGGTGATATGTAGAATATGATCACGGTTTTTTTCTGCATGCCTACAACAAACTTTTGAACAACACTATACGGGGGTTGAATTCGGCCTGGACGGTGAGCAGCCCCTCATCTGTAAAAAATGAGCCCATTTACTACGTGATTGTAGCAGTGGATAGCTCTCCACATCTTACTTACTTACAAGGGAACCATGTTTAGGTATCATCTCAGAATTTTTTCTAAATTTGCTCATTTATAGTTTCGAATACGGGCTTTCTCGTGGTGTATTCGGTTTTCTGCACAAATTTCTAGAAGTCGAGAAAATTCCATCTGAATATATGCTGTTTTTTGCTCTCCTCCTTCTTTTCCACTTTCCCACTTTTCTCTATACTTTCTCCACAGTGGAAAAAGCGAGCGAAAGTGGCCGAGTGGATAGTGGGGATGAATAGAAATCACAAGTTTGGGGTTCGATTCCGTCATTGTCGATTTTCTTTTTTTTTCTTTGATGTTAGAAGAATGCTTTGCATTTTTCGAAAATCAAAAACATGGAAGCTTCTAGAAACGCTCTGGAAAGCTCTGGTTGTTTTTTCAATTTCCATGTCTTAAAATTATATATTTTTTTGAAAATTTTTGAATTTCTTATTATTGATAGTGTTGTATTTAATGAAAATATTTCTGGTGCTTCTTTCGATTGCGGCGCCGAAATTTCTTATCGCGTTGCATATTCAAAGACCATTTCAATATTCTCGCACGAATTGATCTGAACTGTTAGCACTGTTAGCAGCGCCCAACTCGCTTTTTTCAACGGAAGCAGATCCAATTCTCTAAAGGAGAATTCGTGCATTTGGACAAAATGAAAGAAGCGGTGGAATTTTATGGATCGAAGTCCGGTATTACCAATTTCCGCGCACGGATCCGTCCTAGCTTTGAAACCATGAAAGGTCGATTTCGTTTCATCAAAAAACTATATCACCTCCAAAAGATTCGAAACTATGAGGCAACAAGTGAGAATCAATCATCATGTTTTGAAACATCGGATGACTGGATTTTGAAGTGGAAAAAGGGATTTGGACTTTCGTCTCGAAAGGTCACGAAATTTGTGACCAACGTCAGGCACCAAAATCGAGATCAGATTGAAAAGGAGTCGAAGGATTTTGTTAATCAAACCAATCAAATTTTGCCGTTCTATCCGTCTTCATCAGTTTTCAATGCTGATCAGAGTGGGTTCCAACTCGAGATGTATTCAGCAAGAACACTAGCATTCACTGGTTCGAAGCATGTTCATTGCGTGGTCCAAAATGTGGCGTCCACTACACACGCATATACAGTTCTTCCTCTGGTCTCCGCTTCTGGAATACTTCACAAAACCTTATACATCACATTGAAGGAAAGAAATAGGAAGTTTCCAAAAAAAGGGCATTTCAAAGCTCCAAATATTTTCGTCACATGTCATACATCACATATTATGACAAAGAATCTGATGAAGACGCTTCTCGAAGAAATTGTATTTGATCCATCGTTGCCAAAGGATGCTCTTCTGGACTCAAAGTGGACTGAATTCAAAAATTTTCAAAAAAATATATAATTTTAAGACATGGAAATTGAAAAAACAACCAGAGCTTTCCAGAGCGTTTCTAGAAGCTTCCATGTTTTTGATTTTCGAAAAATGCAAAGAATTCTTCCAACATCAAAGAAAAAAAAAGAAAATCGACAACGACGGAATCGAACCCCAAACTTGTGATTTCTATTCATCCCCACTATCCACTCGGCCACTTTCGCTCGCTTTTTCCACTGTGGAGAAAGTATAGAGAAAAGTGGGAAAGTGGAAAAGAAGGAGGAGAGCAAAAAACAGCATATTTTCAGATGGAATTTTCTCGACTTCTAGAAATTTGTGCAGAAAACCGAATACACCACGAGAAAGCCCGTAGTCGAAACTATAAATGAGCAAATTTAGAAAAAATTCTGAGATGATACCTAAACATGGTTCCCTTGTTAGTTACTTATAGTTAGTCGATCCGTTATTCGCTTGTGTAGGCGCGGATCTCAGCTAACCATTCCTTACGATCTTAGGCGATGGTGGTCCATGAAGTAGTCAGTCGATTTCCTCGATATATTGAGTTTTCTTTACGTTGTGAGTCGGACCATCTCATGGGTTGTCGTCCGACAGGTCGTTTTTGATCTCGAGGAATCCATTCTTGTATCAGTTTTGTCCATCTTCCGTCATTTCTTCGCATAATGTGCCCGGCCCATCCTAATTTTTTCTTTTTGATGTATTTGAGTGGGTCCGTGACTTGGGAGATTTTTCGGATGTCTTCGCGGTGTAAGCCTCGTTGGCGTTGTTCCGCGAGGGTCATTACAATCAATCTTTTTTCTAGCGATGCATGCGTTCCACGGATTTAAAGAAGCCGCACGTGGCATCTTTGTGTTTTCTTGACAATTTCCACATCTCCATCTAAACCTCTCCAAAACGCAAATGCACGCGCTTTTTGCTTCATTCGGACCAACCCCGGGTGTCCTTTAAAACAGCACATTGTAGGCTCTTTGGCACTACAACTCTTTCATAGACATCCGCTGATAATTTTCAGCCTGTCCTTGCGACGGGTCCAATATTTCTCAAGCTCTGAAGACGGATTTGGCATCCACGAGTCGGTTCTAACGAACCGGATCACGGTGGCTATTTCCGTGACTCTTTCCGAATCCTTCCAAATGTCTTTATCGGTGATCGGCCAAATTTTCTTGATTTCATCTTGGTTATCGTCTTCATCCATTTCTGCGATGACCACGTCGTCTTCGTCTTTTGGATAGTCCTGTATCATCCGAGAAAGCCAATCTGTTTCTGCGAATTTTGTGGTGGCCACATACTTCAAGTCAAAATCATATGACAAAAGGGTTGTAGCCCATCTGACCAGCCTGTTTTGTGAATTCACTGGTAGATCCTTAGAAGACCCAAAAATTTCTAAAATCGGCTCTTGTGATCTGTTTGAAGTAAAAATTTCCTACCAAATATAAATTCGTGTGACTTTTTCAGACTAACAATCAACGCCACTGCTTCTTTCTCGATTTGACTGTATCTTTGTTCAGTTTCAGTCAAACTTCTGGTAGAATGTGCGGCTGGCACTTCTGTATCGTCAGGACGCACATGCGACAGTACAACTTCAGTTCCGTGTTTGCTCGCATAATAATGAGAATAGGCCAGTCAGCATCTCGGTATAATAACTGTATTTCCCCCCACAAACCTCGGTAGTACCCCCCACTGGAATGAACCGGAATCGCCCCCCCCCTTTTTTTATTTTATTCATCCAAAAATCACGTGTAATCAATCTTCTTTTCAACATTTTCAATTCATTTTTAATTCATTTCATTTCAACTTTTCAATCATTCAACAGAATTCTTGAAGAACTTAAGTCCAAGAGAAAGAGATTTTGAATAAAGGATGAAAGACACTTGTTTAGGTGAGATCATGAGGGGTCTTAAAAGGATAGGACGGGGGGGGGTGATTCTGGAATCGTGGGGGGGGGGGCGATTCTGGAATCGTGGGGGGCGATTCTGGAATCGTGGGGGGCGATTCTGGAATCGTGGGGGGGGGCGATTCTGGATTCGTGGGGGGTGATTCTGGAATCGTGGGGGGCGATTCTGGAATCGTGGGGGGGGGGGGCGATTCTGGAATGGTGGGGGGTGATTCTGGAATGGTGGGGGCGATTCTGGAATGGTGGGGGGCGATTCTGGAATGGTGGGGGGCGATTCTGGAATGGTGGGGGGCGATTCTGGAATGGTGGGGGGCGATTCTGGTTCATTCCAGTGGGGGAGAACAAAGATATAATGGGGGGGGTGATTGTGAAAGATTACCTCTTTTCCGGAATCGCCCCCCACATCAAGAGGTGGGGGGGCGATTCGGATATTTACACATCACAGAATAGTCCCCCACACACAATCACCCCCCACATCCAAAATTAATCGAAAACATAACTGTGGGGGGGCGATTCCGGTTATGGGGGGGCGATAGAGGTGTGGGGGGCGATTCTGTAAAATTACCAGCATCTCGCTTCATTTATCTATCCAGCGGACCTCTCAGCTCAAACAGAGTTGGTACGAAGCGACTGTATAGAAACAAATTGCCTTCCAAAAAGAGGACAACTGTACTTGATCTTTTGGAGCTTTCATTTTCGGAATCACTGCAGTCGTTTTCGGATCCGGTTTCTGATCTTGTCCGTTTACGTTAAATCCCAGGAACGAGATGACAGTCTGTGCAAACGGGCAATTGGAAGGGCTGACTCGGAATCCATACTCGCGAAACCGATCAAGCAATCACCTAAGAATACGTGCTCTCGTCCAGTGATAGTATTTGCAGATACGATCACGCCATCTAGGTACACAGCTACTCCTGTTAGTCTGGCAATAAGTTTGGAAGCAATCTTTTGAAAAACAACTGGAGCAGGTTTCAATACGAACGGAATCTTTTTCTACTTGATTGATTGAAATTTGAATTCTTCTCACATATGTTTTATTACACGCCTGATCGAACTGCATTAGCCGATTTTATTAATTACGCCCAGAAAATTCCGAACAGCCAAAATCGAGGGGGTGTCTATACGTACTTTTGAAGGGCACAGTAGTTAAAAGAAAAGAAGACGATGAAGGGGTAATAATGACAATAGATTTCGTCATGTTCTCGTCGCTAGAATAATTCAGACGAAAGATATACACGGAAACGCATGTAAATGAAGTAATATTTTATGATCACTGATCAGAGAAAAGAGTAAACGAAAACAATATCAGTACACAGTGTTTCCTTTAGAGTTCTTCCAGTCGGATCCTCTTTTTCCACACATGAACAACTCCGCCGGACGATTTCTCTCCGATTTATTACAACTGAAAATAGCTAGCGAGTTGGCTGATTAATCGATTGGCTTTCTCACTTATATGAATAGACTTTAAGGTCTTTAGTCCAAACTCCGAGGCACATTTTATTGCCGTTGTTTCTGAAAACAAATCAATTATCCGTTACCCCAATCAGTTGAAACATTACGTTTCTGGTTGTTCCTTGCCAAATGTTCCAATTTCTTCAAAAAAACGTGTTCCTTTCGTGAAGCCATCAGTCCATTTGTTTCCCTGAAATTGCTTGTCATGAATTACTTTTTCAAACTCATTTTTTGATTCTCACTTTTGATTTCGAGCATTGTGGTTTGAAGACAGCTTTGCATTGTTCTTTTCTTTGGGCTCCAATAATAATCATTGGCTTCGTGTCTCTGACATAGTCAAAATTCGCTATGAACATGTCTGTAAAAATGTTGATGGATCACCACCCGCGTTGAACATCTTACTGTATGCTTCCATGAATTCAGTTTTATTCTGAAATCCAGTGAGTACAGCTCTTTCATCTTTGCATTTATTTTCCAAATTTTCAAGCAGATTCTCGCTGTAATTTTCTGTAGTTTCTCTCATCTCAATACACCAAATACGATCGGCGCCCTCATAATATCGTGATGTTATATAGTAATTTGGATTTGAATACGAGCACGCTGAAAATATAAACAAATTGAAGCTGTAAAAACGAAAATTGGAGCTGTATATTAAATGAAGCTGTAAAATTAAGATAATTACGTGGAGCTTCTGGCTTCTCAGTGATGGCAAAAACTGGCGATAAGTTCAATAAAAGAGCAAGAATAAGCATTTTATTTTAATCCAGAATCGGTTAAAATTAGTTATTATATTAATATCAAACTATTTATATAGAGTTCAATAACCTTGTCGTTGTGAAAGGTCGTGCCCACGTGCCAACGTGCAAAGGTCACGTGCCTTCCCAACACGTCACCCCCCCCCCTCGAAGAAGATTCACGTTGACCTTGGCAAGAGGCTGATTGACGGTTTCCAGAAGTAGAGGGTCTTCTGGTGCGAGTGGCGGCTTGATCGGTAGAGTTTCAGATCCTGGTAAAGCTCCTTGATTGGTGTAGATACACGGATCGTAAAAATCTGGGACTTCGTCGCGAAGAATGGCTTAGGAGAGTGCTAGGTTGAACGCGTAAATCACCCGGGGAGTCGGCTTGAGCATTGGCTATCGTTCTGTAATTACAGGGTGTCCGCTAATTACACGCACACCGGTTCCGCGCCAAGCAGGCGAGCATAGACGCATCAGTGGGGCGGTTAAATTCAATTGTTTTGTTTATTTCTATATTTTTTTGTTTATTTATATATTTTTTACCAAAGCGAGTTATTTCGATCTGAAATTCCAGCACTGACCACTGTGGTTAACCATAGAAAGCCCCACGATCTATCTCTCTGTGTTTAGTTCCTCCTAGTCCGTGAGTTGAGCCGTGGCAAGTCGGCAGAGCGGGTAAAAGGCAGGGACAGTAGGGACCATATCAGTAAACGGATTCGGTTCAATGGAATTGAGAAATTGTTGAAAAATGTAGAATATTTATGATGCATAGTAGGAATTGGCGAAGAAATGAAATAGAGTAATCTAGTACAATGCTGATGAACAGTGCTCTGATGCTCCTTGTGAATAGGCGTATTCACTAAAAGACGTCATTGACAATACCAGTCTTCGCGCTCCGCATTGCCACCCGTTCAGAGGCCGAAAACCACTGTCCATGCCATAAAAGGGAACTTATGAGCCAAGGAAGAAAGAAGGAAACAACGAATTCATGAATAGTTTATTTCTTTTGCAAGAATAGTAAATTTTCCATCTAAAAACAAGTTGCCGGTGGCAGAACTCCCTACCGTCCTACACGCTGCCACAATATTCACGTGTACTTCGCCACGACGCTCCACCAACCGGGACACGCATTCTGCAGCTAAAGCGTGGCGGAACACTTGTTTAAAGATAGTTCTGGTTGAAGAGAGATCTCCCGCGAGTGAGTTTTAGTTTTGTTTTGAACTATTTGGCTTGGATACTTTTGTTTGTTAGTTTTCCTGTAATTTCCTCTTACACCGAGTAAATATCATTTATTTTATTTGATTCCAAAGTTAATTTGGAATAAAGTTCTTCTTTGGTGTGTATATTTTCTTCTTTTTTATTTGTGGACCTAATACCCCGTACTATACGTGGGCAACTTGGGGGCCGAACCAAACCGTTTCGTATCGTATAATTTTTTTCCCTTTTGCCGTTTTTCTTGCCCTTCTTGTGTCTCCCCTGGTCGATTAAATAATTTGCCAGGGTGAAAGGAGAATTTGTCGATTGAATAATCGTCAAATACGTGAAGAGCAATCTCTGGTCGATTGAATAATTGGCCAGGGTAAAAGAAAATGTTGTCGATTGAATAATCGTCAAATACGTGAGGAGAAATCTCTGGTCGATTGAATAATTGGCCAGGGTAATAGAAAATTTTGTCGATTGAATAATCGGCAAAAACGATACGAGAAATCTCTGGACGATTGAATAATTGTCCAGAGTAAAAGAAGATTTTTTCGATTGAATAATCGTTTAAAAAAAAAAGATACTTTTGAATAAAAGTATTGTATACGCACACCGGGCAATGGAAGAATTTGGTGTTAGGAGTGGAAAGGAAGAGTGCGATGAGGGGGTTGAGAGCCGCGCAGAAGGACCATCGCGAAAAAAAAAGTCGACCAATGGATCGACGAAAGCCGAAGAAATTGAAGTAGAAGAGGTGGGTATTAAGGAGCAGAGGAAACGAACGATAGGGTTCGGGCGGTTCCTCTACACTGTCACCGCGGTAGAGGAAGAAATGTCGAAACAGTTCGAACGGATCACGAAATGCAGTGAGCGGCAAAAGAAAGTCGTTATGGCGCCAATTAAAAAATTCCACATGGAGTTGGTGGAAAGATATGAGGAAATGGGCGGAGATCGATGGACGAGGAGAGTGATCCGCGTAATGAAAGAATGCGGGATAGACTCAGTAGAAGAGTTGAAAAATGCGTGCAGTGGCGCGCTAGGTGGTGAACAAGAAGAAGGAATAGGCAGTTTGGGGAAAATGCGATTGGAAAGGCTGAGTAATGAATATAATTTGTTACAGAAGCAGTGGGATGCAGAAAAGGATGCTCTGCAGTGGGAGATCGAGTGGCTCCAACAGGAAAAGAGAGAAAGCGAGCAGAAAGTAAGAATGTTGGAAAAGAGGTTAAAAGAAGAGAAGAAAGTATCGGAAGCTTTGAAAGGAAACCTGAATCATGCATCAGGTAAGGCAAGAGAAAGAGGTGACAGAATTAGTCCAAGCAAAATTCAGGGGCACTTGCGGAATGCCGAGCATTCGTCGAGCAGCTCAAGCCACGGAAGCAAGAGCAATGGAAGACTGAGGCAGATGCAAGGTGAGCGGGAAAAGTTAGTAGAAAATGAGAGATGGCGCGCGAAGGTTGACAACTGGGACATGGACCGAACCGACGTAGATGTAGATTCATGGAAAAGAAGATCGCAGCGGGGCAGTAAGATAAGTTCGGCAGGGTATAGAAGTTCGGCGGGAAGTAGGATTACGCAGATAGTGGACTGCATGACCAGAATGATGAAAGCGAACGCCCTGCCAGAACCAAAACCTTTTGATGGCACTGGCGAGTTCAAAGATTTCAAAAGATCATTTCTTCTGAAGTACAACAACGTCGCGGATGGTGATGAGGAGTTAGTGGCGATTCTAGAAGAGAAGTTCCTCAGAGGAGAAGCAAAGTCGCTGTTCAACTCATTGCCAAGAAGAGATGCACGAACCATCAAAGATTTGTTCGATGAATTCGAACGGAAGCTGAAGAAAAGAAGAGGGGATGGTCAAGCCGAAGCTTTGACAGTGTTCGAAGAATTAAGAAGGCGGCCACACCAGAAACTGTGGGAATACTTGGGATTGGTAGAGCAATGGTCCCGGAAAGCTTACCCGGAGGTAAGAGAAAAGACGTTGTCTCAAATGCGCGTGACCAAGTTAATGATAGCAGTAAGGGAAGATGTGACGCTGCATAGAATGCTGGTCATGAAGAGATTCGATTTGACGCCGGAGGAACAGTATGAAGGGCTGAAAGACATTGCTCTTCAGCAGGAAAACGAAAAATACCGGGATAACTTCAGAAAAGTCAATGTAACCGGATACAAGGAGAATGATGAAGGAGAAGGAAGACATAGAACGGCTGAAATAGAAGATCGCAAAAGCATGGGAGGAGGCTCGACGAAGTCAGAAGGAAGCCAAGAAAAGCGATTTGACCGGCAAAGATGTTTCCGATGTGGAGGTACTGGACACATGGCACGAGAATGTACGTCTAGGCCAGTTCAAAATATCGAAGCCAAGAACAAAATAAAAGAAGCCAGGGTTGAAGTGGTTGAAACGGTAGAGATGCTAGGCCAGAAGCGTAGAGTAGTCATTGATAGTGGAGCGGTAGTGTCGGTCGTGTCGACGGGCGCTTGGAAAAGATTGAAGAAAGGGTGTCCAAGTTGGGAACATGTGGTGAAGGTGTTGGGTACACCGAAATTCCCAATTGTTGATGCCTCGAAAAGAATAATACCAGTGAAGACACAGTTGCAAATTCCAATCAAAGTGAGAGAAAGGGATGCGGTAGTGGTATTCCAGTTAGTGGAAAACGAAGCTGAAGTTTTCTCGCTAGGAACAAATGCATTCCAAAGTATTGGCGTTCAATTGAAATGGAAGGCGAGAAAGAAGATTGATAAGAAGGTCGGAGTAGACAGGAAGGATATTCCAGTTGTTGGGGAGAGAGTGCTCATAAAAGTTCCAGCAGAGAAACTTGGGGCAAGAAATCCAAAATTGGTGAATAATTGGCAAGTTAGAGCAAGTTGGAGCAGGGAGCAAGTTAGAAGAGTCTCAAAAAGAGTTCCAGAAATAGAAATCAAGACAAAGGCGAAGCGCAGCAAACGAGGGGTGAAGAGCGTAACGGTACAGAGACTTGCTGAAAAATGTCGCGAGGAAGGCTGGAAGAACGTGATGAAGGAGGTGAAGAACCAAGTGATGAAACGGAATGAGCCAAGAAAAATAGTGGTAAAAGAGAAAAACGTCATTGTGACGCCGAGGTTGAGGTTGGCGAGCCGACTCATTTACGAGTGGAGAGAGAATAGTGTAGAAGGCTGGGCGGAAAAATTTCAATGGTCCGAGGTAGAGACGGTGATATTTTTGTTGAAATTGTCAAAGAATAATAATTACAACAACGCCATGGCAAAAATCCTGAGAGAAGTGGCTAAGGAAGCTAAAGAAGTGACAATTGTACCGTTTTGCATGAACTGCACTTACTTTGAAGTGCAGGACGTTTCGGAAGAATGGCGACAAAGATTGCAAACGGCGGTTAACGTGAAGTGGATCGATCCATCAACGCCGGTGGGAACTAAGCAAATGCCCCTGATCGTTATGGGATGCGAAAAGTTTACGTCTAACGAGCAACTGTTGGAGTTCCTGAAGCTGGCTTTGGACAATCACCCGATTTTGGACGTGTTGCACGCAGAAAAGGACAGCGGAGAGCCGAGGCCCAAGCGGCGAATGTAACGGCAAGATTAAAAAGTTTCTTTGAATTTATAATTGTGTTATGCTTGCCCCCCCCCCCAGTAATGTAGGTCTAGAAAAGACAAGTTAGTATGTTTTCCGTAGTTAAGGTCTAATAGAGACGTTGGTAGTTTTTTTGTACCCGTTAGCTGAAGCGGCTAGAGTTGTGCTGTCGCCATAGGGGAGACGAATGTAAGTCGAGGTTAGTGATGCTCTTGGCACCGGTCGGAGCCCGGTTTGGTGTAAGGGGGGGAAGTTGCCGGTGGCAGAACTCCCTACCGTCCTACACGCTGCCACAATATTCACGTGTACTTCGCCACGACGCTCCACCAACCGGGACACGCATTCTGCAGCTAAAGCGTGGCGGAACACTTGTTTAAAGATAGTTCTGGTTGAAGAGAGATCTCCCGCGAGTGAGTTTTAGTTTTGTTTTGAACTATTTGGCTTGGATACTTTTGTTTGTTAGTTTTCCTGTAATTTCCTCTTACACCGAGTAAATATCATTTATTTTATTTGATTCCAAAGTTAATTTGGAATAAAGTTCTTCTTTGGTGTGTATATTTTCTTCTTTTTTATTTGTGGACCTAATACCCCGTACTATACGTGGGCAACTAACATGTTTTCACGTGGTTCATAGACTACTTCCTTTCAAGGTGAGAAAACATCTGGAGTTGGAGCGCACAAAGAGCACCATTGCTCATCGCATTAGTTTGCACTCCGGTATCACATCATGTTGTTTAGAGCTTGAGAATTGTGGTGAGGATTGGCATTGGACTTATTCTGAATAGCGCATCACACCGAGAAGTGCAAGGAACTCAGGTCAGTCAAAGAAGCCAGCTCAGAATATTTGTTTCCTAATATATGATGCGGGGATTCCACTATTTCTCTTAAGGCTTTTATTTGAGCGAAATTTCGTCTTCGTTCGTCTGGCGTTATCTTAGTTGGGGGGTACACTCGTTTTTAGTCTTTTTTGGAGATTTTTGCAACTTTTTTTCTGAAAATGTTTGTTGTTATTGTTAAAATATCTGTATGTTGTTTTTTTCACGCGTGGCGCGATTCAACGATGAGCAATTTTTGCAAATTTTTTGGATTTTCATTGCTTATTAGTTGATAATAACTTAGCTAATCATAGATATGAATAGGACCGCAGCTGATGCACTTCTCGACTTGAAGTAAGCCTAAGCCTAAGCATAAGCCAAAGTGTGGCCTCAAAGGGGATTTATGAGATGATTATTACTTTGAGGCGCTGTGGCATTTCAAATATCATCTCACTTACATAACTGCATAAGTGACTTGCATAAGTGTTTAAGACGAGAAGACGAACGACGACCTTTTGTCTTCGTCTTTCGTGGAAGCCTTAATTTCACTATCTCTGTATGAAAGCAAAACGTTTATTCAGAGAAATCGAAATGTTTTCTTCAGATAAAGGTTATAAATAGCGTCTTCCTGGCATTCCACACATAAACAACGTCGCCGGACGACGTTGATGCGATTCATCGCAACTGAAAAGCGAGTTGACAGATTAATCGAATGGCTTTCTCACCTATAAGAATAGATTTTAAGGTTTTTAGTCCAAACTCCAATGCACATTCTTCTGCCGTGGTCTCTGAAAACAAATCAATTGTCCGTTACCCAAACAGTTGAAACATTACAGATTCGGTTCATTATAGCCGAATTCCATTTCCTCAAAAAAACGTGTTCCATTTGTGTAGGCATCATTCCATTTATATCCCTGAAGTTGTTTGGCATGAATTACTTTTTCAAAATCATTTTTTGATTCTCACATTTATTTTCGTGCAATATGGTCTGTTAATAGATGTGCAGCTGTACTTTCTTTTGGCTCCAATAATGACTATTGGTTTCCATAATTTGAAGTGTGGAGCTTTCTCTATGCCCATGTCTATAAAAATGTTGATGGATCACCACCCCCGCTGAACATCTTACTGTATGCTTCCATGAATTCAGTTTTATTCTGAAATCCAGTGAGAATAGCCCCGTTCTGTTTGCATTCGAAATTCAACTCTTGATACAGATTACGTTTGTATAGTTGTCTAGTTTCTCTCATCTCAATACACCAGACACGGTCGGTCCCCTTATAATATCGTGATGTTGTATAGTGGCTATCTGGACATCGATACAAGTTCGCTGAAGATGGAAACATTAAATGAAGTTGTAAAATTAATACAATTACGTGGAGCTCCTGGCTTCGCAGTGATGGCAAAAGCTGGCGATAGGTTCAAGAGCAAGGCAAAAATAAACATTTCCTTTTAAACGTTTATCAACTTTTCGTGCTTTTATACGCTTTGTCAGAGATCAGTGAGAGCGCTACATTTCTTTAACGGAACCTATATTTATCAATGTTTCCTATGTTGATTTTATGATATTGCATTTTTAGATAGAAATCCAATAATGAAGAAGAAGAAAGAAACTATTTCCGGACACGGATAGTTGTAGGCAGATGACATATAGACTATGATCACGGTTTTTTTCTGCATGCCTACAACAAACTTTTGAGCAACACGATACGGGGGTTGAATACGGCCTGGACGGTGAGGAGCCCCTCATCTTGGTTATCATCTTCATCAATTTCTGCGATGACCACGTCGTCTTCGTCTCTTGGATAGTCCTGTATCATCCGAGAAAGCCAATCTGCTTTTGCGAATTTTGTGGTGGCCACATACTTCAAGTCAAAATCATATGACAAAAGGGTTGCAGCCCATCTGACCAGCCTGTTTTGTGAATTCACTGGTAGATCCTTAAAAGACCCAAAAATTGCTAAAATCGGCTCTTGTGATCTGTTTGAAGTAGAAGTTTTCTACCGAATATAAATTCGTGTGACTTTTTCAGACTAAAAATCAGCGCCACTGCTTCTTTTTCAATTTGACTGTATCTTCGTTCAGTTTCAGTCAAACTTCTGGTAGAATGTGCGGCTGGCACTTCTGTATCGTCAGGACGCACATGCGACAGTGCAACTTCAGTTCCGTGTTTGCTCGCATGATAATGAGAATAGGCCAGTCAGCATCTCGCTTCATTTATCTATCCAGCGGACCTCTCAGCTCAAACAGAGTTGGTACGAAGCGACTGTATAGAAACAAATTGCCTCCCAAAAGGAGGGCAACTGTACTTGATCTTTTGGAGCTTTCATTTTCGGAATCACTGCAGTCGTTTTCGGATCCGGTTTCTGATCTTGTCCGTTTACGTTAAATCCCAGGAACGAGACGACAGTCTGTGCAAACGCGCAATTGGAAGGGCTGACTCGGAATCCATAGTCGCGGAGCCGATCAAGAAATCACCTAATTGTAAGAATACGTGCTCTCGTCCAGTGATAGTATTTGCAGATACGATCACGTCATCTAGGTACACAGCTACTCCTGTTAGTCTGGCAATAAGTCTGGAAGCAATCTTTTGAAAAACAACTGGAGCAGGTTTCAATAAGAACGGAATCTTTTTGTACTTGATTGATTGAAATTTGAATTCTTCACACATATGTTTTCTTACACGCCTGATCGAACTGCATTAGCCGATTTTATTCATTACGCCCAGAAAATTCCGAACAGCCAAAATCGAGGGGGTGTCTATAGGGCACAGTAGTTAAAAGAAAAGAAGACGATGAAGGGGTAATAATGACAATAGACTTCGTCATGTTCTCGTCGCTAGAATAATTCAGACGAAAGATATACACGGAAACGCATGTAAATAAAGTAATATTTTATGATCACTGATCAGAGAAAAGAGTAAACGAAAACAATATTAGTAAACAGAAATCGAAGTGTTTTCTTTAGAGTTCTTCCAGTCGGATGCTCTTTTTCCACACATGAACAACTCCGCCGGACGATTTCTCTCCGATTTATTACATCTGAAAATAGCTAGCGAGTTGGCTGATTAATCGATTGACTTTCTCACTTATAAGAATAGACTTTAAGGTCTTTAGTCCAAACTCCGAGGCACATTTTATTGCCGTTGTTTCTGAAAACAAATCAATTATCCGTTACCCCAATCAGTTGAAACATTACGTATCTGGTTGTTCCTTGCCAAATGCTCCAATTTCTTCAAAAAAACGTGTTCCTTTCGTGACGCCATCAGTCCATTTGTTTCCCTGAAATTGCTTGTCATGAATTTCTTTTTCAAACTCATTTTTTGATTCTCACTTTTGATTTCGAGCATTGTGGTTTGAAGACAGCTTTGCATTGTTCTTTTCTTTGGGCTCCAATAATGATCATTGGCTTCGTGTCTCTGACATAGTCAAAATTAGCTATGAACATGTCTGTAAAAATGTTGATGGATCACCACCCGCGCTGAACATCTTACTGTATGCTTCCATGAATTCAGTTTTATTCTGAAATCCAGTGAGTACAGCTCTTTCATCTTTGCATTTATTTTCCAAATTTTCAAGCAGATTCTCGCCGTAATTTTCTGTAGTTTCTCTCATCTCAATACACCAGACACGATCGGTCCCATCAAGATATCGTGATGTTGTATAGTGGCTATTTGGACATTGATACAAGTTCGCTGAAGATGGAAACATTAAATGAAGTTGTAAAATTAATACAATTACGTGGATCTCCTGGCTTCCAGTGATGGCAAAAGCTGGCGATAAGTTCAAGAGGAGAGCAAAAATAAGCATTTTATTTTAATCCAGAATCGGTTAAAATTAGTTATTATATTAATATCAAACTATTTATATAGAGTTCAATAACCTTGTCGTTGTGAAGGGTCGTGCCCACGTGCCAACGTGCAAAGGTCACGTGCCTTCCCAACACGTCCCCCCCCCCCTCGAAGAAGATCCACGTTGACCTTGGCAAGAGGCTGATTGACGGTTTCCAGGAGTAGAGGGTCTTCTGGTGCGAGTGGCGGCTTGATCGGTAGAGTGGTTACCAGATCCTGGCAAAACTCCTTGATCGGTGGATGTACACGGATCGTAAAAATCTGGGACTTTGTCGCGAAGAATGGCTTAGGAGAGTGCTAGGTTAAACGCGTAAACGTAAACAAAGGGTGGACCATTGGCTGTCGTTCTGTAGTTACAGGGTGGCCGTTAATTACCCGCACACCGGTTCCGCGCCAAGCAGGCGAGCATAGACGCATCAGCGGGGCAGTTAAATTCAATTTTTTTGTTTATCTATATATTTTTTACTATTTTCCCAAGTTTCAGATTCATACATTTTGTTTTAGCCAAATGGCACGTGCTTCTCCCCTCCGTGCTACCATTATCTATATGTTCAAGTTCGGAATCAGTGGAGCAACGATTGCTAAACAGCTTGGAATTCCCTCCCCCCCCCTCCCCCCGAACGGTGTATGATGCAATTTCTCGTTTCAAGGATCGTCCTGGACAAAGAAAAAAGTTACTGTGACAACTCCGGAGGTGATTGAGGCTGTCAAGATGAGAATCTACAGAAATCCACATCGAAGCATGAGAAAGATGTCAATTGATATGAAAATCGGACGAACATCGATGAGAAAAATTGTGGAAAACCAGCTCCACATGACTCCATATCGTGTTCGAAAAGCAGCCATTCTTGCTAAAGCCAACAAGAAGAAACTTCTGGAGAAAGCAAAAGGTCTTCTCCGCCGCACGCAGACGAATGAGCATTATTTCTGAAAAGAACTTTTCACAGTACAGGCCGAGTTCAATTTCCAAAATCACCGTGTTTTGGCCCATAGTTCCCAAGAAGCATCTGACAAAGGAAGGACCATCAATCAAGTCTCTCACCCTGCCAGCGTCATGGTCTTTGGAGCCATCTGCTCAAATGGCAAAGCACCATTGGTCTTCGTTGATCAGGGAGTCAAAATCAACAAGGAACTTTATATTTCAGAAATTTTAGAGAAGTGCCTTCTTCCTTGGTCCAAAAACACTTCAAAGGACAACACTGGGTTTTCCAGCAGGATGGTGCACCCACTCACACCTCCAAGATCACCCAGCAGTGGTGCAAGACCCACCTGCCTGCGTTAATCTTGAAAGAAGAATGGCCTGCTTCCTCGCCAGACCTGAATCCCTTGGACTACTCCGTGTGGGGGGTCATGCAGAGCAAGGTCAATGCTCGACCCCATTCAAGTGTGGCTGCTCTGAAGAAGACTTTGCTCAAGGAATGGGACAAATTGTCAGCCGATTACCTGCGTGCCACAGTTGATGCTTACCCGCGACGTCTCCAGGCTGTCATCCGCATGCGAGGTGACCGCATGGAACAAGATTAATTCATGTTTTTTGTTATCATTTCAATAAACTTTTTGTTAATTTCCAAGTCCCTTTGATTTTTGGTTCCGGTTTTACATATAGCCGTTTTGTCGTGTGCGGGTAATTAGCGGCCACCCTGTATCTGTAGACCTTAATTGTCCGAATTTCCCTGGGCCATCTTCCCTCTTTTTAACATCGTAATTCTAGGTTCAAGAGCAGTACAAAAATAAAAATTTTATTTTAATCGTCTATCATTTTTTTTCTGAGTGAGTCGGTGTTATTTTAGAGCGCTATGAGTTGCCTCCTATTCTTAGTTATTTCGATGTTTCAGAAGGAATAATAGAGGCAACTCAGAATAAAGAAAATTCCGCGTTTCGGCGAGCATGTGCTCTCACGCAAAATATTTTTTGAACCACCTCAGAATTCACGTTGAATACAACGTTCTAATTGCTTTTATGCTTCTTACAGGAGATATGAAATCTATTTAAGGGTAATGTCATTTATTGCGTCTGGTGTTAGGAAAAAATTTATTTTAATGCTACACGGAAATAGCTTTTTTTGTGCATTTTAATGCACCGGTACTTGACACCGTTCGTGTCATTTCGGCGCAACTTGGCCTCACTTTAAAGGAAAAATAATGAATGGAAAAAACTGGAAGGTTTATTTCTTTCAAGAACTGCCTGTTATACATATACAGTGTGGGGCATAATTATAGCGCCGCTACTTTGCGTAAGCTCTGGCGCATGCGGAACGCTTTTTGTAGCGCAAAGTATCATTTTTCAAATTATTTATTTTGTTTTTGATTATTTCTGAAAATTTCAGTCAATTATATTAACTTTGAAGGTAATGGTGGCTGCTTCTCCATTCCGATCTGCAATTGTAGAGTGTGCGAAGAAAGGGTGCTATCTTTTTTGTTATGTTTTAATAAGCATTTTGGTTGATTTTCAGAAAAAAATATTTTGATTTGAAGTTATTACCCAGTTTGGAATGCGGCGCTATATTTATGTGCCACCCTGTATGCATTGAATCACCTATCCTATACAATGAAATGGGAAAGGAATTGTTCACAAAAAGGAAATAGAAACAACAAAACAACAACAGTAGTGGATGAAAGGAGTTAACACTGTTGCGAATCCGCATTTTCCATTGACATCTGGTCGCTTTCGCACAACGAAAAGTCCGCATTTCGGCGCAACTTGGCCTCACCTAAACTGGTAATGAACAATACTGGAAGTTTTTTTTTTCTTTCAGAGACTGGCGGTTTGCGAGCACGTGTGATGACGCAAAATATTCTCTGAATCACCTATCCTATACAATGAAATGGGAAAGGGAATTTTCACAAAAAGGAAATAGAAACAAAAAAAAAACAATAGTAGTGGATGAAAGGAGTTGCGAAATAGATAATTGAATAAGAATAGAAACAAAGCAGTCATTAGTTAAAAGAAAAAAAGAAGGACGAAGGACGGGAAATAATGACAATAGACTTCGTCATATTCTCGTCGCGAGAATAATTCAGACGAATACACGGAAGCACATGTGAGTGGAGTAATATTTCCTGATCACTGATCAGAGTACAGAAATTACTGAAAATTCTAGAACACTTACAAGAGAAGGTTGTAAACTCACCAGGGAGTATCCATGCCAGACCTATATGAATCGATAGATTAGAGCACGCTGAGAAAGAATCCATTTTCAGAATTTGCTGAACGCTCGCTTCAGCAAAGCGAGTTATTTTGATCTGAAATTCCAGCACTGACCACTGTGGTTAACCATAGAAAGCCCCACGATCTCTCCTCTCTTTCTGTTTAGTTCCTCCGAGACCGTGAGTTTAAGCCGTGACAAGTTGGCAAAGCGGGTAAGAGGCAGGGACAGTAGGGACCATATCAGTAAACGGATTCGGTTCAATGGAAGTAAGAAATTATTGAAAAATTTAGAATATTTATGATGTATAAATATAAAACGCTTGCAAATAGACCATTTTCAGACTTTCAGGCGCTATACGTAATGTTTTTCAGATAGGGTCCTAAAAATTGGCCCATATACGTACCTTTTTGTGGGGAATTCGATTTTGAACTTATCTTGTTGTGAAATCCCCTAATCAAGCTGTTACAGTCTTAAACAGGGGCGACCGTATAAATGTGAAACGCACTGTAGTAACAATTGGCGATGAAAAGAAATAGAGTAATCTAGTAAAGTGCTGATGAACAGTGCTCTGATGCTCCTTTTGAATAGGCGTATTCACTGAAAGACGTCATTGACAAAATCAGTCTTTGCGCTCCGCATTGCTATCCGTTCAGAGGCCGGAAACCACTGTCTATGCCATAAAAGGGAACTTATGAGCCAAAGAAGAAAGAATGAAACAACGAATTCATGAATAGTTTATTTCTTTTGCAAGAATAGTAAATTTCCACTCATGATTCATAGACTATTCTCTTTCAAGGTGGACAAACATCTGGAATTCGCGCACAAAGAGCAGAATTGCTCATCGCATACGTTTGCACTCCGGTATCACATCGTGTTGAATACAATTTTCCGTGACCAGCGTTTGTCGTTGGATCTGTAATCATGATTCCAACGCATCCTTGAGGCGCTGAGCTGAATCTGAAAGAGCCATTTTAAACAGAAGCGAATCGTTCAAGATCAAGAAACAATGACACTTGCATTACTGGTTGTCCACTAGCCCATAGATTATAATGCTGAATGATGGCCACGTATTTTGTATTGCTGTCGTCCGTAAACTCATACGCCTGTTGAAAATTGTGATGATGGAAAAAAGAGAGTGGCAAACCTTGAACGTCGTGCAAGAATCCGTAGAATTACTGGAAATGCAAACAACTTTTCGTTTCAATGCAATCGTCACGAGAATCTGGCTATTGTTGCTTGAAGTATAATTCACAGAGGTTTTCGCCAATTCAACAATGAAGTTGTACTCGGTGATGTTTTCAATTCCAGAAAGGAATCCCCCATTCGCATGACAAATGTCTGTCGACTGATCGTACGTTTGATTGTACTGATTGAAAATCTTAAAACAATACGGTCGAGTGGCAGAGCGATTGAATCGAGCCCATCCGTCAGCACACTTCAACTGGCTCGTTGTGCACACTTCTGGAAATTGGAAATTGGAATTCTCTCGTTTCTGGAGCACCAACTCTTAGTTGTGGTTGTAGCCACTGTTGTTGTTGGAGACATGGTCGTGGAAGTCGGTGTAGTTGGTTTTGTGGTCGTAGAATCTTCCGGACAAACTGCAGGATGACCACAAACCGATAGTTTTAAGACAACTTGGTATGCAGATACTGCGTCATTACAACTGTGAAGAAAAAATATTACTGTAGTGTTGAGCTCATATACCTCAAGGACCATACTAGTTGTTCCGCCCGTCTCGAGTGATTAGTAAAAATCCTAATTCCGATGCACCCTTCTGGTTGATCTTCAGATCTGAAAAAGATCTCAATAACGTTATTGATAATAGCTTTACATACGTTTCTGGTCCTTTTGAATTGAACTTGTTCTCGAAAATCCAGTTGGAATTGGTGACGTTGTCCATCCATATATACCCCTGAAACGCTTCTTTTCTTTTCGCCGTTTTTTGTTGTCTCGGTCAAATGCGTAAATTTCTCACATTAGGAATTGCACACGCTGCGCTTGAAGCTTCATAAAGGCATTCTGGAGTTCTCTGAGCACCAAGTATCATCATTACAGATACGTACAGTCCATTTTTCAGCCGTTGCACAATTTCAGGGTCTGTTTTGGTTTGATCTGAAATAGTTTCGAAGAATTTAGAAATTACAGATGCGGCCACACAAATACTCTTTTTTGACTTTATGGCTGTAACTTTTAAAATAGATTTTATCGAAACTTGCGGTCTTCTGTGAAAAGAAGCTAAGTTTAGTTACGAAAACCATCCTGTTTACATTTAAAACTCGATGAGATGTTTCAAATCTGAAAGAGTGGATTCTGTGCTTGGCTGCCTGCAACTGTACAGATTTCTCTTCTGCGTTTAGCGTCCTTCGAATTCTTCCCTCAACGGTGTTCCATGAGATTAAAGTCCAGATTCTGACTTGGTCACGACACATTTGATATTCTGAATAACATCCAAGACCAACAAGATATCTGAGGTTCATTAGACTCCAAGAGCATTTACTTGCTTTCGTCAATCAAGAGAACCATCCTCCAATGCTGACGATTCCTGTTGAGGTTAGCTCAAGTACAGGATACATGGGCTGCTCTATTGCGATCACCTAATGTCTTACAAACAATCCAGTCTGATTTAAGAGAAGTCTGATCGTTCCAATTCGATCCAAAAGGGAACCTGGTACCGAGAATCAGCTTTACGGAGTCTTGGATGCTACCCGAAGTTGGTATGATGTTCCGAGAATCCGCATCATTGTCAATATTTAGCATTATAATGCTTCAAAAAACGTCCACCACTAGAACGATAGCCTTTGAACTGCTCAGCTTTTCAGATCAGCTGTTCAGTTTTCAGCTTGAACTTTTTCATAGGACCGCTTGGGATAATTAGTATTATTAATTTGAAATTCGATTCACAGAAATCCGCCAGTTTCTCTCTCATCGCTTGAAAAAGATACAACCAAACAAACCAAAAAAACATTTCAATTGAGACTACTTTATGTAAATTTACTCACTAAGAAGCTCGTTGTATTCCACTTCATTTGCTGGACCGGAAAGAACGGAACCGTAGGTTTTATAACAATGGTCAGATGCATCATCGTAATTAAGAACGAAATGAAAAACAGCACGGAGACACCACACTTTACCGTCACGTACAGCTGGATAGAATCCATAACGGCAGACTTTTGTTGGGCAGTCCACGGTTGTTGGTATTGATGTTGTGTAAGTTGATGCGTTGACTACAGCAGCACTCACTGTAGACTTTGATGTGATCGTTGAAGGTGTTGTACCAATAGTTGAGAATACAGTTGATAGTGGAGAAGCGGGGCATGTTCCGATTTTTCCGCAAACCACCAGTCTGGATGGTAAACCATTGCTTCTTAACCCACTGTTGCAGTCCAGAGAATATACTTTATTATTGGAATTATCGGCTTCATTTTTATTGAAAAGTATTCCAGCACAGGCACGAACTGCTGACACAGATGTTTCTACTCCAGGATCATTGTTCAAATGCTGATTAATCAAAGTATTTGATGTTCCTCCCAAACCATCCTGCCAAATGAATCCTTGAGGTTTATTACACTGTGGATTTGATGTTGAAAGGAATCCTGGATCAGTTGTACACTCTGATGTTCTTTTTAATCCAATCAGAATCATTGTTGAGCTGTATTGCATCAATCCGGTCACCGCATCACTATTGTTACGTGCTTGAGTCATAATTGCTGTATATTCTGGCTCACTATCTGGTCCAGTTAAGAATGCTCGTTGACTGTTGTAACAGAACATTTCAGCATCATTGTAGCTGGACGTGTTATGGAAGAACAGCTGAAAGTACTCTTATAAATGTAAGGCATTCTTGATATATTTCTTTTCACAAATAAATAAAGAATTTCGGATTTAGCACAGTGTCTTATAATTCAGTTGAAAAAGAAGCCAGTTAAGAATGCTCGTTGACTGTTGTAACAGACCACCAGCGGACAAGTTTCAGTCACAGCCTCAAAGAAAAAAGTCGCTACGAACACATGAAGCACAATACTTCGATTCCCAGAAAAAACAGGAGTACTAATGCAAGCGCGATTCGAACAGACTGAACAGACTCACTCGTAAGCAAAGTACTGATTGCGGGTTATTTCCTCGGAGTGTTCTGAACCATCCGGTTTCACAAACAGTCAAGGTACAAGATGACGTTGTTGCGATTATCGTTGAGTTGAAGGCCGATGAAGTGGACAATGAAGCCGCCGTTGGGGAAGAGAAAGATGACCAATGATTCGGTGTTGTTGGTTTCGTGGAGGTGAACGATGATACAGATGGCGTTGATGAACCGGCATCAGTTGATGTAATTCCAATGGATTCAGTTGTTGAAGCTTCAGTGGTTGATTCAGATGATGTTGTTGGTTCTGATGTGGACGTTGGTTCTATTGTCGTTGAGGAACCGGCATCAGTGGATGTAATTGCAATGGTTTCAGTTGTTGAAGCTTCAGTGGTTGATTCAGATGATGTTGTTGCTTTCGTGGAGGTGAACGATGATACAGATGGCGTTGAGGAACCGGCATCAGTTGATGTAATTCCAATAGATTCAGTTGTTGAAGCTTCAGTGGTTGTTTCGGATGGCGTTTTTTGGACTGTCGTTGAAGAAAACTCCATTCTTGTTGATGAAACGGCATGAGATGGTGTGCTTCCATTGGAATCAGCCGTTGTTCTCTTTGTTGAAGTCTGATCTTGATCACGGATAGTCGTTGAAGGTCGAAAAGAGGGTGTTGTACCAATAGTTGAGAATACAGTTGATAATGGAGAAGCGGGACATGTTCCGATTTTACCGCAAACCACCAGTCTGGATGGTAAACCATTGCTTCTTAACCCATTGTTGCAGTCCAGAGAATATACTTTATTATTGGAATTATCGGCTTCATTTTTATTGAAAAGTATTCCAGCACAGGCACGAACTGCTGACGCAGATGTTTCTACTCCAGGATCATTGTTCAAATGCTGATTAATCAAAGTATTTGATGTTCCTCCCAAGCCATCCTGCCAAATGAATCCTTGAGGTTTATTACACTGTGGATTTGATGTTGAAAGGAATCCTGGATCAGTTGTACACTCTGATGTTCTTTTTAATCCAATCAAAATCATTGTTGAGCTGTATTGCATCAATCCGGTCACCGCATCACTATTGTTACGTGCTTGAGTCATAATTGCTGTATATTCCGGATCACTATCTGGTCCCGTTAAGAATGCTCGTTGACTGTTGTAGCAGAACATTTCAGCATCATTGTAGCTGGACGTGTTATGGAAGAACAGCTGAAAATATTCTGATAACTTTAATGCATTCTTGATATATATTTTTTTCATAACTATTTTAATAATTTCTGAAATCATAAAGAGTTTTGGATTTCGCACAGCATTTTATGATTCAGTTGAAAGAGAAGCCACTTTGTTCAGCGGACAAGTTTCAGTCACAGCCTCAAAGAAAAAAGTCGCTACGAACACATGAAGCACAATACTTCGATTCCCAGAATAAAACAGGAGTACTAATGCAAGCGCGATTCGAACAGACTGAACAGACTCACTCGTAAGCAAAGTACGGATTGCGGGTTATTTCCTCGGAGTGTTCTGAACCATCCGGTTTCACAAACAGTCGAGGTACAAGATGACGTTGTTGCGATTATCGTTGAGTTGAAGGCCGATGAAGTGGGCAATGCAGCCGCCGTTGGGGAAGAGAAAGATGACCAATGATTCGGTGTTGTTGCTTTCGTGGAGGTGAACGATGATACAGATGGCGTTGAGAAACTGGCATCAGTTGATGTGATTCCAAAGGATTCGGTTGTTGAAGCTTCAGTGGTTGTTTCGGATGGCGTTTTTTGGACTGTCGTTGAAGAAAACTCCATTCTTGTTGATGAAACGGCATGAGATGGTGTGCTTGCATTGGAATCAGCAGTTGTTCTCTTTGTTGAAGTCTGATCTTGATCACGGATAGTCGTTGAAGGTCGGGGAGAGGGTGTTGTTCCAATAGTTGAGAATACAGTTGATAATGGAGAAGCGGAGCATGTTCCGATTTTACCGCAAACCACCAGTCTGGATGATAAACCATTGCTTCTTAACCCATTGTTGCAGTCCAGAGAATATACTTTATTATTGGAATTATCGGCTTCATTTTTATTGAAAAGTATTCCAGCACAGGCACGAACTGCTGACGCAGATGTTTCTACTCCAGGATCATTGTTCAAATGCTGATTAATCAAAGTATTTGATGTTCCTCCCAAACCATCCTGCCAAATGAATCCTTGAGGTTTATTACACTGTGGATTTGATGTTGAAAGGAATCCTGGATCAGTTGTACACTCTGAAGTTCTTTTTAATCCAATCAAAATCATTGTTGAGCTGTATTGCATCATTCCGGTCACCGCATCACTATTGTTACGTGCTTGAGTCATAATTGCCGTATATTCCGGATCACTATCTGGTCCCGTTAAGAATGCTCGTTGACTGTTGTAGCAGAACATTTCAGCATCATTGTAGCTGGACGTGTTATGGAAGAACAGCTGAAAATATTCTGATAACTTTAAGGCATTCTTGATAATTTTCTTTTCACAAATAAATAAAGAATTTTGGATTTCGCACAGCGTTTTATATCCCGATTCATTTGAAAGAGCTGTCGCTTTGTTTACATAGAGCCGGCGAAATTCAGCGGTGACTTCAAAAAAAGAAAAACGCTACGGAACATATGAAGCATCATAATATGATTCTTAGAAAACATGAAGACTACTTTTACCCGATTCGAGTACTAGTCAGACCTCACAGGATCCTTTCTCCTCATGTTGATAGCGTATCTAATTTACCTGAGCAAATTCAAACAAGTCATATATAAATTCTCAATAAAAATCAACTACAATGAGGTTAACGGGAAGTTGATGGCTTATATCTCAGTAGTCCTCTTCTTCGACAAAGGTAACGTTCATCGCCTTCATCGTGAAAGTATGAACTTTAACAGCGACTCTGTAAAGCTTGAGCCGGTCAATCGTCCCCACCCGAACAACGCAAAACAATGGACTTTGTTGAAAATAGAAAGGGAAACGTTCTCTTCTGTGAGATATAATCTACATTCCATAGTTCTCCCTTCCCCAATCTTGGAAATGAACAATACATTTTTCCCATATTTTAACTACTTATCAAATGTTTTCTTTGCTCTTTTCCGTTTTACGTTTTTATAATTGTTTTCTATTTCTTTTAGTACTTTTAGAACCAACTCACTCGTAAGCAAAGAACGGATTGCGGGTTATTTCCTCTGAGTGTTCTGAACCATCCGGTTTCACAAACAGTTGAGATACAAGATGGCGTTGTTCCGATTATTGTTGAGTTGAACGTTGTTTGCACTTTTGTGGACGTAGGCTCTATTGGCGTTGAGGAAACGGCATCATTTGATGTAATTCCAATGGATTCAGTTATTAAAGCTTCAGTGGTAGTAGCGGATGGCGTTTTTGGGACTGTCGTTGAAGAAACGGCATGAGATGGTGTGCTTCCAATGGAATCAGCAGTTGTTCTCTTTGTTGAAGTCTGATCTTGATCACGGATTGTCGTTGAAGGTCGGAGAGAAGGTGTTGTACCAATAGTTGGGAATACAGTTGATAGTGGAGAAGCGGGGCATGTTCCAATTTTACCGCAAACCACCAGTCTGGATGATAAACCATTGCTTCTTAACCCATTGTTGCAGTCCAGAGAATATACTTTATTATTGGAATTATCGACTTCATTTTTATTGAAAAGTATTCCAGCACAGGCACGAACTGCTGACGCAGATGTTTCTACTCCAGGATCATTGTTCAAATGCTGATTAATCAAAGTATTTGATGTTCCTCCCAAACCATCCTGCCAAATGAATCCTTGAGGTTTATTACACTGTGGATTTGATGTTGAAAGGAATCCTGGATCAGTTGTACACTCTGAAGTTCTTTTTAACCCAATAAGAATCATTGTTGAGCTGTATTGCATCAATCCGGTCACCGCATCACTATTGTTACGTGCTTGAGCCATAATTGCCGTATATTCTGGATCACTATCTGGTCCAGTTAAGAATGCTCGTTGACTGTTGTAGCAGAACATTTCAGCATCATTGTAGCTGGACGTGTTATGGAAGAACAGCTGAAAATATTCTGATAACTTTAAGGCATTCTTGATAATTTTCTTTTCACAAATAAATAAAGAATTTTGGATTTCGCACAGCGTTTTATATCCCGATTCATTTGAAAGAGCTGTCGCTTTGTTTACATAGAGCCGGCGAAATTCAGCGGTGACTTCAAAAAAAGAAAAACGCTACGGAACATATGAAGCATCATAATATGATTCTTAGAAAACATGAAGACTACTTTTACCCGATTCGAGTACTAGTCAGACCTCACAGGATCCTTTCTCCTCATGTTGATAGCGTATCTAATTTACCTGAGCAAATTCAAACAAGTCATATATAAATTCTCAATAAAAATCAACTACAATGAGGTTAACGGGAAGTTGATGGCTTATATCTCAGTAGTCCTCTTCTTCGACAAAGGTAACGTTCATCGCCTTCATCGTGAAAGTATGAACTTTAACAGCGACTCTGTAAAGCTTGAGCCGGTCAATCGTCCCCACCCGAACAACGCAAAACAATGGACTTTGTTGAAAATAGAAAGGGAAACGTTCTCTTCTGTGAGATATAATCTACATTCCATAGTTCTCCCTTCCCCAATCTTGGAAATGAACAATACATTTTTCCCATATTTTAACTACTTATCAAATGTTTTCTTTGCTCTTTTCCGTTTTACGTTTTTATAATTGTTTTCTATTTCTTTTAGTACTTTTAGAACCAACTCACTCGTAAGCAAAGAACGGATTGCGGGTTATTTCCTCTGAGTGTTCTGAACCATCCGGTTTCACAAACAGTTGAGATACAAGATGGCGTTGTTCCGATTATTGTTGAGTTGAACGTTGTTTGCACTTTTGTGGACGTAGGCTCTATTGGCGTTGAGGAAACGGCATCATTTGATGTAATTCCAATGGATTCAGTTATTAAAGCTTCAGTGGTAGTAGCGGATGGCGTTTTTGGGACTGTCGTTGAAGAAACGGCATGAGATGGTGTGCTTCCAATGGAATCAGCAGTTGTTCTCTTTGTTGAAGTCTGATCTTGATCACGGATTGTCGTTGAAGGTCGGAGAGAAGGTGTTGTACCAATAGTTGGGAATACAGTTGATAGTGGAGAAGCGGGGCATGTTCCAATTTTACCGCAAACCACCAGTCTGGATGATAAACCATTGCTTCTTAACCCATTGTTGCAGTCCAGAGAATATACTTTATTATTGGAATTATCGGCTTCATTTTTATTGAAAAGTATTCCAGCACAGGCACGAACTGCTGACACAGATGTTTCTACTCCAGGATCATTGTTCAAATGCTGATTAATCAAAGTATTTGATGTTCCTCCCAAACCATCCTGCCAAATGAATCCTTGAGGTTTATTACACTGTGGATTTGATGTTGAAAGGAATCCTGGATCAGTTGTACACTCTGAAGTTCTTTTTAACCCAATAAGAATCATTGTTGAGCTGTATTGCATCAATCCGGTCACCGCATCACTATTGTTACGTGCTTGAGCCATAATTGCCGTATATTCTGGATCACTATCTGGTCCAGTTAAGAATGCTCGTTGACTGTTGTAGCAGAACATTTCAGCATCATTGTAGCTAGATGTGTTATGGAAAAACAGCTGAAAATATTCTAATAACTTTAAGGCATTCTTGATAATTTTCTTTTCACAATAAATAAAGAATTTTGGATTTCGCATAGCGTTTTAAGATTCATTTGAAAGATATGCATTTTTGTTCAGCGGATAAATTTCAGTCATAGTCTCAAAAAAAGTGATTCCCAGAAAATCAAGGCCACTTTTACTCGATTCGAGTACTAGTCGGGCCTCACAGAATCCTTTCTCCTTTTGTTGACTTTTATGATAGCGTATCTGATTTGCCTGAGCAAATTCAAACAAATTACAGTACTGGCCATAAAGGTGTCATATTATGGTTTTTCGACCATATCTCATTCGATATAGAACGAATCAATCTGATTTTTTCACAATTTCTTTATCAAGCAACAATGTATCAGCTAAAAACATTTGGATTTGTGAGACTAATGAATACTGGAGTAAATTGAAAAAGATCGAAAACAACAAAAACCCATATTTCTTCAATGAAACTTCGTGCTCTTAGAAATTGTTATATCTGCGATATTTTAATATTTTGCGGGAAAATTATTTACATCAATTACTACCTGGCATCTACGGTGCATGAAATCGATCAAAGTGTCGATGGTTGATTGGGGAATCTTCTTCCACTCCTCCTCGAGAAGTTCGTACTTCTCGTCGATGTTTGAAGCAGTTTTACCGGTCAATCTCTTTTCAAATTCCTGCCATAGGTGCTTAATGATGTTTTGATCCGAGCTTTGACTCAGCCAATCCAAAATTGTGACACGGCGGCGGTTGAACCAGTTGCGCGCGTGATGAGAACGATGCTTGGGATCATTATCCTGCTGATACACAGAGATACGGCCTACTCTAGAAAGTGCCCAGAGTCTCATGGTGCTGTCCAAAATATTCTCATACCCATTGCGATCGAGATTACCAACGATGCGCTTGAGAGGACCCATTCCGGTGGCGGAGAAGCAACCCCAAACAATGCAGGAACCGTCACCGTGCTTCATGATTCGCAGTTAATACTTGGGGACGTAGCAAATGCCGGTAGGACAACGAATCCACTTCACACCGTCACTTCCGAACAAGTTGTACTTGCTTTCGTCCGACCAGACAATATTGGCCTAGTCCTGGCGGGTCCAATGAAAATGAGTTCTGGCCCAGATGGCTTGGGGTTGCTTCTCCGCCACGGGAATGGGTTCTCTCAAGCGCATCGTCGGTAATCTCGTCCGCTACGGATATGAGGATATTTGGGTGAACACCATGCATTTCTGTATCAGCAGGATAATGATCCCAAGCATCGTTCTCATCACGTGCGGAACTAGTTCAACCGCCGCCGAGTCACACTTTTGGATTGGCCGAGTCAAAGCTCGGACCAGAACATCATTCAGCACCTATGGGAGGAATTGGAGAGGAAATTGACCGGAAAAACTGCTTCAAACATCGACGAGAAGTACAAACTTTTCGAGGAGGAGTGGAAGAAGATTCCCCAATCAACCATCGACACAATGATCGATTCTATGCCCAGTAGATGCCAGGCAGTAATTGATGTGAATAATTTTCCCACAAAATATTGAAATCTCGCAGATATAACAATTTCTAAGAGCACGAAGTTTCATTGAAGAAATATGGGTTTTTGTTGTTTTCGATCTTTTTCAATTTACTCCACTATTTATTAGTTTCACAAATCCAAATGTTCTTAGCTGATACATTGTTGCTTGATAAAGAAACTGTGAAAAAATCAAATTGATTCGTTCTATATCGAATGAGATATGGTTGAAAAACCATAGTATGACACCTTTATGGCCAGTACTGTACATACAAATTCTCAATTGAAAAACATATATTTTACGGAACTCATGAAGCATCATAATTTGATTTTCAGAATAAAACAGGAGTACTAATGCAAGCGCGATTCGAACAGACTGAACAGACTCACTCGTAAGCAAAGTACTGATTGCGGGTTATTTCCTCGGAGTGTTCTGAACCATCCGGTTTCACAAACAGTCGAGGTACAAGATGGCGTTGTTCCAAATATCGTTGAGTTGAACGTTGTTTGCACTGTTGTGGACGTAGGCTCTATTGGCGTTGAGGAAATGGCATCATTTGATGTAATTCCAATGGATTCAGTTGTTGAAGCTTCAGTGGTAGTAGCGGATGGCGTTTTTGGGACTTTCGTTGAAGAAACGGCATGAGATGGTGTGCTTCCATTGGAATCAGCAGTTGTTCTCTTTGTTGAAGTCTGATCTTGATCACGGATTGTCGTTGAAAGTCGGAGAGAAGGTGTTGTACCAATAGTTGAGAATACAGTTGATAGTGGAGAAGCGGAGCATGTTCCGATTTTTCCGCAAACCACCAGTCTGGATGATAAACCATTGCTTCTTAACCCATTGTTGCAGTCCAGAGAATATACTTTATTATTGGAATTATCGGCTTCATTTTTATTGAAAAGTATTCCAGCACAGGCACGAACAGCTGACACAGATGTTTCTACTCCAGGATCATTGTTCAAATGCTGATTAATCAAAGTATTTGATGTTCCTCCCAAGCCATCCTGCCAAATGAATCCTTGAGGTTTATTACACTGTGGATTTGATGTTGAAAGGAATCCTGGATCAGTTGTACACTCTGAAGTTCTTTTTAATCCAATCAAAATCATTGTTGAGCTGTATTGCATCAATCCGGTCACCGCATCACTATTGTTACGTGCTTGAGTCATAATTGCCGTATATTCCGGATCACTATCTGGTCCCGTTAAGAATGCTCGTTGACTGTTGTAGCAGAACATTTCAGCATCATTGTAGCTGGACGTATTATGGAAGAACAGCTGAAAATATTCTGATAACTTTCATGCATTCTTGGTATATTTATTTTCACAAATAAATAAAGAACTTCAAATTTCGCACAGCGTTTTATATCCCGATTCATTTGAAAGAGCTGTCGCTTTGTTTACATAGAGCCGGCGAAATTCAGCGGTGACTTCAAAAAAAAAACGCTACGGAACATATGAAGCATCATAATATGATTCTTAGAAAACATCAAAGTTACTTTTACCCGATTCGAGTACGTCGGGCCTCACAGGATCCTTTCTCCTCTTATTGACTTTTATGATAGCGTATATGATTTGCCTTACTAGGGAAGGTTGTTAACCTATCATGGAGTTTCCATACCAGATTCTTTATCAGTGTGTTCTAATCTATCGATACACATACAAGGTCTGGTATGGAAACTCCATGGTAGGTTAACAACCTTCCCTAGTTAGCAAATTCGAAAAAGTCATATACAAATTCTCAATTAAAAAAACATCTATACTACGGAACTCATGAAACATCATAAATTGATTCTCACAAGGGAACTGTTTTTAGATAATGGTTGAAATTTTTATGAAAACTGGTATACAGAAACTTTCGAGCATGCTGAAAACCATGACAAACTTTTTTTTGCCCAAAACTCTCCAGAAGCTGAATATTCGCATCTGAAATTTCATCTGAAGTTTGAAGTGCGATGAAACTTCAGATAAAACTTCAGATGCGAATAGTCAGCTTCTGGAGAGTTTTGGGCAAAAAAAAAGTTTGTCATGGTTTTCAGCATGCTCGAAAGTGTCTGTGTACCAAATTTCATGAAATTCTCAACCATTATCTAAAAACAGTTCCCTTGTCAGAATAAAACAGGAGTACTAATGCAAGCGCGATTCGAACAGACTGAACAGACTCACTCGTAAGCAAAGTACTGATTGCGGGTTATTTCCTCGGAGTGTTCTGAACCATCCGGTTTCACAAACAGTCGAGGTACAAGATGACGTTGTTGCGATTATCGTTGAGTTGAAGGCCGATGAAGTGGACAATGCAGCCGCCGTTGGGGAAGAGAAAGATGACCAATGATTCGGTGTTGTTGCTTTCGTGGAGGTGAACGATGATACAGATGGCGTTGAGGAACCGGCATCAGTTGATGTAATTCCAATGGATTCAGTTGTTGAAGCTTCAGTGGTTGATTCAGATGATGTTGTTGGTTCTGCTGTGGATGTGGGTTCTATTGTTGTTGAGGAACCGGCATCAGTTGATGTAATTTCAATGGACTCAGTTGTTGAAGCTACAGTGGTTGATTCAGATGATGTTGTTGGTTCTGCTGTGGATGTGGGTTCTATTGTTGTTGAGGAACCGGCATCAGTTGATGTAATTGCAATGGACTCAGTTGTTGAAGCTACAGTGGTTGATTCAGATGATGTTGTTGGTTCTGCTGTGGATGTGGGTTCTATTGTTGTTGAGGAACCGGCATCAGTTGATGTAATTGCAATGGACTCAGTTGTTGAAGCTTCAGTGGTTGATTCAGATGATGTTGTTGGTTCTGCTGTGGATGTGGGTTCTATTGTTGTTGAGGAACCGGCATCAGTTGATGTAATTGCAATGGACTCAGTTGTTGAAGCTTCAGTGGTTGATTCAGATGATGTTGTTGGTTCTGCTGTGGATGTGGGTTCTATTGTTGTTGAGGAACCGGCATCAGTTGATGTAATTGCAATGGACTCAGTTGTTGAAGCTACAGTGGTTGATTCAGATGATGTTGTTGGTTCTGCTGTGGATGTGGGTTCTATTGTTGTTGAGGAACCGGCATCAGTTGATGCAATTGCAATGGACTCAGTTGTTGAAGCTTCAGTGGTTGATTCAGATGATGTTGTTGGTTCTGATGTGGACGTGGGTTCTATTGTCGTTGAGGAACCGGCATCAGTTGATGCAATTGCAATGGACTCAGTTGTTGAAGCTTCAGTGGTTGATTCAGATGATGTTGTTGGTTCTGATGTGGACGTGGGTTCTATTGTTGTTGAGGAACCGGCATCAGTTGATGCAATTGCAATGGACTCAGTTGTTGAAGCTTCAGTGGTTGATTCAGATGATGTTGTTGGTTCTGATGTGGACGTGGGTTCTATTGTTGTTGAGGAACCGGCATCAGTTGATGCAATTGCAATGGACTCAGTTGTTGAAGCTTCAGTGGTTGATTCAGATGATGTTGTTGGTTCTGATGTGGACGTGGGTTCTATTGTCGTTGAGGAACCGGCATCAGTTGAAGTAATTGCAATGGACTCAGTTGCTGAAGCTTCAGTGGTTGATTCAGATGATGTTGTTGATTCTGTGGTGGATGTGGGTTCTATTGTTGTTGAGGAACCTGCATCAGTTGAAGTAATTGCAATGGACTCAGTTGTTGAAGCTTCAGTGGTTGATTCAGATGATGTTGTTGGTTCTGATGTGGACGTGGGTTCTATTGTTGTTGAGGAACCGGCATCAGTTGATGCAATTGCAATGGACTCAGTTGTTGAAGCTTCAGTGGTTGATTCAGATGATGTTGTTGGTTCTGATGTGGACGTGGGTTCTATTGTCGTTGAGGAACCGGCATCAGTTGAAGTAATTGCAATGGACTCAGTTGCTGAAGCTTCAGTGGTTGATTCAGATGATGTTGTTGATTCTGTGGTGGATGTGGGTTCTATTGTTGTTGAGGAACCTGCATCAGTTGAAGTAATTGCAATGGACTCAGTTGTTGAAGCTTCAGTGGTTGATTCAGATGATGTTGTTGGTTCTGATGTGGACGTGGGTTCTATTGTTGTTGAGGAACCGGCATCAGTTGATGCAATTGCAATGGACTCAGTTGTTGAAGCTTCAGTGGTTGATTCAGATGATGTTGTTGGTTCTGATGTGGACGTGGGTTCTATTGTCGTTGAGGAACCGGCATCAGTTGAAGTAATTGCAATGGACTCAGTTGTTGAAGCTTCAGTGGTTGATTCAGATGATGTTGTTGGTTCTGTGGTGGATGTGGGTTCTATTGTTGTTGAGGAACCGGCATCAGTTGATGCAATTGCAATGGACTCAGTTGTTGAAGCTTCAGTGGTTGATTCAGATGATGTTGTTGGTTCTGATGTGGACGTGGGTTCTATTGTCGTTGAGGAACCGGCATCAGTTGATGCAATTGCAATGGACTCAGTTGTTGAAGCTTCAGTGGTTGATTCAGATGATGTTGTTGGTTCTGATGTGGACGTGGGTTCTATTGTCGTTGAGGAACCGGCATCAGTTGATGCAATTGCAATGGACTCAGTTGTTGAAGCTTCAGTGGTTGATTCAGATGATGTTGTTGGTTCTGATGTGGACGTGGGTTCTATTGTCGTTGAGGAACCGGCATCAGTTGATGCAATTGCAATGGACTCAGTTGTTGAAGCTTCAGTGGTTGATTCAGATGATGTTGTTGGTTCTGATGTGGACGTGGGTTCTATTGTTGTTGAGGAACCGGCATCAGTTGATGCAATTGCAATGGACTCAGTTGTTGAAGCTTCAGTGGTTGATTCAGATGATGTTGTTGGTTCTGATGTGGACGTGGGTTCTATTGTCGTTGAGGAACCGGCATCAGTTGAAGTAATTGCAATGGACTCAGTTGCTGAAGCTTCAGTGGTTGATTCAGATGATGTTGTTGGTTCTGTGGTGGATGTGGGTTCTATTGTTGTTGAGGAACCGGCATCAGTTGATGCAATTGCAATGGACTCAGTTGTTGAAGCTTCAGTGGTTGATTCAGATGATGTTGTTGGTTCTGATGTGGACGTGGGTTCTATTGTCGTTGAGGAACCGGCATCAGTTGAAGTAATTGCAATGGACTCAGTTGCTGAAGCTTCAGTGGTTGATTCAGATGATGTTGTTGGTTCTGTGGTGGATGTGGGTTCTATTGTTGTTGAGGAACCGGCATCAGTTGATGCAATTGCAATGGACTCAGTTGTTGAAGCTTCAGTGGTTGATTCAGATGATGTTGTTGGTTCTGATGTGGACGTGGGTTCTATTGTCGTTGAGGAACCGGCATCAGTTGATGCAATTGCAATGGACTCAGTTGTTGAAGCTTCAGTGGTTGATTCAGATGATGTTGTTGGTTCTGATGTGGACGTGGGTTCTATTGTTGTTGAGGAACCGGCATCAGTTGATGCAATTGCAATGGACTCAGTTGTTGAAGCTTCAGTGGTTGATTCAGATGATGTTGTTGGTTCTGATGTGGACGTGGGTTCTATTGTCGTTGAGGAACCGGCATCAGTTGAAGTAATTGCAATGGACTCAGTTGCTGAAGCTTCAGTGGTTGATTCAGATGATGTTGTTGGTTCTGTGGTGGATGTGGGTTCTATTGTTGTTGAGGAACCGGCATCAGTTGATGCAATTGCAATGGACTCAGTTGTTGAAGCTTCATTGGTTGATTCAGATGATGTTGTTGGTTCTGATGTGGACGTGGGTTCTATTGTCGTTGAGGAACCGGCATCAGTTGAAGTAATTGCAATGGACTCAGTTGCTGAAGCTTCAGTGGTTGATTCAGATGATGTTGTTGGTTCTGTGGTGGATGTGGGTTCTATTGTTGTTGAGGAACCGGCATCAGTTGATGCAATTGCAATGGACTCAGTTGTTGAAGCTTCAGTGGTTGATTCAGATGATGTTGTTGGTTCTGATGTGGACGTGGGTTCTATTGTCGTTGAGGAACCGGCATCAGTTGATGCAATTGCAATGGACTCAGTTGTTGAAGCTTCAGTGGTTGATTCAGATGATGTTGTTGGTTCTGATGTGGACGTGGGTTCTATTGTTGTTGAGGAACCGGCATCAGTTGATGCAATTGCAATGGACTCAGTTGTTGAAGCTTCAGTGGTTGATTCAGATGATGTTGTTGGTTCTGATGTGGACGTGGGTTCTATTGTCGTTGAGGAACCGGCATCAGTTGAAGTAATTGCAATGGACTCAGTTGCTGAAGCTTCAGTGGTTGATTCAGATGATGTTGTTGGTTCTGTGGTGGATGTGGGTTCTATTGTTGTTGAGGAACCTGCATCAGTTGAAGTAATTGCAATGGACTCAGTTGTTGAAGCTTCAGTGGTTGATTCAGATGATGTTGTTGGTTCTGATGTGGACGTGGGTTCTATTGTCGTTGAGGAACCGGCATCAGTTGAAGTAATTGCAATGGACTCAGTTGTTGAAGCTTCAGTGGTTGATTCAGATGATGTTGTTGGTTCTGATGTGGACGTGGGTTCTATTGTCGTTGAGGAACCGGCATCAGTTGAAGTAATTGCAATGGACTCAGTTGCTGAAGCTTCAGTGGTTGATTCAGATGATGTTGTTGGTTCTGATGTGGACGTGGGTTCTATTGTTGTTGAGGACCCGGCATCAGTTGATGCAATTGCAATGGACTCAGTTGTTGAAGCTTCAGTGGTTGATTCAGATGATGTTGTTGGTTCTGATGTGGACGTGGGTTCTATTGTCGTTGAGGAACCGGCATCAGTTGAAGTAATTGCAATGGACTCAGTTGTTGAAGCTTCAGTGGTTGATTCAGATGATGTTGTTGGTTCTGATGTGGACGTGGGTTCTATTGTCGTTGAGGAACCGGCATCAGTTGAAGTAATTGCAATGGACTCAGTTGCTGAAGCTTCAGTGGTTGATTCAGATGATGTTGTTGGTTCTGTGGTGGATGTGGGTTCTATTGTTGTTGAGGAACCTGCATCAGTTGAAGTAATTGCAATGGACTCAGTTGTTGAAGCTTCAGTGGTTGATTCAGATGATGTTGTTGGTTCTGCTGTGGATGTGGGTTCTATTGTTGTTGAGGAACCGGCATCAGTTGAAGTAATTGCAATGGACTCAGTTGTTGAAGCTACAATGGTTAATTCAGATGATGTTGTTGGTTCTGCTGTGGATGTGGGTTCTATTGTTGTTGAGGAACCTGCATCAGTTGAAGTAATTGCAATGGACTCAGTTGTTGAAGCTTCAGTGGTTGATTCAGATGATGTTGTTGGTTCTGCTGTGGATGTGGGTTCTATTGTTGTTGAGGAACCGGCATCAGTTGATGTAATTTCAATGGACTCAGTTGTTGAAGCTACAATGGTTAATTCAGATGATGTTGTTGGTTCTGCTGTGGATGTGGGTTCTATTGTTGTTGAGGAACCGGCATCAGTTGATGTAATTTCAATGGACTCAGTTGTTGAAGCTACAATGGTTAATTCAGATGATGTTGTTGGTTCTGCTGTGGATGTGGGTTCTATTGTTGTTGAGGAACCGGCATCAGTTGATGTAATTTCAATGAACTCAGTTGTTGAAGCTACAGTGGTTGATTCAGATGATGTTGTTGGTTCTGATGTGGACGTGGGTTCTATTGTCGTTGAGGAACCGGCATCAGTTGAAGTAATTGCAATGGACTCAGTTGCTGAAGCTTCAGTGGTTGATTCAGATGATGTTGTTGGTTCTGTGGTGGATGTGGGTTCTATTGTTGTTGAGGAACCTGCATCAGTTGAAGTAATTGCAATGGACTCAGTTGTTGAAGCTTCAGTGGTTGATTCAGATGATGTTGTTGGTTCTGATGTGGACGTGGGTTCTATTGTCGTTGAGGAACCGGCATCAGTTGAAGTAATTGCAATGGACTCAGTTGTTGAAGCTTCAGTGGTTGATTCAGATGATGTTGTTGGTTCTGATGTGGACGTGGGTTCTATTGTCGTTGAGGAACCGGCATCAGTTGAAGTAATTGCAATGGACTCAGTTGCTGAAGCTTCAGTGGTTGATTCAGATGATGTTGTTGGTTCTGATGTGGACGTGGGTTCTATTGTTGTTGAGGACCCGGCATCAGTTGATGCAATTGCAATGGACTCAGTTGTTGAAGCTTCAGTGGTTGATTCAGATGATGTTGTTGGTTCTGATGTGGACGTGGGTTCTATTGTCGTTGAGGAACCGGCATCAGTTGAAGTAATTGCAATGGACTCAGTTGTTGAAGCTTCAGTGGTTGATTCAGATGATGTTGTTGGTTCTGATGTGGACGTGGGTTCTATTGTCGTTGAGGAACCGGCATCAGTTGAAGTAATTGCAATGGACTCAGTTGCTGAAGCTTCAGTGGTTGATTCAGATGATGTTGTTGGTTCTGTGGTGGATGTGGGTTCTATTGTTGTTGAGGAACCTGCATCAGTTGAAGTAATTGCAATGGACTCAGTTGTTGAAGCTTCAGTGGTTGATTCAGATGATGTTGTTGGTTCTGCTGTGGATGTGGGTTCTATTGTTGTTGAGGAACCGGCATCAGTTGATGTAATTTCAATGGACTCAGTTGTTGAAGCTACAATGGTTAATTCAGATGATGTTGTTGGTTCTGCTGTGGATGTGGGTTCTATTGTTGTTGAGGAACCGGCATCAGTTGAAGTAATTGCAATGGACTCAGTTGTTGAAGCTACAATGGTTAATTCAGATGATGTTGTTGGTTCTGCTGTGGATGTGGGTTCTATTGTTGTTGAGGAACCTGCATCAGTTGAAGTAATTGCAATGGACTCAGTTGTTGAAGCTTCAGTGGTTGATTCAGATGATGTTGTTGGTTCTGCTGTGGATGTGGGTTCTATTGTTGTTGAGGAACCGGCATCAGTTGATGTAATTTCAATGGACTCAGTTGTTGAAGCTACAATGGTTAATTCAGATGATGTTGTTGGTTCTGCTGTGGATGTGGGTTCTATTGTTGTTGAGGAACCGGCATCAGTTGATGTAATTTCAATGGACTCAGTTGTTGAAGCTACAATGGTTAATTCAGATGATGTTGTTGGTTCTGCTGTGGATGTGGGTTCTATTGTTGTTGAGGAACCGGCATCAGTTGATGTAATTTCAATGAACTCAGTTGTTGAAGCTACAGTGGTTGATTCAGATGATGTTGTTGGTTCTGCTGTGGATGTGGGTTCTATTGTTGTTGAGGAACCGGCATCAGTTGATGTAATTTCAATGGACTCAGTTGTTGAAGCTACAATGGTTAATTCAGATGATGTTGTTGGTTCTGCTGTGGATGTGGGTTCTATTGTTGTTGAGGAACCGGCATCAGTTGATGCAATTGCAATGGACTCAGTTGTTGAAGCTTCAGTGGTTGATTCAGATGATGTTGTTGGTTCTGTGGTGGATGTGGGTTCTATTGTTGTTGAGGAACCGGCATCAGTTGATGCAATTGCAATGGACTCAGTTGTTGAAGCTTCATTGGTTGATTCAGATGATGTTGTTGGTTCTGCTGTGGATGTGGGTTCTATTGTTGTTGAGGAACCGGCATCAGTTGATGTAATTGCAATGGACTCAGTTGTTGAAGCTTCATTGGTTGATTCAGATGATGTTGTTGGTTCTGCTGTGGATGTGGGTTCTATTGTTGTTGAGGAACCGGCATCAGTTGATGTAATTGCAATGGACTCAGTTGTTGAAGCTTCAGTGGTTGATTCAGATGATGTTGTTGGTTCTGTGGTGGATGTGGGTTCTATTGTTGTTGAGGAACCTGCATCAGTTGAAGTAATTGCAATGGACTCAGTTGTTGAAGCTTCATTGGTTGATTCAGATGATGTTGTTGGTTCTGCTGTGGATGTGGGTTCTATTGTTGTTGAGGAACCGGCATCAGTTGATGTAATTGCAATGGACTCAGTTGTTGAAGCTTCAGTGGTTGATTCAGATGATGTTGTTGGTTCTGTGGTGGATGTGGGTTCTATTGTTGTTGAGGAACCTGCATCAGTTGAAGTAATTGCAATGGACTCAGTTGTTGAAGCTTCATTGGTTGATTCAGATGATGTTGTTGGTTCTGCTGTGGATGTGGGTTCTATTGTTGTTGAGGAACCGGCATCAGTTGATGTAATTGCAATGGACTCAGTTGTTGAAGCTTCAGTGGTTGATTCAGATGATGTTGTTGGTTCTGTGGTGGATGTGGGTTCTATTGTTGTTGAGGAACCTGCATCAGTTGAAGTAATTGCAATGGACTCAGTTGTTGAAGCTTCATTGGTTGATTCAGATGATGTTGTTGGTTCTGCTGTGGATGTGGGTTCTATTGTTGTTGAGGAACCTGCATCAGTTGAAGTAATTGCAATGGACTCAGTTGTTGAAGCTTCAGTGGTTGATTCAGATGATGTTGTTGGTTCTGTGGTGGATGTGGGTTCTATTGTTGTTGAGGAACCTGCATCAGTTGAAGTAATTGCAATGGACTCAGTTGTTGAAGCTTCAGTGGTTGATTCAGATGATGTTGTTGGTTCTGTGGTGGATGTGGGTTCTATTGTTGTTGAGGAACCTGCATCAGATGAAGTAATTGCAATGGACTCAGTTGTTGAAGCTTCAGTGGTTGATTCAGATGATGTTGTTGGTTCTGTGGTGGATGTGGGTTCTATTGTTGTTGAGGAACCGGCATCAGTTGATGCAATTGCAATGGACTCAGTTGTTGAAGCTTCAGTGGTTGATTCAGATGATGTTGTTGGTTCTGTGGTGGATGTGGGTTCTATTGTTGTTGAGGAACCGGCATCAGTTGATGCAATTGCAATGGACTCAGTTGTTGAAGCTTCAGTGGTTGATTCAGATGATGTTGTTGGTTCTGTGGTGGATGTGGGTTCTATTGTTGTTGAGGAACCTGCATCAGTTGAAGTAATTGCAATGGACTCAGTTGTTGAAGCTTCAGTGGTTGATTCAGATGATGTTGTTGGTTCTGATGTGGACGTGGGTTCTATTGTCGTTGAGGAACCGGCATCAGTTGAAGTAATTGCAATGGACTCAGTTGTTGAAGCTTCAGTGGTTGATTCAGATGATGTTGTTGGTTCTGTGGTGGATGTGGGTTCTATTGTTGTTGAGGAACCGGCATCAGTTGATGCAATTGCAATGGACTCAGTTGTTGAAGCTTCAGTGGTTGATTCAGATGATGTTGTTGGTTCTGTGGTGGATGTGGGTTCTATTGTTGTTGAGGAACCGGCATCAGTTGATGCAATTGCAATGGACTCAGTTGTTGAAGCTTCAGTGGTTGATTCAGATGATGTTGTTGGTTCTGATGTGGACGTGGGTTCTATTGTCGTTGAGGAACCGGCATCAGTTGAAGTAATTGCAATGGACTCAGTTGTTGAAGCTTCAGTGGTTGATTCAGATGACGTTGTCGGCACTGTTGTCGACTCACTTGTTTTCACAGTACTGGTTGTCCCTAAATTATTTGATTTCTATGTTTCATATTTTTATTTCAGCTTACTTGCTGGTGGTCCTGGTGGACCGGGCGGGCCATTATCGTTGTAGTCTTCATGAGCTGAAATTCGTTCTATGTTGTCGGTAATAAATATTTTTCAGATCTTTAAGAATCGATAATTTCATTCAATTAGCTTAGTTGCATTGAAGTTTATAGTTTGTAAATACTTTTTTCAGAACTTGATGTGCATTGGATGATGTCATATGCGGCCTACTACGAAATGGTTAATAAAACCATGATAGTCTCAGTTGATTTGTCTCATAAATGACCGGTTTTAAATCGATTTCTCTCAACAATTTTCTGCTCTTTTAATTTTTCTGAAAAGTACTATATCAAACTCAATGTGCAATATTGTCCGAGTTCATAAAGAGAAAATCGCAAACTGACAGTCATAATCTTCGTAGAGGTATTCTAGCGGCGGATAATAGATGTTGGCCTGTTGAGGCTTATATCCATTTGATTCAGGTCCGTTGTAATTCTGTTGGTAGTGAAATCCGTTAGTTAAAGCTATGGGAATCCAAAACAAAAGTAAGAAGAATATCTGTCTAAACATGACAGTTGATGACGTCTCCTGAATTTTATTCACTTTTATACCTCTGTTTTTGTGCTTCAATATTCATGTTGAAATATTGGGCGATTGAAAATCATATGATTGACAACATATGTTACGAAGCCCTTATTTCAATAGTCTCAAGTTGATCTTGCTTTTGTTCAACAAGTTTCGAAAGCGATGCGGAGTTAAAGAGGTTTTCGAAAAATAAACATGCAATGGCTAACTGGAAAAATCGAGAGGCCTAGACATAGAATGCTCTTTAATACAGCTTATTTTAGTACCAATCGAGAGCACAATAATTTGGATTAGTACTAAGCTGGATATGACTGATATCTCATCTATTTTATAGAATTTTCAAGATAACTTTGAAAATAAAACTTCTTTGCATTCAAAGATTGCACGAAAACGACGTGGATAGGCATACACTACCGCATGCAGATAGCGCATGGAGAAAATGTCTACTTCCTTCACAAAAACTTCTTTGGAGCTTCAGAATTGGGGTGAATATTGGTATTAGCCTTATTCTGAAGGGCGTATCACACCAAACCGCGCAAGGAATTCAGGACAGTTAAAGAAGGAAGCCATTAGTTTTTGTTGAATAGTTCTGAAATATTGACTGTGTACAAGTCCCCATTTGTCGCCTATAATGAGGTTATACCTGCTACGGCAGATTAGATAGGCGTTTTGAAGGCTGTCGTAGTAATCAGCAAATTCTTCTGGATCGGCCTCAGCGATAGCTGCGTACACCTGGAAGATGGTGCAGCTGAGTTTCCTTCCTACTTGTATAGTAAGGAAACCGATCCTATGATTCAGTTGTTCGGAGCTCCATCTTGCTGGGCAATTTTGAGCACAGAGAACCAGATGCTTCTTCAGAATCTTCTCGAAAGCTCCTGTCTTTTCTTGATTTCGGCACGTTTTTCCACAAAACAACGTGGGCCTGAAAGCCGAAACGAACCAATTTAATTTACTTTATTCTCTATTGCTGCTATAAAAATCCCATTTCAACAGTTTTCGCTTTTATTTAATTTAATTAAGTCGCAGAGCATCGTCGGAATTTTGTAATTGACGCGTCTCCGCGCTCCAGGATTGCTGAATTGCTTCGTAATTCGAAGATTATCGGAATTATACATTATTTATGCAATTCCATATATTTTAAACACAGAATATGTGTTTCCAAAGATATGTTTCAAGCTATTCAAGACAATAATGTTGCGGAGATTCCACTATTTCACTATCTCTGTAGGAAAACAAACAGTTTATTCAGATAATCGAAATGTCTTCTTCAGATAAAAGTTAGAACACGCAGGGTGCTAGTTTTCCACACATGAACAGCTTCGCCGGACGATTTTCATCCGATTTATGGCAACTGAAAAGCGAGTTGACAAATTAATCGAATGGCTTTCTCACCTATAAGAATAGATTTTAAGGTCTTTAGTCAAAACTCCGAAGCACATATTATTGCCTCTCTTTCTGAAAACAAATCAATTATGCGTTACTCCAATCAGTTGAAACATTACGTATACGGTTGTTTATTGCCGAGCATTCCAGTTTCCTCAAAAAAACGTGTTCCTTTCGTAACGCCATCAGTCCATTTGTTTCCCTAAAATTGTTTGTCATGAATTACTTTTTCAAAATCATTTTTTAATTCTCACTCCTGATTTCGAGCATTGTGGTTCAAAGACAGTTTTGCATTGGTTTTTTCTTTTGCCTCCAATAATGACGATTGGTTTCCTACTTTTGACGAATTTAAAATTCGCTATGAACTTGTCTATAAAAATGTTGATGGATCACCACCCGAGCTTAACATCTTACTGTATGCTTCCATGAATTCAGTTTTATTCTGAAATCCAGTGAGTACAGCCCCGTTCTCTTTGCATTCAGTATCCATGCTTTCAAATAGATCCTCTTCGTAATTTCCTGTAGTGTTTCTCATCTGAATACACCAAGCACGATCGGCGCCATTAGAATATCGTGATGTTGTATAGTAGCCATCTGGACATTTATACGAGCACGCTGAAAATGGAAGCATTGAATGAAGCTTTAAAATTAATACAGTTACATGATTCTCCTGGCTTCCCAGCTGGTCCTTGCTTTCCAGCTTTTCCCGGTGGTCCTGGCTTTCCTGGTGGTCCAGGAATATATCGGATCTCAGCTGAAATTATCAGCCGAGGCACATTATATGTTTATTTCAAAAAAAAACCTACGCTCGGGGTAATAAATTACGTCATTTGATCGCGGGTTTTGAATGTAACTATTTTCGTTATTGATGGCAAAAGCTGGCGATAGGTTCAAGAGCAATGCAAAAATAAACATTTCCTTTTAAACGTTTATCAATGTTTCGTGCTTTTATACGCTTTGTCAGATATCAGTGAGAGCACTACATTTTTTAACGGAACCTACGTTTATCAACATTTCCTATGTTGATTTTATGATATTGCGTTTTTAGATGGAAATCCAGGTTTGAAAAAGAAGAAAGAAACGATTTCCGGACAAGTTGTAGGCAGATGATATATAGACTATGATCACGGTTTTTTCTGTATGCCTACAACAAACTTTTGAGCAACACGGTACGGGGGTTGAAAATTCGGCTTGGACGGTGAGCAGCCTGTAAATCTGTACTCTGGTAAATCTGTAAAAAAATGCGCCCATTTACTACGTGATTGTAGCAGTGGATAGCTCCCCATATCTTACTTACTTAGTTACTTAGTCGATCCGTTATTCGCTTGTGTAGGCGCGGATCACAGCTAACCATGCCTTACGATCTTGGGCGATGGTTGTCCATGAAGTAGTCAGTCGACTTCCTCGATATATTGAGACTTCTTTTCGTAGTGAGTCGGACCATCTCATGGTCGTCCGACAGGTCGTTTTTAATCTCGAGGAAATTTCGAGGAAATCGAGGAATCAGTTTCGTCCGTCTTCCGTCAGTTCTTCGCATAATGTCGATCGTTGAGAATGATCGACAGAATCCTGCTTGCTCGACTGGCTGGGCTTCTTCTAGTGTTTTTCGTACTCTATTTAATATACATTTTGAGAATGTCTATTAAATAGAACTGATAGAAGACAGATAGGCCTCTAATTCTCCAAATTTTCTCTGTCTCCTTTTTTGAAGATCAGAGTAGTGTTAGAGTTTTTTCATTCCGATGAAACTTTTCCGCTTTCTAAATACTTCGAGAATTGTCGTGCGATCAGGTTAATGGCATTGTCATGACAGCTCTTGAGGAAGTCTGCCGTGATTTTGTCATCGCCTGCTGCCTTCCCGTTTGGGAATGAATTGAGGGCAGTTCGCACTTCTTCTGGGAAGAACGGTCTTTCCTTGTACCCAATCTAGCGTTAAAGTCGCCTATAATGAGCTTGTACCTGCTTCGGCAGATTAGATAGGCGTCTTGAAGGCTGTCGTAGAAATCAGCTAATTCTTCTGGATCGGCCTCAACGACAGCTGTGTACACCTGGAAGATGGTGGAGCTTAGTTTCCTTCCTACTTGTATAGTAAGGAAACCGATCTTATGATTCAGTTGTTCGGAGCTCCATCTTGTTGGGCAACTTTGAGCACAGAGAACCAGATGCTTCTTCAGAATCTTCTCGATGCTCCTGTCTTTTCTTGATTTTAGCACGTTTTTCCACAAAATAACGTGGGCCTGAAAGCCGAAACGAACCAATTTAATTTACGTTTATTCTCTATTCGATCATACGTTCTCCGTTTTTGTTGGTTTGACCAGATCCGTGACTACCGATGCGAGCCGACTTCCTTGATTGATCGTTGACAGTCGCGTTGAAGTCTCCGCAGGCGAACTTGTAGTATGCTCAACGGCTGCAATCTATTCCACGGCAACAGTCTCTTCGAGAAAAAACCAGGACATGGATCAGCCCAAACGGAGCGACACATTCGGAACTCGACCACATCCTGACAAATCGACGATGGAGCCTGTTTGATGTAGCCGTTGTACCGGCATTCAACACAGGCTCCGACCATCGCCTTCTTCGTGCCAAGATCAACCTGCGTGACAAGATCAAACGCAGGGATAACTATCGGCCTGCCACCAACAAGTTCCCAGAATACGATCCGAATCTGATGGAAGCCGCAGCTCAGATCTACAATTGGAAAGAAAGCGCCGATGTGACCGAAGACTACGAACACTTCGTCCGAGGAATCTCACATTGTGCCGCCGCTGCAGTCAAGCCTAGCTCAACAGCCAATTCCAGAATCGATGATACAACTCGCGCACTGTTGAAACAACGATCCACTGTTCACCAAGTCCCAACATCTTCGTTGATCGTAAAGAACATCATCAACAAAGTGTGCCGAGTCGCCATGAAGGAGTCGCTGAAGAAATACAAGGACCACCAGCTGAAGACAACAGCCGAGAAGCGAGCCAGCCTGAAGGGATGCCGGATGAACTTCGTCGAATTCAAATCCACGACGACGGTGATGCGAGACAGAGCCGGATTCCAACAGACGTACCGCCCGAAGATCGAAAAGGTAGTCCAAGACTTCTACACGGATCTTTACCAGTCAACGATACCCGTTCCGCGGTTCCCGACGCCAACGCAGCAACCAGTTGCACCCATCCTACTGTCCGAAGTCCGTCACGCGATACACCAGCTGAAGCCGAAAAAGGCTCCCGGTCCAGACAATATCTCCGTGGACGAGCTCAAGTGTGAATGTGAGACTATTAGGAGGAAGCTCGCGGATCGATTCAACCGATATCTAGATGAAGAAATGATCCCCAACCAGTGGAAATCGTCAAAAACTGTACTGATCTTTAAGAAGGGCGATCGCGAAGACATCAAGAACTACCGACCAATCGCCCTGCTGTCACTACCGTACAAGCTGTTCACTAAGATCCTACTGAACAGACTGGAACGAACGCTAGATGACTTCCAACCCGTGGAGCAAGCCGGTTTTCGGAAGAACTTCGCCTCCCTAGACCACATTCACACTGTCACACAAGTCATCGAGAAGACCAGGGAGTATAAGTTACCGCTCCTCCTCTGCTTCATCGATTACAACAAGGCCTTCGACAGCGTGGAACTGAATGCAGTCTGGAACTCTATCGCCCAAGCCGGAGCCGAGCACAAGTACACCAACATGCTCGAGCAGTGCAACGCCGGAACGACTACCAAGATCAAGATGTTTCACAAGGAGTTGACGATCCCAATCGGGAAAGGAGTTAGGCAAGGCGACACGATCTCCCCAAAACTGTTCACGTCTGCCCTCCAACATGCAATGCTGGACCTCGACTGGACAGACAGAGGAGTCGCGATCGACGGCAGAAAGCTTTCCAATCTCCGATTTGCCGACGACATCGTCCTCCTCAGTCACAGCGCAGCCGAGCTCCAAGATATGGTCGATAACCTCAACGAAGCCGGTAAAAGAATTGGTCTATGCATGAACAGAAAGAAGACGGAGGTGATGCGAAACAAGTGGGCCGACAAGACTACCATCATAGTGGACGACACGGATCTACCGGATACGGACCACTACGTATATCTTGGCCGCCGAATCAGCATGGACAATGATCTGAAAGCAGAAATTGGCAGAAGAAGAAGATGTGCGTGGGCCGCGATGAACACCATCAAGGAAGCTGCACATCTGGTCAGCGACAAGAAGATCCGTTCACAGCTATTCGATACAACCGTCCTACCAGCACTTTGTTACGGAGCCGAGACCTGGGCAGATAACAAAACATCGGACCTGCTCATCACTCGGACACAACGAGCACTGGAACGAACTCTGCTGGGAACCAACCGCCGCGAACAGTTCGACAAAGGCCTCAGGAGCGCCGACCTCCGACAACAATCCGGAATCCAAGATGCCGTCACCTACTTCCGACATCTTTGGGCCGGGCATGTTGTAAAAAGACAAAACGATCGTTGGACAACAAGATCAACCTTCTGATACCCGACGTGAAAAGAACACTCGGCCGTCCCGCCACACTGGAGTGACGCGTTCAAGTCACTCAACACTCCATAACAACATTGGGGCCAAGCCGCCCAAGACCGAAACCGATGGAAAACATGTGCCCGCCGCTGGGATGACTCCCAGCCGACTACGGGCGTCTAAGTATCTAAGTAAGTAAGTTATTCTCTATTGCTGCTATAAAAATCCCATTTCAACAGTTTTCGCTTTTATTTAATTTAATTAAGTCACAGAGCATCGTCGGAATTTTGTAATTGACGCGTCTCCGCGCTCCATGATTACTGAATTGCTTCAAAATTCAAAGACTATCGGAATTATACGTTAATAATGCAATTCCATATATTTTAAACACAGAATATGTGTTTCCAAATATATGTTTCAAGCTATTAAAGACAATAATGTTGCGGAGATTCCACTATTTCACTATATCTGTAGGAAAACAAAGAGTTTATTCATAGAAATCGAAATGTCTTCTTCAGATAAAAGTTAGCACACGCAGGATGCTAGTTTTCCACACATAAACAACTCCGCTGGACGATGTTTCATCGATTGATTGCATCTGAAAAGCGAGTTGACAGATTAATCGGATGGCTTTCTCACGTATAAGAATAGATTTTATCGTCTTTAGTCCAAACTCCGAAGCACATTTTATTGCCTCTATCTCTGAAAACAAATCAATTTTCCGTTACCCCAATCAGTTGAAACATTACGTTAACGGTTGATGCTTGCCGAATTCCATTCCAGTTTCCTCAAAAAAACTTGTTCCATTCGTGACGCCATCAGTCCATTTGTTTCCCTAAAATTGTTTGTCATGAATTATTTTTTCAAAATCATTTTTTAATTCTCACTCCTGATTTCGAGCATTGCGGTTCGAAGACATATTTGCAAAGGTCTTTCCTTTTGCTTCCAATAATGACGATTGGTTTATTAAATTTTTCGATATTAAAATTCTCTATGAACATGTCTATAAAAATGTTGATGGATCACCACCCGCGTTTAACATCTTACTGTATGCTTTCATAAATTCAGTTTTATTTTGAAATCCAGTGAGTACAGCTCCTTCATTTTTGCATTCAATATCCAAATTTTCAAACATATCCTCGTTGTAAATTTCAGTAGCGTTTCTCATCTGAATACACCAGACACGATCGGCCCCATTAAGATATCGTGATGTGGTATAGTAGCCATCTGGACATTTATACGAGCACGCTGAAAATGGAAACATTAAATGAAGCTGTAAAGTTAATACAGTGACATGATTCTCCTGGCTTCCCAGCTGGTCCTTGCTTTCCAGCTTTTCCCGGCGGTCCTGGCTTTTCTGGTGGTCCAGGAATATATCGGATCTCAGCTGAAATTATCGGCCGAGGCACATTATATTAACCATCCGCGAGGACGTGATTTTTCGTTTAAAGGCGCTGTTTGGGTCTTGTTAGGGGATAGCGCGTTTTAGCGCGCTAATTTAAAAATTGTAAGAAAGCGCACACAAAAATTGAAGCGAATATCGGAATTTTTCTATATTTTGCTTCGAAAATCATGTTTTTTAAAATTAATTTTTATTGTCAAATTTCTTAAACTGTTTATTAAACTGAAAGAATCACAAACGCAGTGTGTGCGCTTTCTTACAATTTTTAAATTAGCGCGTTAAAACGCGCTATCCCCTAACGAGACCCAAACAGCGCCATTAAACGAAAAATCACGTCCTCGCGGATTGATAATATGTTTATTTCAAAAAAAAAACCTACACTCGGGAGCATAAATTACGTCATTTGATCGCGGGTTTTCAATGTAACTATTTTCGTTACTGATGGCAAAAGCTGGCGATAGGTTCAAGAGCAATGCAAAAATAAACATTTCCTTTTAAACGTTTATCAATTTTTCGTGCTTTTATACGCTTTGTCAGAGATCAGTGAGAGCGCTACATTTCTTTAACGGAACCTATATTTATCAACATTTCCTATGTTGATTTTATGATATTGCATTTTTAGATAGAAATCCAAGTATGACGAAGAAGAAAGAAACTATTTCCGGACACGGATAGTTGTAGGCAGGTGACATGTAGACTATGATCACGGTTTTTTCTGCATACCTACAACAAACTTTTCAGTAACACGGTACGGGGGTTGAAAATTCGGCTTAGACGGTGAGAAGCCCCTCATCTGTAAAAAATGCGCCCATTTACTACGTGATTGTAGCAGTGGATAGCTCTCCATATCTTACTTACTTAGTTACTTAGTCGATCTGTTATTCGCTTGTGTGGGCGCGGATCACAGCTAACCATGCCTTACGATCTTAGGCGATGGTTGTCCATGAAGTAGTCAGTCGATTTCCTCGATATATCAATTTCTTCCATATATGTACTTTCTAGTGATGCATGCGTCACACGGATCCTTTCAGCGAGATTCTGTGTAAAGGTCCAGGTTTCAGATCCGTATGTGTGATGGTTCTATTATTACTGATGATCACCGGATGCTTGGTGGCGTACGTGTTTCTCAACACTTTGGTTTTGTTAGTATTGATTTGGAGTCCTACTTTTCTGCACCTTTCTGTGAACTCCTGGATCATCTTGCTGGCAGTTCGTGGGTCGTTTGCGACGAGAATGATGTCGTCTGCGAATCTCAAATGGGTGAGATTTCTGCCATTTATCCTTATTCCTGGCACGTGAGCGTAGTCGTCGTTGTGTCCTTTGAGGTGATTCCAAGATAATTTTCCGAGAACGAGCTTTAGACAAGCTGAGAAGAGGTTTGGTGATATTGGATCACCTTGGCGTACACCTCTTGTGATCGGTACTTCAACTTGTCTATGGAATGGTGTGAAGGTGGTTGTGCAGTTTGTGTTGCACTCTTTGAGCAGGTTTATATAGACTGTTCCTACTCCTTGTGCTCAAAAGGCTTTCCCATATCGCTTTTGGTTCCACATTGTCAAATGCCTTGTTGAAGTCAATGAAGACAAGTGTGAGCGGGATATGGTATTCGCTGCCAACCTCGAGCAAGCGTTGTACTGAGTGTATGTGGTCGATCGTTGAGAATGATCGACGGAATCCTGCTTGCTCGACAGGCTGGGCTTCTTCTAGTGTTTTTCGTACTCTATTTAATAGACATTTTGAGAATGTCTTATAGAGTACTGATAGAAGGCAGATAGGCCTATAATTCTCCAAATTTTCTCTGTCTCCTTTTTTGAAGATCAGAGTAGTGTTAGAAGATTTCCATTTCAATGGAACTTTTCCGCTTTCTAAATACTTCAAGAATCGTAGTAGGATCAGGCTAATGACATTGTCACGACAGCTCAAAACAATGTGGGCCTGAAAGCCGAAACGAATCAATTTAATTTACGTTTATTCTCTATTTCTGCTATAAAAATCCCATTTCAACAGTTTTTGCTTTCATTTAATTTAATTAAGTCACAGAGCATCGTCGGAATTTTGTAATTTACGCGTCTCCGCGCTCCAGGATTACTGAATTGCTTCGTAATTCGAAGATTATCGGAATTGTACATTAATTATGCAATTCCATGTATTTTAAACACAGAATATGTGTTTCCAAAGATATGTTTCAAGCTATTCAAGACAATAATGTTGCGGAGATTCCAATATTTCACTATCTCTGTAAGTAAACAAAGAGTTTATTCATAGAAATCGAAATGTCTTCTTCAGATAAAAGTTAGCACACGCAGGATGCTAGTTTTCCACACATTAACAACTCCGCCGGACGAGTGATATCCCATTTATGGCAACTGAAAAGCGAGTTGACAGATTAATCGAATGGCTTTCTCACCTATAACAATGGATTTTAACGTCTTTAGTCAAAACTCCGAAGCACATTTTATTGCCTTCCTCTCTGAAAACAAATCAATTATCCGTTACCCCAATCAGTTGAAACATTACGTATACGGTTGATCTTTGGCGAGCATTTCCTCAAAAAAACGTGTTCCTTTCGTGACGCCATCAGTCCATTTGTTTCCCTAAAATTGTTTGTCATGAATTACTTTTTCAAAATCATTTTTTAATTCTCACTCCTGATCTCGAGCATTGCGGTTCGAAGTTAGTTTTGCATTGGTTTTTTCTTTTGCCTCCAATAATGACGATTGGTCTCCAAAATTTGATGGTATTAAAATTCGCTATGAACATGTCTATAAAAATGTTGATGGATCACCACCCGCGTTGAACATCTTACTGTATGCTTCAACGAATTCAGTTTTATTCTGAAATCCAGTGAGTACAGCCCCGTCCTTTTTGCATTCAGTATCCAAATTTCCAAGAAGATCATCGTTGTAAATTTCAGTAGCGTTTCTCATCTGAATACACCAGACACGATCGGCCCCATTAAGATATCGTGATGTTGTATAGTAGCCATCTGGACATTTATACGAGCACGCTGAAGATGGAAACATTAAATGAAGCTGTAAAATTAATACAATTACATGGAGCTCCTGGCTTCCCAGTGATGGCAAAAGCTGGCGATAGGTTCAAGAGAAATGCAAAAATAAACATTTCCCTATAATCGTTTATCAATTTTTCGTGCTTTTATACGCTTTGTCAGAGATCAGTGAGAGCGCTACATTTCTTTCACGGAACCTATATTTATCAACATTTCTTATGTTGATGTTATGATATTGTATTTTTAGATAGAAATCCAAGTATGAAGAAGAAGAAAGAAACTATTTCCGGACACGGATAGTTGTAGGCAGGTGACATATAGACTATGACCACGGTTTTTTCTGCATGCCTACAACAAACTTTTGAGCAACACTATACGGGGGTTGAATTCGGCCTGGACGGTGAGCAGCCTGTGAATCTGTAATCTGTAAAATCTGTAAAAAATTCGCCCATTTACTACGTGATAGTAGCAGTGGATACCTCTCCATATCGAAGTGAAAGGCGGAAGAATCGAACAATTTTTTGGTTGACTCACCGTACTAATAGGTTCATTCAAGTAGTATTTCTTTAACCTTTTTTTTGTGTTTTTTTAACAGTTTTTTCTTGTTCAGAATTGATCAAAAACTCATTTCTGACATTTTCGTCAATGTTTGCATGCTCTTCCTACGGTGGTTGTTTGGGTCGTTGTAAAACCCGTATGCATAAGTCGGTGCGCCTTTAAACATTTTGTAGATTTACGCGATGAATGTTTTTCGACTATGATTATTTTGAGAGCCTTTTTAAAGAACTTTTATGTATTTTCAAAAGGTTTTCCGGGGTATTTTTTTCCTCTAAATATTTTGTGAGTGTCAAATCACATTTTGAACATTAGTATTCGTTGATCGCTGTATTCCCCGCCGAATATTATTTGGTTTACAACATTTTCGCAATCAGTTATTCTATTTTCTAATTTCAGAGTGCAGAAAAATCGTCACAGCAAACAACTCGCTTGTCTCGTATTCCCTTTATTATAATTTTTTAAAGCTCGATTCAAAACTTTCCCCTTTCCTTCTTCTCATATCCCGACATGATATTGAAATCTAATTAAAATTTGATATACATTATAGACATTATGAATTCAGAAAGAACTACTCAATGCGGATCGTTTCTCTTCTGCGTCTTTCTATGGATCAGCGCATTCGACGGTTTCCGGGAGATGCATTTTTCGGCGGATCCTGAATAGGAAAACAACTGTTTAAAATACTAAAACCCATTAAAAAACGTAATGCGGACGAGGTATGCCGTACGGTTCTTTACGATTAAAACATTTTGAAACATCGTTTTCTAAAATATTTTTAATGTTAATTGTTTGTTCAAAGATGCGAGAAATGAGAAAAAAAATAATAAATTGAGAAGAAACTGACACCCCTAAGCCCGATCAGTGTTTATTTCTCATACTGAAAGTGAGTAGAGCCTACCATCGTCGGGGTGGGGGGGAGGCATTACGAAAATTTTTCGCCGAATTGAAGCTATTTAACTGGCGTGTTATCGCATTTTAATATTTAAATGTCTTTCATACCAAATACGTTAATTTATTAGAAATTACTTTTGTAGGATAGCGGGTGATTTGTCCGTTTTCGATAGATCAAGGACCAGTTGTCTTGAAACTTTTTTTTCCAGAATTGAATAGGAAAAAGTAATGTGAATCGAACTCCGACGAATATTCATTCGAGATCTTCAATTGCTAGAACCTTGGACTGACAGCTACGTTTTTCTGAAAACGTAGATCCCCCCGAAGAGTAACAGTATTTTCGATGTTCTGAGAGTTTTCGTTGATTGGGGAGTCGCGCTCTGATGTGGCTTGTAGACAAATCCAATCTGAAAACAGAAATATTGGTAAACTTCCAAAACTGAACTTTTTTAGGTGATTATGTATTCTTAAATATTTCTTTGAATTTAACTTTTAAGAAAAAAAAAGATTTCGATTCGATATGCTAATGTCCTCTTTTTCACTATGGATCTTCATTAACGTACTGAATAAAGTGCGTCGATAAACATTGATGAGGAGAAGAACTGCAAATGGATCAACGCCAGGGTACAGTTGACCCATTATAGTTTGGTAGTTAGCCAGGGCGCCAAGCTGCAAATTCAGAAGAGGACATGCGTAGAGAAACAGAAGAGGGAAGTACATGAAAATCATGGGGATGGCTGCCTGAAACGATTAAAATAATTCAGTATCCAGAAGACTGGCAGCCGCTGAATTCTTTGATATTTTCAGCAGAATTTAAAGCATTCAAAGGCTATAATGTCTAAACTTTTACTTGAACAACGAGCGCTCTGAAAAGTTGCATCTGAAGTTGCCTTGTCCTCGTGGACACTCCTCTGTGTTGAATTATTGTCGAGTATGTCTTGAAGCCGCAATAAAACAGCGTTCCGAACGAAACGAGCATCACAACAAAGTGTTGGAAGATTCCAGCAATATTCAGCATTATCGGTCTCCTCGATCCATACTCATTCTCGAACTGAAACAAGTGGAATCTCAGACACATTGCCCCTATGAAGGACTCCGAACTTACGTATCTGTAAGCGACATAGCCCATGACAGCAGGATCCAAATTGTAAAAGTATTTGAGAATATACAGAAATGTTTCGTCAGTTCGCTCAGTTGGAGGGAACAAGAAATAGGCGGCCGCCGCCCAGCTCGCCGCAATGACGAAAGCTCCAGAAATCCAGTAAATGAAAGAAACTCCTTGAAATAGATTCGAGTAGACCGGTTTGCAAGTCGCCACGTATCGATACAAGAATTGAAGAGCAAACAGGACGAAACTCATCGCATAACAACCGCAGTACATTGCTGAATGATTACACTTCGTGACGTCATCTACTTATTATTATATTAAGGGAATAGTTTCTGTCTGTCTGTAACTCTGTCCAGGACGTTTTTTTGAAAAACTCAAAAGATCGTGGGTCTTTTACTTTGATATTCGGGATGGAGTCATGGCCACCCAAGCGCTTCGCAACCATATCTTTAGGAGATCGCTGGGTACTTTGGGATACTGTAGAACCGTACACCCAACATCTACAAAACTGTCTTAACAACGATAAAAACAGCCAAAATTTTGCTGATATATCAATTGGGATGTCCGTATATCACATGTAAAAAATCAGTTTTATATGTGCAAAACTACAACTTTAATACACATTGTTTTCCAAAGTTTCTGGAACATTTCAGAATGTTCATGTTTTGAATTTATTGAATCGCCTCGAATCCTGCACTTTTCAGAATCTGTTCTGGAACATTTCAGAATGTTCTAGAACAGCGGCGTAGCCACGAACTTTCTATAACTAGTACTATCGTAAGAAACATTGCAGGGGGGGGGGAGGCGGGCCGTGATTCGAGCCGATTTAATTCATTCAAAACGTCAAATTTTGATATATTTGATTTATTTTGTTTTATCTTGTGAATCAGGAAACAACTTTATAAGAACGTGTTCGTGTCGATTTTGGAATTGATCGATTGAATCGAATTAAATCGACAATTTCTGAATCGATTCAATCGATTCAACATGATTCGAATCGCGATTGAATAAAATCGAATCTATTCGATTTGATTCGATTTTATAATTGAATCGATTCAATTTGATTCGAATTGGAATCGATTCGATTCGATTCGATTCGATTCAATTCGATTCAATTCGATTCAGTTCGATTCGATCCGATTAAATCGAATCAACAAAAATAATGTAAAAATAAAGAAAATGCGCTCTACCGATCAATGCCTTCGGCGGCGGTTTAAAATCGTATTTTTTAACTATTTTTTAGTAAATTGCGTTTTTCAAAGGAAAATCGTATTTTTTAACTATTTTTTAGTAAATTGCGTTTTTCAAAGGAAAATACGATTTCAAACCGCCGCCGAAGGCATTGATCGGTAGAGCGCATTTGCACTATTTTTGTTGATTCGATTTTATCGAATTGAATCGAATCGATTCAAGTCGATTCATTCGCGAAATCGAATCGATTCAAATCGATTTGCCCGTTCAACAAATCTAATCAAAATTGATCGATTTTTGAATCGACACGACACACTTTTCTTGTGTGTAATTGTGTGTGTGTATCAAGGTGAATTCTTGTGTGTGAGTTTGCGTATATGTGTAAGGCTTCCAGGAAAGACGAACTAAGACCGCCTCGTCCGTCTGGTCTTCTTCATCGTCTAGAATTCGTCTGACGCAGAGATAGACATTGTGTTAATACTCTACACATGTATTTTAATTGACGACGCAAGACGAACTGCAAGACGAATTGAAAGACGAAATGCAAGACGAACTGACAGAATAACATAGACGAGACGAAAGGATTCCACGAAAAACGACCGATTTGTTGCATTTTTCGTGGAAGCCCGTGTGTGTGTGCTTTTTCTGCCTTTCTGCAACAACGCTAATGATAACTATCGGAATTCTATCTGAACACATATGCCAGAAAACCAAAAGTTTATATATTGAGATCCGAGCCGTTAATGCTTTCAATCAGGTTTGGCACGCGGTTCGCCCAGCCAATTATTTCCTAAAAAACTCACTTGTAGTGAAATGCGAAAGAGTCGGCGACATGTAGAACCATCTTCTTTGCATAACAAAAAGAGTGTCATCATAATTATGGATGAGAGGTCTCAAGAAGAGCTCGACGAGTGAGTAGAAAATGGTGAAACAGCAGAAAAATATCAAAATATTTTTATATGGTCCTTTGACGGGAGACGAACGACTCATAATGAGCGCTAACAATGTACAGTTTGAGGATAAAGAGAGCGTTAAGCCGAATATTCCAGTGTTATTAGTTAGCTCAATCCAAACGGCGTCCGACATATTTTATCAAAGAGAACAACGCATAAATGACACTTAGAGATCAGATTAGTAAATTGACGTCAATTACACTTCGCACGGCTACAGAGGCCGGCATTCATATATAAATGCAATTACTGAGAAAGAAAGAAAAAACAGAAAACTGCTTTTCCGGGAAAAATGAATATAGCTGGATTATCAGCTGTAGATTATTAACAAGCTCCGCGAGCAATATTTGGTAGAATTCGAGATTCATTATAGTTCTACATCTAAGAATTCAATATTCAAATGACTCCGTTTTAACACCGAGAGCTCTGAAGTAGCTTTCACAATTCCAGGAATTAGCTCCGAATCGGGACACCCACGTGCAGGCACATAACTTTCTTTAAACTGAAAATCACGACTCGATCTCAATTTGTATCACACATAAGATGATGCAACTATTTATAACAATGAGAAAGTGGACACCGATTAGGAAGTTTTCAAGCAGATATGCCTGCAGCCGTTGCCCGCCGACATCTTCATTTGTTCTGTTTCAAGGCTGAATGTTTTGAACTTTTTTTATTTATATCATAAGTCAAATTTTGTAATAAGACTGGTTCTGATTCAAATTACTCGGTATGTAGGCCATTATTTTGTGGGAAATCATGAAAAGCAATTTGCTGGCATAGTTATTGGCAACATAATCTGTCTAATGTGGATTCAGATTACAGAAAATCTTGAAAGCTTTCAGTTTTTTCTTTCGCACAGCAAAACGAAACGTCGTGTTGAGACCCTTGGCTGGTTCAAAATAACAAATCTACATGAATAAAGCTCTGAAAAAAATGACAGTGAGAATCCGATTTTTTTGTTTCGTCATTGCTCAATGCAAATTTAATTGTTTCTGATTTTGTTTTTGTTCATTTAGAGTGTGGTTAACACACCTAATTAACTCACAGGTGGCGCTCACAATGAGCCAGAATTCGCTTGCTGATCTCCATGCTCTAAGAGGTGCTTCCCTGTACGAGTTTCTCCAAGATCGCTAATGCAGAGAAGCTTCTCGTAACTTGTGTGCCGTGTTAGGCGAGAACGCCGTCTCCTACAATACCATCAAGTGTTGGTTCAAAAAGTTTGCCCAGTCATCGACTTGTGGATATTGACGCGGATATCTCGAGAGCGCTGGAAGAAGAACCAAGAGCAACGTCACACGAACTTGCGGCGAATCTCAAGCATCCTCAAAAAACTATCATTGATCATTTTCATGAATCTGGAAGAGTGCCAAAGTTTGGTCAACTCGTTCCTCATTATTTGACGGATTCACAAAATTGCGTTGCGACCTGACACTTTCTCTGCTCACTATGAAACGAACGATCGATTGGATTATGAATATTATCATTGGTGACAAAAAATGGGGTGTTTCATGTCAATCATGCTAGAAAAAACATTGGGTGCCGGTTGAGGGAACCGCCAAAACGGAGCTCAAAGCAAAACTTCCCGAGAAAAAAGTGATGTTGTCGATTTAGCGGGATAGTAAAGGCGTGGTAGGCGACCGAGATTTGATCGCCGCGAGCAAATCGAATGATTACTTCATGGACCACCATCGCCCAAGATCGCAAGGCATAGTTAGCTGTGATCCGCGCCTGCACAAGAGATAGACGGTTCCACTAAGTAACTAACTAGGAAAGGTTGTTAACTCACCGTGGAGTTTCCATACGAGACCTATGTGAATCGATAGATTAGAACACGCTGAGTATGAATCCGTTTTCAGAATTTGCTGAACGTAAGTAAGTAAGTAAAGGCGTAATCTTTCGAGAGCTTCTTCCAGATGGCGCCAATGTCAACGCGGAAATATGCCGCTTTCAAATGGGAAGGATCATCGAAACACTTGCACTGACAACGCAAAACTGCACACAAAACTAAAGAACCACCAGAAGCTTCAGACGCTCGAAGTCCAGGTCTTCTAGCGTATTCTAGCAGACATCGCCACAAGTGATTATCATGTTTTCATTCCCTGCAGAATCAATTTGGCGGGCAGAAGTTCCATTATAGAAGGGAAGTCGATAAGTTGTTCGACGAGTTTTTCGCCTCTCAGTGTCATGTGTTCTACGCGAATCGAATCGCTCAACTTCCATTTATCACCCATTGAATCTTGTCTTGGTTTTTGTTTAATTTTGATCCGAAAAAAATAATAATAATAACGAAGAATTTTCGCTCAGCTCATGCGAATTCATTTGCTAGACAGCGATGTTTCCCCGATTCTCCGATTAGGATATGAGTACAGTTAAGGAAGATCGAATTTGAATAGCTCTTGAAATCCCAACAAAAGAATCCTAAAAACATTTAATGACTTTAACATAATATACCGTAAAAACTCAAATATATTTGCATGCAATACTATTGTCCGTAGAGCTTTTTTCAGAGCAATACTATTAGAGGCGCAAGTCAATAAGAGGTGCAAATCTATTAAAGATTTTACGGTAAAAATAGCTAAAACTACGGTTTTCTAGCCCATTATGTACGCCGTATTTACTCTAGTTGCCGACGACCTGTGATAAATCGGCATGATGGTTAAGAAAATGGCCTGGCAACCAGAGTAAGGCGGAATTGGATTTTGGGAACGCGGAATCCGGAAAACGGAAAACGGGAAAAAAATTTCAAGGAAACTGGAGTCCGGAAGACGGACTGAAAAAAAACGGCGGAATCCGGAATTCCGCCCTTCCCTGCAGGCAGCCTCTAATAAGGCAAATAAAAGGGGGGGGGGGAGTGTGCTAAGGGCTCCAAAAATCTGTAAAACTAGGGGTTAAATACGATACTTTTTTATTTGTTCCTTATTCTTCATAGTAATTTTTCACAAATTTTACCGTAGTCGCTCATGGAAAGTAAGGCTTCCATTTGGCTCGTCTCGTTTTCGTCTTCGTCTTGAATTCGTCTAACGCAGAGATAAACATTGTGTTGGTACACATGCACAATTTTTTTATTGCGTAAGACGAATTCAAGACCAACGAAGACTAGGAGACGAAACACGAGATGAAAGACGACTTTTTGTCTTCGTCTTTCGTGGAACATAGTTTCCTTAATACAGAGTTACATTAGCACAGTTTTCAAGCTTTCACAGACTGGAAATTGTGAGCACTGTTAGTCAGATGTGCTCAATTGCGACAACCAAAGTTCAAAGTTCATTCCGTTTTACGTCGTGCCCGGACTTTATCAGAAAAATTTGTTTCAGAAACGATAAATTTTGAAATGTGTTTCCTCCTGTGCTACCTCTCCTGATAAGGTTGGCCAAATTCCCTGTGATTGCTGTAAAGATGATAAGCCAGTTACACGGTTTCCTACCTATCTTTTTCCGCTTTCCCCCGATTTGACTTCCTTCTCTTAATTGGTAAGTAGTCTTCCATTATTGAAGGATGATCAATTGGATTACAACCCGAAACATTATCGCCTTTTGGTGAGCTTCCAGATTCATAGTACTCAATGACAGTTGTGCGGTTTCAGGCTGCTCGGCTTGTGTAATAATTATGGGTACGTGATAATGCTGTCGGCGGCCGAAGATATCTTAGATAATCAAAAAGGAGCCACTTCTAATACCAGTGAAACCTGTGAGGTTTTGAGCTCTTCAAGAGTGTGTTTTGAAGGAATAACTTGATTCAGGCAACTTTGGATCAGAGGCACTGTCAATCGATTTCAACTGGAGCTGTGCTTCTAGCGGATAACCTTCCGGCATTAGTTGTTCAGACCACTTTTCCCTTCTTCATGCACAGATTTCCGTTCGGGTAACTGCACCATGATGATTCAATTGATCAGATGTGTACTTTTCAGATTCCGTGCCTTCCTAGTTGTCCTGCTCCAAGGTGCTTCATATTTTGTGGTAGCTTATTCTGCAAGCATCGCCATGTCTCTTGTTGGAGTTTGCATGGCTTCTCTTGGACAGGGAATCGGAGAAATTACGTTTTTGGCGTTGGCTGCTCATTATGCTCCGTGAGTTCTGTGGACTAAAGCTTCCACGAAAGACGAAGAAGAAAAGTCGTCTTTCATCTCGTATTTCGTCTCCTCGTCTTTCGTCTCTCAGTTCGTCTTGCATTCGTCTTACGCAATGTTTATCTCTGCGTAAGACGAATTCAAGACGAAGGCGAAGACGAGATGAGACGACCGAAATTTCCCCCAGATGGAAGCCTTACTGTGGACTAGAGTAGGGCGGAATTGGATTTTGGGAACTCGGAATCCGGAATCCGGAAAACGGAAAAAATATTTTTTTCACGGAATCTGGAATCCGGAATACGGAATGTAAAAAACGGCGGAATCCCGATTGCGGAATCCGGAATCCGGAATTTTAACCATTAATTTTTTCGGGAGATCAAAAAAGTATACTTTTCACAACAATTGAAAATAAAGTATCAAAACTCATAGTTGGGCGGAATTGGATTTTTGGAACTCGGAATCCGAAAAACGGAAAACGGAAAAAAAATTTTTTTCACGGAATCCGGAATCCGGAAAACGGAAAAAAAAATTTTTCACGGAATCCGGAATCCGGAAAACGGAAAAAAAATTTTTTCACGGAATCCGGAATCCGAAATTCCGCCCTCCTCTGCTGTGGACTATTTCATTATTTTTTCTTTTCTGTGTAAAACCCGTCAACTAATTTCCAGAGAGACAATTGCTGCTTGGTCTTCTGGAACAGGAGGCGCCGGATTAATTGGATCGTTCTCCTACGCTTTCATCACGCAGGCTGGGCTCTCTCCGTCAAAAACACTTCTCGTTCAGCTCTTCATCCCCGTAGTGTTTGCGGGAGCATACTTCCTTTTGCTCATCATTCCGACAACTGTGTATTCGCCGACGTTCCACCCAAAAACATGGATTATTCCAAAAAATTACGACAAGGACCTCTTTGTAAGTTTGAAATATGCTTTATTAATAGCTTCCTCTATGTTAAATACACCTCAGGAAGCTGCAGAAGCCCGTGGGGATGTCTTGAGCTCAAAAAAAGTACCACAAAGAGACCTTGGACCTGTTGACCGTCTAAAACTAATCGTGCCACTCCTCCATCTGATGATACCCCTAGCGACTGTATATACAGCAGAATACATGATCAATCAAGGACTCACACAACTTATCATTTTCGATTGTTCCCAAGGGCTCAGCCTTCCCCTTTCGAGCCAATACAGGTGGTACCAAGTGCTCTATCAACTAGGAGTCTTCATTTCGAGATCTTCCGTCAAATTGTTCGAAATGCCGGTGTGGCTGATCTGGTGTCTCCCTGTTCTACAATGCTCGAACATGCTCTTCTTCTTTTTTGAAGCGGTTTATTGGTTCACTCCGTCAATCATTATTATTTTTGGATTGATTGTGTTTGAAGGACTACTGGGAGGATCCGCATATGTCAACACCTACAATCAGATTCACAAAAAGGTGAGTTTTTATTATGGTTTTATCAGATCGGAAACTGAAAATTGCAAATCTGAATTTTTTCCTTTAAAAATGAAACAACTCACTGAAAAAATATAGAAAAAATATATATAAAATATAGAAAGATCTCGAGTTCTTTTTTTAATTTTAATGAGGGGTGATGTATCAGTGCTAAAGCTTCCATTTGGGCGAAATTTCGGCCGTCTCGCCTCGTCTTCGTCTTAGTCTTGAATTCGTCTAACGCAGAGTAACTAACATTGTATTGGTACAAATGCACAACTTTTTTATTGCGTAAGACCAATGAAGACGAGGCAAAAGACAAGGAGACGAAAAACGAGATGAACCAAGACGACCTTTTGTCTTCGTCTTTTTTGGAAGCCTTAGTCAGTGCAATAGCACATTTGTGGAAAATCGTCTGATCCAACGCGTACTTAAAAAAAATGAGTCGCTGGGAATTGACAGATATCAAGTTTGGCGACTAATTCTCAAATATTCATTCTCATTTTAAGTAATAAAGCAAGTTTGTTAGGCGATTGGCGTGTGTTTGGCCGAAAAAATCAACGTCAATTAGCTATATTTTCGGGTAACAGTCAAAAATGCCTTGCGTTGTGCAGTTTGATCTATCATACCCCGGGCAAATTTTATTTTTTTTTGGCCTCTTTACTTATCTATTTCAAAGACCAAAGCTTCTCTAATAATCCAGCGCAAGGTGTGGCACGGAATGGGCAGAACGCGCAGTAAAACTACAGACGTTTGGGCGGCAGTTTGGAAACTGGAGCTTGTATGGAGACGGGCAGCTAATGAGCCCAACGGGCAGCATTCGGGCAGTTAGTGCTAGCACTAAATATGCGGAGCATCCTGCCCTTTAAGACCTGGGATGAAGCTCTGAAAATGAGGAAAAAATAATAAAAATCAAAACTGAGACATTATTTAATAAACGTTTTCAGGTCAATCCGGACGTTCGAGAATACTCACTGTCAGCAGCTTCAATGGGAAACTCTTTGGGAACCAATATTGCTGCTTTCTTATCTATTCCCCTTTACAATTGGGTGTGCCACATGAAAGTTCCACATTAAACTCTTTTTTAGAGAATGAAAAGTGTTCAGAATTGCTGAAATTTCAGTCGAGCATGAAACATATTTCTTTAACTATTGGTTTCATCGTGAATTCTAGAGATCAAGAATTGGCAATTGAAATCTTCATTTTGAATTACAGAGAATTTTATCTTAATATATTATATTCTCGATCAAAATATTGAAGATCCACTGAAACAAAATGATCGAACATCTGATCGAACACGTGTTAGAATAGCGTCACAATACTTTGAAACCATTCAGATGAAGCGATGCAGAAGTGAGAACAAAAAGCAAAAAGCGCAAATCAAAAAACCGGAAACCGTATGTTTTATGACATTCTTAGCACAAAAAAACAGATTTTTTGAGAGATTCTGGCGGATCTTTTCTCATTCTGGCAGGCACTGTCACGCAAGTTTAGGACAAATCTTTCACAAACCTGAATCAAACTTTGCAAATTTCGCAAACTTTTGGACGAGACTAGAAAGGAAATCAATGCTGAATCCATATGAGGAAGTGAGATTTCTGCTTGTGACAAGATGGTCGCTTTCCAGTATTAAAAAGTCCGCATTTGTCCGAAGCGTTGAGATATCCAGAAGTGGTGCCATGCAGAATCGATCCAATATGGATAGAATCAGATATCTGAAGCATTTTTGATTGCAAGCATTGATTGCGGTTTTAAAATACGATCGATAAACGAGCAGATTTCGAGCAGAAATTGACTCGATTGAAATAAATATTATACGATGCCATTGGGAATGTGAGATTATTAAAGTTTGCAGAAGCGGTAAGCAACTCTGAAAAACTTCAGAAGGCTAGCACAAGTCTTGGGTAAAACTTATGGTAAACTAGTTCTAGAATGGTCAAAAATTTTGTCAAGATTTGTGAACCTGCAAAGTTTTGCCTAGAATTGTGGAAAATTTGGTTAAGATTTGTGTACCTGCAAAGTTTGGCCCAAAATAGTGGAAATGTTGGTCAAGATTTGTAAACCTGCAAAGCTTGGCCTCGAATTGTGGAAAACTGGTCAAAATTTGTGAACCTTCACAGTTTGGCCTAGATTTGTGGAAAACTTGGTCAGGATTTGTGCACCTGCAAAGCTTGGCATAAAATTGTGGAAAATTTGGTTAAGATTTGTGTACCTGCAAAGTTTGACCTAGAATTGTGAAAATTTTGGTTAAGATTTGTGTACCTGCAAAGCTTGGCCTAGACTTGTGGAAAAGTTGGTCAAGATTTGTGAACTATCACAGCTTGGCTCAGACTTGTGGAAATTTTGGTTAAGATTTGTGAACTATCACAGTTTGGCCTAGAATTGTGAGAGAATTGATCAAGATTTGTCAACTTGCAAAGCTTGGCATAAAATTGTGGAAAGTTTGGTTAAGATTTGTGTACCTGCAGAGTTTGGCCTAGAATTGTCTAAAATTGGTTCAAGATTTGTGAGCCTGCAAGGTTTGGCATAGAATTGTGAGAGAATTGGTCAAGATTTGTGAGCCTGCAAAGTTTTGACTAGACTTGTCGGATACCTCTGCTAGACTTGTGGAGTTTTGTAGAGAATTTTTAAAGAAAGTGTAGGTTTGCAGTGGTTCTATCGGATACAATTCAAGGTACAAAGCAGGTGCAACCTTGGCACAAAGTTCGACGCGGAGAGCGCAATCTTCAGTTGCCAAACTGCAATGCCGTTCTCCCCGTTTCATGCCGACAACTGTGGTATATAAGATCTATAAATGTACAGATTGACCCGAATGGTTTCCATGAAAAACTACTCCAGTTTGGGTGTCCTAAAAATAGCGCTTCTGAATGCCTGGGACGATCTTGACGTCAACTGCCTGCGTGTCGTTGTCGACTCCTACCCGAAGAGATTGAGAGCTGTGGTGAAGGCGAAAGGAGGAAGATTCAAAAATTGTTAATTTTGTTTGTTTTTATATTATTCGAGTAAAGTTTTCTCCAAGTTTCATATCGATTCCACTTTTTTGCAAAAGTTACGGCGTTCTAAACCCATCCTATTATTTATGCCGCACGCTGTAACTTAAAATGCCTTTTTTCAATTATAGCGAATTCAGGAAAATTGAAAACAAAAAAAATGTTAAAATACGAATTGAAAATTGAGTATTTCATTAAGAAACTATAATTTTCTCCGAATTCCATTCCAAAACTTGGTAGGCAACATTGAAAAAAGACTTCCGTTTTCCGATCAGCCTGCCATGTTCGCAAAGAGTTCGGATAATTTGCAGCACATTTTTTGTGCATTCATGTGCTTTTTTCCGGTGTATAGATACAATTCGAATTATGGGAATTCACCCAAGCAGGTCATTTCTCTGCTTGCTTTTCAAGAGTAGAGATTTGTTGCACCTTGATATGCTAGAACTCTATTATATTTCTTCATTTTTTCTTCACTGTCAACCCCTCCACGAGATTCGAAATTGGAGCTCCTGGTGTTGGTGTAGCTATAAAACAAATCAAGGGATCTTGTTCCTCCATATTTCAAGATACAAAATAAATTTAAGCTTCAGTGAATTAAAATTGGCGACTTATGGATAGCCCATTGAACATTTCATCTTGCAATCTTCATCGATATAATCATTGGCAAACCCTCGCAGTTCTCTGGGCTCCAGTTTACGGATTTCCAGTCTATGCAGCTGCAATTTTCTTGCTGAAATACCATTCGAATTCTCAAAGTAAATACGTGCGGGCGGCACAGCTTACAGCGGTAATTCTGTATGTTTTCCTTCTCTGGAAACACCGTCTCTAAAACAAAGGGATTTTCAGCAATTATCTAGAATTGACAGACATGTCTACATTCTTCTTTCCTCAGTTTATTCTACCTGTCCTGGGTATTCAAGTTGGAGGAGTTTTAAAAACCATTTACCCAAGGGCTATCACATATCTTATTGCAGCGCTGGTTATTCATAACTGTAAGTGAAGTATTCTAAAGATATTACAGTCTTATTGCTTTAGGTATTAACACTACAACACTATTCATTGCTCATTGCCGTTTAAAGGTGCTCTCAAGGTCTATAATGCTGAAAAAGCACTCTACGAATATTCTTATAAAAAGAGCCCATCAACTAGCATGCCTTAACTATATTCTTATGGTAATCAGCATTAGTAGTATTCCCATTTTGTTCCATTTAGATATATATGAATATCAGTATACTTGGAAAACTAATTTGTATTCAAAGTATCATGTGAACTTCATTTGGTGCCCAACATTTTTTGTCCTGGACCTAGCAGCTTGGGAATTCATAGTCATGCTCATTATATCCGGCTCAATCACCATTATCTTTGCTATTGTATTTGTTCTGTGCAGTGTGGCGACCATCCTGATAGTTCAATCTGCGAAAGACGCCATGTCGGTTCAAACTGCCAAATATCACATGCACGTCGTCACCGCATTTCTCGTTTCATGTGCAATTCAAGCGTTCTTTGTTGTGCTTCCCGTTTTTCATGTGTTACTATGTATTTATTCTGATTTTTTTAGAGTTTACACAGGTGGTGAGTGTTTTAAAAATGGTATTTTAGCCGTTTTTTTATATACGGCTCTCCATCAATGCAATGCGCGTCAAAAGTATAGCGCTGCATTCCCCACCCTCGAATTCAACGTTTCCAGAATTTCGAGACCACATGGTGAGAAGTTAACGTTCTCACATGATGCAACGTACCAAAAATCCTACAGAAACCACATTTTAAGCCGATCGGTCAACTTTGAGTTGATCTAGAATAGTGATCTTAAAAGTATATTTCACGTTCAGTTGTTCCCGTATAAAACGCGGATATTCTCATAGATTTTAAACAATTACTCCATTTTTTTTCTTCTTCACAAAAGCTTCAAATCTGAAATCTTCACATAATGCTACGTGGATCGCACTGATCTGCGACGGAACGAGCCCAAATCGATGTTTCGGATGCAAAAAGAATCTCAGGGAAGACTCGGATGACGCCTCGAAACAGTATTCAGTTATCTACGAAACCCAGCATCTAGGCAAATTCAGGAGACCAAAGAAACTATCTCTCCGTCAACGCCGAACCATCCGATGCCTCCAACTCGACTAACTCCACCAACTGCATTCGCCACCAAAAAAAAGTTCTAACTGGTGTTCATGTCTACTCGGATGAATATCATGGCATACCAGAAAGTGCTCCAGACGAGCACCATCTGAGCTCGTATTCCAGCATTACAGTGTCCCCTGCCACTCCGCAGATTCGGCAAAGGGCTTGTTTTAGGCCAAAAACAAAATTCTATGAGCTGCCAAGCATGTTATTCTGATGTTAACACAGTAGAACATCTGCGGTCGTTCCTCGCTCGATCTGTTTATGCAAATGGAGTCCAATATCACATAGTTCAGAGTCTGAAGAAGGCGATTCGATGAAAATGGGAGGAAACACAAACGGCTCCAGAAACACCTCCAGAACACCTCATGGAAAGCATGCCAAACCGTATTTATGACATAGCTGCTCAGCTCTTCCAAGGAACCGTATTGCTTATTAAATGTAGAAATGCTTACTTTTATATATTTGAAGTATGAAGCTTAATCACCCTATCAATGAATATGGGCTATACTTTGGACACGGTCCATGTTTTAGATCAAGACAAAGTTTACCGATAGTTGCTTCCTAAAAAGTTGTTTCTGTGGTTTTTTTTGACACGGCTGATCGTATGACGTTTTTCACTTCTCACCAGTCAGTTTTGGAATTCTGGAAGCTCTCAATTTGAGAAGGGCGCTGCACTGATAACAACAGTTAGGTATTTTGGATATTCCATCTAAATTGGCTCCGAGGTTCTGAGCAAGTTAGCTATGTACAATGCTCTGGGACCTGTTAATCCATTTCTTATACATTAAGTTGTTTCTGGGCTATAATATATCCGCAAATCTTAATTTAAAAAATGATTTCTGGATTTCAGGTTGGTTATTCTACTCACTGTTAACTCAGGCACATCAAGGAACTGCATTCACATTGTTCTTTGCTGTAACGCATACGAAAACTAAAAAGATTTTGAAAAAATGTGAGCTCAGCGATATTGACTAGTTCCAACCATGATGCTCTTGGCTTTGCACATGCACCGCTTGTCAAAATGTTCAGAACATCTAGCGGTTTAGAATATATTCATCTAACAAGGAAATGTTTCGATATGCCCCCCCCCCCTCCTAGAATTCTAAGATATTTTGGGAATATGTAGTACTTGGCTACTAGTAAAGCTCTATATGTGTAGAGGTCCGTTTTCAGGTTCACAGCTTTTAGGAATCATATTTTGTATTTTTCCGAAAATTGGGAATCCTCACTTGGATCGGTTCAAACTTTGTTGATTTTCAATATATCTGAGTGGTTTTTAGCTGAAATTGAAGGTCTTAAAAAATTACACAAATAGTATAACTGAGCATACATATATGCGATCTCTCAATCTCAATCTGAAGCTGGAAATCATCAAAATATAGAAAGTTCTAGTTCTTACAAGTTCTGAAAATGCCAATTCTAGGAAGATCAGGGAGAAGGGGCTTACCAGAGAAGGGCGGAAGTCCGGATTCCGCCGTTTTTTTCATTCCGTTTTCCGGATTCCAGATTCCGTGAAAAAATATTTTTTCCCTTTTCCGCATTCCGGATTTCGCGATATGGCGTATTTATCAGAGAAGGGCGGAATTCCGGATTCCGCCGTTTTTTTTCATTCCGTCTTCCGGATTCCAGATTCCGTGAAAATTTTTTATTCCGTTATCCGTTTTCCGGATTCCGAGTTCCCAAAATCCAATTCCGCCCTACTCTGGGGCTTACTATTCTGTCGCAGTACTAGATATTTTCCAAATATTTAAGAATTCTAAGGCGGGGGAGGAGGGGCTTATCGAAACATTTCCTTTTAAGAATAAATTATTCCTTTTTCAGTCATACGAGCAGCTCAGAAGGCGCGAGCGAATCGGATATTCAAACAAAGTACCTAGAACAGTCTACAAAATATCGAAATTCTATGTTATTTGCACTCCAGTGACCATATCGCCGGTTATTTAAAGATAATATCTTAATTTTCTTATGATACATATATTCTGATGATTGCGTGGGCTTCAAGAATCCAATACTCTCCGCTCACGAAGCTCCATCATTGTCCTGCATTGATATTTAAGAGAAACTGCAAACAATGAAGAATATCGGAAATTTGTGAAGCGTCTCCACGGAAAACTATCAGCGAGATCACGAGATGTGCAATGGAGAAGAAGAAAATATAGACAGAGATGCTAAATCTGGGACAAGAAGTTGCCTGCGACACTGATCTTCCGACAATCTAAGAATATGTGAAGACTCTAATTCATGGATTTCCCTAAAAGCAAGAGAAGAGCATTAGTGCAAAATTATCTCTTGATGCTCACTGTCCGAATATTGATGAAAGTTTCCATGAACTGGAATAGCAACCTTTCTTCCTCTTACAGATAGTCCTACTGTAGCTTTTCACATCTGACCCCGAGCCAACACTGGTATATTATGTCTTCCTGCCTTCAAAATATCTGAATTTTTAGTTTTTTTATGCCATACCCCTTTCCTGTCTCTATCCCCCCACCCCCAAAGCTAGCATTCCCACTTTTGTTTTCTTTCAAAATGTCAATTCGTTCATAAACTTTTCAACACTACTTCGCCGGAACTTTTCATCTGAATCAGACAGGGTCTTCCTCCTCCCTGGGGACTGAGCTTGCCTTTCAACACCCTCCAGATACTTTGATTTCTTACTTTATAGAGAGCATAGAAATGAGGGACACACAAAGAAACGATTTGTATAAAGCCAATCTTCGCCGTAGCTTTATTTCTTTCTATTTCGGCTCCTGAATGCAGCACCATTGGCCTCTTCAATTCGCCGCCTCCATTGCGATTTTGTTTATTTTCGCGGAACTGATACTAACAGTTCAAGGAAAGGATTTCAAGTTTAACATAGAAAATGTAAAGTTTCGAAAGTACAACTCTGCTCGTGCTAGAAGAGTGGTTTCAGTTAAAAGGTAGCCGCTTTCTGAATTATAGAAAACAGAATCAGAATCCAGTTTTCAGAGAAACCGGAGTTGCTCAAAATGTAACGCTTCTGCTAAACAATGTCCTCAAAAACTATGACCAGCATTTCCGGCCCGGGTTCAATTGTGGGTTTACTGCTTATATTTCAATATATTAAATTTTTTAGCCGGGAACGCAACGACGGTCTATATCGACCTGTTTGTCCGAACCATGGGGCCAGTCGCTGATCTTGCCTACACTTACTCGTTCAATTGCTATTTTCGTCAGAGATGGACGGATGATAGACTTATTTTCAATAACAGTGGAATTGGATTCAGGCAACTTTCCTTGAGCATGGCCATGCTCGACAAAATTTGGAAGCCGGATACGGTAAATTTAGAATTGTGAGGTGAGAAATGAAGCTTCGTAATTCAGTACTTCTGGAACGGAGCTGGAAGTTATGTTCATGGAATCACAACTTCCAACAGGCTTGTTCGATTAGAGCCCGATGGAACGATTTTGTATTCAAGTAGAATCACTGTGAAAGGTGAATAGAGCTTCTCGTGCGCAATTCAGAATGCGTTATCTGTTTTCAGCAAGGTGTGAAATGGACATGAGCCGATATCCTCTTGATAAGCAAGCATGCCGATTGGTTATTGGATCTTATGCGTATTCATCTGATGAAGTTCAATACAAATGGAGGATCGTGGGGGAAGACAATGGAGTGAAAATTGACTACGAAAGTATTGCAGACCTTCCTCAATTTTCTTTATCTGGATTCAAGGTTTACGACGCAGCGAATCTGACAAGAGACAGAGAATACTCTGCTCTCGAAGTTCGATTCTATTTCGACCGGCATTTCGGCTATTTTCTGATGAACTTCTACGTTCCTTGCGCACTTGTTGTGCTCCTTTGCTGGGTGGCATTTTTCACGAAACGCGAAGCGACGGCGGAAAGAATCGGAATCGGAATAACCAATGTGCTCACAATTGTTCTGATCTCATTGGATAGCAAGTCGGATTCACCGAAAGTCGACAGCCCAACGGCTCTAGAAGTGTACATCTGGATTTGCTACCTGACTCACTTGATATGCATGGTGGAGTTCACCGTAGTTCACTATCATACAAAGTACAACACTGGAGATCCTGAAATTCAAGAAGTTGAGAGGGAGCGTCTTAGACAAATAATCAAGCAAATTCCAAAGTTTGTCTAGTTTGTCTAGCTTTGAATACTTTTTTAAAGAACTATAATTTCTAGATATACGCATAATCGTGCTGCTAGAAAACCGTCGTTAAAACGTAGAAATGGGGCTACACCAGTTTCGATAACGGTAATCATGAACCTACTCTTTTAACCTTCAATTCCAAAGTTCCCAACCTTTAGAGATCATTGCCAAGCAGGGTGACCCGTTTCATGTCAGTTCGTAATCCAAGAAGAACTGAACAGGCCGAATCGATTCAGCTTATGAGGAAAATCAGTCATATGGAAACAAGCACACAGGTAACCGCTTTGACTGTTGAAAAGTCTGAAACAGCATGCTTCAGAAGGATGACGGGACCAGCTGGAATCTGGAATCTATTCGACAAGAAAACGTCGGCTGGAGACTGTACTACTGGATGATTGATCATGTAAGCCTTGTTATGAAGCATTAAGGGAATCTCTAATGGAGGAGGCCTTCTTTCAGAAGATTACTGTAAAAGTTTATTTTTATGAAAAGAGAGAGAATTGCGGAAATACTGAAACAGAATAATGCTTACTTCAAGAAATTTTTCAGAATATAAAAACAGATCCTTTTGGCGTCGCGCAGAACTCAATCAGCCAAATAGACAAGATCTCTGTTGTCGTTGCTCCTCTGATCTTCATTTTGACTATTGCATTGTATTACGATTTTTATGTGAATCGAAAATTCAAATTCGATTTTGACAATGATTTTGGAAAATTTTAGCATTTTGACTTGAATTCCACGATGTCTGTTTCCTTTTATAATAAAGTTTTAATATAATATTAGGTTGAACGTTTTTGAATGTCGTTTTAACCTTCAACTTTAAATGACCATAACTTTTTTTAAAATCAAATTTATTAATCGAAATAAAAACCATTAGAATCAATACATTTTTGCCAACGAGAAACAAGTTTCCTTATGCCGGTAGCGTTAAAGTCCGGGTCTCTGGAAGCGACGAACTCATTGAAGACATTTTCGGCATCGTCTTGGCTTTTGAAGCATTTCTCGCGAAAGAAGTTGTCGAGGAGCTTGAAAAAGTGGTAATCGGTGGGCGAGAGGTCTGGTGAGTATGGTGGATGAGGCAGAGTACCATAGCCTAATTCGTTCAGCTTTTGCAAGGTCGGTTTGTCCGAGCATTATTTTGGAGATGAATTGGCCCCTTTTTGTTGATCAATGCCGGGAACATACGTCGTAACTTCTGATGCATTTTGTCAATTTGGTGACAGTACTTCTCTGCTGTAATTGTTTCACCCAAATTTAAGAAGATGTGGTGAATGAGACCGGCTGCAGACCACCAAACGGTCACCATAACCTTTTTTTTGGTGGATTTTCGGCTTCGGAAAGTGTTTGAGAGCCTCATCACGATCCAACCACTGCGCGGAACGTCGTCGGTTGTCGTAGAGGATCCACTTTTCATCACAAGTTACGATCCGGTCAAGAAACGGTTCATTTTTGTTGCGTAAAAGAAGAGCGGACGACACCTCAAAACGACGATTTTTTTGATTTTCTTTTGATTCGTGTGGCACCCATTTGTCGAGCTTTTTTGATTCGCCTATTTGCTTCAGATGAACAACGACTGTTGATTGGCAAACGTCGAGTTCTTCGGCAACTTCTCGTGTCGATTTGAGAGGATCGGCTTCGATTAAGGCTCTCAATTGATCGTTATCAATCACAGACTGGCGGCCGGCACGCTCTTCATCTTCGAGGCTCTCGTCACCGCTACGGAATTTTTTGAACCACCGTTGTGCCGTACGTTTATTAGTGGTTTCTTGGCCAAATGCATCGTTGATATCGCGAGTTGTCTCGACAGAGTTTCGGCCTAGTTTGAACTGGAACAAGAAAATCGTTCGAATTTGCCTTTTATCCATGCTTTTTTGAAATGCTGTAAAAAGTGACATAATTATTTCAAGGAAAAATAAATAAGACGAGTAGATAAAGCGAATTACGCTCTTCTAAATGATATAGAACACGACCACAGATAACCAAACATTTTATTCAAAAATCTTTCACAAAAGTAAACAACATAAAAACGACATAACCTTGTGTTCAACCTAATATACAGGGTGCGCCAAAAGTATGGTAACACATTCAACGATATGTAACTTTCGCAAAACGACCCGTATCAGCATGAAAATTTAACAATAGTTTATTGAATACTTTCTAATAATGATATTATCAAAGTTGCTCGATGCGGTTGCCTTTGTTCCTCACAACATCCATGAGTCTCTTCGGGAACGCCTCTACCGTAGCACGGAGGTATTCTGGTGATAATTTGGCCCATTCCACTTCCAAACTTTTCTTCAACGACTCCAAATTGCGATGAGGACGTGCTTGGACTCTCGATTGAAGAATTCCCCATACCGAATAGTCGAGCGGATTGAGATCTGGGGATGAGGCTGGTCATTCAGAAATGGTTATGAAACGCGGAAAATCGGGTGAACACCAGGCTTGCATGATCTTTGCTTTGTGAGTTGGAGCCGAATCTTGTTGAAATGTCCAAACCTGGTTTGCAAAATGGGATTTTGTCCATGGAAGCACATGCTTCTTCAAAATTACCTCCAAATAATATTTTTGTTGATTTTCACTCCAGGATCCACAAAGATGAGCGGCATCTTCCCATCAGAGGTAATGGCTCCAAAAACCATTACTTGCTGGGGATGGGAAGCTCTGTTGATGGCTCTACCGTGTAGAGCGTGCTCTACTCTATGATTCTGGGAGTTGAATTCGGCTTCGATAGTGAACAATTTTTCGGCAGTGAACAGAATACTCAAATGTTCATTGTGGCGCGTGCCAGCAAGAAGAGCTTTGTATTTCTTCATCCGGGCCATCTTGCTCCTTTCCGATAGAATCGCAGTTTTTCGAACACAATATGGGGTCATCCCGAGCTCTCTTTTTACAATTTTTCCAATCGAAGAATGACTGATTCTGAGCTCTGTGCTCAAGTTTCGCATGCTTCGGTGGGGATTTCGACGAATTCGTTCTCTGACGACCTTGATTTTTTCCGGAGTGATCGAAGTGTGGGGTCTTCCGCTTTTTGGACGGTCCTTGAGTGTGTTCAACTCCTTAAAACGTTTGACGGTTCTCCAAGCCGTTGTGCGTGAGATTCCAAAAGCTTTTCCGATGCTACTTGGGCCCATTCCCCTCTTGGCCATCTCGACGATGGTACCTCGATGAACAGAAACAGCCACCATACCTGTGAAAAAAAACATAGAGACTTGAAAATATGGAAATATAGTAATAAAGACATGCTGAAAATAATGAAAATAAATTCAGTGCACGAGAAGTGCGCCCGCGCCCGCCAGCTTGCGCGAAACATGTGTTACCATACTTTTGGCGCACCCTGTAATAAAATAAAGCTCCACATAATTATACGACAACTTCACAATTTTTCGAATATCTCTGAAACTTGATTTTTCGGAGAACGATGCTTTCTGTCAAAAATGTAACTTTCATGTTTTCTGTTCAAATCTGCACCAAAAACCGGTTCAAAACACGCAAAGTTAACAAAAATTTATCGAAAATCAACGAACTCTCAATCCACAAAATGATACGGCACCTCATAAAAAGTGATAAAAATCCACAAATTATCAAGTTTAAACATTATAATAATTGGCTTAACATCCATTTTGTAAAATAATGGTGAAAATTTGAATTATCCTTGAAAAGTAGAGGTGGTCCAGAAGTTGTTCGTCTCTTCTCATTGTCTGAAATTCCAAGCTTCTGGGCATCGCGCTAATTTGTTGTGTTAAGCAGTGCATTGCGCCGTCGTTTTTTTTAAATTTTTTTTCAGATTATATTCATTGAATGATTGTCTAAAAGTTTCCTAGAGAAATCATTCCAGACATCAACGCGATCGATTGAAGATACATAGGCGATGCACAACCAAAATTTTCATTTGATTAGGGCAATACAATTAAAGGGTGGAACCAATACAATGGTTCAAAAAATTTGAATTAAGGCAATACTAATAGATATCGCCAGAAATAAATTACATTTTCTTTATTAGAGGAATTCCACATTCCTGATATTCTTCAGAATTCCACAAAAGTATAGGCTCACCCTGAATTTTCTCTCGGGTAATGAATGAGCCAGATTCATGAAATTATGAGTTTTCCGTTTTCAAAAGTGTAAGCAAAGCTTAGAATTAAGAATTTTATTGAAGTTTGCAATAATTTCCAATTTAAGAATGAGATATCAGCGCTGATCTGGCAGTACCTCGCACATTGCACACGAGAGCAAGGCTAGAAATAAAAATTATAATTATTATAATAATAAATAAATAGCACCTAGGAAACGGTTATAAATTATTAAAAATGCGGAAAACATTCTTAGCATTTTGGTGAAATAACTTTCAAATTGTCAATGGCCAACCAGTTGAACCTTCTCCATTGAATTGCTCGAATGTAGACTTTTAGAGTTCCCTTTGGAACCAAAAACATTTCTCCTTCAGTCCATTTGGAGTCCTTCCCCAACGATGTAATTGTGTAAGGGCAGTAGAATGGGGTGTCTAGACAAATTTGAAGAGTGATATCATTGGAACGCCGATAAATGTCCATGGCTAAATGGAAGTCTTCTTCAACAGAGAGATCTGGCGACTCCAAGATGTAGTTGACAATTTTTGAATCAGCAGGACTGTCGGTCCCGACGAACAAGAATCCTGAAAATGTTGTGCTCTCTTTCCAGACAATGCGCCTTCTTAAACCAACCGCTGCCTTCTTTGACGCCGGTGTGCGGGTTCCCAACTTTATGGTTTCCTAGTTGCCAAGCAGAGAGACTGTAATAAAAATTATGAAAACGTATCATTTCACTGCTTCAGGTACCTCATGCTCTCGTTTGCATAATTCCCATAAAAGCACATACTGCGATCGAAATCGCAATTCAAAAGTTTGCAAACAGTTTGAGGCTCCTCTCGATCTTTCGCATCTTCCAGCGCCTCCGAGCCAAGCTGTTCGGTTAGATCTGACACCAATTGCTCCACTGAAATATGCGACTACATAATTAATACCAAATTAACTAATTAATACTCAATCAAAGCTACAGGATGCGGCAAAAGTAGTGTAGCCCAAAAAAAAGGGATAACTTCCTCAAAAAAAGTCGAATCCACTTCAAATTTTAACAGGAGTTCATCAGAACAACAAATAACAAAATTCAATTATAATTCGTCGATTCTCGCACCTCTGTTCTTGATGCCCTTCCACAATTTCTTCAGGTATGCATCGGTGGTGGCACAGTAGTAGTCCGGCGACAGGTTCTCTCATTCCGCAAGCAAAGTCATTCTGAAATCCTCCACATTTTCATGAGGGCGAGCTTGAACCTTCGCTTGAAGAGTTCCCCACACGAAATAATCTATTGGATTGAGATCAGGGCTTAAGGAAGGTCATTCTTTCCGGAGAAAAAACTCGGAATATTCGCTTCGTAAAACTGCGGAACTTGTTTAGCCGAGTTCTGCTGGAAAGTTCAATTTTGCGATCCAAGGTAAAAGGCTAGACTTTCACAAAAATCTCGTTGACATAGTAATCCTGGCCTACTTTCACACATGATTCCACAACAACCAAAGGTGTCTTTCCATTGGATGTGAATGCTCCAAAAACAATGATTTGCTGTGGATGGGCAGCAAGATGGATGAGCGGATCTTTGCTGTTAGCTTCCCAAAGATCTCGAGCAAGTACTCAATGTTTTTGGAAATTGAATTCCGCTTCCAAATTGAATAGCTTCTCTTCGATGTCGCCAAGTGCATGCCTTTCCGCGTGCCGGCAAGAAACGCCATGCATTTTTGTAGTCGGGCGAGTTGGTTTCGATCCAAAAGAATGGCTTCATCTCCGACGCAATTTTGGCAACTCTTCTCACAGATCGATCACTCGTTCCGCTTTCTTCAGCCGTCTTACGCTTACTTCTGTGAAGATTGCATCTGATCCTTTCCCGAATCGCTTTGACTAGCCCTGGAGCGATAGAAGACCTCGGATGGCCGCTTCTTGGTCGATCAACTTTACCCCCAGTTCCTTCATAACGTTTAATGACGCCCCAGACAGTAACTTTGCCGATTCCGAGTTCTGAACGGATCTCACAAGTGGTCTTGCGCTTGTCAGAGCGATAATTGAAGATCGGTGCATAGAAGGACCCGTCGTTACTGTGAAAACTGAGATAGAAACATGAAAATTTGCAAATAGAAAAATAAAAAAACGGGGAAAAACTTGCTTTAATAGCGCAGCACGAAAAGTGCGCCAACAAGCGCCAGCCAGCTGCAAGGTTGGATTACTTTACTTTTGCCGCATTCTGTATATAGATTTCAACTCGCAAAAATGAATTCTGAAAAATAATGAATGAGCTCACTTACCTTCTTCTCTTCTTGGAGATAAGCGAATCGGCCTCGATGGAATTGGATTAGTCAGTACGGCACCATCAATAACCTCTCCCACGACGCGTCTGTCCTTTTCCTCTCCCGATGGATCCCTCTCGGCTTCCCGTTGTTCTGCTTCAAAAAACGAGTCGACCGAATCGGCTGTTTGTTCGTTCGCCACATCCGCTGCGCGCGTCGTCTCCACGCTCTCCTCCCGTTCACAAAGTGCGGCTTTGTATTCGATGTTATCGTACACAATTACAGCCGGATCCACCAGATTTGAAGCCACAATTTCGAGTTCGAAAAATGTGGAATTCGGATGAACGACTTCAATAGCAATAGAAGAGCTGGGCCCGTAGTATGAAATCGATTGAGTGCAAGATCTAGATAAATGGTTTTGTGTGCAAACGCGTAGCATCACTTTGTCCTGTTGCCCCACGATCCAGTAGTCGAATTTGAGAACTCCGTTGCCTTCTTGACATGTTATTGGGGTGGACATAATGAATTCATCCTCTGGATCAGTTCCCTGCGAACAAAATATTGGAAATCAAAAGGGAAAAGTTTCAAATTTCGATTCAACAAAACCGATTAACAAAATTTTGAAACACTTTAGTACTACATATATTTTCGTATTTAACCCAGGCAACTGAAGACAAAAACGGGAAATCTTCTAAATTTTTGCTGGAATTTTGAGATGAGAACTTATATTACCCGATGCTCAATGAAAAACACGAAATTTCCAGACGGCGCTTCGTCTTCTGGACGTCCTGCCAATGCAGCAAAAGTACGGTAGTGATCAGTATTTGGGAAGTTGCCAACGCTTAGCGGACTTGAAATGGATTTGAAACGGCATCCGGAATCTTTTTCGAAGTCACATAGCATGTTGTGCTCATCGAGGCTCACAGTTGAAAGGCGGCGAATGCATGTGAGAAAATCTGTTATCGATGTCAATTCGGCAGGGCAAGAAAGATCTCTACGAGTTTCTGAAGTAAGAATCTGAAGAGGGCTCTCGGAGCGGAACGTGTTTGAAGACTGTTGATTGGCACGCGACTGAGATAAGTCGGCGTTTTCTATTAGGGTAGGGAACGCCGATTCGGGGGGCGGAGGAATGTATCCCGGATATGGAGTGATCTGGAATATAAGTGGTTTTACTAATGAATGATTTAGGGAATTTTCACGTCTCGGTGTTTAACTCCCTTGTCGACAGCGTTAATCATCTCCAGTTGGCCACTGCTTCCATCAGAATTGCCTGCCGGCGGTAGAGGTGGTGGAGGAATCGGAGCAGATTGATCAAGAGGGATACCGTTCGACGGAATATATTGCGGTGATGATGGAACACTCATCGGTATTCCATTGCTTTGAAAAGAAGACGCTGGCATGGGAGGTTGACAGGATTCGGCAGGTCCTACATTATAAACGAATCAGTGAGTGAGGAGAGCTAAGGCTTTCACGAAAGACGAAAACAACAAGTCGTATTTCGTCTCGTCTTACGCAATAAAAAAGTTGAATTCAAAACGAATAAGAAGACGAGACGAGACGGTCTTATTTCGTCTTTCATGGAAGCCTTAAGGAGAGCAGCTCCAGCTTTTCAAATATTTTTAATAGGCTCTCACCTGCCAGTTGTAGAAGGAAAATTAATAGAAAAAGGAGACGACACAGCATGTTACTCTCAGCTACTTCCAGTTTTCTAAAAGACAAAAGAATGTGTTATGAATGAAACATGAAAAGATTCAAGGATCCACACATTCCGAAAAAGGTGTCAAATGGGCTGAATTACCAAGAAAAAAAGAGCGCATCGTTTTGGTAGTCAATTGAAATTACACGCTTCGATAGTGCAATTCCTTTCATGGCTATTGCATCAATGAGACGGAATTAATCGAACTGAAGCAATAAAAAAGAGAATCAGTTGCACATCAGAGAGGAGAATGTTACAGAAGGCTCAAAGGAAATACGGTAGTTTGATCCTCGAGGATACCCACGAATAGCAAATTTTTGAAGAAATGAAAAAAAAATTGAATCGATTGAATTTCTCAACATTATTTTCTCTTAAGCATTAAAAGCTTTTTCTTTAATTTTTCATCGCTGCTCATGCAGCTCAAAATCACGCGCCATTAATATAAGTGCACGTTGTGACCAGTACAAAGGAATGAATCAAAAAGAGAGGTGACTGTGGTTGTTTTGCATGGAAATTCGAAGTCACCTCCACCAACTTTCACCTTTCAGATGTATTTCATATTAGCGACGGACCGCGTCGCGACGGGTGCAAACAAACATAGTTGAATCTGGGTTGGTCAAATAATATGCTAATTTTTTGGGTAATAAAATGAGGAATGGGAAATGAAAAGTTTTAGGCTAATGTATGAAACCGTTTCATAGCCGTTCCAGATCATTGCATGAATCCAGCAATATCACTTAATTTCCAGAGGAATGAGGCATGAACTATGAACCATATAAGTTAGTCAATTATGTATATTGCCGAATCACTGGTTTTGACTAAGACTTCCATTTCGGCCGTCTCGTCTCATCTTCGTCTTAAATTCGTCTGACGCAGTGTGTTGACAACTATTTTATTGCGTAAGACGAATGCAAGACGAACTGAAAGGCGAACGAAGACGACTAAAAAAATCTAAAATAGGCAGATCGGAAAAAAAATCGAATAGCATTCTATTTGAGAATTCGTGTATTATAGCTTTCCGATGAACAAGTCACAAAGCTAAACTTAGCGGATGAGTAGATAGTCGGACGTGGCTAATTGAGGTGAGAAGACAAAACTGTGCGAGAGGGGATGTGGGACAAGCGGGTTCCGTGTGCCCCGGATAAGCCGATAATCTTCGCTTTCCTTCACTCTTCATCTTGGAAACTGTTTATTTCTGACTACTCAACAGGTGAAGCGGAGACGATGTGAATCCGTTTGCCATGGCGAACAAGAATGAACACATACTGCATTTCACAACTCTTTTATATTACTGTTGAAAATTTGCAAGATTCACATTTATTTGTATATTTATGGGGTATTTGAAAAGATTATTGAAGTCTTGTAGAATGTAGCACCTATTCAGGCACCGTACTCGATGTTGAACCATCTTTCTTTGCTTTCAGGCGAGCGATCTGTAAGCAAATAGTGAGTTGTAAGTGTCTTATGGTTTTTCCTATTATAAATTCATTAAGATGATCTATGACTTTTTACAAACCAACTGGTCGGTCCCCTAGAGATTCCCTAGGGTTCCCTAGAGCCTTTCCCTAGAGAGAAACGATTTTCTTTAATCGAAAAAGTTTTTAAAAGTTGAAGTAAGGTACCCATAAGCTTCCCAAGAAAATGGTTTATTTCCATGAAAGGTATAACTGAAATTGCGGAAATTGGAGAGATTGGGAAGCATAAACTCGAACTGTCGATCCGGAAGATCACTTTCCGACGCCGAACAGAGAGATAGGAGGGGTGACATTAGGATAGTTAGGTTCACAATGAAGCTGTAAAGAATAAGTAACTGTCACAATTACAGCACTTTCCATTCTTTAGTGGGTATGTTCCAGTAATTTAAAAAAAAACCATCTTTTGCCATTCACATTTACAGGAAAGTTGAAAAAAAACATTTGAAAGGCCATTTAAACGATTTTCTAGAATTTTCCTGCGTTCTTTGATAACAAGCAAAAAATACGTTTTTAATAACATGAACAGGGACATTGAAGGTTCACAGGTGTTGAAATTTGATGAGAATCTTCCTCGAAGGATCGGCTTGAAGGCGTTGAGTAGGTTTTGCACTTTTTCATGAACATCATAGAGCTTTTAATGGGAGATGGTCTACGGCTAGGCGGCGGCATTGTAGATTATTCCGCGGTGGTATGTAGATCGTCGTCCAGGGGAATCGCATTCAAGCAGTCGTTCAGACTTTCTAATAAAGGAAGCATCGACGTTGACTTCGAAAATGGCAAAAAATATTGCTTATTTACTTAGTCGATCCGTTATTAGCGGTGGGCGCGGATCGCAGATACCCATTTCGGATGCCTTCGCGGTGTAAGTCTCGTTGGCGTTGTTCCGTGGAGGTCAAACAATTCATTGTATTCTCCGAGCATTATATAAATTATATTTGAATGCATTAAAAATACTTCAACCCCAACTCCCAACGCCCCACGGTGACATATTTTTACAATAGTGATTCTGAAAAAGTTGAATATGTGGAATAAATAAAAGGAAAATTAAGCAAGAAATCAAAAAAAAAACTTTTATGGTACAACTCGTGCAATATATTTGTAAAAATGTGGAAAGAGCTCGCGGAGTCAACTTCCGTCGGCATTTTATTGAATTTACGATATCACATCGACTTGTTTAACTATCGATTAGCGAAGATCAAGACAGATGAGATGAACATCGTCATACGTGGAGATTTTATAGGTATTCTACTGCTCTATTTAAAGATTTAATAGTCGGTTGCTCGAACCTGACGCATAAAAATACGTTTAATTGTTTTTGATATTTATTATAGCCGTAAAAAAGTTCCGACATTTTTTCGAGCCCGCGAAAATCGGGATTTGAATTTAGAGGCTCCTTATTTTTTCTTCTGAATTTTCAGAATTAAACTGGATTAAAAGAACGAAATTGTATTAATCGTGAATTTTTTTACACGTTTCTTCGAATGTTTAAATATATCAATTTGTGTCATTTATTATTTTTTTTTTCGTTTCTTCTGATAAAAATATATCGCGCATAGCAAATGCGCTGATGAAATGGGCGGAGCCTCTAAATTCAAATCCCGATTTTCGCGGGCTCGAAAAAATGTCGGAACTTTTTTACGGCGATAATAGTGATCTCAATATGTAATATAATTTGAGATTTAAATTAACCTCTTTTTTGAGTTTTGCATTTCTTTCTTCCTGCTCAGCCACTTCAACCGCCAACTTGGAGCTGTCTGATTGTCCTTTTTCGATTGTTTCAATTGCTTTTTTCAGAATGACAGCTCTAGACGCCTGTACTCGTTCACCATTGGCATCAGGAACTACTTCTCGCAGACTTGTATACATGTCTTTAATGTTGTCACGACGTCTTCTCTCGAGAGCGTTGTGTTGTTCACGGGCGTGACGTTTTGGGTCAAACTGTCCATTGAATCCTACAGATGACGGATCGCTCGAATGATCATCTTCAAGATCGCTCATGTCAGACATCTGTAATTTCATAACTATTCCCAAGATAAAGGGAATGAGAAATTCAAAAAGCATCATGTTATTTTTTAAACGTTTAAGCGAAGAAGGTGTTCATGAATAAGCTGTTCCAAACTTTAAGAAATCGAAATTATTAGGTTGAAACATAAGAAACCGCGGTTGTCTTAGTTCATCCATATTGTTTTTGTAATAAAATATTTTTGAATGCGGTTTTGTCTATTAGAAAGAGCGTTTTATTGCGCATCGTTTGATATATAATTTGTCTATGTTTACTTTATTTTTCCACAAGAAAAAGTGTTTAGAAAATGTTTGATCAAAAATTTCGAATGCGAGTTTGCATGTGGTACGACTTTAAGCACGGCAAATCGGCTGCTGAATCTCATCGTGCGCTCTTTAAAGTATTTGGCGAGGAAGCCCTGTCTGAACGTCAATGCCAGGAGTGGTTTAAACGATTCCGAAGTGGTGACGAAAGCTTGGAGGATCATGAACATGGACATCGAGCTGAAGTCGTCGACAATGACCTGTTGAAGGAAGCAATAGAATCGGATCCGTGCCAAACAACTCGAGAGCTTGCAGAACAGTTTGGCTGCTCTCACATGACAATTGAGCGTCACTTGCATAAAATCGGCAAGACGAACAGGTGCGGAAAGTGGGTGCCACACTAGTTGAGCAATGCAAACAAGGCGACCCGAGTGACAATGGCCGGAATTCTCACTCGTCGTGCAAAAACTGGCAATTTTTTCGACTCCATTGTTACGTCAGATGAAAAGTGGATCTGCCACGACAACACAACAAGAAAACGGCAGTGGTTGGACCCCGGTGAGGCCCCAAAACCGACTCCAAAACCGGACATCCACGGAAAAAAGGTGATGCTTTGTGTTTGGTGGAACAGCAAAGGTCTTGTGTATTTTGAGGTTCTGGATTCGGGTCAAACAGTTACGGCGGACCTCTATCAACATCAATTGGACTGTGTGGATCAAGCGCTGCGACGTCAAGGTGTGGATACGGCGTCAACAAAATTTCTTCATGACAACGCCCGGCCGCATGTTGCAAAGATCACTGCACGGAAAATCGAGGAATTGGGCTGGGAAGTCCTGCCTCACCCGCCATACAGCCCTGACCTGGCGCCATCCGACTACCATCTGTTCCGGTCGATGCAGCACTCTCTGGCCGAGAAAAAGTTCAAAAACCGCGACGAGGTCCAAATTTGGGTGTCTAACTTCTTCGAGTCGCAGCCGGCCGAGTTCTTCGAGAAGGGCATCCATTCTTTGCGTGGGCGTTGGCGACAAATAGCCGATAATAATGGCGAATACCTTTTGGATTAAAGTTTTGTAATTTTGTTTTTATAATAAATTTTGTTTTTGGATCAAACCGTGGTTTCTTATGTTACAACCTAATAAATAAGGTCATTATCGAAGAAGTCGTTTCAAGAATGATGAAGAATATGGGCGCTGTATGATGGAAAAAAAACGTTTTTCTGTTTTTGCTAGGCGGCAAAAAATTAAAACAGTCATAGCCAAAAGAACTACAGTGCTCCACATAATTTTACGGGCACCCCCAAAAATCTCAAAATTTCGATTTTCTGTAATTCCTAATTATTTATCATATATGATATGAAAATACCTTTGAAAAATACAATTATGGGTCTTAGAGCGATATGAAAATAAAACTGAGCAATCGAGATTTTTCGAAAAAATGGGTGTTTTTTTTTTCCACATAATGATACAGCCACTTTCATTTTTTGTCGTTTTTTGAACTTTAAACTTGGTTTTAATCTGTTTATTTATCGTTTTTCTGCTTTCAGAAGACATGCCAAAAGGTAAACCTCTAAGCGAATATGAGTAAGGACTAATTGACGCCAAATTGGCTGAAGGACTCTCGCACCGTCAAATCTCTAAAGAAATGAAGCGTTCCCCAGATTTAATCAATCGATATGCTGCAAATCCACTTGGTTATGGTACAAAGAAGTCTTCTGGTCGGCCACCTTTCCTTTCTAAACGAGACAAGCTAAGAATTATCCGCAGAGCATCAAATTCTAATGTCACATGCTCAAAGATCAAGAGCGAACTTGGACTTTCCGTATCAGTGGAGACTGTTCGCTGCGTTCTTTCGAAGAGCAAGTTCATCAGACGCCGAAAAATGAGAAAGGCTCCAAATCTGACCGCTAAACACCGAGAAAATCGGATTGAATTTGCTAAGAAGAACCAAAAAACTGACTGGAAACAGGTAAGCATTACTGCAGCTTTCTTAAACTGGTATTTTGTTTTCAGATTATGTTCAGTGATGAGAAGAAATTCAACTGCGATGGACCAGATGGCTACCGTGATTACTGGCATGATTTGAGAAAAGAAAAACTGCGGTTTTCACGTCGAAACTTCAAAGGTGGAGGAGTGATGGTCTGGGCAGCAATCAGTTCCCAAGGCAAAGTCAAACTTTGCTTTGTACCAAAGAACATGGACGGTTGCCAATATCGATACGTGATAAGAAGAGATCTCATACCATTTATCCGTCGGAATCGCTCTAAAAATTTCATTTATCAGCAGGATGGAGCTCCATGACATCGGGCTCGACGCACAATAAAGTGGATAGGAGACCGTGGAATTCCGATTCTCGATTGGCCGGCCTGTTCCCCTGACATAAACATCATCGAAAACGTCTGGGGATACATGGTACGGAAAATCTACGACGGAAACAAAATTTATGCGGAAATTCCATCCCTCAAAAAGGCTATCATTGAAGCATGGCAGAAAGTGGACCAACAGCTGCTCGACAATCTTTATTCGTCTATGGATGACCGAATTTTTGAAGTTGCTCGACAGAATGGTCGTCCCATCGATTATTAATCATCTTTCGTCTGTTATTTTCTTTTTTTTTTACAGTTTTGAGCAAGCGGCCGTATTATTTTGTGGAAAATTTTTTACCCTTTTTTCATAAAATTTTGGTTTTTTTCTGATGTGTGAATTTTAAGTGTATTTTAAGTTTCTATCATGAAACACCTACTAAAAGCCCATAATTCTTCAATAGAAAGCATTTTGGTTGAAAAGCCAGTTTTCGAGAATTCGAACATTTTTGGGGTGCCCGTAAAATTATGTGGAGCACTGTAGTTTCCTAGAAGTTGTTCCAAGTTTTCTCGCCACGGTCAATGCGTTTTATCAGAGATCTTCGGAATGACTTCGTTCTTAAGGTTAACATAAGGCAAATAAACAGTAGTCATCTGGAATGTGCTATCCGAGAGAATTGAACGAAACCCACACCACATCGGAAAAAGATTCATAGCACAGTTACGAGGGTCCTGTGAATTAATGAAAGTTATTGATAATGATCAGAAAGACATGGAAAACGACCACCTTTTAAGGAATACATCTGCAATTAGACACAAATATTTGCTGAGGTCGATATTTCAAAACGAATATAAAATGGTAAGGCAACCCATGATTAAAACTTGAATTACAAGATTTTCGAGTGATTCAGAGTTTAATTCAACAGCTAAGGGAATAGCAAAACGGTTCTATGATAAACGACTGCAAATCCAAGACGGTATCGCACTGAATTAAAAATATAGAAACTTATGGCAGATAAAATAGCACGGAGCAATATAATGGCAACACCGAAATAAATAGATCATGGCAAAAAAAAATGTAAAACCGGGTTACGTTAAGAATATCACAATTCTAATTTTTGAGAAAGACATAACTTAGAGAATAATACATTATAAACACAAGAATCAATCGTAAATATTCAGTTTCTTCTTTTGCGTGAGCTATTTTTCTCCTTCTTCTTCTTCCAGCGTTGACCTTGCTCGGTGCCACCACTAGTTTTCGGCTTGTCGGGCTTGTGTGGCTTGTCCCCGGGTGGATTAGAAGAAGTTGATCCGGAGACTCTATCTTCCGAGAGGTTAGTGAAGCGAGCGGCACTGAGAATGATCAATGTAAATGCAGACTGAAGCTCCCATGGTGAAGATACAAGGTAAAGGAAAACAGGAGTCATTCCATAAGTAAGCATGAACATGGCGTCAGGGCGGCGTTCACCATTGGCGCCACTAACAAGACCCAACATATAAATAGTACCCGCATAGAACGATGGCTGATACTGTAGATCGTAGAGAGCAACAGTGTCAGTCGTGAAAAATGGCACACCAACAAGTTTCATGAAGTAAGGAACTAGGGCAGGTACGACAAGAAAAACCGTTTTTGGGTGATGATGCTGAAATTTAAAAAATTTGTGTGAATTTCATATTCTATTCTTACATAGGCAAGAAGAATTATCAAAAAAATTGAGCCCTCATTGCTGGCCATAATCGTAATAGCTGAACCAATAAAAAAGAGTCCATTCATCAGCTTATCATCGCGAAGTGCTAAGTGTCCTCTACGAATGAATTTCAATCGGGAAAGAATCAGCCAGTCAATTACAACGCAAACACCTCTCCACGCAAGAGCTATGATGTATCCAACTGTCAGTGGGAGAGATAATGCATCTGAGTCACTCGCGAGCCCCATAATAATTGCAGACATGAAGACCGAATTTATCACAAGGCCAGCTATGGCCTTGGGTGCCGAACGCCAGCGGACCAAAACGCCATAAAAAACGCACACAGGAATAACAGTTCCAAAAACTTCTGGAAGATGGGAGAATGTGATCTGAACGAAAATATTATCAAAAAACCGTATATAAACCAACCTCGTATACGCGTGCGATATTCACTGAGGTAGGGTATGAAATTGCAATATCAACCTTGCAAGGAGGCATAACATCCAAAAGGAGGTGAACCTTTTCTCCTTGCACGGCGCGATAGATCCATGTTTCGACGAGGCCATTTGTAGAGTTTTTGAACCCCATCAGCGTTTCATTATAGCGTACAGTTGTTATCGAGTTCACTGAAAAACGAAAATGTATCTAGATAATTTTATAAGATATTTATGTTTGAGAACTAAAAACTTATACTAGGACTGATACGGGAACTCGAAATTCTGAAGAGGATATGTTTACTATACAATTGAACTACATATTCAAGTTTATTGATTTCAGAGGAAATTAAATTAATTTACTCACTTTGTGGGTTTAAGACAAAAAATATAGCATGTGATAAGTTAAAATGTAAGTAGACCTGGCATTTCAGTTACTTAAGCTGTTCACTAGAATTCATAAAGAACTGTACTCGTCGTGATGTTATTTTTTTTTCTTGGTATAGAATTTTAGACAGAAAGAGCTTCTAAAATATTTAATATGATGTGACAAACAAAATATTTTAAATGATTCCTTAGTAAGAATTAGTTTTCGCTCGTTTTCAGATTATGACTTCAACGTAGAAAAAGCGAATAATTTGTCTTCCTATTCGAGTAAATTGAAAAAAGAACTAGATTGGTCAGAGACAAATAAATTCAGAAAATCTTTTTTGTTTGAAGAGAAAGCCAAAAGGGAATTCAAGTTTTCAAAATTTTCGAGTTTCTTTGTCTGGACTATTTCATAATTTTTCCAATTGGAATCCTACTCCGAATTTCATTTTGGAAGCGACTTAAGTTAATGTCACTTCTGATACATACGATATTAAAGAATACTCTCGCCGCAATGTTATTAAATTTGTTTCTTGAACAGATTTTTATAATGAAAATCTTCTTACATATCCAAGCCTAATGCAAGTTTTGAAATCGTCAGGCATTGAAAATATGGTTATAGGGAATCAACTTTGCATAAAACCGATAAGTTCAAATGCCACCGTGATTTGTATAGCATCTTTTTATAAACTTTCTGGTATACTTACAACACGAAGCGTTCGCTCTCACCAGAACAGCATCAAATCGATTGGCTGTTAAAACTAAAGCAAACTGTTTCTCGTTCAACTGAAAGCCGTTATATATCTCATTCACTCGAATTTGTTTTGATGGTATATCATTGATATGGCGAACTAGACCAGCGCGTTTGAAATTTTGCTTAGCTTCCTGTTCGTAAAAATTTTGAACAATTTCGCGTCCAGTTCGTAAATCTCGGTTCTCAGCATAAGACCAGAGCAGTCTCGAAACATGACGAACAAACTCGTTGCACCAGAGAATTGAACGATGATCCGCGGCAAGATCTGGAACGCCATAAATAGACCAAAGAGGGCGATGTGTAACCTAAAATATTTGGTACTATTGCGAGCCCTCGAATCGAAAAATGACCAAGTTCATGTTAAGTGGTCAAAAAACTCACATTTGGCATTATGGACCATTCATCATAAACTTGATAATCTTTAAGACCAGCGGTGTAAGCTACAACCCCGATATGCTTCAAAGTACTGCTCTGTAACGTGAACCACTGATCCTTCAGAGATATGCTGTGTCTTAGGGAGAGCCAATCGTTCATAATAGCTGAAACAAAGGAAATGTCACGGGATACGTTCGGAATCGCATACTAGTGATCAGCGCTGGCTTATAACATTTCATTTTCTTATAAATTGAAATAATAATTTGATAGGGAAAACTCGCAAATTGTAGATTTCGATGAGTTCCATAAATTTATAGAGGGAACATCGATATAATGTACCTTATATAAAATGTAAATCATTTGTAGCCGGGTTGATAACATAGCCCGGAATCTGACGGGAACGTTATAATCCAGTTGTTATTTGCTTCACAAATATAATACAATATTTCTTCGATGAACAAATCACGATTTGCGACTTTTTCGAACCATTATGATAAATTAAAATGATAATTATAAGCTTTACAGTTCAGCGCGGATCATAAGTTGCATAATTTACGTTGGTGGTTAATCGGCGCTCCTTTGGTTATAATGAGTTCAATGTCATTCTGGAATTCAGAATGAATCGCAGCATAAAGAGCGACCATTCCGCCATAGGAGTGCCCGAATAATACAATTTTCCTTTTGACACTCAACATAGATTTAATTTTCCGAATAGCTTCCATCACATATTCAAGCTGGCGAGTCACCATGTTTCCATTCAGAAATGTCATCTCATCGTCAAAATCTACAGCAAAAAATCGGAAAGAAATAGAAGAGCGTCGCATTTCCGTTTTGTTCTGCATTACAGATGCCAATGACCGTATCTGCTTGCCAGAACCCTGGCTCCCCGGAATAAAAAGAACTGGGATTTGGCCAGGTTCAATTACGATTCGATTCAACCAGTAATAACCTTCATTGTACACGAAAAAGCTGTATCTATTCGAAGAAGCGAATGGCAATTTAATATTCTGTAAATCTAACATTAGCAAGTATTTAAAAAACTTATAAAAACAAATTCTATGTTCATGTTTAAATAACATTTTTACTGTAATTAAAATAATTTACAAAAAAGTTGCGAGTTTCTTTGAATCAATTGTGCCCATTAAAATTTCACCTGGAATTGTAACTCTCTGTACATATATGTCATTGTACATGAATCTTCAGAGTGAATGAGAATGTGTAGATAAGTACCGAATCCTAGCATTGCTAAAGCCACTGTGGCGATGAAGCAGAGGGAGAGACCTTCCGCAATGACGAAAGTCTCTCGTTGTACGCGTTCCTTTGTCATACCCGTTAACATTGCTCGCCAAAATCTAAAAGTATAAACGTCAGTCCTGAAACACGTACCGGTACCAGGTATTGCTAAGTGAAATAACAACAGAAGATAGGAAATAACTGGAATTTAAAAGATACGCTTATAGTAATATTGTTTCATTATTCTCCTTTTTTTTCTAAAATGGCCACATGAAAATGGGAGAATCAATTCATTCGAGACATCCTAAACTTAGCACAATTAGACACCGGCAAAATACAGAAGCAGCAAAAAAAAGAAAATCGTTTCTCTATGCTGATATACGTGTAATGAACGTGCACTAAAATCCAATTTCCTCATTATGCAGGAACGCATATCCACACAAAAAATGGGTCTTGATTCAGCACTGAACTGAATTGAAAACATATCGTGGGAGGATCTTCTAAACAGTAAAATTGGTGCGCCTTCAATTTTTTGAACTTGCGGACCAATCCGCCATACATTTTCATACATTTAAATGGACTCTTGCATAACAAGAAATTGCAGTTTAACGCAGACATTAACTACATGCATATTCCCATTAGTGTTAAAAAAATGTTGAAATTTAGTAAAATAATAATGTAGACTGAAACGGAGCCTTAAATAACTGGGACAGATGTGTATTGTACAAAAATAATTATGAAGTGTTAAATCGAGAACAATGATGAACTCGATGCGAAGCTCTGTTTTCAAATGACGAAAATGATATGAAGGTCTAAAATGAAAACGGTTTTTGAATTACTGGATTATGTAGAATCCTTTCGATGGTATCATCGATAATGTTGCGAGGCTGACAACTGGAATATTCTTCAATAGATGGAGCTGCTTCTGAGTCGTCATAAAATCTTAAAACAAAACAAAATGAGTAGCACTTTAAATAACGAAATGTCACCTATTAAGGATCATGTAGGCCTTCGCGTGTATATCAACACACTGGCTTTCACATAAGAATTCCAGCTTCTCTCGAAACCCTATTTCTTCGAGTTTGACTGCCACAGGATTGGAATTGTCCGTAGACAAATTCATTTCACCAAATTGAAGCAAAGAATTAATTGCATCAAGAATCTGAAGATTACTATCATATTAAAAAAATCAATTTATACAACGTACGTATGAAACCAGAGATACATCCATGCATGTCAGCAAATCAGTGAAGGCAGAAAGCATTCCTAGTTCTATGACATGTGAGAGATGATTGGGGTTTGAAGAAGAACAACAATGGCACATGACAAAAGCAGCTTCTTTTCGGGAACGATACTCTGCAGCTTCCATAACCCGCGCAACTTCGCGCAAAACTCCGGACTCTAACAGTTTATCAATAATATTCTCTCCTTCGACACATATGTTGGAAATAATAAAACATACTTCTTGGGACATGTAGCTCACATTCACAAATCCTCTTAAGGCTTCCAACAACCCTGCATCAATCATTTCTTCGGTGAAATAACCAGTAGCTTGAATTATGGAACTTATTCCGCATTTCACTTTTGGACGAGCGTTTCCTTTGTCGTTTTTAAGGTTTGCAACGAGCATTGAACATAATCTTAGCTCTCTCATGTAATCGTATATAGGCGGCCAGTCGGAAAGAGAAGCACAAGCTGTAGCCGCATCGGTTTGAACCATTGTGTCTGACGACATGATTCCTACAGCGACAATATCCAGGAGAGGGGCTACTTCGTCAACGTGAGGACTGTACTTGTCTAGTTTCTCACAAAACAATGAAACGAGCCACATTAATGAGCGATGGAGAATTATACTCATTTTAGTGGAACTAACATCAATCAATTCAGGAACGATTGCACAGTCTAGAGCTAAGTTTCTATAACTTATACTCCGAATAATGAAACAAGCGACAGACTGAAACGCATCGCATAAAACTTCTTCGTTATTCACATTTGATGCAATACTGTGTACGAGAGAAACAATGCACCTGTCATCAGTGGAGGACTTCTCGTATTTATATACATTAATATTACTGATAATCAGAAAAACTTCAGATATCAACTTTCGAGTATTTTGGCTTAGACTTCTAGAATGTTTTTAATTATTATAGCAATCGTTATTTATTTTAACTCACCGATTACAATATAAATCTGAGAGTTTGCGGAGCACCTGAGCTTTCACTAGGATACGAATTGTCCACACTTGGTTGTTCACATTTTCATAAAGTTTCATCAATGCTTCATAAATAATCGTTTCATCCATGCTCTGTAAACCGTCAACAGTGGCTTTCAGCAATTCTGAAGTTTCCTCAATGCTGAGAGACTGTTGAGCAACTATCATCCGGTTTCTTTCGAACCGTTCGTCTCTGTGAGTTTTTCTTATCTTCACTTCATCTTCTCTACGCTTTTTGCGCAATTCATTTTGATCTTTTGCTAAAAATAATTTATGGTTTCAAGTTTAGGATTCGAGAGCTGACAGTTTGATTTGTACAGCCTTGAGCGCCCTTCCTGAATCCGGCGACCTTCATCTCCCATTTCGTGAATGGTTTTTTGAGCAGTCTGGAAGGAAATAGTTGTTATTTAAATTCAAGAAGGAGGAATTCTGAGGAAGAGAAGAACAAGCTCTGACCCACCGAGAGCCTTGATTGCACGTGATTTTTTATTTAAACGACTTTTTTTATTATTCTGAACCGAATTTAGATTGTGGGCATCACCACTTGGCATCAACGTCGTGGCATCAACACCACGACGGACGTGGAAAGATAAAGTGTTTGAGACTAAACATTGAGTCGACCCAAAACACGGAAATGCCTCATCAATAATGGTAGAAACTCCAAGAGGCATGTTTGTTTGCGGTGCACTTGCGGAAATCTCGCGCGGAAAATGCTTGTGGATTTACGAAGCACCGCCTACTTTTTTCAAGAAGTATTTTAAGACTTCTGCACGCATTATATTAAAGAAAACAACAGAGTTTTTTTTTTAATAATAAATGTAGTAAAGTAATAAAGAATCAAGGCAATTAGATAAATGTTTTCTATTCCAGACAGCAGACATACCCGCTGTTGCACCGTGTATCAGCCGCTATTCCACGAGAGTGCGTTGGTGCGCGTTTACTCAATTTTATCTTTCCTTCTCTTTTCTTCTATTTTATATTAAACATTTTTAAAAAATATTAAAAACCAAATTTGTCTCGCAGCTGTTCAGCCTGCTCATTCTTATTCGAGGCTCCGAAGTCTTAAATTTGTTTTTTTCACAATGCTCCTTCGCACATATCATCGCCCTGTAACCACGTTACATTATTGCTGTTAGTTACTTGAAAGAATTTTTTGAATCAAATAGCTCGCAATCGAGTTTTTAAAAAATGTATAAAACTTTATTTTTCTAACTAAGCGAATTTGTGAGTAGCTCCTCAAATACACAGCTGGAAAACTGAATACCTCCGTGACATCTTAATGTCTCAAGGACGAAGTCTATAACAAACTGATTTGAAACAAACGCACAATAATTTGAAATTCGTCTTTGGTAAAAATTGAAACGTGGACAGACAATTCCGTTTACTTTACTTTTCTCTGTTGAGAAGCTCGAGTAACAACTGCTCGAAATCACCAAACATCTTCCTTCCGAGGATCTAAAATAATAATCTTTTAAAAATTAATTCTAAAAGTTGAATATGCCATGCTCACTAAATTGCGCTGATTCCTTTCTATTTCTGTGATTTCTTCTGTTAATCCATTTATTATGATAAAAATTCAAATCGCAGTTTCACTCGCTATAAACGTCAAATTCTGTTGTCGTTCGTCACTGAAATCGTTATTGGAATCCATGCTTTCATTACGTTGGTGATAGTGTTTTAAGAAATTTCTGAAAAAGTGAATAGTTAACATCGCCTTCGCCATTATTCTCAATTCTCAATAGTTAAATTCTCAATTCATTCTCAATTATTTCTATCCAGTCGTGAGTGTTCGCTTACTTTCACCCCCGATTGCGCTTTTCCCTAAGTGTAGGAAGATTTTTTTCGCTGTTTTCTAGATGTAAATTATTTCCTACTGTTTTCACAACTCCGTCTTCCTCCGTCTCTCAATAGCGACAAAGAAGGGATTTTGAAGAAATCACTATTTGCTTCGGAACATCTTAATATCTTAACAACATCACGTCTTCATCGCTAGCATAATTTTCAGAGCAACAAATCATGAGCTATGGCTCTGTCGTTGATCCCTCGTTTGAACTTCTAGACCCGTGTCCGGACATCCACGCGCTATTCACACAATTTGATGCACGGTGAGCTCATAATAAATGAAGTATAATGTACATCAAGTTTTTGGTAGATTCTTCGACGGATCGCTTGCATGTTGCGAAGTTAAATGGAGCCCCCGCATGTATTCGTAAGTGCAAACAAGGCTCATTGTGGTCGTTTCTTTCTTGACTGCTAAGCAGAAAATAGAAATAAGGCAACCACACCCTGATTTAAAAAATGTAATTTTCTTTTTTTTTAGATGTGCTGGCATTTGCTCGTATGAGGTGCGTGGTCGGCTTGGAGGTCTTTGTTCTATTCGTCTAAGTAAACCATTACTCAAACTAAGACCGAGAAAAGACCTCGTAGAAACATTACTAGTATGTTGCTTTTTTACCTTTTCATTAAGCTTCCAACGTTCTTCATTTAATTTCAGCACGAAATGATTCACGCATACCTGTTTGTGAAAGAGCGAAATAAAGATCGTGATGGGCACGGACCTCGATTCCAGGAACATATGCATAGAATTAATCGAGCGGGAGGAACGAACATCACAATATATCACAGCTTTCATGACGAAGTTCGACTCTACAAGCAACATTGGTGGCGTTGCTCAGGTCCGTGTAAAGATCGACGTCCGTTTTTCGGATACGTGAAAAGAACCTGCAATCGACCTCCAGGTCCAAATGACAGATGGTGGAGCCAGCATAGACTAAACTGCCAAGGTTAGAATTTTTTCTAATTACATAAAATAAATATTTAATTTATTCGAAAATTGAGTTATGACTATTTGAGGGTTGGATTAGCACTCCATCAGATTTTTTTTCGGAACTGCAAAAGTTTAATTTGCATACGAATGGCAACTTTCATTACTTTAAAAATCCTTTAATGTCATGTTTAATCAAATAAATATATTTCAGGCGATTTCATCAAGGTGAAAGAACCGGATGGCTTTGGCAAAAAGAAAACGAAGAAGCCAGACAGTGCAACCATCATGAGGTCTAATGGAACAACTTCCAAGAAAAATGTTGCTAGACCCAAAATGACTCTTGATGACTTCTTCCAAAAGAATGGCAGAGTTAGTATAAAGTCTCCTATTAAATCCGTTTCTACATCCACTGTAATCCCATTCACCGGAGCTTCACAAAAACTCGGAGGATCTTCTAGTACATCAACACTTTTCACCACATCTTCTGCTGGTGGAGTCAGACTCGGTGGAACCTGTACAACTAGTCGTCTTCTTCAACCTGTTAATGCTTCTTCCCGATCACCATCTTCTCCGGAGATCATTTGTATCGACGACAGTGAAGATAATCAAATGCCGAACGATGAGAATGATGAATTAGAAGTATCATTTGTTCTTTCTCCAACCACTGTTATTTGCCCCTCATGTAACACGGAAGTAGTCGAAAATATGATTCATGGGCATCTAGACTATTGTCTCGCATGAATACTCAAATTTTTTGTGCGTCATATACTAATTTCAAATGTACTCATGTCAAAACATTACGGTTAAACAGTTCTGTCATTCAAACTGTTTATGAAGTTTTATACTTTTTGTTCTTAATGAAACTGTAGTTAAAAACTGTACAACTTGGCGAAAGGCAAGAGTATGTGTACTTGTGTCTATGATCGGGAATTGGAACGAAGAGGGGAGAAGTATAGAATTTAAATAAAAAATAAATATGGAAAGTATTTAAAATTGGAAGAAAGGTCTTGATCCAAATCATAATACACCCAGCTTCCTTAATTCTTCCCTCTGTCTTTCCAATTCAGCGTCGTTCGCCATTAAACGATCGCGCCTTTCGCGTGTCAGTGTTCCGTATCTGAAAAGTTCTCCATTGACTAGAATACCAAAAGTCACGTACTTTTCATTCTCTGTGGATGTTTTTACAACTGGAGTTGCAGATATGATGTTCGGTCTTTGCGGTGCTGGAATTCCCGAAGTATGAGCAGTTGGAGGGGACGAAACATCCCTTGTTTTTCTTAGCTGTCCCTTCTTTTCTTGATATAACCGGCTCCAAACGTTTTCGTTCTAAAAAATGCGTACATTTATTAACTCGAAAACATCATCTGGAATTAAAGGTGCTACTCAGGTAATTCGGGGCAGGCTCCCATACCCCTCTCAGCACGTATGCATCGTTGCAGCGACACATATGCCCTAAATTTCCTCAGTAAATTGAAGGCTGTGAATTTTAATAGTTTCGGTGATAATTTTGAAGAGGTTCTTCTCAGACAACCCGAATTTTCTCTTGTTTCCGAGCACCCAATTCAGCATATATAGTCCGGCGTTTCGGCTTAGATGTAAGCCATTTTCAAGAATTTTGGTTCAAATTCCTATAATAATTGAAATATTTGAAGTAGAAAGACAAATAGAGTTCAAAAGTAACGCGGAAAATAGTTCGAAAAATATATTTAAAATAAAATCGATAATTTGAGAATTCAGATACATACATACTACATTGCCAAAGCTCTTCTTCTCGTAATGTTTCTTTCCAGATCCAATATTTCTGTGGAAATATTTATTGCAGTTCTCACTGATGAGAATGCCGTTTCGAATGTTTTATCATCTCACTTCTATCCACCGAATTATTTCCCTCTCTACCTCACAGTTTTCAATTGTTATAGGTATTATATTCAAAATTTTAGAAAATGGCTCAAACATCGGTTTATTTATGGTAAACAAAGTGCTCGAAACCTAAGTCTGAGAATTATCTCTTCGCAATGATCACATTAATGGCTCCCCAAAAAGCAAAAAATATTTCACTAACAAACACGATTAATATTAATAGTTTTTGACCGATATCTCATCGCAGCCCTACAAAAATCGATTTTCTAGAAACTGCTTCACGCTACACAATTCGTGTGTCAAAAAGCCACTCTATTCCCTCCGAAAATCCTTAATTTTTAAATGAATGCTCTGATATTATCATACCTTATCAGCACTGTGGCTCCTCTGTGTTAAACTCTTTGGTAGAGCAGGCAACTTCCTTTCTAAAACTGGAGTTTTTATGCTATCTGCTCTTTTTGGGATACGTGAAATTCTAGCCTCCGTAATTTCCGGACCTTTCGCATCATCTTCTTTCGCCGTCACTGGAGGTATTTCGATTATTCTCTCCACTACAGTTTTCACGGGAGGTGGTGTCTTTGTTTGCGTTTCCATCTCCTTTCTAACTGGAATTGAACTGATTGGTGGTGGAATCGGTGTTTTCTGTGTTTCAGTTTGAGTTGGCTTAGTTTCAGCCCCAATTTTGCTGGTTTGAGTTGAATCTTCCACTAGCGGGGCAGTCTTGGGACTTGTTGCTCTGTTAACTTTTGGTGAAGGAGGTGGCTTGTGAATCGGAGATGGAGACTGAAAAATTAAAAAAAAATAGTACCTTCCCTATTAACAAACAGAATATTCTAACGTCCTCCCTTCACTTCAGTGCCCCTGTGAGCTTCCCGGACTAGATTTTCGCATGTACAGTGTGTATGGACTTAATAATACCACTCTCTGATTTTTGATGTTGTTGAAACCTAGATCACTATGAAATAATAATATGGGTTAGGTCAAAGCTTTAACTTAATAATACTTACGTTAAAAATAATATTAAAGCAGCCACATCTCTCTCCCTCTTCTATGAAATAAATTCTTGGCTAAAATTCCAAAAAAACCGGAAGAAATACTTTTTAAAAGGTCATACTGAAATTTTGAGAAGCGATTTAATATTTCTAAATTTCTTGGAGATGGATTCCTCGAGAAAAAGATTGACATATCGGACGACCCCTTGAGATGGTCCGACTCTGCGAAAGGAAGTCTCAATACATCGAGAAAACCTGCTGATTATTTCTTGAACCATCATCGCCCAAGATCGCAAGGCATAGTTAGCTGTAATTTGCTCTTACGCATAACGGATCAACTATTAATAATTATCCTAAGCTAGTAAATATGCTAAATAATTTTTAAATATAGATTCCAGATTCCTACCCGTGAAATAATCTTTCTCGGCTTTGGAGGTAGCTCGATGCAATGCTCCAGCTTTCTCGCCGGTGGCGGTGTTGGTGATTTGGCTTTGTCAAATATAATATCAGTGATTTCAATTCTCTCGCTCAACGTCTTTTGAGTTCCATCGCTTGCTGTACTCTCACGGCAGTCTGATGCTCCATCACTACCATAGTCACTGCTATCCATTCTGCTGTTATCTGCATCTCGAGATTGGCTACTGTCGTCGGCACATGTGGTGGAGTCAGGTTCGACTACCTTCTTTTCAGGTAGCGCATGTTTCTGTTTAGAATCAGCTGATGTGCATCTTTGAGGAGTGATAACGTCTGACGCTGGAGAGGTGATGGTGCCAAGGGGATTGAAATGAACATGAGTTAGAGTGTTGCTACGGAACAACGGATGGTATCTCATTTCTTTTTCTAAAAAAAATAAAGTTGATAACAGAAAAATAGCATTAAAAAAGACTACCGTCATCGCTATCACTGGCGGATGCAGAGTCTGAAAGCTTCCTTTCCAATTCGAGCTTCACCTGCAAAAATTAAGTCAAAATCAATCGTATTCCCTATTAGTCTACAAGGGTTTAAGCCTACATTGATTCGGAATTTTTTCAGGATTGCAGAATATTGTAATGCGGCTTTATAGTTAAGTACTTACCTTGTACGGAGACGAATAACTGAGCAAAGTCACTGCATCTTCATAAACCATATTCTCGAAGCTTATCGTCAATGACTTGATTTTATCTCCAACCAAAATGTTTCCACACTGCTCTGCTATACCCTTTGAGATTATTTCTTTAACAAATATTCCCTCATTCATGTTTCCTTGAATATTGAATCCAAGACCTCCAATATCTTCACCACGGAGCTGAACACCCACCCTACCCTCTACTTCATTCAGAAATTCCATTGAGTATGCTTTTTGAGTTCCAGCATTTTCCGTTTTTCGTTTTAATTTGAACGAATCTATCATTGTCATTTTGTCCTTGTTGATTGATTTCGGAGCATCACATCCTCGGTCTTCTACGTCACATCCTTGATTTGCATACGCTGATTTTTCATCTGTTTCTCGTACAGTGCCTACAATGCGAAAAGCAGAATTAACGAAGATCAGATTGATGAGAAAAGAAGGACTCACTGGGTCTTCTATACCAAACATATAGAATCAAGCCCAACGCAGCTGAAATCAAGAAAGCAGCTGCAACAGATCCAAAAATAACTCCAAAAAGCTGTCCTCGACTAAGACATGTTTCGTCGGCAAATACTGTAGGCACCAGGAATAATAGAAGAAGACATCGTGTAGGTTGGCCACCCATGATGCTATGTGGAAAGAAGCTGTAAATGGAATATAAGCTTTCGCCGAAAAATTGTTGAAGAAAAAACGAAAAAAAGAAACGATTGGTAGTACCAGGAAGGTTGCGGTTCGGCGGTTTCTCGTAACGACTTTTTCGAGAAATTATCTGCGCTAAATCTGTGAGGAAATAGTGTAGACAAACAGGAAAAATGTGAAAAAAGAGGGAACCATGCGGGAAAATAGATGGAAAATGTAGAAAGATGAGGATATGCCAATAGCACCGCGAATTTTGTTCCAAGGTTGTCTTTAAAATAATTAAATCTTTATAAGAAAGCTCATGAAACTCATGAGAATCCACATTACTTAAATTCATTTAATTAAGTATTTTAAAATGGGCCCACTGTGAGGATGCACTCTTTAGAAGTTGCTCATCTAATTTCGCGCATAGCTCATTGATTTAAAGAATATCAGTTCACCATGATGATTCTCATCTGTAAGAAGTATTAGTTACAAATTACTCAATTTGTCAGATATCTGAAGTCCGAAACGGAACGAGAATCCAGTCTTATCATTGGGATTCGGGAACTTGGAAATCAGTCAAATCAATGTCGCAACGTTCCGCAATGAAATCGTAAATTACGAGGAGAAAGTTTTCAATGTTGAAGGTGATAGGTCAATTGAAATGGACGGAATTATTAACTTGCTGATAAACGAAATGCGCTATTAACTGTTCTAGCTGGATAGCCCGTTACCAAGAAACACAGAAATCCTGTCAAATCTATCATTTAGGTGCCGCCGGTTGAGCACACTTGAAACTTTCAGACACAGTAACTTCTGAAAATCTAGAAGACTGAGAAAGATGTCGATGGCTAACGGAATTTTGAAATGTTTCTAATTGGAATACTGTCAATGTTCTATGGTGGTTAGTGCGCCGAACATATCGCAAATTAAAAGTAAAACGGATGATGAAGCGGTGAATAAATTAAAATAAAAAACGATAACGACAAGAGAAAATGTGGATAATTGGCGGTTTGCCGTTTTCCGTTTTTCCACCTCTACTCCACACCACTATTTTATAGTCAAACGACTCTGTTTCAGTTTTTTTTTTCATTCTTGATCCACGGTAGAATTGTACGATGATACACAGGATACGGAGATATCTAAGAGTCTCCATGTAAAGGAATATACGGAAAGTAGGAGAGAGCGGAGTGACCTTGGGTTAGGGAAGCAGCCGGTGAACGAGATGACGACGACACATAGGGGGATAGTGATAAATATTTGAGGCGGGAGGAAGATTTTCCGTGCGGAATGAATAAGAAGAAGAGGAAAAAGTGGGGAGAACAGTGGAAAGCGAAACTGTTGATTTATAGTATTGTATCAAAGTGTGAGAAACAGGAGATATTAATCGAATCTGATATCACATTATTCCAATTACTAAAAGAATTGCCATTTGTTTTTGTGGCGCTGGTCAAACTCTAGGCATGTATACCCATATACCGCGCGGTATAAGTCGCCTGAATGTGCAAGGTGGCGATGCTCGATTGAAGCGTCATAATTTTTTTTCGGTTATTTTTTTGTGGAGATCTTTTGGGCTAAATGCCCCCAAACGTACAACGAGTATCTATCCGGCTGAAGACGATGAAAACTCCGTGAATTGAGTTTTGAATCTGTTTAGAGAATTCTTGCACGAGCTGGAGCATCAGTAGAATCCTGTTGTACAATCCTTATACTAATTCCAAAGAGTTCCTGTGTCCAAGTCGGCAATCCTGTGTCCTAAATCTTTCCACACTGTCACATTTTGTATCGTGTTCCGTGCAGTGCACTAACAGCGCCGTCTTGAGAGTATTGATATACATAGGTATAATTGATCGGGGAGATCTTCTAGGTCAAATGTCCCCAGACGTCATAATCGAGTGAATTCGAATCCTGGTACCTATCCGGCTGTAGACGAGGAAAGCGCCGCGAGAAAATTGTTTTTTCACAAGTCTTGAGCAGTCTTGCACGAGATGGAGCAGCAGCAGAATCCTGCTGTAAGATCCCAAAACCTTTTCACAAAGTTGCTGAAGCTGACGTGGGGTGAGAAGGTTTCTTTAGTATTCTTGCATTCTCTTGCGTGATCGATCAATTTGACTGTTTTTAAGTGCTTTGTCAGAGAACAACAGTCTGTGTTCTTTTTTTTAAAGAAGAAGATTCCATGAATTTTTCATACGGAGAGCTTTGATTTTTCTCCAAGCGACATATCTTTCTTGAAATCAACAGGGGACCATCTTCAGTTTTCTCCCCCAATGATCTCCGTTTCATTCTTTCTCATTCTTCTCTGGGTGTTACGTCTGATTCCCACTTTGAAGACTTTAGCGTCTTCTAGAGAGGTCGCAGTCTCCTATAGGCGTCTTGTCCAGTGTTCCAAGACTTCCGAAGCTCTTCTTACCATCATCTTGTTCACTCCCAAATTCACAGAACGATGTTTGAATTTCTGATACCTCTGCGAAGAATGCTGTCAATAAATGCACCTTAAAAATGAAAAACACGATATGACATTATTTATATGTAGGTGAAATTTTTTGATATTTTTTTTGTAGGTGAAATTTTTAATCAATATTTAAAAATAATAAATCCAATAATTAATGCTTCCATAGCGCAAGCGTTTTGTGCGTGCGTTCAATCGCGCTTCATGCGGATCCGCGAGTGCATTAACGATAAGTTTTGGTTTGAATCTGAAACTAATAAATCGAAAAAGAAACGGAGAAGGGTACAGAGAAAAGTTTAATTCTTTTGCGTCAACTTTAGTTCTCACGTATTAGATGATAAGGTTATACTATAAGTGAGTAATATGGCAGATATGTTGGCTGAGCTGAGTATTACCAGCAGAACAGCGTATAGTTCTCAGGAAACAACGGCTTCTAAGCTCCATTTTGTATAGATGATAGCAAAACAGCAAAAGAAATATGCGAGCTTAAAATACATTAAGTATACATGAAATTAATTACAACATAACCATCGGCTCTTTCTACAATACTGGTCCTCTGGTCCTACGGTATCACTGAGTGAGCATCCTAACTAAAAGTAAGAAGTTTTAAATTTCTGAATTGTCATCAACAGATGGTTATAAATCAGAATAAGCCAAGAAGCGGTTCGAATGTATCAGCGAAGCGTGACGAATTCGAAATCGGGATCCCGCCATTCAGAAAGCAGTGAGGGAGAGGGTGAGAGATATCGGTCGCGCTGTAGGACGCAGTAATCCTATTACACAATCCACCATACATGTCCCAATTTCCCAGATACCTACTTTCCATTATCCCCCCCCCTCCCTTCGTTGCCCGCCCCCAGCGGACGACGGCGCAGAGGCTCAGATCCTGTAGTTGCCTTTCTGCAGAGTATTTATAGAATTTAATTGCTCGAGAAATCGTTATTCGTTTTTTATAACATCTAGTATTCCAGAAATAACATTAGGATAACCCTTCACATATTTGCTAGAACTGAAATCAAACCTATCCATGTTGTAATCCAAGAAGCACTTTAAGAAAGATTGAAAGGAAAACGCAGGGCCCATCTCAAAATTAATTCATAAATATATAAACTAAATATTTACGTTTGAAAGCAATAGCATTTTCCAAAAAATGATATTCTGTTGGCTGATGAACATTTCGAATGAGCAACGAGTTAACCTTGAAGGTTCTTAAAGGTTTTTTTAAGAACTTCTGAGTTTAGTTGTCTTTCGAGCGGTCATGATATCCAAATTTGTAATGTATCTGTATCAATGAATTGAAATCATCAAAATTCAGAAGCCTCGTAAAAATAAAAACTTGGAGACGTTGGCAAAAAGTGTTAACAAACGCTGATACAATCTGCCGATATGTGTACATTATCATAAGGAAACAAGAAAGAACTGTCGGGGGGAAGGGTGGGCTTCCAGATTTCTCTGAGAAATGTGGTGTCTGCTTCTTCATGTTCTGCCCATTCTGCGTCGTTAGAAACTTGTTGGAAACTAAGCACACGGAGTGAGGGAGTACAGAAGGACAATTGTTCCTCACGCCGAATGATAATAGACAGTTCTCTTATCATAATCTCCGACACGGCAGGGGAAGGGAGGAGAAAAAAAACTTGTATTTTTTCATTGCAACATGAACTATTTATGCAATTAAAAAGCGATTATCATTATTTTCATGCACTATTTCGGCGATATGAGGACGAGTACATTATGATGTTATTCATGATTCAAAGAGGGATGGATATGCAGATTTTATGGATGTTTGATACAATTGGCATAAAGCGATAAATGGAAAAAAACGGAATTTGCCAGATAATACTAGGCGATGTCACTATTCGATTACAACTTCAAAGCTGATCCGCCTGGCGTTCGCTTGAAATTCAATAAAACAGTTTCCGATTGAAGAGAGAGAGAGAGAGTTGCTTTTCAGTACATTTTTTGAGCAAATTCTGAGCTACGCTGAGCTGTGAGCTCTGAGCTATTATGAGCTACCGTTAGCTTCCTATTTCATGATATGCAGGCTAATTAGTCAGGCTGGAAGCCGAATCAGATTGGTTTTATTGGAGGGCGTAGTCAGAAAGCACACATCACTCTATAATCATTTGGTCTTTTTCATCTACGCAATCTCCGAAACGATCTATCACTCATACGGATAACGGCGCAAAATAACCTTAGCTATTGAAATATAAACGTGTTCTTTCAAAGTGTGAAAACAAAGAAATTGTTGCAAACGTATCAAATTTGAAACCGACGGATACAAAAGGCCTTTGGCCGCGCGAACACCTACCTCAAAACTTTCATCAATAGGCAAAAAGCAATGGGTGTGTGCCGGAGGGCTTCCTCTGTTCTCTGTTAACATATCTCTGGCTCTCTCCTTAACACACTGATTCTCACAGGTTGCTCCGTATGACTTCAAGTGCTCACACGGTAAGATACCGGAGGGGGTGGGGGGGGGGGGCGCAGAAAAGAGAGACATGAAAAATAAAACTCATGAAGTTTGCATGCATAAATTCTTTAGGAAAACTACTAATTGTGGAGAGGACAGCATCGTAAAAATCGTAAAATGATGAAAATCTGCAGACCCTGAAACCACCAGAGCGGCCTGGCCATCCACTGCCGACCCTTAACGTTCTCCAGATTGAAAATGAATACTTGTGAAAAGTCACGAATTGAAAATCTGACGAGTACATACTGTTAACTCTCACAATACATCGCAAAGATTAAACATGAAATGGGCATTATGAGCACAAAGTTGGGCGAGCTGCCCATGACGTGCTCATTCTCCCCCATTTCTGTACATCCTCTTCTCTCTTCCTTACCAATGGACACCTTCAACGGGTCCACAGTCCCTCCCAATGTCTATTAATTGATACAGTTTTAAAATAAGTATAATAAAAAAGCTGAACCAACAACACCGTCCCGGGAACCAGAAGGTCACATTCTTAAGGGCCTCTGGTTTTTGGCCAATATATTAGATGTCTATGAAACGGACAGAGATATTCAAGAACTTTTTTTTTCAGTAGTGAATATGGCCATCTGAAACTTTCAGAAAAAAATTATTTACATATTGAGACTCAAATCAAGACTGTTAATATTGCCGAATTTTAACTGATATATATAAATTGAAATGACAGGATTCTTGGTGAATTGAAAAACCCCAAAAAGACGAAAACTGTGGAATTAGTTAATTCATTATTGAAGCCAATCGTTTCACTTTGGGACAGTCAGTTGATTCCAAATCAGTCTCGCCCAATACTTTTTTATCCATCGCGACACTCCGACCACGTACCAGGAATTAAGGCTTCCACGAAAGACGTCTTCGTATTTCGTGGAAGCCCTACCGGGAATTGAGGATATTGCAAGAAAAGTTATATATTGTATAACTATTGTATAACTGTATATAATTTATATAAATCATCAAATACTTAGACAATACATTTTTAAAACAGAGAAAGCCATGGGCACGGAAGCAGCCTTCCGGCTTTTTTAAGGCATTCTACTCGGAATTCTGCAGTTTTCAGCAGTTTTCTTATCAAAAAGTACGCCAGGATCTGTAAATCTCTGTGAATTCCATGAAATATTTTTATTTTGGAGAAAGATATGAATCAACACTTTTCATCTCGACTTACAGAGCCCAATGCTCATACTTTTTAACAGTGAAAAACGCTTTTTCCAATTATCTTCTTGCTTATTTATTGTCTTCCTTGGCCCCCTCAAATTCGTCGTACTGGAACAGCAGGAGCTCATCACCTTGAATATTTGACTTCAACGTCAATTCATTATTCCGAAGCTTGCTTTGAACTCCATTTTCAATGCATACTTGCAACTTCAGACGAGCAGTTTCTCTCGGCCTTAATGATTCGAAACCATGAAGGTGTTAGTGCTCGCAGTTATCAAAATATCCAACAGTCTGGTGTTTATAAAAATTTAAGAAATGTCATTAGAAAAATTGTGAACAACCCCGTTTATGCCTACGTCCACCGTCGAGAATTGTTTTTTGTGATGTCGTGGATACGGAAACTTTTATACTCTCCTTTTGATAAGAATTAATATGACACGAAATCCTTTAAAAATGTGCAAGCATTTGATATTCATTCATTGCTTCAAATTTTCCATTTATGAACGTTTATTTTAAGACTATACATATAATTAAAATACCTTTCTATCGTATTTATTTTTCGTTCAATTGACGACTGATTTAACTATAGATTTCGGATGTGTGAAAAGTGTGAAAAATATGAGTAAGAAAATATCACGTATTCAGTGCGAGTTTTTCAACCGAAAGCATCGGAAGTAGAACTACTCAATCATTTCTATCGGTGGTTCGCATTCATTCAAAAATGTTTTTTAAATTAATTTTTTTAAAGCCTTGAAGATCTTCTCATCAGTCCAAATGACGTTATAGAGGCGGCGCTCTTTGAGGTCGTTGAGCAATTTCTTTGATTTTTCAAGCCGACTTTTCTTGGATTGATCTGTGAGGTTTTGCCCACGACTGAGGCGATAACTCTTCAGATCCAGGTCGTCTTTGACAATAATTTGAACACTTTTGCGGCTGATTCCTAGGGATTCCGCCATCCTGTTCATGCTCACAGTGCCTTTTCGCGTGATCTTCTTATCCTGTGAGTGTTCACGGTACGTGGTCTTCCTGTTTTTTGATACTCCTGGACGTGCCCTTTAGTCTTGAATTGCTTCACAACTTTCTGGACCAAACGATTGACCGATATCGAGTATTCGAACTAAATCACGGACTCGCTGACCCTCGGCGTACAGCTTGGCGATGGGGGCCCGGTGGGGAGAAGCTCGCATAATTAGAGAAAAACGAAAAGTAATAACAAATGCCGCTGAGCTCTCCTTATGTACACCCCGCCATTCGAAAAAAAAATATTCGAAAATCGGATTTGGCACGGTGCCAGGAGCACTCAGAAACACGTACTTTTTCGCAACTCTAAACATATATGCGGTGCTTCTCGACTTCGACGCCAATACTACAAGAGTAGGTAATATGTTTTTCTAAAAAAAAGCGTAAAACATGAAAAAAATAAAGTTGTTTATTTTAAAACTACGGAAAACTGGGGAAAATTCAATAATTTTTACATCTAGAGAAATGCGAAAGGTTTTTAAATACGATTCTTTCGTAAATATTTATTCTACTGGCCGTTGTCTATCTCTTTTTGGATATACGCGTATGCATACGCTCTTTTGCTTATTGTCGCTTTAAAGGCGCGTTAATTATTATGGAATCGCGGTCTCGCAGCGATATCTTGCACCTCTTACTGGCGTGTTCTGTTTGCACATGTTCCGTATCGATCGCCGCTACTGCACTGTGCGTCATGTCTTATGATGACAACTAGCTTTATACTACTGGTCATCAATTTTTTAAAGCCGAATATACTTGCTTTCCATTACGGATATTCTATAATACATTTACTTTTCAGAAATTAATTGAGAATGGGTTCATCTGGAATGGGAGTCGACGCCAACGGAAAACCGATTAAGAGGCAGTCCACCACGAATAATAACAAAAAAGCTGGAAATAATCAAAAGAAGATGAACAATGTACGTTTTGTTTCAGTTAGTCGAATTCTTGATGTAAATTAGTTTTTTCAGCAAAACAACAAAAACAACCGAAACCAAAACGGAGGAAATCGGAATCAACATCGGCAACAACAACAACCGCCAATGATGCCAATGGTTCCTCCATTCGGACCAATGGGACCGGGAGGACCTGCTGGGCCTGTCTTTATGGGACCACCAAACGGAAATCTGAACTTTTTCAACAACCAGAATCGTCGTAGTGGTGGAAAGGTATTTCGAAAAACAAATGCTTTAGTCAACATCGAAGCCTTCCTATCCTAATCATAATCGTTTTCGAGAGTTGGACTTAGGTTATATTCGTCGAAATGTTTTCGCGTTTCATACTGAATTGTACCATTCGGTGTACATCTAATAAGTTCAATATCTAAATTTTAAAAAGTTCTTGCAAAGACAACATTCATTTTTTCGGTACATAGATCTTCATATTCACGTGGCATGCAGCAAAATTGGCGTTCGCAGTTAAAATTTGGTCATGTGTTTGTTGCATTCTGGCAACAAAGTTTATCGCCATCAGTGATATTCTATGAAAACTCATCATTTTTGATCTCGAAATGAGTTGAAGTCTCATCCAAAATTATTATTCGCTTCTTTTTATACTTTCTTCTTCAGGAATGTTATTCGCTCTTTGGCTCTGACCGTTCATAGTATTCTGAGATGTGTTCTGTCTTCATTTCTTTCAGGTTTCTGCTCCAGAGAAGCGCTATTTTTTATTTGAATAGAGCTTTTGCTCATCCCTTTTTGTGACAAAGTTCAAAAAATTTTTTGATTCAAACTCAGTTGATGCCCAAATTTGTATCATTTTTGTTCGAAAGCTGAAACATTATGAACTTCTGTTCTGAAAGCTAGGATACCGTTCATTTGGGACGATTTCCCAGTGACTGAAACAATTTTACTCGTCCTATGTATGAGTCTCAGTTCTTAATGTGATACAACTCCCTCATTCGATGTGTAATGAACAAGAAGTTTGCAGAACAACGGCAATAGAAATGGAGCGCCACCTTCAGGTCTAGTTATGTTTTAATAATGGAACGAGTGTCAATTTTCTTTATTTCTTTTTTGTCTTGACCTATTGAAATCTTTGGTAATTTCGAATAAAAAGCAAACAGTTGGTAAAAGGGGACACTCGGGCATCATGTAGTCTGAAAAATTATTCGTCGAAGTTCGTACTTCGTATAGCGTAGATAGGTTCCTCCAATGGAAATCTGGTTGCTCACAAATATGTGACGGGGAGCGATTCCATTCAGTTAATTTTTCAATATTTGGAAAACGCTGATTATCATCGCGTGTAGCTCTTTTTTGTTTTGCCACGATCTTCCAAGATCAAACCCACTAAGAAAACTCTCTTGATTGCCGCTGTAGTGTCCCTGAATCAACTATCCTTTCGAATTCTACAAATTTTAAACCAATGTAGTTGGTAGTAAGATAGTTTGTTGGTTCCTCTGCTAGCATTTCTCTCTTTCAATATTGGTTTACAGGATACAATGGACCATCGCCTAACAATGTGGGGCAAGGAGCTATTGGAAATAATATGAAAGTATGTTCAGGACAGGAATGTTCGTTTTTAATTCATGATTATGCGTTTAGGGAGCTCAGCAGTTCGGGGCACCTGAACCGTCAGCCATGGAGGTACCTGGATTCGGTAAGAACAGCAACATCCACGAGCTGTTCGGAAAGATGATTTGGAGAAAAATGGAACAAATCCAAGACGCTGCACTCGTCGATCAACTCCAAAACCGTATCATGAATCTCATCCACGATGCTCTTGCTAGCCAGAATGATAAGCAGCAACGTGGGTTACATAACTATTTCTCTATTTCCTAAACTAGTTCTGTCTTTAGAAGGATTCAATCAGCAAAGGGGGATGCCGTTCGGAGGACCGGTACCCCAAAACGGACCATTCAGCAATGCTGTCGGATTCCAGCGATTTTAAAATATGATTTCAGATCTCATCTTTTAAAAACTAATGTAATTTAATCTGCTTCAAGTTTTGATAACTTTATTATTCTTGTAATCTCGGATTTTTCGCTCCTGAAACATGCATCATAATAAATATATTTCATTGGAAACATCTTTTTACAATAAAAGCATGTCGAAAGAGTGAATGACCTGAACGGCAGTTGGCAAAATGATTGTTAGCGTCATGTGGCTTCTCTGTATTCTGCCGAGGCCGTGGTTTGTTTATATCAGACGAAGTGATCTCGAAATGTTTGCCGGTATCCGGTGTGCAACACTATTAATTAATGGTGCCATTCAAGCTTAATCTTTTCTACAATCTTTTCGCTTTTATTCCTATTAAATATCTATCAAAAGCAGTTTTGCAATCACCTTCTAATTACTGTTTGCTCATGGTTGAGGCGGAACTGCTCGAAATAGTGCTCACCTCAGTTCCGAATTACCACTGACGAGAATAGTTGAATCTTGAAAAGTTGAAAAGTTGAATTGTCTTCCAATAGAACTCGCTGTGCAGTACAGCGCGCATGAGTTGCTCTTTCTTCGTTTCTAGCAGGAAATTCGAGCATTCCGTGCTTATTTTTCTTTTTTTTAAATAGATAAACGAACTCCAGCAACTCACACCTCATATAAAAGAAAGCCGCCTACTTTATTTATCAAATAATTGCTCTTCGGCTCAGCGAGGTGCTGAGTATGGGTACCGAAGAGATCCACTTGTACCTCAGATTTACTATTTTTTTTAATCGAAATATATTTTTAAAAGAATTTCAAAAGATTTTCCAAAATATTTCGTTGTTCAATTTTTTTAATATTTGCTGAATTACGTTTTGAACATTAATTATTTAAAATGTTCTCTATTACCCACGGGAAAACATCCGCCTTACTAGATTTTCGAGAAAAGTCATTAATTTTCCTATTTTACTCGTGCAGAAGAATCGTAGAAGCTGACCAACCAAGTGCTTCCCATGTCCTTTATGTTATTCTAATTCATGTAATATAGAAATGTCTAATATATTCCTTTTGTATGTGATGCATTCAAATTTTCCCATTATGTAAATGGAGTGCTATCCAACTTCATGTTGTCATAAGCAAGCGAAAATTAATGGAGGAACAGATACTCTTTGAAAGCTGGTCGCATCTCCTCGGCGTCTTTGTATCAGCAAGAATTAGAGAGCAAGAGATGGGAGAATCAATTTAAGGAGTATTTTCGGGAATGTGAAATGCTGGAGTTAGAATTCCAAATCTGTTTGCTGCTGATTCCCTCAATGAGGCTGCATAAGATCCTTGTTTATGCGGAGCCCACACTCAGACAGATAACGCTTCCACGAAAGGCGAAGACAAAAAGTCGCCTTTCCTCTCATCGTTCGTCTCCTCCTCGTACGTTCGTCTTTCAGTTCGTCTTGCATTCGTCTTACATAGTCAATTAAAATACACATGTACCAAGACAATGTCTATCTCTGCGTCAGACAAATTCTAGACGATGACGAAGACGAATCGAGAGGTCTTATTTCGTCTTTCGTGGAAGCCTTTGCCTCTGCAATATAATCTTTTAGAATTGTGACTTTTTGACATGAAATTCAACAAGAATGAAGAATTCCTAGCAATCAAGGAAGTAAAGGGGCTGAAAAATTCATTTCTAGCCGATCCTGATCAGAAAAAAAAACAGTGAATAGGCAAAAATGTTTAAAATTTTATTTTCGCTAATTTGCTTATAAAAATTGCTAAAAACTAGAAAAAATATCGCGATTGTTTCAATAAATTAAATTAATTACGAAAAAAAATGTTTTCGTTTTCCACCGCACGGAAATAATTTTCAGATTTCACGCAGAAGCAACTGATTTTTTTAAAATTTAAAATACGAAATTTCCCACGTTTTGGGGCATTTATTCAATGGACAGGATTCTATTAGAATTGCATTGAATCTCACCGACGACTTCTCTATTTTCTTCACTTTTATTCGTGAAGTACTCTCGATTTCTTACTCTTTTTGAGTTTTCTTCCATTTTCCCACTGTTATATTCACTTCCATGCCGTCCAACATACACCATTTTTTCTCGCGAATCTCCATCTTAAGCATATCTTCAATTTGGCCTTCGAATAATCCGACGCGGTCATCTTCTTACTGTTCCGCGCAATTTCATTCTTTGTTCCAAGCGTTTTGTATTTTACTTTTTTGTTATATACTGTGTGAAATGAGTAAATAAATAAAATATACCGAGATAACATTTGTTAAATAAACACAAAAAGAACGAAAATGTTTTTTCTCATAACTCTGGAAATGAGCACGACGCTGAACGCTTCTCCTTTGGTTAGTATTACATCGTGCAGCTCGACTTTTCCCTCATATTTCAGCATCGTGGCAAGGCGTCAATTCGCATTCAAGCAGCTCAATTTCTTTGTTAATTCTGTTTTAAAAATTGTTTTTTGTGTTTTGTTTTGAGTCGACTTTAATACTTCAGTTTATCATGCGTCTGATAATCATTCTTCGAAACACAGAGAAAGATAGAGCCTACAATGTGCATGGAAAATAGCGCATCCCCGGGCCTGAGAGGCGTAGCGGTTGGCATAGCGTTATCTGATTGCCCACGCGATGAACTATGCTAGATAACGAGCTGTTCGTATAGCACGATGTATCGCATCGTTACTCAACCACCACGCCTCTGGAGGGGGAAACAACAAGGTAGGCATCTTCAGGCCGTGAATTAAAACTATTAAAACGATTTTCCTTGCTTCAATTGCATCCCGCTTGGCTTTCATTCGTCCCCTCTTTTTCTATCTATCTTATTAAAAAAGAAACGGAAAAATGGAGCCCTGATGGAGCCCTGATGCTGTTTATTCTTCCACTCTTCTTTCATGCCGAAGAATATTTTATTTGTCGATTATTACTTTCTTTTCTCTAAATAAAAACTGGTTGAAAGATCCCCAAGATACGCCTCGCCACCCGCGTGAAAGGAGGGCATACTCTGGACTGGAGGTTCAGTTGCGGTCTCGGAGCGGAGAATTCCTCTTTCCTCTTTCTTTATTATTATTATTATTTTCGATATGTATTTATTCTTGTTCTTATCTTATACCGTAAAAACTCAAATACATAGAGTTGCAATACTGTTGTTCGTGGAGCCTTTTTGAGAGCAATACTATTAGGGGCGCAAGTCAACAAGGGGTGCAAGTTTATTAGAGGTTTTACGGTATTTTACAGAGTAGGGCGGAATTGGATGAACTTCGGAATCCGGAGAACGGAACACGGAAAAAATTTTTTTTCACGGAATCTGGAATCCGGAAGACGGAATGAAAAAAACGGCGGAATCCGGAATGCGGAATGCAATATCCGGAGTTCTGTATACATATATAAGTATAGCGCTGCTCTACACCCTCCCCGATTTCACCGTTTCAAGATTTTCTATATCAGGTGATGAGCGCTGAATTAGCTGATACTGTCAGGTGGAGTATCGTCAAGGAATCCCAATTGATTGTTAAATGTATTATAGAAATGCTCACTTTCATATTTCTGAAATTGAAAATGAGCTCCACCTTTGTCACAGTATATTTTTGAGATTTATGTTCTAGATCAAGTCAAAGCTAACCGATCTGCCTGAAAATTATTAGTTTCTTTAGGTTTTTTAGCGTCCGTCTCCGGAATTCCAAAGTTCTGGAACCAAAGTGCTAGTATTAAATCGCAGGCGAACTCCAATAAAACACGGTGTAGCAGCGTGTTCTGGGCTACTTCAATGTTCGTTTCATTTCATCATTTTTAAGGCTTCCACGAAAACAAAAGTCGTCTTTGTTCGTCTTTCAGTTCGTCTTGCATTGGTCTTACAAAATAAAAAAAACTATCAACACACTGCGTAAGACGAATTCAAGACGAAGAAGAAGACGAAGATGAGAAAAGATAGCCGACATTTCGCCGAATTTGAAGCCTTAATCATATTACTAGGAAGGGACACCGTGTGCGTTTATTATGTCACGTTTTATTATGTCATATCAAAAATGTTCCATTTATTTGTAATTTCTTTATCAGTCGACAACTCGCCCACTCCCCCGTCATTCAACATATCGTTTTCCCTTTCGTTCGATTACTATAGCTTTTTCCAAGACGTTTGAGTTTCAGATGAGCTTGTGGTGCGCATTCTCTATTCTTCTCCTTTTGAACTTTTCGAAATGTTCTGATGGACTCGTTCGAACAAGCTATGGAAATTGGAACCTTGATCACATTGGAGAAAGGTAACGTGGAGAGGAAGACAGGCAAATTCAATAAATTCTTTAACAATTGTTTTTCGGAGAATCTGCCAGAACTATTTCAAAGAATCTAACAGTTTTAGTCATGTGGTTGGGAAAGTTTTTGTACGAATTCTCTCACGAGGACTGCTGCTCACAAAGTGGGGTCTTATCTGAAGTTTCGCTTTGCTTTCAGTGCAAATGGATGTGATTTTTACGATGATTTCTGACGGGAGCCTTGCAACTGGGGGTGTGGGGATTAGACGAAGTCGCCTAAAAACGTTTCACTTACTTATTATCCACCCGCTAGGACGTGATCCTTCGTTTAAAGGCGCAACGAATTAACTGTCGCTATTTAACGCTATTTAACGCGCTATTCCCTAACGAGACACAACAGTTAATTCGTTGCGCCTTTAAACGAAGTCTCACGTCCTCGCGGATGGATAATACTTATTTACTTAGTTACTTAGTCGAAGCGATTGCTTGTGTGGGCGCGGATCACAGCTAACCATGCCTTACGATCTACATAGGACTGTACCAAAATTATTAAAGAAACTCGCCATCGTTTTTAATTGACGAAACGCATCGACAATTCCTTCTCGACGGACTCCCGTTTCGTTACATATCGGGATCAATTCACTACTTCCGAATTCCTCGTTCACAATGGGGAGACCGGCTGGCGAAAGTGAGAGCTCTGGGATTCAATGCAATTCAGTATTATATTCCATGGAACCTTCACGAAGTAGAAGAAGGAAAGTGAGATTTCCATGTTTTCATTGTTTTCATGTTGGGTTCTGTCAGCTACGATTTTTCTGGTATTCTGGATTTCGCCGAGTTCTCGTCGTTGGCTTTTCGAAAATACGGATTGTGGACTATTTTGCGGATCGGTGAGCCAACTTTTGAAATGAAATAAATCGTTGCACATTGGTTTCAGGACCCTATATTTGTGGTGAATGGGAAAATGGAGGTCTGCCGTGGTGGCTCCTCAACAAAGGCGTAACGAAACAAAGAAGTAGTGACCGAGTGTAAGAGGAGTAGTCTTAAATAGGCTTCATGCGGCACTTTTCAGCTATACTCGAGAAGTTGAGAAATGGTTTGAAACGTTGCTTCCCAGAATTAAACCCCTTCTTCGTAAAAACGGGGGACCCGTTTTAATGCTGCAAATTGAAAATGAGTACGGTAGTTATGACGCATGTGATAAGCAGTATCTTCGATTCCTGAGAGACGTCACAAGAGATCACGTCGGAGATGATGTACTTTTGTTTACAAGTAAGATTAGAATCACTTTTTTCTTATTTGCTCTGCATTTCGGGTTGATTGCATTTAGCTGACGGTGCCGATGAGAGACTGTTGAAATGTGGAACAGTAGAAGGGGTCTTCCCCACCGTCGATTTCGGCCCGACTGACAACTCTGAAGAAATCAAGAAATACTTTGAACTACAGCGGAAATTCTCTCCAAACGGCCCACTTGTCAATTCTGAATACTATCCTGGATGGCTTGTGCTTTGGGGACAGAAAACGCAAAGTTTGCCATCTCCACAGACAATAGTCAGAGGGGCGCAAACTATATATTCTCTTGGTGGCAGCTTGAATTTCTATATGATTCACGGCGGAACAAACTTCGGCTTCTGGAATGGAGCAGAAACAGAAGCTCCCTGCGTCACTTCCTATGATTATGATGCTCCTATTAGTGAAGCCGGTGATGTGACGGCAAAATATTTGGAGATCAGAAAATGGATAAAAGGACTACCAGACTGGTCGAATCGCCCCCTCGATGTTCCTGGCAATTCTCCGTACGTTCATTTCGGAATGAGACGAAATGGGAATAAGAAATTTGCAGAAAAAGTGCCTTCGGGAAGATTAAAATGAGGCTCGTGCATTCCCTTGAAACGTTGAATAAATTATCATCTGCTTCCGATTCAGCAGACTGTGCGTATACCGATGGGCCGATAAGTTTTGAAACACTGAACCACCCATTCGGTTTGGTGGCTTATCAAGCAGTGAGCTTTTCTTTTAAAAGATTGATTCCCAATTTCATTTGAAATAACCTTATTCCTATTCCAGCTTCTAATTTTCAGACAATCGAGTCATGTGGTAATCTGACGATTCCATCGTTTGGAGATTTTGCTTATGTTTATCTCAATGGAAAATTCATCGATACTCTCGTTCGTCGGTATTACAACTTGACTCGCAACTCAGTGATCGTCGAAGGGTGTCAAAAGGATACTAAGAACCGGCTCTTCATTTTGGTCGAAAACCAAGGAAGGAAAACTTACGAAACGATAAATGATAGAAAGGTTAGACGAAAAATTCCATTGAAATTTATTAAATATTCAACAATCAGATTTTAGGGAATTTTGTCCGATGTTTTGATAGACGGAAAGGTTGTTCATTTCTGGATGCAATGTGGAATCAAGCTACCACTACAAGAAGAACACTATTTGCGCAAAGCTTCAAGCAAAAGCTTTCAGAAGATATCAAGCAGTAACCAAAAACAGGGAGTTTTCATCGGTATTCTTCATGTTAACGCGCCAACTGACACATGGCTCGACACCACTGGATGGGGCAAGGGAATTGCAGTGGTGAACGGAAGAAATATCGGGAGATATTGGCCATCCGAGGGCCCTCAAATGACACTTTATATTCCTGCCGAATATCTAAAAGTGGGAGATAATTTGGTGACGATTGTCGAGCTGGAGGGTGCTGGAGCAGCATGCTCTAGCACCACTTCTTGTGCTGCTGAATTCATTGATCACCCGATTTTCCATTTTGAGGCTTATACCAATTTTTGAGTATATATAATAAACTAATTTTTATCTTATTATTTATTCAAAAATGTGAAATACACGTCGAGAAGTTAATAAATAAGCAAACTTAGTGAAGTACGAATCAAGCTATCCCTGAAGGCAATGGCTTCCTCCACAGAAGCGTCCACTGCGTTGAACCATAGCATCAATCAAATTGTTAACAAAATCGAATCCAGTCTTCAGTTGACTGGTAGCCGCACCAGTTGTATCGGCAATAACTTTCCGGCAACCGACGTTGAGAAGAGCCTCCATAGCAAGATTCTGTCCAGCTGGCTTGTTACGGATGCACGAGGAGAGAGCAGAGTCGATGACATTGACCCAGTCGTTGACCGGGGTGATCATTTGTTTTTTGATCTGAGAAGTGCAAATGTCGACCTTGTTGGCTGATCCAATAGCAAGACCACGTCCGCCAGAAAGAAGCTGCAATAGAAAAGTTTGCTGATATTGAAGTTTCCATTGTCTGTTTCACAAAATAATTCCGATAAGGTTACTTACGTCATTGAAGACGTTGGCGATAGATCCGATTCGCTTCTTCAAGTCATCTCTAGCCTCAGTGATGCACTCACAAGTTGCCTTGCGGGTAGCTGGAATTGTTTGTCCGCATTGTCCACTGAACTTGGCATCGCAGTTCGCGAGAACTTTGCAGTGCCCACTTAAATATCCAACAAACGGGCTAGCGAGACAAGTGCGCGTAGATGCAGCACGTTGTGGTTTGCGCTCACCACAGAAAGAGAGACGAGACTGGATAAGGATGTGATCAGAGATGGAAGAGATGCTGAAGAAACAGACAGAAAATTGATCGGTCAGATTTCACACATCTGACAACTTACACAGAGTCCTTGAATTGGAAGGAGCCTTCCTCGAGATCTGGAATATCTGGAACTCCAGCAAAGTTCGAAATCTTATTCTGAAGGCAATAAGACGCCTCGCGAGCAATGGCTCTAGATATTTCAGTTCTGATACATTTTTGATCTTCAGCTGGAGTGGCCTTGATCGCCTTGATGGCTCCGGCAGCAAACGTTCTGCAGATAGAGCACTCTCTCAAAGGCCCATTCTTGTCCCAGGCGTTGTGAGACAAATCGCTAGGCGCCAAAACGCATCTGTCCTTCTGATTTCCCTCTTCAATGGAAGAAGCAAAGCATGCTGCAGCGGCTTTCCTGAAAATAACATTGCTCCTATATTAATTGAAAAATTAATGAGATACTTTGAGTGTTCACGAATTTCGTCTTCGTAATTACCATAATCAGCATCAAGCCCTTCTTTGATACACTGCAGGAATGCTCCGAAAGAAGCACGGGTGGCTGCAGGAGAAGAACAATCCTGAGCCAAGGCTAGCTGAAAATAAAATTATGAAACTTTAATGTGCAGCCCAAATTATCGATCTCTATATCTAAAGTTGAAGATCAATCAAGAAGCAAATTCAAGAAAACCTACAGCCATCGTTGAAGCGAGAACGGTGAAGACCAGCATCACCTGAAAAACAGCGATATGTTTAAAAAAGGAATAAAATAAACAGAAAGGCAGCGAAGTGTGGAATACAAACAACGAAAATGACGGCGATAGAAACAGAGACCCCTCTGTTCTCGTATTCAGAATGGGGTTATCGGTGTTAAAGAGATGATGATACTCGCAGATATACAAAGATACTGCGATCGACTTGCGACAGCAAGACATACATAAAAACATGAAAGCGGATTTGTATCGAAAGAAATAATGAATGGATCATCGCCACGAAGCGAGTGAAGTGAAGGTGGAAATGCACCCCGGACCGTCGTCATTTAAAGATAGAGGTGTGTCCGACAAAACCGGATTTGATATAAAGTGAAGTCACTTGAAGCCATTAAGGGATTGCCTAAAAGTGATATCGTATCACACACAGAATGAAGACAGGTATGACTAATTGTGTCACGGTTGTGACTATTGTTTAGCGAAAGTGAAGCGTTGTGTACTCTCAAAACAAGAATTATTCAAATAATACTAATTGTTGGGTCTTTTGATAAAACATGTCTTTTTAATGCTGTCCTATTCCTTTTTTTGCTCAATAGTCATTGATCAGCGAAGTCAGAAATCAAAGAAAATGAGAAAATTTTGTGGCAAAGGACGATGTCGGAGAAAACGGGCGCAAACAAAACGAGATTGATAAGACAGATTGAATGTTTTTATTTTAAGAATGAAATCCCCTACCTGTTCGTCGAACAAGTGCCTTATCGTACTTGTAAACTGAAACAATTTTATTTAATTTTGGAGACTTCCAGCTAAATGTTAAGGAGGCTACTAAAACACCATTAGTTTCGCTTACAAGGGAACCATGTTTAGCCATCATCTCAGAATTTTTTTCTAAATTTGCTCATTTATAGTTTCGAATACGGGCTTTCTCGTGGTGTATTCGGTTTTCTGCACAAATTTCTAGAAGTCTTCCAACATCAAAGAAAAAAAAAAGAAAAAAGAAAATTGACAATGACGGAATCGAACCCCAAACTTGTGATTCCTATTCAGGAGGAGAGCAAAAAACAGCATATTTTCAGATGGAATTTTCTCGACTTCTAGAAATTTGTGCAGAAAACCGAATGCACCACGAGAAAGCCCGTATTCGAAACTATAAATGAGCAAATTTAGAAAAAATTCTGAGATGACGGCTTAACATGGTTCCCTTGTTAGAATACGAGCTTAAGGCGTTTTGAATCTTCTGAAGCTTGGCTCTGAAGCCGTCCTACAGTGCTTACAGTGCTTCTCTATGCTTCCAGAGAATGTTAAGCAAAACTACAGGGCGGACAATATCTATAAGACCCCCCTCCCCCTCTAACTGAGGTCTATCCGGAGAACGGAAAGAGATATCAAATATCTCTAAACGCCATTCAATTTCAAACATAAAAAGAAAAAACGAAAAGAACCCAAAAATTCATGACTTTCCATGACCAACAAAAAGGTGCATTTGCAAGCGGATAGGACCCCCTCCCTTCTTATAAGAGATAGGAGGTCCTCCGGAACTTTGATCTACATGCAATTTTGGCGCTGGGGTTTTTTTGTGTTTAAAATTGAATGGCGCTTACAGATTTTTGATATTATTCATCCGCGAGGATGTGAGCCAATGTTTAAAGGCGCAACGAATTAACTGTTTGGATCTCGTTAGGGGATAGCGCGTTGAATAGCGTTAAATAGGGGATAGTGTGTGCGCTTTCTTACAATTTAACCGCTATCCCCTAACAAGACCCAAACAGTTAATTCGTTGCGCCTTCAAACATTGGCTCACGTCCTCGCGGATGGATAACATCTCTATTCGTTCTCCGGATAGACCCCAGTTAGAGGGGGGTCCTATAGATATTGACCGCACTGTAGTTTTGCTTAAAATTCTCTGGAAACACGGTAAGGAACAATTTCAGAGCGAAATTCTTTCATCTTTTATCTTTTGAATTGTTTCTAAAGCTATAATATAAAGTTTAAGGGATTCTTAGGCTCCTTCTAGCACAATACAAGGCGTTTGTTAAAGCGAATTTGTCATCCTCAGAGGTTTTTTTTTGGCCACGACTGTTGTTCGCTTGAAGCAAACTTCTGAAGAGAAGAGCGAAGATCTTAAAATTTCTTCAGACTGAATCTACTGAACTTTTGATTTTAGCAACAACAACAAGAGAGTGAAATATTCATTGAAAAACACGAAATTCATTCTCTAAAAACAATCAGACCAGAGAATGGACAGACACTAACATAGAATAATTGCTAGATCCACCCATTTTATAGTATGCTGTCCGGTACCTACGAAGCCGGTGTTTCCTCTTTTCCACACCGCGCGGTCGAACGTCCATCAAGTAAAATGGCAACGGAGATAATTGCTAAATACTTGTTCAAAGAGACACGATAATGGTGGCGATGATTGAAAGGGGTGTGATCACAGAGAAACAAGTAATGGCTGGCTATAACAACGGAAATGTTTATTAATTGAACCAAAAACATGGGTAAATGCTCTAGTTTCGGTCAACCAGAAGGACAGGTATTCCTTTGGAAGGCTTCATGACAACTTCTAGACACTGCTTCGTTTCTGAATATTTAAGACACGGTTCAATTCTGAAATTGCGAATAATATGAGAGAGTATCACTTTCTCGTTGAGTTGCGCAAACTTCTGCCCTATGCAATTTCGAGGGCCTGCTAGAAAGGGCATGAAGTCGTAAGGATGTCTCTTGGACACTTCATCGGGTAAGAATCGGTCTGGATCGAATTTCTCGGGATTCTCGAACACAATGTGATTGTTGTGTAGAACCATCGGAGATATGGTTATGTTTCCGCCAGCAGGCACAGTGTAGCCGTCTGAAACACGTATGTTTTAAAGATGAGTTTCATTCCCGTCATGTTTAAGGCTTCCACGAAAGACGAAAAAGATCGTCTCGTCTTGTCTTCGTCATCGTCTAGAATTCGTCTGACGCAGAGATAGACAATTGACGACGTAAGACGAACGAAAGACGACCGACTTGTTTCGTCTTTCGTGGAAGCTTAGTCATGTTACTTCAGGAAGCAGGCGTTGCAAATCTATCCAAACTCACCAATAACGAAATCATTTGTCAGCTTTCGCTGCAGGGCTGGAACTGGAGGAGCAATACGCTTTGACTCTTTCAAAACTCTATCAAAATAGGCCAATTTGGATAAGTCCTCCAGAGTAATATCGGTGCCCGGATCATTTCCGAAAACTTGAAGCATTTCTTTATAAACTTTATCCTGAACATCTGGATTGTGAGCCAAATTCCAGCAAGCCCATGAGATAGACGAGGTGGTTGTATCATGGCCAGCAAACATGAATGTGTCGACTTCCTGCCGAATGTCTTCAGATGTCAATTCGTTAGATTTTTCCATACTCAACATTAAATCCAAAAAGTTCATCATTCTCTTCGATGTTCCTATCTCGACCTTTCCTGCTTCGAGATCCTCTTTTCGTTCTTCAATTACCTTTCTGGTGAAGGTCTTCAATGTATTCAGGTAGTCATCACACTGCGCTTTGTATCCAGATGCCCAGAATATGAGCGGATTCTTCAAATGTGGATTGAATGAAACCAGTACTCCAATTTTGTTGTACCCCTCTACGGCCTGCACATATTTATGCTCGTGGTTCATCTGAGCATCTATTTTGATTCCCATTGCAGTTTCACAAATGATATCCAATGCGCATCTTTTGATATATGGGAAAAGATCAACTGTTTTTCCAGAAACTGAGAAATCTCGGAGAAGATCAACGAGTATCTGAAACAATTCAATGGAAGAACAACAACCGCTGAATATCTGAACAACCTTAGCCTCATTATTGAATACTTCAAAATATCCATCCAATTTGGCGAAATGAAATGCCGGGGTTAGCATTTTTCGATGGCTTTTCCATCGTTCACCATAGCCTTCTAACAGGAGGCCACCTCCAAGCCACGGGCTGAAAAATCCGTAGTCATCTCCTTTATTAGTCTCAGTCGTCGAGTCAACGATGCTCGCCGCTGCTCTTCCGTTCAATGGCCAAATGTAAATCTGTCCCAATATCATGATTCTCATTATTGAGTAGCCTTTCTCTCGTTGTTCAGCTGCCCAACTCTTGAAGACATGTGGAAGATCTGAAGAAGCGCACACACCTTTATATCGATAGAAACCATCAGACGGCGGAGAGCATAATCTGCCTGATTTCTTTCAGTTTCAGATTTTTTCCAGGAAAAAAATTTTTTTTCGGGATGTCTCTTTTCAAAAACCTATGCATTTTCACATTTCCATGAAGACAAAGATCAGCTGATTTTACCACAATAAGACATCTTTCAACACACACTTTTGGATATCCTAATTATCAGTTTTTAATAAAACTTTCCAAAAGAAAAAATCATAAAAAAGGTGTCGGAATGTTGGAGATAGGTACATCCACTCACCTTCCGTATTCACTCCGACAATGGGACCCAGGTTACCGAATAATGGATGGCAAGGAGGGCCAGGAATCTGAAATGATGTAAAATGAGCAAACTTCGAATAGTCTTTAGTCAGACTTTTTATTTACAGTGAATCCTGCTCCCGATTTCTAGTACAATATAACTAGGACTACACTCAGCTTTTCTCTAGAAATATCGATACAATTTCAGGCGATGTCGGCAACAATTTCAGATGCTTAGAACTTTTTCGGCAAAGTTGACAATGAAACGAAAGAAATGAAAGTCAAACAATTCCATAAACATTATCAACTGAATTTTAAATTCGTTTACATTTTCTATTTAATTTTTTTAAAATTTGTATTGTTTTTTGTTGCGATCATCATCGCACAAACAAATAAATTAATATTTTTACGTGAACAAACCGCCAATCTTTTGTTTTTCACGTATTTGACCTACTTCTCGCCCTATAAAAGGGCGACCTTTTTCCTCTGTTAGATAAATCAGTTTATATCTCGAAAACCCCGAGTCCACGCTACAACATTTTTTTTGTTATTACACTGGCAGCTGGCTGCATTGGGGATCAATCAATTCCTTTTCGAAACCATGACCCTTTTGTTAAAAGTGCTATTTATCTTGTTATTAACAGATAAACATTTTGAAAATTATAGAGAAATCGAAGAAATCCTTTGAAAAATGCAATTCACTAAAAAAAACAGTTAAAAATACGATTTTAAGCCGCCGCCAAAGGCATTGTTCGGTAGAGCGCATTTGCACTAGTTTTGTTGATTAAATTTTATCGAATCGAATCGAACTGAATCGATTCAAACATTGTCGATCCAATTCGATTCAATCGATCAATTCCAAAATCGACACGACACACTAGACTACAGAAGCTGGAGCAGCACTCCGGGCTCTACCACAAGGAATGATCAAGCTCACTTTTCTTCCAAATTTCCAAAATCTGATACATCGAAGCAAAGTAGGTATACATGAAGCCAAATAGATAAGAATAACAGCACCAATCATCGCCATTACCATCGCCATTTTCTGGCGAAGAGTGTAGTGCTTTGCTGTAAAGGGTCAACTCGTTTTATCAGTTAAAAACAGGTTATATGAGTTGATATATTCTAGATGATAAGGTAAAACTAACAGACATTAACTAACTATTAAATAGTGTAGAGTAGTACACCTCTTCATCGTTTTAAAATTAAAAAGCGAAATTTTTTAATTGAAGACGTAAAACAGCGAATCAGAGACGCAGATGAAGAAAAAAAAAACAAAAACGATTCACCAGATCAAATGTGACTACAATTGATTAAACAATGAAAAATTACCCGCCCAAACATCGGCTACCCAATTTTGATGATCTCAACATTCCCACATATCTATATATACCGTGAATCCTCTAATAGGCTTGCACCCCTAATAGTATTGCTCTCAAAAAGCCTCAACGAACCATAATATTGCAGGCAAGTCTATTTGAGTTTTTACGGTATATTGAATAAAAATTTGGAAAAGATTCAATTAATTAAATTAATTGATAGTCCATTGAAAAAGGCGTGCCTCGAATAGTTGTAGAGATTAATTCGTTTCCACATTTGCTACGGTTGCCAGCCTGTGGATGGTACTCAACTTTCTGAATACATTGAATCCGTATTAAAAACTTTGGAATAATAGCATTAAGAGATAGGATAAAAACAGGAATTTTTAATTCAGAAGTATGTATGATGTGCGAATTGAAAAAGGAATGCATAAGAAGAGCGAAAGAAGTAGAAAGAAGGATACACTTTCAGAAATGAAGTCGTCAAAAGGAAATTTTCCGAAACAAGTCTCCCAAGAGTTGTGCTAGACTTGTGGGCTTTCGCTGAACACCCAGCCAGCCCCGGTTTTCCTTATTCCGTTCTTCCTATCTTTAAAACATACAGTATCGGCCAAAAAGGTATTCGCAAACAGTTTTTCGAGCATAACTTTTCTGAAACTTCACGGATCGATTTGATATTTTAAGGCAATATTTAAAACAGTAAAAGAAATTGATTCAACAACAAGAATAATCAAATTTTCGAAAATTTGAAAAAATATCGAGAAATTTATGAAAATGGCGAAAAACCGAAAAATGAAACTTTGACTTTCGAGATCTAGGAAAGACCGGTAAATGAAAAATAACAATAAAACATGATTAAAATAGTTTTATTATTTTATTGGGTAGCCTTTGGCGTCGAAGACCGCCTGACATCTTTTTGCCATCGAGTCGAGAAGGGTGTCGATAACAGACAAGGTGATGGCCTGCCAGACAGATTGGAGTTGATCGAATTTCTGATTGGCATTCGATGTACGGATCCCTCTGAGTTGTCTCTCGACATGCTCCCAGATGTGTTCGATCGGATTCTATTCAGGAAATTGACTCTGCAAGTCCAGAAGATCCACGTGGCGGCGTCGGAACCAGTCCTTGATGTTATTCGATGTGTGCTTCGGGTCGTTATCCTGTTGGAAAACGAACGCCCGGCCCACATTAGACCGTGCCCAGGATCTCATTGTGTTCTCCAAGATTTCTTCTTACACAAATCAATCCATGATGCCCGTAATTCTTTTCAAGGGGCCGATTGAAGTCCCAGAGAAACAGCCCCAAACCATTACCGAACTTGACGGTTTGGAGCTGGTAGCTGGGATCGAACCGACATCCAACCGGACGGCGAATCCATTTGATACTGTCAGTACCAAACAGATTATACTTGGATTCGTCGCTGAACATGTGATTAGCCCAATCCTGGCGTCCCCAGTGCAGATGAGCTCTGGCCCATGCTACGCTACGTTTCTCTCGGACTTCGATCGGCCCCCTGAGAAGTATTACGGGCATCATGGATCGATTTGTGTATGAAGACATATTGGAAAACACAATGAGACCCTGAGCACGGTCTAATGTGGGCCGGGCGTTCGTTTTCCAACAGGATAACGACCCGAAGCACACCTCGAAGCACATCAAGGACTGGTTCCGACGCCGCCACGTGGATCTTCTGGACTTGCAGAGTCAATTTCCTGAATAGAATCCGATCGAACACATCTGGGAGCATGTCGAGAGACAACTCAGAGGGATCCGTACATCGAATGCCAATCAGAAATTCGATCAACTCCAATCTGTCTGGCAGGCCATCACCTTGTCTGTTATCGACACCCTTCTCGACTCGATGGCAAAAAGATGTCAGGCGGTCATCGACGCCAAAGGCTACCCAACAAAGTATTAAAACTATTTTAATCATGTTTTATTGTTATTTTTCATTTACCGGTCTTTCCTAGATCTCGAAAGTCAAAGTTTCATTTTTCGGTTTTTCGCCATTTTCATAAATTTCTCGATATTTTTTCAAATTTTCGAAAATTTGATTATTCTTGTTGTTGAATCAATTTCTTTTACTGTTTTAAATATTGCCTTAAAATATCAAATCGATCCGGGAAGTTTCAGAAAAGTTATGCTCGAAAAACTGTTTGCGAATACCTTTTTGGCCGATACTGTATGTTTCAAGAAAATCAGCTTACGAGAGCTAAAAAGACCTTCTTCTTAAATATTAGACGACTTCATTTCTGAAAGTGTAATAGTTACTTAGTCGATCTATCAATCGCTTCTGTGGGGGCGGATAACAGCTAACCATGCCTTACGGTCTTGGGCGATGGTGATCCATGGAGTATTGAGACTTCTTTTCGTAGGGAGTCGGATCATCTCATGGGGGGGGGGGGGGAGTCGCCCGACAGGTCATTTTTGGTCTCGAGGAATCCATTCTTGTATCAGTTTCGTCAATCTTCCGTCAGTTCTTTGCGTAATGTGCCCGACCCATCCTAATTTTTTTCCTTTTGATGTATTTGAGTGGGTCCGTGACCTGGAAGATTGGCGTTGTTCATTGAGGGTCATTCCTGATTTTCTTTTTTCCAATGATGCATGCGTCACCCGGATTCTTACAGCGAGGTTCTGTGTAAGGGTCCTCGTTTCAGATCCGTATGTGAGCGCGGGAAGAGCGATGGTGTCGAAAAGTTGATGAGCTCGAATTCGGGGGCAGGTGGGAGCGTCAGTGGTATTTTTGATGTTGTTGAACGCTGCGCAAGCTGCCCTTATTCCTCTGTGGAGTTCTGGTTCTAGCTGATTTCGTGAGCAAGGCAAACATCCAAGTTTTTGACTGTTGTGATGGTTGCGCTGTTTCTGATGATTCTGATGTTCACCGGATGTTTGATGGCGTTCAACGAACGAAGTGAGCTTACTTTCTTAAATGAATGCGTTAGAAAACAGATATTTTATTCTTCAGTTGTTGGTTTTCATTAAAACAAATTGGTGAAGTTTGGAGCACAACGCATCAGTTTTTGATATTATTGAAGGGGAAGAAAGAAAACAAAAAAAAACAACTATACCCTAAATGTGAAAATGTGAAGATGGAATATCCCAAAGAGTGATGGGTGAGTCGGAGACGAGAAGAATGGGACATCACCCGTGTAGCGAACGAGTTGAATGTGAAGAACAACAAAAACTGAGAAAAGAGGATTGTCTGTGGCCGGGTGCGAGTGAGACTAGAATTCTTGGGATTCATAAGATCTGTTTCGAGGAGGGAAATGAATTGACAGGAAATATGACTTTGCTTATGAGTTTCTGATTCGGGTTAGTGATTACATCAGCGGTGAAAAGTCGGTGACCAACGGCATTTCGGACTCTTCTGGAGTTGGGTCACAGATGGTTGGGTTGTAGTAGAAGAAGGCGAACGAATATTCGACGTTTCCCTTCTCGATTGTCATGTCAACGTACCCCTCGCATGGCTCGATCACGAATTCAGTTTTTGCTCCGATTTCGTTGCACTGCTTGAGAGCAAACTGCATGCCTTGGAGGAGGTGATTACGAGATTGTTCGTCGCTTGGGCGAATTTGGGCGCAACAGATCGAGATCTAAAATTGAAAGTTAAAGATATTAATCCATTGATGTGGAATGTGATCTCATCACATGCTTCTGACTTATGAGTAAACATTGCAAACGATGATGGCGATGTTAGAAAAATTCCTCACACTTGAACGATGTTTGAGTAAGCAAGTACCGATAAAGATCTCACCTGAATGAATGAACTAAACTGCGCATTGACGAGCTCGTTCATTGAGAACTTTAGATCTTCAGTTGGACACATGAGGCAATAGACATCTTGTAGGGACTCAACCATGATGTCCACGTGCACGGAAAGCTGCCTTAAACGAAGTTCCGACGGGGATATTCCTTCGAAGAGTTTCTGCAAGTAGCCGCCAGGGGTGTACGGTGTGCAATCTGGAAATTAAAGAAATAAATTATGATGGAAATTAGGAAACTCGCCTGTGAGCTTAGTTTGTGGTCCCATTGACTGCAGCGTGCGGACGTTCACATCCTTCATGATAACTGTGACCTCTCTGAGATTCTCGAGCGATCGAAAGAGAGCTGGCGCATTGTTCGCTTTGAACTTCCTCGGAGCTGCTCGTCCGCGAGTGTCGGTTATCAAGCATTCATCGTCGTCGTCGCTTAACTGTAAATTAAAACGCTTTAAAAATTACCGTACTACACGCTTTTTTTGGCTACCGTATACCTGTAATAGTATTGAATTAGTTTTTGAGGTTTTCAGAATTTTTAAATGTTTTAAATGTTTTAAAGTCTGAAAATTTCCAGAAAACAGAATTTTTCAGCTTGTCAATAAAAATGGATCAATAAAAAACTTACATGAAGCTTGTCGTAGCTCGCCAAATTGCTGTTCAAGCGGATGTCGATGAGTGGATGAGCCGACTGAAGAAAGCAACATTGTGTCAATCATCTAATGTGTCATTGGAGATATTACACATACCTTAAAACTGTGTGAGTCTTCAAAGGAGAGATGTGCGTCCACGTGATCAAAGAGTTCAGCAGGCATATGCATGAATCCTTTACTTCCACTCGGGATTGTTGATGCGCTGATAATGGAGCTGGCAGAACTGACGATGCTGTCGAAGCTTTGTGAGCTCATCTGAAATTCGAGAGTGCCATTAAATGAAACCAAACAATCTAATGTATTTCATGTCGTTTTGTCTTTCATTGCTGTAAATCGCTGACAAGCGTTGGCGTTTACGACAACGACATCAACGACGACGACGACGACGACGACGACGATGACAACATTAAGAAGACGATGAAAAGACTCTGTTTCTCATAAAATTCAAATGTCCACGCAATAAACAAAGAGAGCTAATGAGCCAAAGAGTGATCAGAGAAGCAGGGAACGCGCGAATAAAAATACATAGTCGAAAGTCATTAGGGTGGAGATGGGAAGACGAAGATGAAGAAGAAGAAGAAGAAGAAGAAGAACCATTAAATCTGGGATGAAGTGGATTTTTATGGTCTTCAACTCGTCTTTTCCCCATCATTTATTCCCTTTTTTGTAGGAATTCATCGTCAAAAATGATGAAGCACTAGGAGTCAATGAAAATGAACGAATTCCACGTATTTTGTGAAACGCAACCAGTGAGTCTGATCCAAAGTGACAGTTCCAATCGCAATCGATTGGTAGGCGGATTGTGTGGAAATGGAAGAAAGAATCATCGAAAGAAATAATTCGCGGAATGTGATGAGTGACGATGATGCCGCTAATTTGGACGGACGACCCTCCCGCTCTTCCGCCGCCCCATTCCAATATGACCATGTGTTCAAAAAAAAATTGGCTGTTGTTTCCGCCTAGCACCTTGTCTTATCGGATTTCCATCTCTTCACAGATGGTCCTTTGTAGTAATGACGTGACAGCGGAACGATAAGGAATGATAACACAATGTGTGAGCGGAAGAGAAGGCGGATTAAATCAACTAAGGAAACCATTCAACTGAGAGACGTACGCTGTTTGTAATTCCTTTTTTGCTATATAAAATGGCAAAAAAGCACAAACAGAAAAAAAACAAAAGTAATGCAGAGTTTCTGCTTATACCAAGATCAGCTACACTGAATTACAATCTTCAACTACTTGGGCTGCAATTTTCAGTCAAAAACTTAGTGACAGCTCAGGAAAAGTTTAATCAGAAGAATACGCGGATTTTGATATGAAGCAGTGGAAGCTGTAATTGTTGAAAAATTGCAGACGTGGAGATCAAAATGCAATCAATGTGTACTCATTCACATATATACATATATCAATATCGTGAGGTGGTGCGCAACAATCACAAATTCGATGATCGAATCAACAATTAGAATATAAATTTGACGGGGCAGAAAACGATTATCGTGTTTCTCTCGGGAAGATAAAATCTTCTTCGATTGGTGATTCTGCTGACATAGCACAGATCCCCTTCCTCTCCCTCCCAGGGCCTCTCACCCGGGGTTTGTTGTACCCAAAAAAGCAGCGGCCCAAGTACTAATTTGATTATCCCACCTTGTTGCCTCATCTGAGGAACCCTTTCGGTCGCTGAACCGATGTTTCCTACATGTTTGTGCCACATCGGGCCAAATCGAGTTTCACGGCGGCGCGACGGTGAACAAGTTTGCGCGGTTGACTAGCCGAGCTGAGATTGATGATTGATTATGGGTGTACGTGTGTGGGCACCACATATACATACACAACCGATTTTCACGCTTCTACAGAATTTATTTCGAATCTAGTATGCGGAGAGAATGGATGGGGGAGCGAAGTAAAAGAAAAGAGCAGCGAGAGGTGTCCGTGTGTAACTAATGAATATTTATGGGCCAAAAAAAAAAGAAAAAAGGAAAGAGGGAGGTCTCAGCAAACAAGCGTACAATAAGCACTTTTGTGGAAGGTATAAATGGCGCGCGACACGGTAGGAGGGGAGGAAAATAATAAACGGAAGGAATGGAACACGTACAGTCACTATTATTCAAAAAGTTTGCAGATTGCATATAATGAATAGAAATGCTCTTTCCAACAAGCCTGACGATACTGTAGGAATGCTCAAGAAACTGCAATTGAGAACAATTCAAAAGAGCACGCAATTCAAGATTCAAAAGTGTTTCGCCAGCAGAAAATACAGTGTGCCCTTTTCCTTTCTGTCTCCTATTCCATACTTCACAAAAGACCGACTTTCAATTGCTCACTTGAGCACTGCAGCATCAAGTGAGAGTGCCACCTGCGTCTCTTTGTCTTCGTCGATCTTTCCGGGAAAAGTTGCTCATTTTCTAACACAGTACAAAGATGGTGGTTTGGTTCGGGGAGAAGGTGGAGGGGGGGGGGAAACACTTGGAATTTTCAAAATGGTATGAACCAGGTTCTAAAGAAACCGAAAACCTAGAGGCACGTACGACATTACCTGGAGGACTTTCATGAAATTGACTGCCAATTTTGAGGGAGAGACGGGACGGTATTCATAACCGAATTGGAGAAATGGGCAATAGAAAGACGAGGTCCTCATGAGGAATCTTTACGACTGTTTCCCTATGTGGAACTCCCCCTTTTCTCCTATCTTTTCATTTTTACAGAACTCTGATTCGACACACGCCGATACTGGATACTAAGGAAATGTGATGGCCGATAAAGTTTTGATTGGGTACTTTAATTTTATATTCTCTTTCTTCCTCTCTCTCTCTCTCTCCTCTCTTCATTTCTCTGCTCTAAAGCCATTTACCCAAATGGCCGCATAAAAATGGGCGTGGTCATTGGGTTCCAACGGGTTCCGACTCCAATAAACTGGATGAAATTTAAGAGCCGAAACGAGTAGGCGCTCTCGAAATCTTTAATGGTGAGAAACTGGAAACAATGTATCAGCAGCAGAAGCAAGAAGGTTTTGAGTATGTGCCTGTCAACCTATTAAAAACCCCTTCTCAAATTTTACGATTATTGCCCCCGGTGAGCACCGGAGAGCACGGCGCAGACAGAAACAGAGAGGCAGTAAGACTGTAAGCAAGAAATGAAAGTTTACCGACTCTCCCATACACACAAATATCCTATCTATATTACCCACTTTTTATGACCACTTTCCATTGGAGAAGGGGGGGGGGGTGATATAATAAACGGAGGAGGTATGACTTTCCTCTTCAGCTCATAAAATGGTATAATGACGGCAATTTTTGAAACAAAACTGAAAAGTATAAACTTACAGTCAGGAACAGCTTTTCAATTGCTTTCTCTCGATAGTCGAAACAAGTGAGCACTGGAGAAGTTGAGCCAAACAAGGAATGCTGGAAGACAAGTGCTGAATTGCTGGAAATTGAGAGCAAATGAGAAAAAGGTGTCAAAACGAAATGAAAATATAAGTTAACAAAAACAAGAACCTGAGAAACACAAAGGACAAGGTGCTCGCACCAGGAGAGGGCGGAGTCAGAGCTCGTCTTCGAGACTGAGTGGGCGGAGCCCCCGGCTAAGTGGGGTGGGGTGGGGGGCTAGTGGGGGCACGCGAAGAGATTAGTGAGAAAGTCAGGAGAAAGTGATAGCGTCAGCTAATTAGGCAAGAGTTTGACGTGCGGATAGGGTGATTTTGTTTTGATATGTGTTTCGAGATTGGAGAAAAAAGAAGACGTGTGGGGAGGGGGGAGGGGGGGGGATTAGAATTAAGGATGGGGGATTAAAGACAACGATTGTATTGAGTCATGAGGGCCGCTGATTTTTCGTAGCTGCACAAATTGTAACCATTTGTTTGACGTCCTTATCACAAGAATCGCCAGAATGCAGAATCTGAAAATGACACAGCTGCCTTCGTGAAGAATTGAGGAAATCCTCCAAAGTCTGGGACATTGAGAACGTAGCACGGAAGACGTGCCAACTTCAAACATGAGCTCCAAAAGAGCACGAAAGGAAAATGTCGCAGGTCTAGAAGTACAAATGGGTCTTAAAATGAGTCATTGAGTCATAGTTAAATTGTCAAAGTTTATTCTAATTCGGGAAATCATAATACTATGAATTACGGGACGGTGCGTAGAATGTTGGCATTTACCGATATGAAGACTTCAAGATTCATTTTCTTGAAACTGAAGTCGTTTCATTTGATTTTGGTGCTGTCAAAATCCTTTTGAAAGCAGGAAAAGCGTATCGCAGCAGCGAGTTTCAGAACTAAACAAAAGGTGCAAAGTTTGGTGACTCACCCACCCGCCATACATACATACACACACACATCCATCACTTTTAAGGTCCCGTTGCCTTCGTTCAAAAATTGCCCATCTCTTCTCACACACAGGCACACGAACCATAAAATTGACGTATTTTTATAGTGATTTTATAGGACACTTGCGTATGTCTCTCTGCCTTTTTCTTTTTCTAGCTGTCGCCTTGCATTTCGCTCCGCGCGCTCCACGTTATGCCCCCCTGTCCGCCAAGGAAGAGCGGCGACTGCTCTTCCAACTTTTTGAGTTTTACTATCCAGCTATACCGCCCATGCCATCGACTCAAATTGCTACTAAAACCGCGCCATTCGGTGGCGCCCCATCGGTTGACGACGAATGCCTTGGGATCCAGAAGGCTCTTCGCTTTATGGTTATGGTTACGGCCGTCGCTGCTTCAGCTCCTGCTGCTCTTCTCCTTCCTCAAAATTTTTTTTCCTCTACTGCTCCTAGCGCCGTTTCTAGTTTTCCATCGGCGAGAATGATGGGATTGGGTCTTCAGATGAAAGAAAAAGGCTAAAAGACAAAAGGACGCGAAAATAATAATAATAATAATAATAATAATAATAATAATTGATAGAGGAGAAGTAATGTGGGCGCAAAAATTATGATGGCAATAATGATGACGGAGCAGCTTCGAGATATTCGCAGCGAGAAATAAGCTCGAATGTGATAAACTGCTACCCATTGCCAGAAGCTATTCGGTCTTTCCAATCGGCCAGCTAGCTCGCTCACAAAACAGACAACTTTAGAACCCACGCCGATTACAAAAACTCTACCGGACCGGAAGATTACGAGGAGGATACCTACGCGCGACCGAGCCTTATGGAATGCATGACCTGTTTTGTCAATGCGCTCAGATGAATCTAAAAGTGTCTCGCGGAGCAGAAGATGAAGGATTCTTTGGGGCCAACAACTTTAAAAAAAAGCGATTTTGAAAAGAATGGCAATAAATTGCATTTGAAAATGCTTTTATACGAAATAAATTGGTAGATTCTAGCTATTTTCGTGTTGGAGAACATTGAATGAAGCTCACCTTTGTTTGATACAATTCTTATATTAATCACTTTTGTGGGTCAGATATCGTTAGGAAGTTCTGAAGTCCTCCTTCAAAGCTAACTCTTGACCGATTTCCAGTTTTGACAAATTACAGTAATCTCATAAAGAGTATGACGACAATCGAAAGATATTATAAAGAGGAAGAGATCAAGAGTTAATGTGCTGCATTTTACTTCTAAGAGCGCTTAGCTATTGCTGATTATAAAAAAAAAGAAACTGAAGAAATTACTGACAAATGGCGTTGCAGAAGCAGAGACAACAAGGCAATGTTTTGTTCATTTATCTCCTTTTCTTCTTGCTTTTTTATCGCTCGGTGCGTTTGGGAAAGGCTAATTAAAACGGGGGGGACACCACACCAGGAGGAAGGGTGCGTAAAGAAGTCGTTAATTAAGGAAATAAAGATAAAACTAAACGAGGTCCGGCGGCAACTTTCAGGGTTGGCGTGTAGCGCGCGAAATCGGTGTTGAATCTCTTGAGAAGACACATTGAAGGAGACGGTCGAAAAATGGGTCTAGATTACCATTCCACACTAACCCTTTTTTATATATTTGGGAGAACGCAAGGAGGGTTTGGAATGCGAAAAGACATAGACACACGCACAAACATTTCCGATTTTCAGGGATCTCAAATTCCTTCTCAATTCCTTCATTCCTTAATTGATTCAATTACTGGCGTGCGGGGTTCGATGACCGTATCAAGCGAATAAAGGAAATGACTCTTTCTTATCACGTGTTTGTTAGTGTTTTTGGCTGATTTTGTGAAAGTTTCTGAGAAAGATAAGGGCATCTTTCAGTTTTTTTCGCCTCTCATTCATTCGAAATTGGATCTACGGGGAACAGAAAGAAAGACATCACCCGGATTATATGCGGTGAATGATAGAAAGCTACTAGAGAGCTCTGCTGCCGTGGGCTGTTAGGCGGAAATTGGATGCTCAATGACAGGTGACCGACACTCGATTTCCCGGCGGTTTGGGGGGGGGGGTGGGGATTACTACGATCCATCTTTGTGTGTCGGATCTAAGCGCTTCTCGTCTCGTCGCGCTTCATATTAAATTGAAGGAATACGGTGGGGCACTTCTGAGTGAATGAAAATCTGCAATTTCGTAGTTTCGTCAGGTCAGGAAGACATTTGGTAGGGGAGGTAAATGGCGAGAAAATGGTTTCCCTTTTGTGTACCCAACGGATTTAGGCATTCAGACAGAAGCGCAAACATTTCATATGGCGGGTTGAATTTGGTAATGAACTGTAAGGGTTCCACGAAAGACAAAGATAAAAATTCGTCTTCGTTCGTCTTTCAATTCGTCTTGCATTCGTCTTACGCAATAAAAAAGTTGTCAACACACCGCGTCAGACGAGTTCAAGACGAAGAAGAAGAATGAACGCTGGGAAATGCTATATAAAGCAAAAACGTCGCTAAGAACTAGAAATTGAGAAATTATTTTTTAAAATTAACAAAAAAAGAGAGAGCCGGGAAAAAATAAAACAAGATGCAGTTTCTGGAAATCGTCTGAAAATACGATTCGATTTTTCCAATGTGATCATCAAAAGTATCATACTAGCTTTCAGTTCCGTCAAAAAAAAATAATGACGGTTCAGGTGTAGACCACTTGTTTAAAGGGCCCTCTCCATGTTTGCCCATTCTGACATATAGTAATAGTGCTCGAACGTGGTGAGCACTTAACATCCCCGCACCGCACCTCGTCCGTTCGTTCCCCAATTATCTATTTATCTTATTTGTTGACTGCGTTTTTTTCACGTCTCCTTCCATTTACCTCAATCGACCCAATCGCACCAAAGAAAGCGGTCACATCAAAAACAGTGTCAAATTGTCGGTATTAATGAGTACGCAAACAGCGATCAAACAGTAAGGTGTATGTGGTACTCGTCAGAAGACGCCCGGCAAACCGGAAGGCTTGTCACGCTGGTAGTAGTAGCCGCTTCCCAAAAAGCCCATTTTCCCATTTTTCAATTTTAATGCGACAAATTTGCGTCAACACGCTGCACATGGTGATCAACCGGCGACGATGTCTGTCGAGAATGTTGTGGAAGGTGACCAAGTGGACTTTGTCGACTAGTTTTGCTAGAAGATGACGAATAATTGAGTTTCACGAAAACCATGTGCAATGAATTTTATGAATTTTGCGTATCAGTACTTATTAAGCAATTGAATTGTCATGAAATGAGTATGAGAAGACGTTAAGGGTTGGCATCACAGAATACGCAGACACAGAAGAATGTCTGCTTCTGTGAATATTCTGTTTTATATTTGTTCTTCGTCGAATATAATATTCTAGCACACTTATACACACACTATATGCCAGAATGTGTTAATGAATAACGCAGTAACCATGCGCTGACTTCCCGCGAGTACAGTGCGTTTCAATATTATACGTCCACTCTTGTTTTTGGCCGTAACTTGAGAACCGGTTGAGATATCAATCTAATTTTATTAAAATTGAATTCAGAGCAACAAATTACATCTAGAAAACTATTGTTGAGAAAAAATATTGAAAACTACTCGAGATACAGAGAAAATTCTGAAAATGTGACATTTGCAACCGTTTCAAAATTATACGTCCACTCTCAGAATCAATGCTAAAATAGAGAATAAAAAATATTTCAATACTTTGTGGATGAACCTTTAGCAGCAATGACATCGAAGAGACGATTTGGCATCGATTTGATAAGGTTTTGGATGTATTGGGTGCTCTTAGTCTTGAACTCCTGCTCCAGCAGACTCCACTCAGCAATCAGCGCATCCCGAAGCTCTCCAATACTAGCATACTTCTTTCCATGGCGGTAAAGACGACGAACCAGCTCGCCCCAAACATTTTCCATCGGATTCAGATCTGGAGAGCAAGCTGGCCATGGCAAGACATCGATGTTTTTCGATTGGAACCAGTCCAAAGTGGAGCGGCTGACATGGATTGCAGCATTATCTTGCTGAAAAATGAACTGGCGGCGACTGAATCGACGACGAAACGGGATAAGGTGGTTCTGGAGAACGTCTTGGTAGTCTGTGGAGTTCATTCGACAAGTGGTGAAAGCGAGCTCCAAGTATCCAGCCGAAGCAAATGCTCCCCATACCATCAAACTGCCTCCCCCGAAATTCCTTTTGGCAAAAACGGCTGGATCCTTCCGCAAGTCGTGCCAGTACGATTTGAATCCGTCGGGTCCATCAAGATTGAATTTTTTCTCGTCCGAAAAAATTACCTGTAAAAGATAAGATAATTTGGATAGATAATTTTAAATTTAATACCTTATCCCAGTTGGTTCCCATGTTTTTTCGAGCGAAGTCGAGACGGCGAGTTTTGTGATTGTCAGTGAGCTTCGGAGCAGGGCGCATGACTGCTCTTTTGATGTTTGGATCATCCTTAAGAGCCCTCCAGATTGTACACTTGCTCACTCCAAGATTCAGCTCTTTTTTGATATCATTACAAGACTTCATGGTGTTTGAAGCCACACGAACGATTGATCGTTTGGCTCTTGAATTGAGTTTTGGAGGACGTCCAGCCTTGTTGGGTTGATTGTTGCGGGTCCGGTTCGATACAAAACGATTAATGCAATCGTGGGAACGATTTAGATGTTTCGCGATAGCCCTGTTGGTCCAACCAGAGGTTTTGAACGCGTCGATGAAGGCTTTTTCAGCATCAGTGAGCAAATGGCCACGAGACATGTTGAAAAGTGGAGAAAAACAAGGAAAATCATAATGAAAAAAGTTTCTCACATTGGCAGCAAAAAACAAAACTAAATTCAAGCTTTTCCGGCTCCGCCAAAGGTCAAGATCGACATACCTTTGAAGTGGACGTATAATTTTGAAACGGTTGCAAATGTCACATTTTCAGAATTTTCTCTGTATCTCGAGTAGTTTTCAATATTTTTTCTCAAAATTGGTTTTCTAGATGTAATTTGTTGCTCTGAATTCAATTTTAATGAAATTACATTGATATCTCAACCGGTTCTCAAGTTACGGCCAAAAACAAGAGTGGACGTATAATATTGAAACGCACTGTATACAAAGCGGAATGGCAATACCAAGTCAAAAGGGGAGTACTGTAGATTCTTGTCATCCGTCAATTCTCTGAATGCGAATAGATGACGACAAAATAGTTTCTTTGACACACGCATCTTTTGATGGTTGCTGGATAACACTCGGCCCCATGTTCCGGTAGGAAATCAGACAACGAGTACGTTTGGTAACTTTAGAAGACGGCATGAAGGAACTGTGAATGGGTTAGGGGATTAAGTGATAAATAAGCCGATTTATAAACTATTCGTTTGGTGTTTACTGACACAGTAAGCCTGTAAGACGAATGGAACGTGGCACAGACTTAAAGTAGTGCGGTGAAAACTGAAAGCCGATTATGAATAAGGCGCGCTGGATGAGCTGTTGAACGGAGTGTGAGAGAATGAGCACATGATACTGTAAGAAGTCATTCGGAATGGCGGCTGATTTTTAAGTCTATTGATTCTGAGCAAACTATTAAGACATCATACGTCGGCTGCAAATTACGCAATAATCTTCATAACGCTCAAAAGTTGCTTTCCGCTCGGCGAAACAGTTGGCAGTTTCAGAGGTTGACCGGGGCGGCTCAACTCTTTCAACTCCGAGTTGCGCAATACGCCGAGCAACCTGCCAGACCTCATCTCGTTTACACCTCATAAAACCATCAATGTGGTCGATTTATGTGAGTGTGTGCCCTGGTGGTAATACGATAATTTGTTCTTGAAAAGATGGAGAGCCGAGGGATTTGTGGAAAGGGATATCTATCGTTTCACACCGAATCATGGGGGAAGCTGAACGAAATAATAAGAATCAATAGAAAAAGCTTAAAGAGGAGGATATATTTCAACTTTTATCCGTATTTTAATCGCTGATTAATCAGCTCTGAAGTATTAAAATACAAGGATGAGCATTTCAGTGAGCTTCGCAAAGTGTTTAGTGTGGTGTGCAATGTACAAACATAGTCCAGTGTTATTCCGCGTGAAGCTTTATGTCAATGAAGTGGAACGTCGTCTCCTTTGAAAAGAATCCGCGGTATTTTCGGAGCATCACTTGCATCGATTTTCTCATAGGCTAAAACGGATTCCCAACCCCGATGTTCATTTACCGATAGATTAAGGTGGCACATGTGCAAAACAAAAGTATTAATACAATTAAGAAACACTTCTGAAATTCGGAGCCTTTCCGCCACTCACCACTTTGACCTTTGTCACAATCAGCATAAATTCCTAATACTATCAATACAACAGAATAAGTGATAAGTTAATGAGAGTGACGCCGAAGAGCTGTAACCATAAAAAAGGGAAAGAGAGGTCATAAAACGTGTGCTTGCAATTGCTGATGAAGCGGCAGCTGTCAAACTGTTCAAAGTGTTAAGTATACTTCGGAGGCTTCTGTTTAGAAGTGCGATTGATTAAGGTAGAAGTGAAACATGGAAGACGACACTCATTCAGCGGTTACTATTAATATAAAGTGGCATTGACGGAGGCGGTGAAAAAATGAGGAATTGGTTGACTGAATAATGAACAAGAGGCGAAAAAAAGAGACAAGTGTGGAAGGCGGCGGGAAGGATGGGAAGACACCTAATTGGTGGGAAGAAGACCAAATGTACTGGTGGCTCCTAATCGTTTGATGGTCATAAAAAGGTTGTTGGAGGAAACGAGGTAACGCAAGGAATGAAGAAGATGAAGAATTGCGAGAAGGAAAGGCGACGACGAAGCGGGAGGAGGGGGGGGGGGTGTGAGAAGAAGGCGGACGAAAGGAAGAGGAAGAGAAGTCAATGGAGAAGGATATGAGATGGAGAGGGAGGACTCATAGGTAAACAGTCACGGTTTGGGCTCCAGATTAGGAGAATGAGCGAGATTTTTGTAGAAAATAAGCTGAAAATCAAAGAGAACGCTATCAAAACATCAAGGCTTTACTGCACCAATTTTTAGAATTTAAGCTTCTGAGCTTACAGCCTATGCATTTCTTTCAATTATGGGGCTCTCACAAAGAGCATCGCTGTCAATAATAATTATATTAACAGAGCCCCCCCCCCTCCCCCAAAACCTTTTGTGATGTATACTGAAGAAAAGGTGGAGAAAAGAATTATTCTTCGGGTTTTTTGAGCCGGGGGTGGGGGAGGATCGCAAAATGAGTTCAGCCAAGATACCGTATGATTTAGAATCGTTGAAAATAGGATGAAAGCCAAGCCAAATTCCTTTTGAATTCACTTTGAATTCGTCGGAATAAGACGAATTCTCAAACAAACAAAAAAATACATATTTCTTCGAGTCCATTCGAAAAGTTTTATCACCACTGGGCACCAACTAATCTACTTCTCGAAACCAAGGAGAGCCAATCAAAGCAATAAAATTGAATTGCATCGTCAAAAGGCAGTGTAACGACTGTCCTAATCTACACAACTCCCCCACTTATCCGAATAATTTATGACAGTCAATCAGGCTTTCGGGCGCGTGCTCCACCAGTGTATACGCTGTGTATAGTGTATAGAAATTCGAAGAGAAAACAAGTTCACATCATGAAAAAGTTGAAGGCGACGCATTCTTGGGGCTTGCTTTTTACAATTTTCTGATCGCCCATCGGGCACCGCTCCGAGGAACACGTCATAGCACGGTAATGAATCAGCATCAGATCCTTCAATGTTCGTTATCAACATGGCAAACTGTTCTAAGCAGAAGGAAAATGAAGCGGTTATTCGAGATGAGCAAGTGCAACGGAGCAGTGGGGTGCCTGCAATATGTAGCGTACGGGGGGGGGGGGGAAATGATGAGCAGGTGGCCGAAAATTATAGGGACCTCACAAATTCTATGCATATATGAGATTGTTATTGCCGCGATTCTGTGAATCTGCAAACTGCAAAATCTCAGAATCAAACAATCCCATTGTCTTATAAACTGAAAGGTGTAATAAAAATAAATAAGTAAGTCGGGGGAGGGGCGCCAGGCGCGGTGTACCAGCGCCAGACCGTCGTGCGCAAAATCTCATCCTATTATTTATGCCGCACTCTGTAAATGCTCATTTTTTAGAATTACCGATTTCCCGTGTTTCGAATTATTTTCACTCTTTTTCTATTTGATTCAGTTCGGTTTTTGTTCCCGTACATAGGACTTCCATTTGGGCAAAATTTCGGCCGTCTCGCCTCATCTTCGTCTTGAATTCGTCTGACGCAGTGTGTTGACAACTTTTTTATTGCGTAAGACGAATTCAAGACGACATTTCGTCTTCGTCTTTTGTGGAAGCCTTACTTGGGGTTGCTTCTCATAAAAACTCAAGTAAAATATGCGTGATATATTTTCTTTCTTTGAGGAATTTATCTGAATAATTTTCAATCATCGTCAAAGTAAATATTGTGTGATATACTTCGAATGCATTCAGTTTCTATGGGATACATATTTTTTTTAATTTGCGCTATTCCGGTGAGACTATAACTTCATTAAAATAGCGGGGAAAACAGAGAGAACGATGAAATTCGCATTTAAATGAGAGAAGGATAACAAAACGCGTAAAAGACCTAAGAGATCTGAAGCCTGAAAGACTCGTACGACACGTCGCCCAATGGACATTGCGAAGTTCTTGGAATTTCTGTATCAAGGTGTAGGACAAGTGGCACTTGAGTACAGGGTATTAGTGACTTCTCGAGTGGGGTTCCTTCTTCATCTGGAGACCACAATGAGTACGGTCACTCCGTACAGAGAAGAGACTGTAATCAGACACCCTCTAAGCCGCTTATCTCACTGATGGAAGTGAATGGGCGAATGCAAGAGTTTGCAAACAAAAGAGGATGACAGTGTAAATTAAATGGAGTGCGCTAAAAAAGACGGCAGTAAACGTTAAATAATAGTGCTGCGTGGCCTGACTGGAAACTCTCGTAAATAAAAATAAAAAGAAAACCTTTAAAAAAGTGACACAAAAGTCCGTGGACAAGTTTGTTTTATTTATTAAAAATGTTTAAATTTGATTTAAAAGTTTTAAAATTTTCATATTATTCAGAGAATACTTTAAAACTGTAAATTCAATATTTATTTAGAAAAAATTGATTTATATAAACTAAAATAATAATAAACAATACTTTAAAATTGTAAATTTAATATTTATTTTTTTTAATTTATACAAATTTAAAATTAAAAAAAAACCTCTAAAAAGTGACACAAAATTCCGTGGACAAGTTTGCTTCATTTATTAAAAATATTTAAATTTAATTAGAATTCTTGAAATTTTTAAATTATTAAAAAAATACTTCAAAATTTCAAATTCAATATTTATTTTCAAACAATTAATTGAAACAAATAAATTAAAAAAAAAAGATCTAAAAAAAGACACAAAAGAAATCCGTGAATAAACATGTAAAAATCGCTTAATGATTAATTTTCAAATTTTGAAGTATTCTCTAAATAATATAAAAATTTAAAAAATCTTCATTAAATTAAAATATTTTCAATAAATAAGACAAACTTGTCCACGGACTTTTGTGTAACTTTTTTGAAAGTTTTTTTTTTAAATTTCAATTTATATAAATTTTCAAAATAAATTAAAAAAAAATAAATAATATAAAGCTTACAATTTTAAAGTATTCTCTAAATAATATAAAAATTGTTAAAATGTTTATTAGTTACTTTTATTAAATAAAAAAAACTTGTCCACGGACTTTTGTGTCACAGTTTATTTTGTTTTTGAAAACAGATTTCCTAAAAACTTAGCGGAACTCGTAAATCAGAATAATTAAATAGAAACAATGGGTTGTGATGTTATCGTATCATTTTTTTTTGCATTTAATAACCGTAAACCTTGATGAGAAAGACAGAACAATCGCTTAGGTGAGGAAGAAATTAATCGATTTATGGGGATTCATGGATATGATAAGATAGGATAAATCTCCCCCCCGTAAACACAAAAAAATCAGATTTTTTTTGAGACACCAATCACAACGGGTTCAGTGACTCTTATCTATTCACAGCTGGGTCGTAAATAATACTATTCGCTCATTATCGCTCACTTGAGAGTAAAAACGGTGAAACGGCGATTAGTTCGGTTTGACGGTCGTAAAATTTTCCGAAACGCTTTCCAACACCAACACCCCACTCTTGCAACTCTCTTTTTCGTCTTTTTTCTTGCTCCAAGAGGTGATGATAGGTGTCATTCTTCTCATGGATTTGCATGACAATGTCACCGTTTTTTTGAAATATATTTGAATGCGAAAGAGAGTATCAAAAGTGAAGTGGTGTCGTGTGATACATTTTTGAATCTGAAGACGGTAAAATATGATGGCTGCCAGAGGAAAGACAGCGAAGAGTTATGGGTGATCATGCGAAGAACAGCCACGCATTTCTTTAAATTGAATCTCACCTGATGCACGCGTGGTTGAAAATATGGATGAAGAAAAGGGGAAAAGCGATTCGAAACCCCCATCACAGACGGAATCTGGCAGAATTTGGGAGCCCTGAAGATCGCTCTGACAGCTACATGGGACAATTTGGACGTTGACTACCTCCGTGCCGTCATCGACTTTTTCCGAAGAGACTTCAGGCAGTCATCACAGCGAAAGGAAGAAGATTCGAAAACTTTTAATGCTATAATCTTTTTTGTTGTTTATTAAACATTTTGGCTGATTTTCAGAAAAAAATATCTTTCGATTTGAAGTTATTAGGTTGAACACAAAGTTATTGCGTTTTTATGTTGTTTACTGAATGCAAAATTGTGAAAGATTTTTGAATGAAATGTTTGGTTATCTGTGGTCGTGTTATATATCATTTTGAAGAGCGTAATTCGCTTTATCTACTCGCTTTATTGATTTTCCTTGAAATAATTATGTCATTTTTTATAGCGCCATCTTGACTGCTGCGCCATATTTATTCCCCACCCTGTGTAATAATTGAGGAAACATTGTATTCAAATGGAATTTCATTAAGGAGACATGCAATGTTTAAGACTAGGGTTCCTGCTCCCACGGCCGGCGAGCCAATTCTTGCGATCTGTACTACCCTCGGTGAAAGCTATCTCCCGTTGGTAGTGCATTCCCTTCTATACTTCTATACTGGATAATTGGGCGCCCGGTAGTCGGCTGGGGATGTTCTCAGCGCCGGGCATACCTCTCTTTCCATTTTTTTTCGGTCTTTTGCGGCATTGGACCAGTTGCCGATCTTCTATACTATCTGCTATACCTTCTTTTATATTACTACTCCACAAACTGGCTCGTACTCTTGCTTCCAGAGAGTTTTCAGTCTGCCGGTATCCCACCAGATGAGAGCAACGTTGTCCTTTGCACTGATCCAGCTAATAGCGCTCTGATAGCGCGCCGAGCTTCACGATTTCACTAAGAAATTTTAGCTGAAACATAGTTTTGTTTTATTAAGATTACGTTCTCGGATGTTTGTCCTATCATATGACATATGTCATACCATATGTCAGCCATATGAATAGAGTGAGTACAGGGTGGCTCCTCAGAATGGGGACTTTTGTTTTCGAGCCAAATTTGGAAACAACAGTGATTAAAACAAAATCAACTTTATCAACATCAACACGCCTTCAGATGAGACGGAAAAGACTCGATGAGAGGGAGCCATGACCTTCTGCTCCAAGAATCTCCGGACGGAATAATCCAACGGATTGAGATCCGGCGACGACGCTGGTGACTAGTGGTCTACGGAAGTAGAGCAAGAGCTTTTTAAAAGAAAAATATATATTCAAATTGACATTTTCAGTACACAAATTTTCAGAATTTAAGAAAAAACTTTCATTAAATCTTAATGGAAACCGTCTGAAACTTGCTAAAAATGAACAAACAGGGTTAATGAAATGAATAATCTAACAATTTCAGTAGAGAAATGCCTGAAATACTCCGATTTTAATGGAAAATCTCGAAACTTTCCAAAAAAGTATATCTCTCTTCCATATTTCTCCTTTTCAGTTTTCCTATTGTCTCTAAGTCTCTTATCCCTTTTACTGAGTTGCTCAGAACTTGTTATTGTATTGTAAATAAAGCAAGAATGAATCATAAGCGAGGAACCACTCAATTTCAGTACTGGCCATAAAGGTGTAATATTATGGTTTCTCGACCATATCTCATTCGATATAGAACGAATCAATCTGATTTTTTTACAGTTTCTTTATCAAGCAACACTGTATCAGCTAAGAACATTGGGATTTGTAAGACAAATGTATAATGGAGTATTTTGAAAAAGAACGAAAACAACAAAAACCCATATTTCTTCAAAGAAACTTCGTGCTCTTAGAAATTGTTCTATCTGCGAGATTACAATATTTTGTGGGAAAATTATTTTCATCAATTACTGCCTGGCATCTACAGGGCATAGAATCGATCATTGTGTCGATGGCTTATTGGGGAATCTTCTTCCACTCCTCCTAGAGAAGTTTGAACTTCTCGTCGATGTTTGAAGCAGTTTTTCCTGTCAATTTTTTCTCCAATTCCTTCCATAAGTTCTCAAAGATGTTGTGGTCCGAGCTTTGACTCGACCCATCCAAAAGGGTGACACGGCGGCGGTTGAACCAGTTGCGCACGTTATGAGAACGATGCTTGGGATCATTATCCTGCTGATACAGAAAGGTACGGCCTACGCCAGAAAGTGGCCAGAGTCTCATGGTGTTCTCCAAAATATCCTCATATCCGTAGCGGTCGAGATTACCGACGATGCGCGTGAGAGAACCCATTCCCGTGGCGGAGAAGCAACCCCAAACAATGCAGGGCCTAATGATTCTCCTCACAGACTCAGACAAAGCTCGACAGTATTGGAGACTGGCTCGAGTGACAGACCTTATCAGCTCATCAGACGGAGAAATCTGTGAAGCCATTGTCAAAGTCGCATCAGGAACAACGGGAGTAATGTCAGAACTCCGCAGATCCATTAGCATGATAGTTTCATTTTAATTAGACATCGAAGGAACAAACGACGGAGTTAAAGAGTCGACATTCGGAAAAACCACCGGAATTCGTCATACGTTACGGTTGGTCCCATTTTCTCCAATAACTGCTTTTTGTCCTCTAAAGTTGCATACAGTTTCCGGAACTGATTCGCTTTAGTAGAATTCTCAGAAATCTGAAAGAAAAAACGGTTATTATCCAAGTGGAAGAAGAAATCGATAAACTATGAAAAAAAAACTTCAGACGACATTCTCGCGACACCGGGTCTCCCATTGAAAACTACAATTTTATTGGCAGGCAACAAAAATACGCACAAAAAGAAAACGACTAGGTGACTGAATATTTCTTGGCGATTCCGGCCCATATCTCTTAAAATTTTGCTTCATCATGATATTTGAAAGAATAATTCACTGTTTGATGGTCGAAACCCAATGCTTGCAAAGTCTTCAGACGACATTATCGCGACACCGGTCATCCATTGCAAACTGCCAACGACTTCAAGTCGAGAAGTGCATCAGCTGCGATCCTATTCATATATACGATTAACTAAGTTATGATTAACTAATAAACAAAAAAAATCCAAAAAAAAATCCAAAAAAATTGCAAAAATTGCTCATCGTTGAATCGCGCTCTGCTTGAAAAAAAGTGGAATCGTAGTTTTCGTGCCAAGAGTAAGCGTCACGCTTGAAAAAAACAATTTACAATTATTTTAACAGTAACAAAAAACATTTTCAGAAAAAAAAATTGCAAAAACCTTCAAAAATAACTAAAAATTATTGCCCCCCCCCCCCAACTAAGATAGCGTCTCCTTGTATTTCTCTTCAATTGGAATCTGTCAATACCCATCGTTGATGTAGACGTGAGAAATCAAGAGTCTTAAATTCCTGTCCCTTTTTAATAGAATATTTTAGAGCTTTAAAATTGACCAAATTTCGTTTCTTCTTCTCTATTTCGTCACCACTCTTCGTCTTGCTCATCGCTAAATTCTCACTTCCTCCACATGTCTCTCTCTCTCTCTGCAAGACATACTATATAAGTTTGATAGAGAAGGCATTTCGAATTGATAACAGAAAAAATCATTCAGTTTCGAGTGTTTTCCAATCTTTTAAATTCTGTTGGATTCTTATAGGATTCTTGTACAGTGCTGGCCATAAAGGTAAGAATAATCGGTTTTTTTGAGATCACTTGGGTCACAGGTGAAGTGCGGTCATGAAATTTTTTTTGCGTGTTTTTGAAGGTAAATCACGTTAACTGAAACTTTGATTTCGACAAAAAATGTAAATTTTGAAAAATTATAACAATTTATTCGAAAATTGGAAAAACGAAGAAAATGACACTCGGACATTTCATTTCATTTCATGACATTTCAAAAACTTATCAAAAATGATGCAATTTTTTAATCTGCATATTTGCGTAACTGTGTTTTGCACATTCCGTAGCAGTTTCATGACCGCACTTCACTTGTGAGCCAAGTAATCTCGAAAAAACTGATTATTTATACCTTTTTGGCCAGCACTGTAGATATCAATTTGCATAGTTGTTACTTACTTTGTGATACTGAGTTGATCCGTTGCTCGCTTCTTTGGGCGCCGATCACAGCTATCCATGCCTTGCGATCTTTGGCGATGGAATTCCTTGAAGTAATGACTTGATTTCTTCTGGGCTGAGCCACCCGCAACCCTCTCATTGCATTCACTATGGCCAATATATTTATTCGCTCTTTTTAAACTTTTTTTTCAAATTTGCAATTTGTAGATATTAGAATTATTTTATTCTGCTCATTTTGTCGCGGTATCGTCCGGTTTTTAGACCAAATCGAATAATTGAATCAATAGAAGATCGACCAGAAGTTTTGCAAGAAATTCAACAAATTTTTTTTTCAAAAGTCTATTATCGTCGTAAAAAAGTTCCGACATTTTTTCGAGTCGGGATTTGAATTTAGAGGCTCCGCCCATTCATCATCGTTGCAGCGCATTTGCTATGCGCGATATATGGGCGGAGCCTCTAAATTCAAATTCCGATTTTCGCGGGCTCGAAAAAATGTCGGAACTTTTTTAAGGCGATAATAAAAGATTTTGGAAAATTTGGATCAGTTGTTGAAATTTTCCCTGAATTGCGTTTACGATATATCGATTTTTCGTGCCGTTTTCTCCAGCTCAATAATTGTATTATTGCCAAGTTGTAATTGAAACTAAAGTGGTTTAATTGCAGTTCTAAAATCATGGTGGACACAAGAAAAGACGTTGCTATGGAGGATGTAACTCATCATGTGAAACAAGAGGCTAAGGTGAGAATAGAACAAGATGAAAGCGCACTGAAAGCTACGACATGTGCGTTACAGAGCGGTCATCTATAGGAAAAAGCTATGGGACCCCCCCCCCCCCCTCTAATTGGGGTCTATCCGGAGAACGGAAAAAGATATCAAAATTCTGTATGCGCCTTTCGATGATTTTAAACACAAAAAAGACCCGGAGCCAAAATTTCATGAAGATACCACTTTCCAGGACCCTGTAACAACAAAAATATGAATCTGCAAGTGGTCAAAATCTATAGAACCCCCTCCCACCTTTTCTGCTGTTTGCAGATCCGGAAATTTGATTTTTTTTCTATTTTTACTTTATTTCACGTTTTCCGGTTTTCTACAGTAGTTTTATTTTTCTAGAGACTTTCCCGCTTTTTGAAACACTTTAATCGAACGATTCGGCATGCTGGCGATGATATTTTTGAGGACAGGGCTGCTGATGAGTTCCCAGCTCTCTTTAGCTCGTGTTGTATTGACGGCCGTTGTGGTATACGCATCAAACCCAGTAAAAGAAGTGGAAGTTGGATAAACCGGACGGCAACAAAGGCTACTGGACAGATCTTCGGAAGGATCCGAAGTCGCGCTATTTCGGCGGTGAAAGTTTGATGGTTTGTGGAGTATTACGTGACGAGAGGAAGCTGGATCTCCAGTTCATTACTATTCGCGAGACGTCCACCTCGTATCAGCAGATCCTCCAGAACACTATCGTTCCATTCTTCCATCGCCGTACCCACACCTTTCAGCAAGATAACGCATCAATCCATCGCAGCAAGACCGCAATGGATTGGTTATCCGCGAAGTAGATCGATGTGATGGAGTGGCCCGCCAGCAGTCCGGATCTGAACCCCATCGAGAGTATCTGGGGATACTTACCTAGTTCAATTTGTGTACCACAACAATACGATGGTCGCCAGCATGCCGAATAGTTTGATTGAAGTGTTTCAAACAGCTGGAAAATCTCTAGAAGAGTAAAATTACTGTCGAAAACCAGAAAACGTGTAATAAAATGAAAATAGGAAAACAATCAAAGTTCTGGAGGATCTCCTACCTGCAAACAGCAGAAAAGGAAGGCGGGGGTCCTATAGATATTGACCGCACTGTATATTTCGAAAGTTGGTTCGAAAAAAGTAGTAATTATGGCCGAGCGGTTTAGATTTCGAATGCTTGAACGTGAAAAAAAAAGATAGAGAATTAACTCAAAAATTTCTGAGACTGCGTGCCAGAAACAATGAATTAGTGAAAATCATTGATGATTTTCAGGTGGAAGAGACGAGCCGAACACAACAACGTGCACCAACAACGTGAGCTAAAAAATAAAAAGGCATAAATATAGCGCCGCATTCCAGACGGTGTTAAAACTTCAAATCGAATTATTTTTTCCTGAAAATCATCCAAAATGTTTCTTAAAACATAACAAAAAAGATAGCATTAACAGTTTTCGAATCTTCCTCCTTTCGCTCTGATGACTGCCTGAAATCTCTTCGGGTAGGAGTCGATGACGGCACGGAGGTAGTCTCTTAGGAGGTCTCTGGCTTTTTTCAAGCGTAAAGCTTTGTTTCGGTCAGTCAGAAACGCTCCTTTTTGAATTCGATACGGGATCATTTTCAGCTTGTTTCAGACAATTCTTCTCATAGATTTGGCACTCATTCCAAGCTCTGTGGACATTTTTCTCATGCTTCTTACCGGATTTCTTCTGATTCTCTCTCTGACGACCATAAGCGCATCTGGAGTTGTCACAGACACCGGGCCACCACTTCTACGTTTGTCGTTCAACGTTCCCAGCTCCCTGAAGCAAACGAAAGTACGATTCACCATCGATTTTCTGACTCCTAGCTTTTTAACGATCTCCTAAGAAGTCAATCCTTTCTTCGCACACTCTACAATTGCAGATCGGAATGGAGAAGCAGCCACCATTACCTTCAAAGTTAATATAAATGGCTGAAATTTTCAGGAATAGTTAAAAACAAAATAATTAATTGAACAAAATAATACTGTGCGCTAAAAAAAGCGTTCCGCATGCGCCAGATCTTACGCAAAGTAGCGGCGCTATAATTATGCCTCATCCGGTATATGAAAATCGAGAAAAATGTGGGAGAAGTCCACACCAGGGATATGTAAAAGAACAGTCATTGGGTGGTAGAGAATATTTGTCAAAAAATTCAAAAATTAGTATTTGGAAAAAACTGAATGTTCTTAGAGCAAAATTTGCCCTGAACCTGTTATATTTTCTGCTAAATTTCTTCGATTAGTATTACTGCATTCGAGAACACTTTCCGAATGAAGTATGGAAGATTAACAGAAAAGCAACATATAATTCTACTCGAAACTCGAAACACATTCATTAATACTATAATAAAAAGAAAATAATCGGGCAGAATGGTGGAGATGAAATCAGAAAATATAAACTTGAATTTAAAAAAATGAGAATTTCATTTTCAGTTGTGTACTATCGTGTCGATGCACTGGACATCCATGCATGTTTTTCCCGGACCAAATAAACAAACCAGGACTAAAGACACCGTCACCCACCCACTTCAATAGAATGCGAACGTTGCTAAAATTGAATCCAAACATGGAAGCATCGGAGGTTCTGCTGGTGGCTCAAAGCGACTTGCCTATGAAGGAAGACGTACCATCGGAGGAGACATTTCTTCTAATGGCACACTGCCCCACTTTGTGTTTGGTTTGTAAGGACATTCCAGGATGGAGCGAGGCCTTCCAACAATTGTCAGCTCACATCGCTCAACGGGCAATTGGGAAAGAGTTGCTGAACCAATGTTCTGCACTTGTAGTGTTGGCACCTGGAACAGATAGTTCCATTGTTCCGCTCTCCAATCAGAAAATGCTATGCCTGGATCGACCGACAAAAGCTGAGCACAGTTTGTCGAATGAACTGAGGCAGAACCATTATCATCTGGTCATCTTCGTTCTTTCCGTAGATGTCAGTGAAGAAGTACGATCTCTTTGGAAAAGTCTCATTTCACTCATCCCTAAGGAGACGGAAATAATGGTGGTGATGGGACCAAAAAACAATGAAGACCATTCACAAAATGATATTTTTGTGAAATGGATGCTATCAATGGGGAGAGTTGAAGGAATTCTTCGATTGCTCTCGCCCTTGGACCGATCAGTCAAATTTGGCAACCGGCAGCTCATCAATCTTCGGGATGTTGTCAGCAATCAGGATTATTGGCGTGAGGTCTATACCATGGTAAAAGATAAAGGATGGATATGGCCAAAATTTGGGGTGATTGATGACGGAGAAAGTTAAGTGAAATTCAATTGGCTTCAATCATTTCTAAATCTTGCATTTTCAATTGTAAAAGTGTACTGATGTTCAATATTCTTACATTTTATCAATATTCGAATAAAACAAAATTTGAGATTTTCTCTTATTAAGAATGCTGATTATTAAAGATTGATTGATATTGAACGATGATCAATGGAGCGTGAACACGATGTGCAAATTTGCAGTTCTGAAAGGTCACTTTTCTTTTTGAAAACCGACGAACACACTGAATTTCATTCTACAATCTTTTAGAATTGAAGCGAAACTTTTGGCGCTCTCAGTACATATGATGAGCCCCAAGCACTCTACCGATGACTGACCAATTTTACATTTCCTTCAACTTCAATCTTCAACTTTCTCATCGTCAAATTTGTTGTGTGATTTCTCTATTTCTCTACCATTTTTCACTTTATCTTTCTGTCTCTCTTCCTAGAGATCACAGGTAGAACTATTCGATTTGGGACAATCTTGGGGGGGGGGGTCCACTCGTTTTTAGTCATTTTTGGAGGTTAAAAAAAACATTTTTTTTCTGAAAGTGTTAATAGATATAGACGAATAACATTAGTAATTTTTAGAACACTTTTATTGACAGGCAACAAAAATACGCACAAAAAAGAAAACGACGCTATCTTAGTTGGAGGGTCCAATGGTTTTTCGGCTTTTTTGGATTATTTTTGTTTCTGAAAAGCACCACGCTTATTCGAATGCAACTTATCCTTATTTGTCATGAACCAATTAAACTTAAAAAAAAGCAAAATCAGAAAAGAAAAAAAAAACTTATGTTGGAGCGGAACCGAACCTCGACGCGCGAATTCCCATCACTCCCTCTTCCCCACTCGGCCACCGCTGCTTGCAAGTTATTTCAACGTGGAGAATGCATAGAAGAAAGAAGAGGAATGAAGGGGGCGAGTAAAGGCCGCGGTGTTCAGGATTTTCAGATCCAATCGTGGTTTTCGGGCCACGGGTAAGCGCCACGGGGGAAAAAACTCACAAATATTTTAACAGTAACAACAAACAATTGTACAAAAAAACATTAGAAAAACCTCCAAAAATGACTAAAAACGAGTGGACCCCCCCCCAACTAAGATTGCGCCCTCGAGTTACACCATTCGTTCAGTATCTCTGAACGGCGAAGAACTTTTGCTAAGATATTTCAGAATAGTGGCGAAATAGAGGAGTGAGAGTATTCGTATGAGATGAAGAAAACATTCTTTATTTTCAGACAAATCAATATTTTGGTCTAAGTTCAGGAGTACGCGGGACGGAACTCTCTTTCGAATGAAGAGAGACACTATGTGTTTTCAATTTTCCAATACTGTCGGTTTCTTTGCTCCTCATCTTTTCCTTAATCGAAGTTTCTATACTCGTCTTTTCTTTGCTTCCCTTTTCCCTGCTTGCCTTTTCCGTGCTTGCCTTTGCCTTATCTTTGGGTTTTTCTCTGCTCGGCGATTCGATAAACTGTTTCATGATTCCTGGCTTGTTTGAAGATTTTGGCGCTCCATGTGAAACGATCTCTATTCTCTGAAAATTGAATTTAAGTCACTGGGCTAAACAAATGAAGGAGTATATAAAGACCGCTGTTCCGACAGAATCGTGATTGGAAGACGATACGAACGATGATTGAGTTGATCTGAGACGAAACTCGTGTGTCTGAAATAATCAACGAATATGTGAATCCGATGTTTCTAACATCATCACTAATCCTAAGAGCGGTTTTCACCAAATCCTTCTTTTTCCTACTTTCGGGACTTTTGCTTTGCTTCTTCTTTTCATCTTTCTTAGGCACATCCTTCGTTTCACATTTTACTGTTTTTATTGTGCACGGAGAAGCCGCGGACATGCTCGATTGTCCGGGTTGTTTAAGGGGAGAGGAACGATCCGAATTGGCACGCGACGACTTCGCAGCGAGCTCCTTTTCATTTTTTTTTCGTCTCGCACATAACTGCAGAAAAGTTACTGACACTCCGAACATTATCATAACTTCCATCACTCTGGGCAGCCTGAATGCTAGAATTTTTACGAAATGAGCGTTTCGGCTCATTACCTGATTTCGAAAAAATACTCTGAATCCATGAAATGCTTGAAAATATGAAATACTGAAACTGTTAAATAATTGAATGAAATGAAACCAGTCTCTTCGAAATTGCAATGCTTTTTGAAAAAACAATGTAAAGGCTGAATAAAAACTCACGAAACACGAATGTGATGCAAACTTTAAAATGTATTATTATTCATTTAAACCTTTGAATCCCTCGGAAACAGATGGTAACGTGCCCTAGAAAACACCACACGATTACAAAGAGCAGAATTTCGTGTGCTGTTTAAGAAGAATCATTGATTTTGCTCGCCATGTAGCATATCCATGTGAAATAACGTCTTTCCTAATCGACTGTAAGCTCAGCACGAAGCTGTGAGTTTATAGGACAGTACACAGGTTCTGGCGAAATTGAGTAAAAATTGGCTGTAACCCTGCGATTTGCCCCCGGTACTGTGTAGAGAGGACCAAAAATTGTTTTAAATAAATTGGAACTTCTGTAGGACCTGGGCAGCTGTGCAGCACTCTAGTTAAACACATGGCTCATGGACAACATCGATTGAAATTCTGTGTGGGATATTTAGAATTGTTATAACTCGAAAAGTGCAGTGCGCGTTAAAAGTATCAAAACTTCATTTGGGTTCCTTAGACGAACAATTATACCGTATGCCATGCTTGCGAAAATATTTACTTATAGAAAATTTGAGTGATATTTACAGGGTGCGGCATAAATAATAGGGTGAGATTTTGGATTATGACTCGTTACCAACGTCTTGGGACACTGGAAAACCTGCCTAGATGTGGTCGTCCCACTACTGTCACGACTTCTAAAGCTGTGAAAAAGGCGTGCTCGAGGATTCGCAGAAATGCAGCAATGAGAAATGCAGCAATAGAATTTTCACTCATATCCATCTAAAGATGGATGTGAGTGAAAATTCTATGAAAATAATTGTCAAAAACAAGCTCCAGATGACCCTTTATTGTATTCAAAATAATGCTTTCTTGAGTGAGAAGAAGAAGGCTCTCCGCATGCAAAAAGCACGTAGCCTCCTGACTGGCACTCGCACCGGCACGGATGAGAAGTTGTTCACGGTGGAGTCTTACAAAAATGGTCCAAAAAAATGGTTCACCGCGACACATTTTGGACAATCGGCCTGTCGGAATGGGAAATTCCTCAATATCACCTCTCATCCGCCCTCCGTTATGGAATTTGGCGGAATCTGTGCAAACGGCAAGCCTCAACTCAGTTTTATGGACCAAGGAGTCAATGTTAACCAAATTTATTAAAGATAAATGCATTTTGGAGGTTGGTGTACTTCCCTGGGCCAGAAATGACTTTGGTGTAAATTTTTGGATCTTCCAACAGGGCTCTGCACCAGCTCATTGCGCGAAAGCATCGCAACAGTTGTGCAAGGACAATTTCCCGAGTTCATCTCTTCGTTTTGCTTCTTCGCCGGATTAGAATCCAATGGACTATGACTTTTGAGGATACTTGATCCAGATGGTATCCACGAAAAACTGATCCAGTTTGGGAGCCTTGAAGATTGCGCTTCTGAAGGCCTGGGAGGATCTTGACGTCAACTACCTTGTGGACTTCTACCCGAAGAGATTGAGAGCTGTGGTAAAGGCGAAAGGAGGAAGATTCGAAAATTTTTGATTGTGTCTGTTTTTATATTGTTTGAGTAAAATTTTGTCTAAGTTTTATATCGATTTCACTTTTTTTGCAAAAGTTACGGCGTTTTAAACCCATCCTATTATTTATGCCGCACCCTTCAGAACCTGAATCTCGCTTTAAACTCTAAACGGTGATTTTGTATTAGTACTTTGTTATAGTATTTAGGTGGCAAATGGAATGACACGCTTCCTTATTAGATGCTTCAACACTTCTCACTCGAATACGAATTTATTAGTGCACATTGTAGATGCCTTGTAAAAGACCGAGACGAAACATTGTAAAGATTTAAATCTTTGAATCTCTCGGAATCCGATGGTACCCTTTAATGCCCTATAATACCTTTTCGCATGGGATGTTTATCAGAATACAATCTTGTCTTCATCTTCTGTCTTCTCATTCAACACTCGTATCGCTCCCGATGGCGTTCGTTCTCGTCTCACGCCGCATGGTTCCACACCTATCATTACGATACAACGTTTTCGAGACGAAGATGTTAATGATGAACGTAGAAGAATAAAGAGAGATGACGTCGGACGTCATCTGCATTTTCGGAACTTGTTTCCGGATACCTCTGCGTTTTTCGGCCGATTCACTTGATCTGTCATAAAGAGTCAGGGCGAGGCGACCTTCCATTTTTTTTCCCCGATTTGCCATCTCACCGTCTCCATTTCAAGGTCTCACGATGATATGGCAAGCCGCAGGCCAAAACTATTTGGTAAAACCGATACTTCAGCACTGTCCTATTCTTCATCGCATCGGTGCTGGACACTTGTAAACGTCAATGAACACTTCAAGTGGGCGTTCGGTGCACGCACCCGAGTTTTCTGACACAATGCGAGAGAGAGAGAAATAAGTTTGATTAGCCCTAGTTGCGGTTAGTTAGTGCGCGACCGAGATTTTGCAATCGAATTCGAACTTTTGAATTGAAGTGCAAACTGGTTGGGTTCATTGCTTCTTATACTTCCTTTGTGTTCCACCTGTTCCATCAACAGAAAATTGAAAATGAACACAAGTTTCTGAAATGATCTCCATTTAATTAATTTCATTTCATTTTCAAATTCCACCATTCATATGGATTAATGACTCGCATAGATTAATGACTCTTTCATTACCAAAAGTCAGGTGGCCATCCTCCCCCACTGCGTCGCTTTCATCACCTTTCATAGAGTCTTCCCCTCGACACATTTAGATTTCGGAAGATTCCTATCACAGTTTTAAGGCCACTTTTTCTTCACGACACCCCCTTTTTCTGTTTCCTTGTTTCGCGTTTACTGTTGTCCAATCCCCGCTTTGTAACTGTCGTTTGAAATTCCTCGAAAACATGGGAGGCTGGAATTATAGCTGCAAGATCTGGAATTGTATAAGAGAGAGAGAGCCAGACAGAGAAGAGAGAGAACCATTACCAGTAATTAGACATGTGCACTTATACAGTAACAGCCGGCTGTCACCATTACCGTATTTGCACCTTTTCCAAAGCGAAACTAATAAAAAAAGGGCCCAGCTTTTTTCAATTTCCTCAATTTTCTTCAATGTTGTTTTTTTTCGGACTTCACAAAGAATAAGAAGGTTTTTGATTATTCGAAGCTTCCCATAAACCAGGGTGTTCTTCTGTTAGAGGTACACTTCTGTTAGACGCTGTCTTCTTGTTAAAAATGCCGGGTGAATGGGGATTAAGGATGCTCCTCAGCTGTTACACAGTTGAATCAGAGAGCGTGTCTTGGAAAATGCCTTTTTTGGTTACAGGTTACAGACGGTTACAGACAGCGTTTCTAGTAGTATCTGAAGCCTATTCTAATGACTTTGGAATTCAAGATTTATCAGAATTTGTCTGAAAAATATTGTTTTTTTTTTGAAAATTGCTGAAAAACGGCTCTAGAATAATCGGATGGCAAAAACAAATGAAAATAATTGTTCAAAATTTTCTAATCGTTGGTTGGGTACCTTTCTCCATAAATTAGAAGCGTGTTGCCTTCTACGTGGCACCAACTTCAGAAGCATTGTTAGAATTCTCTACAGTAATCAGGAAGGGAGGTGGAGTTCAGAGAAGAACGAGGTATTTTCAGCAATTTAGTTCGAGTTTATTCAAGAAATTCAGTGAATCCCTAATCTTATTCCAGTATTTTATTTCTTCATAAAGTAGTAGGTTTCAATTTCAACAATACGCCCAGTGGTGAAGGTCAGTTGGCTGACCTATTTTAGCTGTGAAAGCAGCAGCATCGTCTTCTTCCAAAACGAAGGAGATATTATTCAAATTCGCACACGCACACAGACACCCAGAGACCTGCCGCCGCCCTCACTGTCTTTACGTATGTCTTCTTGCGGCAATTCCTTCCACTTCTTCTGTTTCTCCTCCTTTTCCACTTTCACTTCCTGGACAACGCGCGACCACGACAGCGCCTCAACGTTCCGTCCTTTCGCCTCTTTTCCAACTCTATCGTCAATGAATGACTCATTTATGCCACTTGGGAGGTTGACTAACAACAACGACATATAAAGAATCGGAGGCGGTGTTCCCCGGGATTTCGAAATAGCAGCAAGTCGTTGGTCTCTCTGTATCCATAACAACGCGTAATGCGGGTAGAGGAGAGCAGCCACAATGGGCTCTTTCCTTTGGATAACTCTCTAGCCTCTCTTTCTGCTTATGTTGCATGAGGAATCCATAGAGTATGGCAGAGATTCAAGCCGTTTCGTAATACTTTTCCTTTGGTGTCTCTTTGAATTATTCTCGCTGCGTCCATTCCATTTCAAAAAATGAACTACTTTCTAATTCACGAATCGGCTGAAACATGAAGAAGACTGAAAATCAAAAAGGCTTATTTCCAATGGATTGAGCTCTAGTGGAATAGAAATTAATCTTATAGTTAGAAAAGTGGAAATATTCAAGCCACGAATCCACAAAATCGGAAGATCGGCCGGCTTTCATAGTGGAATCTCAAGATTTCCTTAACATAAAGATTGAGAAAGGTCGCAAATTGAAGATCTTGACGAGCTCTTTGAAGTGAATCCGATGAAGTCTGTCGGGAATCTGTCTACCTTACCACTTAGTACCTTGCGGACTGATAAATTCATTTAGTCATTAGATGTATCAATCCACAAAAAGCTACCAGAGCATACCGATTTTAAGTTGTGTCTCGACCCACGTCGATCTGCTTCGACCTGGGTCACATGTAGGCGCCTAAGCCTAGGTTCTCTCTCTCTCTCCATCTTTCTCTCTCTCTATCTCACGCACTCATTTGTCACCTGGGTATTCGAACTAAGGACAATTCGAAACGTCTTCTTCTTCTCCTCCTTCTTCTCACGCTTCGCTCCCCTCAAGCTGCAATTCGTTTGTCTCTTTTCGTTCCTAATCACTCCGCTTTCCGTAAACTGCCTCGCTTTCGAATAACTGTCAACAGAAGACAATTTTCAAGGTAAAACCCAGCGGATTCTACCATTTCATTCTCCTCGCCCCCCTCCCCCCCCCCCGTCACCCGCACCTCTTCCTTCCGTTTTGCATCTCTCTATGAATGTATGCATCTCCTCATTCCTTCAGGTCTCCATGCCTGCTGTGACCACCGCAAAAGTTAATCGCTCGGCTATTTATTTTTGAAGAGAGCGATGGAAATATATCCGATTAAATTAACACACTCTTTTAATCTATAATACTTCGAAATAGTTCATTTGATTCTCACGATTAAGGCTTCTACAAAAGACGAAAACACAAAGTCGTCTTTCGTCTTGTCTTGCATTCGTCTTACGCAATAAAACATTTTTGCATGTGTATCCACACAATATCTATTTCTGCATCAGACGAATCCAAGACGAAGACTAGGCGAGACGTTCTTATTTCGTCTTTCGTGGAAGCTTTACTCACGATAATAATTGATCGAATTCTTGTTTATCTTGCTGCGTTCTTGAATGCGTTAAATGGATTCACCACTTCTTCCGACACTCTTTTCTCTCTTACCAATTCCCGATGCTGCTCGCTTCAAAAACCTGTTTCGCTTCTGATGCACTATTGCATAACACACGTGACTAAACCGCGTATTGATTCCTTTCCTTTTATTTTTGGTCTGCAATATCGAAATAATGCTAGATGTCCGCACTATGCACACTTAATTGCCGGTGTAATCGATGCCATGAACACCAATGAAATAGAAGAAAATGACCGCGAAATTCAAACAGTTCATAGAGAACATCTTTAGATTTTTCAGCTGCCAGAAGTATTTTTACGTGATTGAAAACTTTTTTTTTTGAATTTCATACTTAAGAATTTGAGTTTATCAAAAAAAGTCAATTATAAGGCTTCCACGAAAGACGAAAACAAAAAGTTTGTCTTTCTTCTCGTCTTCCTTCGTCTTTCATTTCGTCTTACGCGATTATAACGTAAGACGAGTTCCAGACGAAGACAAGACGAGACGGTCTCTAATCCTTCCCTTCCCTAGTTAGTCAATTAAAATTAAAGAAAAATTGCAGTTTTATTTCAAAAAACTCTGAAATTAGTTTCACATCTTTCTTCTCAAATTTCTTCTTAAAAACCGTTTGATAATCTTTAAATCTCCAAGGCTTCCACGAAAGACGAAAGCAAAAAGTCGTGTTTCAGTTCGTCTTGCATTCGTCTTACGCAATTAAAATGTTTCTCTGCGTAAGACGAATTCAAGACGAAGACGAAGACGAGACCTGTCTACTTGGCTCCATGAATGAGAGCTTTGCGTTTACAAATTTGATAAGCATCGATCGAATGAAATATGAAATAATAGTCTTCTCCGATCATCTGATTAATTTCAAGATTTCCATTGGAATTCCTATTATTTCTTGTTTTTTTTCTTGTCTCCTCCAATTGAAAAATATGATTTTCGTAACGGCTGACCACACAATTTTGATTATTATCTCTCTTATTAGCGCATTTGCCATATTTTCGGCGCATTTTATTTTCTCTTCTCCTTGTGACTGACTCATGGCTTTTATTCAAATGTGGATCGCGCTATTCACCACGTTTGAGCAAATATAATTTTTTTTTCGAAAAACTTTTCAAATTATTTTACATTTCAGGTCATGGCTAGTACAGTAGCGCAGAAGGCGCTCCTAGCAATATCAATTATTCTCATCCTTATCGGAATGTGTTTGACAGCGGGAGGATGCTTTTCGCCCGCCTGGCAAGTCGTTGATATTCGCGAATTCCGAGCAGAGCATCAACACGGTCTCTGGTGGGATTGCATTCGTGCCGAAAAACACGTCGTTTCGGTCGGAGACTTTTATGATGAAACGCCGCTGCACTGCATGTACAAGGTACGGATTATTTGGAGAGGAGCCATCGTAAAATACTCTTTTTTGGTCAAGCTAAATCCCCCATCATTAAACGTTTAGAGTGTTCATCAAATTGCAGTTTTTCCTTTCCTTTTTTGTTATGCACAGGTCCATTGAAAAGTGCACTTTATCGTAGTGCAGAAGCTTACAGGGTGCGCCAAAAGTATGGTAATACAGTTAAAGTGATGTAAAATGACCCGTATCAACAAGAAAATTAAACAATGGTTTATTGTAACATTTCTGAAAATGAAAATATCAAAGTTGTTCGATGCGGTTACTTTCGTTCTTCACAACATCCGCGAGTCTCTTCAGAAGCGCCTTTATTGTAGCACGGAGGTATTCTGGGGGCAACGTTGCCAATTATGTTTCTAAACTTCTTTTCAACGACTCCAAATTCGGATGTGGACGTGCTTGGATCCGCGACCGAAGAACACCTAATACGGAATAGTCAAGCGGATTCAAGTCTGGCGAAGAAGTTGGTCATTCTGAACTTGTGATGAATAGAAGTAAGTTAGCCGTGCACTATGCTTGAACGATTTTTGCCATGTGAGCAGGAGCAGAATCCTGTTGAAAAGTTCAGACTTGGTTTCCAAAATGGAATTTGGTCCCCGAAATCACATGTTTCTTCAAAATCTTCTTCAACTAGTACTTTTTGTTGATTTTCAATCAAGGATCAACGAAAATGAGAAGCATCTTGGCATCTGAGGTGATTGCACCAAAACCCTGACTTGTTGAGGATGTCAAGCTCTGTTAGTCATACCATGCTCACTAGCCTGCTCAACTGTTTGGGCAAGAACTCCATGGTTTTGTGAGGTGAATTTGGCTTCAACCGTAAAGAGTTTGTCTTCGATGAATAGCAGCTTCAGATGTCTATTTTGGCGCGTGTCTCCAAGTAGAGATTTGCACATCTGGATACGTGCCAGATTGTTTTTTTTGACAGAATTGCAGCCTTTCGAACACAATATGGGCTCAGTCCGATTCTTCTGACTGACGTATTGCTCATTCGAAGCTCCAGACTCATTTTTCTCATGCACCGGTGCGGATTCAGATGAGCTCGTTCTCCGGAGTAATCCAAGTGCGATGTCTTCCACTTTTTGAATGGCTCTTTGGTGTATTAAAGTCATCAAAACGTTTAATGGTTCCCCAAGCGATTGTTCATGATATTCCAACAGCTTTTCCAATGATACTTGGGCACATTCCCCTCATTGGCCATCTCGGGTGTCTCGATGTATATAATTAGCCACCATATCTGTAAAAATCAACCTATAGGCTTGAAAATTTGGAAATAAGGTAATGAAAATATGCTGAAAATAATGGAATTAAAAATTACTGCACTAAAAATGCGCCAGCGCCCTCCAGCTTGCGTTAAACTTGTGTTACCATACTTTTAGCGCAACCTGTATTAAACAATATTATTTACGTGGAAAGTTCGCGTGAGCTCTTAATTTCCTTCAAACCTTATGTATTCCTCGTGGACAACGCTTTACTGTATTTTTGAGAATACTGTCATCCATTACGAATGCAAAATTTCGCGAAAATTTAACATCCCAAATGTTTCACAGCTTACAGTTCGGTGTGTTTTAAGAATAGTTTCTGTGCTGCAGTCAAATGATTTTTTTTGCATTTTAATGCATTTGGCAATAATCAAATTACGCAGAAAATGCTCAATTCATCTGCTCTTTGTAAGCATTTTAAGCATTATTGCAAAAGTGCTAAACGTGTTAGAATTTCTAAGGATCAGTCGTCAATTCTTCAATTTTCAGTTTGACAACTCTGCAGAACAGGTAATCCAGAACACTCTCAACAACATTGATGAGGATGGAGCAGCTGGAGAATCGGAGCATCACAGATTCTGGGCGTGGCACAAGGCCATCCTCTTCTTCATCATCACTTCCGAGTTCCTTGCGTTCTTGTCTATCTGCACTGGAGTCTATGCAGTTTTCATGCCAGTAACCGCCTTTGCCTTCTCAATCTCACTGTTCATTGCCAGTAAGCGATGAGGGGAAGAGATATACTGAAAATTACAGTTTTTAGTGATTCTTTCGTTGCTGGCCGATGGCGTCTTCTTCCTTGCCGCTAATCGAGTGGACAACCGATTTGTACAAGGAATGGTTGGAACTTATGAGCAACGAATCGGATACGCCTTCTATTTACATTTGATGGGGACTCTCTGCTGGATTGTCGCATTCGTATTCACCCTGCTCACCACTTATAGAATTATGGCTGGCGACGAAGAAGACGGAAGGTACGTCCCCCCATGCATCGCATGGTAAAAACTGCTTGAAGTGAGCGTAACCTGTATTCTGTTGCGACTTCTGAAGTGAGCGAAACGATCATGTGATGTGCACGTCGTTTGCTCATCTATTCTTTCGGCTTTCTCTCTTTTCCCGCTCCATTATTCTTCATTTATAGCCAATTTTTTTTATTTTTATAGCAAGGAAAACCTATTCACATGGCAGCAGCAGACTCAACCAGTTACTCTTGACGTGTAAATTTGCATTTTACTCTTTTATTGGTGTGACTGACTCTCTGACCAGCTCTAAGATGCATGGTACAAGTGCTCTCAAAACACTTGGGTTTCTTTCTTTTGATTAAGGCTTCCATTTGGGCAAAATTTCGGGCCGTCTCGTCTCGGTCTGACTTGCGTAAGTCTTGCGTTTATTGCAAGACGCAAGAAGAATGCAAGATGCAAGACGAACTGAAAGACGAACTGAAAGACGAGTCGAAATACGACATTTTGTCTTCGTCTTTCATGGAATCCTTACTTTTTCGGATTTTCTAACTGTATGTGTCTGCTGCTGAACTACCACTTGCGTTCCCTTCTGTTCAGTGTGTTTTTTGTGTTCGCCGGTGTGCATCCCATTTATTTTCAGAAATTTGGAAGGAGGCCGCTACCCATCACAACAGTACCACCATAGCAGCCGGTCAACGTGGATAAACTAATCCTTATTCTAGTTTCAACTCATAAGTACTACCCCTTTGTTTTGAGAGCACTCGTACTTCTTCTTTTAGTTGGTAGTGTTTTATTATCGCCGTCAAAAAGTTCCGACATTTTTTCGAGCCCGCGAAAATCGGGATTTGAATTTAGAGGCTCCGCCCATTTCATTATCAGAGCGCATTTGCTATGCGCGATATATTTTTATCAGAAGAAACGAAAAAAAAATAAATGACGCAAATTGATATATTTAAACATTCGAAGAAACGTGTAAAAAAATTCACGATTAATACAATTTCGTTCTTTTAATCCAGTTTAATTCTGAAAATTCAGAAGAAAAAATAAAAATTCAAAAAATATATCGCACATAGCAAATGCGCTCTGATGATGAAATGGGCGGAGCCTCTAAATTCAAATCCCGATTTTCGCGGGCTCGAAAAAATGTCGGAACTTTTTTACGGCGATAATATATAGAGTGTGCTTGATTTGATACTGGTGATGATTATTCTGTTTTCTTTTGTTGTGTATGCTTCTATCTATGATTCTTGCCTACATGCTTCGCGGCTCATAATGAGGTGGCGAGCTCATTCATCACATACAACAGTGTAGTCTTCACCAGTAGAGATAGTAATATCTGAAAAACTTTCCAATCTTCACACCATTTGATTTTCAGAAATGAGCTCCCAAATAGAAGAGATGAGCCCTTACTCCACGACAAATATTCATACCAAGCCGGATATGGCGCGAATCCACAAATCCCTTATCGAACAACCAGTATAACCCAATATCGCGAGACCAGTGCCTAAAGTGTTGCCTTATTTTTTAGATTTTATGCTCATTTTTCTTGCATTTTTGTACAGTTCGGCATTTGGGTACTCTTGCCAAAGTGTGCATCTTTCGAGTTGTTTCTTATTGTTATCTGCGTTCAACCACACCCCCCCCCCTTCACCCCACCCCGCCTTCTTTCCATGTATCTCATTGTTTCAATTTGTATTGCTTCGTAAAATAGAATTTGAAATCCGACAGCTTCTCCTATTTTAGTGGATTCCGAATTAATTTTGCTCACGAATGAATCATTCTCTGTTCTTTCCTTAAAATGCGTTTGAACTTTTTGGAATTTCTTGGTATCCCTCCTTTGTTAAACCCAACATCAACGTCGGCTCACAACATCTTCAGAGATAGCTCGATGATCTCAAAGTAGAGCAAACGTCGGCTCACACCATCTTCAGCGATAGCTCAATGATCTCAAAGTTGGGTAAACTTCAGCTCACACCGTCTTCATGGATAGCTCAATGATCTCAAAGTTGGGTAAACTTCGGCTCATACCATCTTCAGGAATAGCTCAATGATCTCAAAGTTGGGTGAACGTCGTCAGTTTGTTATACCAATCGGTACTAATCATAATGTGCTGAAACAGTACCATTTCAGCTACGTCTTGAAGTACATTTGTTTGGTAGAGACAGTAAAAGGCAGTGAGCATTTTTCAGCTCTCTGTCCACTTTTTGAGAGTTCTAGTGAAATCTAGTGAAATCGAGCTCAAGTTCCATTTCAAACCGCCACTACACCAAAATCCATGAGTCCAGTGCCTGAATCGTTGTCTTATTCTTTTTTTGTCTTCTCTCCGAAACATACGATACGGTAAACCCCTTATCAGAATTTCAAGAAATACTAAAAGTATGGTAACACATTCAAAGTGATGTAAAATGACCCGTATCAACAAGACAATTGAGCAATGATTTATTGAAGCCTTTCTGAAAATGAAAGTATCAAAGTTGTTCGATGTATTTCCTTTTGTTCTTCACAACATCCATGAGTCTCTTCAGAAACGTCTCTACTGTGGCTCGGAGGTATTCTGGGGGCAACTTGGTCCATTCTGTTTCCAAACTTCTCTTCAACGACTCCAAATTGGGAATTTGACGTGCTTGGACTCTTTTTGGACGGAATAGTCAAGTGAATTCAAGTCTGGCGAAGAAGTTGGTCATTCTGAACTTGTGATGAATAGAAGTAAGTTAGCCGTGCACTATGCTTGAACGATTTTTGCCTTGTGAGCAGGAGCAGAATCCTGTTGAAAAGTTCAGACTTGGTTTCCAAAATGGAATTTGGTCCCCGAAATCACATGTTTCTTCAAAATCTTCTTCAACTAGTACTTTTTGTTGATTTTCAATCAAGGATCAACGAAAATGAGAAGCATCTTGGCATCTGAGGTGATTGCACTAAAAAAAATGACTTGTTGAGGATTTGAAGCTTTGTTAATCATGTTACAGTGCTTATTCGGCTTCCACCGTAAAGAGTTTCTTGTCGATAAACAGCCTATTTTGATGTTCCTTTTGACGCGTTCCAATATGTAGAGATTTTCAATTGTTCTTTACATACAGTATTGCAGCCTCTCGAGTCTGATATGAGTATAATCCGAGCTCACTGTTACGTATTCTTCTGACTGACGACTGCCAAAGCTCCAGATTCATTCTTCTCATGCTTCTGTGTGGATTCAGATGAACTCGTTCTCTGAGGTCCTTGATTCTTTCCGGAGTAATCGAAGTGCAAGATTTGCCGCTTTTTGAACGGAACTCCAAATTTCCAAAATGGTGAAGTGAGCTTGCGCCCAGGCTACAAGAGCTGCTCGATTGTGCTCAGAGAAGCACGACTTCTTCACAGATCTTTAGAGACCAGTATCATTTAGGCGATGTCCGATCGTTCAGACGCTTGCAACTGGAGAAAAACTGATCGAAGACTTTGCGGCACTCAGCCTAGGGTTACTTCTCGATGCGCGTACCATTTTTCTATCAGTTAGATTGTTCGTAACTTCAAGATCGTCCCAGGCCTTCAGGCGCGCGATCTTCAGGGCTCCCAAACTGGAGTAGTTTTTCGTGGAAATCATCTGAGCCAAGTATCCTCAAACGAGATAGTCCATTAGATTCAAATCCGGCAAAAAAGCAGGTCATTCTGCAGAAGTGATGAACTCGGAGAAATTTTCCTTGAGCCACTGTTGTGTTGCGTTGGCGCGAGTATTACGCACTTCAGTTGTTTTGCAATTTCAGAATTGGAGAATCCCATTGTCTTATAAACTGAAAGGTGTAATAAAAATGAATAAATAATTCGGTGGGCGCCGGGCGCGCTGTACCAACGCCAGACCTTGCGCAAAGTCTCATCCTATTATTTATGCCGCATTCTGTAACTACTCATTTTTTTAAATTACCGATTTTCCGTGTTTTGAATTATTGCATTTAGGTGATTTTTTTTTGAAATCTTTCACTCTTTTTCTATTTGAATTAGTTTGGTTTTTGTTTCCGTACACAAGGCTTTCATTTGGGCGAAATTTCGGCCATCTCGTCTCGTCTTTGTTTTCGTCTTGAATTTGTCTCATTTGCGTAAGTCTTGGGTTTATATTTGCGTTTATTGAGTAAGACGAATGCAAGACGAACTGAGTTCTTTGACGAAGACGAGTCAAAAGACCGGGGAATGGAATGACGAGAGGGAAGACGACCTTTTTTCGTTGAATCCTTACCCGTAAAAGTTCCAGGAATTTCAATTTCTCACATTTCCATTGTATTTCATTCTTCATAACCATTTAAATGGAATTCATAATCATTTATCACAATTTACAAAAACTGGGAAGATGCACGAAAAACGAATGTCATTCGGCTGCCGAGGGGGGGGGGGGTGTAGAGATGGTGAAACCCGCAATATAGAACTTTGTGAAGGACTCTTGATAAAGTCAGCTAAGAAAAGATGAGGCGATAATAAGAAGGCATAAAAAGAAACACAAAAGAACTTGGGTACTTATTCGATTCCTATATTTGGATCCCTTTGTAAGGGTAGTATCTGATGGGAAAAATATGGATCGTAGGTCAGAAAAAAAGACAAAAAGGTCTCGATTGGATAATAATGGTTCGGCATAAAAATCGCTTCGAAAGAGCTTTGTTCATCCGTTGATCAACGATCCATATTTTCACTTTTTCACGATCAGATAATATTGGATTACAGTTTCTGAATGTTACAAACGATCTTCGTTCAATTTCATTGCCGCTGCTTTCTCCAATTTCTTATTGTAATAATATGACCAGTACACAATCTGAAAAATGGTAATTTCAGACTGAAATTCTTCTGGAACACAACTCACATTAAAGATAGCGAAACACGCTGGAAACATGATCGCCGACACCCGATCAATTTTCTCGGGACTCCAATTCCAAAAGTCTTGAAGCATTTGAAACCTCATGACACCTCCCCATCTGGCGGAACGTCGCTCAACTGGCAGCATAAACCTCTTTTCATATCTGCATAATCCGGCTGGTGATGCCTCGAAATTGTCGAGCAGCTTTTTGTGGGGACACTTCTTCTTGGCTCCCTCCTCGTTCTTCGTCTTGTACCCAACGATGGCGAGCTCGAGTAGTGATAAGAAGATGAATGTCATTGAGACGAGCATCCAGACATCAATTGCTTTCACATAGGAAACGCGTGGCAGGTTTCTCATTATATTTCCGAATTGAAAAATCATTGCTAAAAGCGCATTAACACCAAGCATCGTTCGAGCAGGCATTGCCTTCGTTCCAAGTGAGAATGAGATCCAGCTGAAAGACTTTTTCGACAGCTCTCCTGATAATCCTAGCAGAATTACCTGATGAAGATAGTTAGATATGTGGGAAGGTAGGCTTGCATGAAATACCAAATGTACCTCCTCTCAAACACCAACTTCACATGAAGCTCATCCCACATTCCAGCTGGATAGGGAGCTGAAACTCGCGTCGGCTCAATTTTAATGAGCTCAAAGTCGGGAAGCCGAATTTTGTTAGTGACCGACACTGGCTCCGCATTCTTCTCGTTCCATCGCATCCGAACTTCTTGGTTGTTATAGTTGAAACTTTCGTAGATGAGATGACACTCTTGAATGTCAAGAGGGAACAGCTCCAATGACAGATCACATGGGCCTTTGACGTTGACGCGCTTAAAGAAAAAAAAGAAAGATCAAGAATCAGGGAATAATGAATGATGCTTACATAGTTGACCCACACAGTTCCATTGGGGTAGATCATCAAGAAGACGTTTCTGAAAATGTAAAAGTGTTTGACGACTTTGAAATCTGCTATAAATTGCAACTTTTAATAGTTTTTGAATAACCTTACTTGAAAGGTGAATCGTGAATTTCAGCAAACTTGCTGTTAATAAAACAACTGTTCGGCGTCCAGAGTCGTTCCAGGACCTGCAATAGTAGATAATTCTTTTTTTGTTTTCACTGCGCGCAATTTTTCCATTTTCAAGATTAGAAAACACTACTCACTTGATGGCTGACAGACAAATTTTGTTTACAAGGATTCAAATGATCAAACTTAAGAGCCGGGTCGAGCCACATTTCGTTAATGTATATATCCATCTGAAATGATTGGTTATACGGAGTTGTATGGATCCAAAAAAAGTCTGAAAACTGAAGGCGTACTTCAAAATCATTGGTAATCTCGTTGATGGATGTGATTGCTTGAACCCAGAATTCTACTTGCACGGGAACTCCATCGTCGTCTGCAATAAAGGAAATGGGCATTAAGGCTTCCAAGAAAGATGAAAACGAGAAGTCGTCTTCATTCGTCTCTTAGTTCGTCTTGCACTCGTCTTTCTCAATAAAAAAGCTGTCAACAGACGAATTCAAGACGAAGAAGAAGACGAGACGAAGATGAGACGAAACTTCCGAAATTTCGCCCAAATGGAAACCTTCCTCAGTTCGTTCGTCTTTTGCCTCGTCTTGCATTCGTCTTACGCAATAAAAAAGTTGTGCATGTTTACCAACCCAATATCTATCTCTGCGTCAGACGAATCCAAGACGAAGATGAAGACGAGACGAAAATGAGACGAGGCGGCCGAACTTTCGCCCAAATGGAAGCCTTCCTCAGTTCGTTCGTCTTTCGCCCATCTTGCATTCGTCGTACGCAATAAAAAAGTTGTCAGCACACTGCGTCAGACGAATCCAAGACGAAGACGAATACGAGACAAAATGGTCTTATTTCGTCTTTTGTGGAAGCCTTAATTGACATACTTGGTATTCGAAACTTGTTATATCCAGTTCCGTTGAGCAACTTGTCTATTATGGCTGGCTGCCGAGTGCAATTCCTTTTTCGTGGTGACACTTCTGTGACAGGATCATCGTCCGAACTGACATTGTAGTCACTGTCGATTACGATTTCGCATGTGATGATTTGCAGAAAGAATAATAGAATAAGGAAAACAAAGACACTACTTGGTGATTTTCTATTGTGCATCTGAAAAAGAGCAAGTGAATCAGCTGATCCTATTTGAATAATATCGATTTAGAGACATGTGCTGACAAAGCTCTCAAGGATGAGGCAGACTTTTGGATTTCATGAGACGAAATTAGTGCAATACAGCTGGAGTGCTCCGAGGGGGCTTATTGGCTCATTCATCAATGAACGAAGCAAATCAAAAGTTAACATAAATAAATAATGAGCCGGGAATATTTTCAGCCAAGATGCCATAAAAAGGAAAATTAGAAGAAGAAGAAGAAGACGTGAAGAGTGAGAGGAAACGACGAAAAAGTTGGAGAACATCAGTGAGTGGAAGAGGGAGGAGCGGAAAATTGTGGAAGAGGTGAGAGAAAACTTGGACGAAACGGGGAAATGCGGCCAAACCGGGCGGCACAAATATTTCCTCTCCGGCCAATTTTAGATTTTGAAAAGTTAAAAGTGTTTCTAACTTCTTGGCCACTGAGCTTCAGTTTGCAGGTGTTCTTGTATTGGAAGTTGATCTTGACACCTCTTACGGGAGCGTCAAAAGTATGGTAACACATTCAAAGTGATGTAAAATGACCCGTAGCAACAAGAAAATTGAACAATCGTTTATTGAAACCTTTCTGAAAATGAAAGTATCAAAGTTGTTGTCCTTTTGTTCTTCACAACATCCATGAATCTCTTCAGAAGCGCAACTTGGTCCATTCTGCTTCCAAACTTCTCTTCAACTACTCCAAATTGGGAATTTGACATGCTTGGACCATTTTTGGACGGAATAGTCAAGCGAATTCAGTTCGCTACGGTTCCCTTTGTTCTTCACAACATCCATGAATCTTTTCAGAAGCGCCTCTATTGTAGCACGGAGGTATTCTGGAGATAACTTAGAAAATTCTGCTTCCAAAAATCTCTTCAACGACCCCAAATTGGGATGTGGACGTGCTTGGACCCCCGACTGAAGAGCTCACTATACCATCTCGACGATGGTGGCTCGGTGTACAGAATTAGCCACCATAACTGTAAAAATTCACCTAGAGACTTGAAAATTTGGAAATAAGGAAATTAAACCATACTGAAAACAATGAAAATAAAATTATTGCACGAAAAATGCGCCAGCGCTCACCTGCTAGCGCGAACCTTGTAAGATCAGCCCACCGACACCTCTGCTAGTTTGGTTGGACTTGTGGAGGCAACTAGTAATCTTTGATAAGATACTTTAGGCTTGATAAGATTCTACATAATTTGAATATTTTATCAAATCAGGTACGGTGGCCTTGCAATTCTGGTACTGTATTCTTGCACATCCTCATAGCCAGGAGCTAACAATGAAGTATGATCAAGAATTTATTGAGCACCGCGCATTTTTAATGATGCATCTGAAACAGCAGAATAATGCTTCCCAAGTAATAAAATAGCGGCTTAGAAAAATGCAAATCTTAATTAAGATGATAAGAAGATAAGAATAATAAGAACCGATTTGCCACTTTCTTGAAAAAAAATAATAAATAAATCGGACAACTGCTCAACCCCCCCCCCCTATTTTTAAAGGAAATATTAATAGAGGGGCAGGTAGGTCTAATATTGTCTTTACGGTACATTGCACATCAATACACATTAAGAATGAGTTAGTAGTGTTGTCAATTAAGAATATTACGGCAGTCGTTCCTATTGAAGACCCCCCCCCGTTCCTCAACTCGCCAACTGATTTTCCAGCGGTAAACATGAAACCGAAGAACAGAAATGTTTCCAGACGACGTTGTCTGCCGAGTCGCCCATGAAGACGAGCAAACCTTTTGTAGGTGTCTAATTAAAGTTGAGAAGTTTAACCTCGTTTTTCCAAAGATATTGACTCTTCACTCGCACACCCTTTCCTTCCTTTTATCCTTCTTTTTAATAGGTTTGTGACCGGGACGTGAGAAAAAATGAAGAGGAAAGCGTTTCATCTTCTTTTTATTTAATGGTAACATTACGTCATAATGATAATAGAGGAGCAAGACGAATAGAGGCGTAAATGGGAGTGTAAGTGTGTTTTGGGGTACCGGCAAATTTCAAATTGTGCGTAGTTTTGGAGGTTCTTACTTAGCTGCCGTGAAGCTTATTCAGGTACAAGTTCAACGTTGATTTTCAAAATAAACTATTGATTTTCTCTTAAAATACAGTACTGGCCATAAAGAATGCGCGCGAGTGTTTTTTGGGATAACTTTGCTGAAAACCGATATTTTGCTGTGAAAATTATGCCACAGATTTGCAGAATCCTCACGGCAACTTGCAGAAAATGAAATTCCATTATTGCAATCATTGCAAACCAGAAGCTTGCTTAACTTGAAGCAGCGTGGGCGAGCATTCCAATCACAGTCATTAAGGCACTTTTGGAGTCCATGCCACGCAGTTGCCAAGCTGTTATCGATGCAAGAGAGTATCCAACGAAATATCAAATATTTTGAAACCGTATTTGAAAGTTTTGTCTTTTAACATTGCTTTAAAAAGTTTCAAAAAAGTGAATTTTTCAAATTTTTCTCAAATTTTGGATTTTTTCCAAAACTATTAATATTCACAAGCTGCAACTTACTGAATACGTTACTCATACCAGTTTTAACACTGCCAAAAACTTTTAGACCGATCGGAGCAGTTTCAGCAAAGTTATCCAAAAAAAATAGCCAACGCGCATTCTTTATGGCCAGTCTGTACTTTGAAGCTGTGGCCGGCCACGGTAAGAACTGAAACAGACACTCGTTAACAAAACTCTACTTGAAACGAGGCATATCTGGAATGAGACTTTAAGAATACAAATGACGGACCAGAAAAAAAGTACACAAAGACAAGGACAGGTTCATGGAAAATGACGCATTCCGGTTGGATTCAATGCAAAATTTAAGGGAACTTTGCAGTGGAGTTTTCCATTTTAATTTCAGACTTAGAGAGATGAACGAGCTGAAAATACAAAGCTATGAAGATGTTAAACTCGATGGAAATTTTGAAGAATTTACAGTTTTTTACAGGAAAATGTGTTCAGTTTGCAATTTACAGTTTCAAAGTAATTACAGACGTGCAAGCTGTGCTGAGCCATTTTCAAAAATCAATAATCAATAAAAAATCAATAGCTTTTAATACTCCGAACTGTCAAAATACTACTACATACGACTATCTTCACAGACCAGGCCGTCTTTTCTAGATTCTAGATAGCCATTGAGCCATAGTCATTGAGAATCAGACAGACAGTGCCAAAAGCGCACAACAAACAGGGTGTATTAAGAATCAACGGGATTTGGACTTGTGAAGGAAAAGGACACCGGCAGCTTCTGTATCCGTTTTGTCGGATACACGGCTCACACGACCGCCGCCACCGTAATTTGATGAATGTGACAACCAGAAGGGTTTATTGATATATAGCGGCAAAGTGCGAAAGTGGTCGGAACACCCTTTTTCATGCTCCCTCGGTGGTGTTCTGGAATTCACTGACAGTGAGGCAAAAGAATGAAGATGTCCCAGAAGGAAAGGACGCGCGGCCTTGGTAGAGATGCTTCAAGGATGACGAATGGCTTGGCACCCCTATTCACAGCGAACAAAAAATAAATAAGAGGCCGCCAAAAGTGAAAAAGGAGGGTTCATGTACAAAAAAGTTGACGGCTCAAAGGCTCAGCACTCTTATTCTGCAGTTTCCGTACTAGTTATAGGGAGTCTCCTACCCGAGCAGGGGACGTTGTCAAGGGGTGGTCCCCTTCTGTTGCTCTTTGAGCTTGACATATCTTGTCGGTACGTCATTAATTTGTTTAGTTTGCAAAAAAAAAAAAGTTTTTCGGTCAATTTGAAGCTATCGGAGATCAAAAATGAAGATTAAAGGGAAGCGAAGTGCGTCTCGTCAGAACGGAGTTTGCTAGTTCCCGCTCCATTTCGTTGTGTGGCCAGCGTATTCCTGATTATTACTTCTAACTCTTTTCCGTCTCTTTCCTAATGAGATTCTAGAGTTTTCGCTCGGAAACTCCCACAACTGTTTCGCAGAATCCGTCACACTTTCTGAACCTGACTAGAAGCTATGTATAGTCTATAACGAGCCAAATTGCTTGATAAACTTTAAAATCTTTGAATATTTTTTGATTTTTATTTGATAAAAACTGTGAATCAGAACATCTAAATAACTATATATATCACAGATTGATTGATTTCTACAGAAAACCGTTACACGCTGCGGATACCTGTTGCCAGTGGACCTTCAGAAGAAACAGTGAACTTCCTAAGTCAGCTATACATGCACTTGGAAGCCCAAGCAAAACTGTTACTCCAATCGTTTTCTATATTAACTAGAACAACTTCTGTAGTGATCGATTTCGGCAAGACTCATAAACTGGAAATTTTCTTCAATAGAGAGTGGGGCATAAATATAGCGCCTCATTCCAGACGGTGTAAAAACTTCAAATCGAGAGATTTTTTTTCTGAAAATCAACCAAAATGAATATTAAACAACGACAAAAATTATAGAATTAACAGTTTTCGAATCTTCCTCCTTCCGCTTTGATGACTGCCTGAAGTCTCTTCGGGTGTAAGAATCGACGACGGCACGGAGGTAGTCAACGTCTAAATTGTCCCATTCAGCTGTCAGAGCGTTCTTTAGGGCTCACAAATTCGGTTATTTTTTTGTAGATACAGCAAAATCCATTGAATTGAGGTGTGGGATCGAAGCTGGCCATTGATCCTTAGTGATAACATCGGGGAAATAGGTTTCACACCACTGGTGAGTGATTTTTACGGTGTGAGTCCGCGCTCCGTCCTGCTGGTATGTCCAATCGTACTCCCACGAAGTGGGATTTTGACCACGGGAACACCTCCGTCTCAAGAATCTTCTTGATACAGTATTCCCTGTTGGAGCCAAAGTCAACGTTGACTGACTTTGGATCCGTCGTCGACTCTTGCCTGAAGAGACGTCATCAAAGCGAAAAGAGGAAGATTCGAAAACTGTTAATTCTATAATTTTTGTCGTTGTTTAATAAGCATTTTGGTTGATTTTCAGAAGAAAACTCCTTCGATTTGAAGTTATTACACCGTCTTGAATTCGGCGCTATATTTATTCCCCATCCTGTACTTCTTAAAATCTCTGATAGTGAGGGGGATCAGTTGTTGAGCAGAGCGCGATTGCATCAGCTGTACCTCTTTGATAATAAACCCAGGTGACTGCTGAGTTTGTGCACATTCGTGATCTCTACGAATAATCAAAAAAGAATTACCTGGAGACTTTAAAACCGGTATATTTCCAGAGTTAGAAAAGGAATACGGTTGAAATTTCCAGGAGTTTTACTGCAGCATTAAAGCATAATTATCTATTAAACCAGCCTTGAGTGAGAATTGCCGTGAGCCAAATTATCAGTGCTCAATGTTTGCATCATCCGTTGGGTGCTGGCGCTTTTTTTTCTGACGCAAAAGTTTCAAATTTCTTCTTATTACATATATATTTAAATAGCTCCCAATTTTTTAATCGATGCGATGCAGTTATTCATGTGCTCGCTTGAGCACTCTTTAATTTTTCCAATATCATTAATTATGCATTTTTATTTTCTGAATAAATGGTTTAATTGCCCAAGTTTGATACCCAGTCCCGTCAACCAAAGTCTAACAATGGGGCTTCAACGTCATTTGGACTCTCACCATCTTTGGGCTCCAAAACCTGATTTGACTGATAGGGCGAGCCTCTGTATCCTACGAAGCTGTGATGTAATACCAAAATCTCATAGAATTTCCAATTGAGAAAGCTAACATTATTGTTGGAGAAAAGTGTAAAACATTTCAAAATTTAAGAAACGGAAATGTGATGACGTGGACTGGACGGCGACACGAAAATGATGATCAAGAATCTGCGCAGCAACAGAATAAGTAAAATGTGAGAAGTGCAGGAGAGGGAAAATCAACTAGAAAGCTGGGAATTGTCATCTGACTATGAGAACATTTGTGTCTAGAAATTGCTTAAAAGAAGTCAAACGGTGAGCAAAACATGAATAATCCAGAGAAAATAAAGCGCCAACTTTTGAAAGACACTGAAAATGATTGGGAGTTGCGGAATCATCTTCGAAAGCTGAAAACGCATCAATTTTTCAAAAGAACTCAAAGCAGAGTGGCGAGATATTCGTGCAAAATGTTTTAGAGAATTCAACATTTCCATCAATAACTTCATGAGAATTAGCGATGCGTATTATTGCATCCATATTATTATTGCTATGGAAATATGATTTCGCAAAGGTTTCTGAAACTGCTTCTCATAATTATAGACGCACTTTTTTGGAGAGTTTTGCAGTTTTTAAGCTGCCTTGCATGAGCTGTTTGAGCAGAGCAGGTACTACACACAGGTATGGGATAAATCTGAGTCTGTAACCTTCTGATTTTCAATTTTTTACTTAAAAATAGCCAAAATTCGTTAAAGAAAATTGTCTGAAATAGCCTTTAAACAAAAAAAAAATTGCAGACAAGCGAAAAGAGCTACCTTTCTCTCACTTTCAGACACTGCTTGTGCAATTTTTTGCACAATATTCACTTCGAGAGCAGCATGATCTCAGTGATCTACTTGGGAAGAACTGCTTTTTAAGCCTTAAAATAGTGAAATGCATTTCGAAAATGAGAAAATTTCAGAAGCCACAAAGTCGAGCAAATATAGAAGTCTACATTTGCTTGTTTCTCTATCTCTCTCTCTCTCCTCGAAAAGACCTTGGCCCATCTTAAAGCGGAAAAGCGCAACACCGAGTGATTTGCTCAGGGGGCAGCGGCTCATCTGATCGTAATTGCTTCTGATGTCCTCTACGTCGGTGCGCTCAGCCCAATACTACTTTTTCGGCGTGAGTAAGACGACTAATCCAAGAAAGAAATGGGTCTGTAAATCTAACGGACGGTATTCAATGAAAGCGAAAGTTGCAGTTTGCTGTTAGTTTTTTTTTAAATTTTGAGAAAAGAAAAAAAGAAATCTTAAAATAGAAGCGCGATACATAATAAATTCGGTTGCACGTTCCCAACTTCCGGAAAGCGTACAACAGAAACATGTCGAAAGTTCAGAAGCGGCGAAGCAAGTAGAAACGTATCGGAAATGGGGAGCCCGCGGGGGGGGGGAGGGAGTCAGATCACCGAACTTTTCTATATGTTTTGGCACGGGAAACGTGAGTGAGCGTGGAGCAAAATGGTGTGAAGTGAAGAGAACAACAAGAAAAGGGAGGGGGGGGGGATGGGGAGAAGAAAAAAGCTTACCCGTTTTATATTGATATGTGCATACATATGTATGTATATACCAACATAATATTCACGAAGAGCACACACACACCGACACACACACCTAGAACCTCCAGTATTCTTTTTTCTTTTTCAGCTGGTTTTATTGAAAGCCGATGACAGAGGCCGAAAAAAAATAAGATAAAGAAAGGAAGGCATTCTAAGGAGAATAGGGGGGGGGGGGGAGGGACACAAGAAAAAAAAATAGAAAACGAATGAGAAGAAGGTCGAAAATTGGTATGATATTCGGAAGGAATAGGACAAGAAGAAGGTAATCAAATGTCGTATGACGACGGAAGAATCCCATCATTCGTTCCTTGCGATGGATGGAATATAATCGGTGTCAGGTAAGCAAACGATCCCATTAACGCTACGGAAATGGGAGGGCATGGCAGAGCTGCGGAAAGTTGCTTTTGCTATTTCATTTCATTCAGAATAATGAAAAATCAGATGGAAGCGTCGAAAAATTGAAAAAAAAATTCTTTGGATTCACTGAATAGAAAACCAGGAAATCGTTGAATTCTCAAGATCTTAAGATACCTGAGACACAATATTCTGGAGGAGATGAGCATGAGCGGGCCAACTATCAGCTTGGAATCACTGGAATACCATTGAGCCGCTGCAGCTGCTCCAAAACACCGTCGAACACTGTGGCGAGCCTATGTTAATGAGTATCTCGTGAGGAGCCGCTGAAGCCACCCACAACCAGTGTGTCGTTTCGAAAAATTATGTCTCGAAAAATGCGTTTTTCGAAAAATTTTCGAAAAATTCTCGAGAATTTTTCTCGTTGATTTTTCGAACATTTTTCGAGAAATCACGAAAAATAATTTGAATGGAAATACGATAAACACCGCGCTTTGCATTATTTCGGAGTGTCGTTCGAACTAGTTTATTATTATTTTTTATCGAAATGTACTTTTTTCGAGAATTTTCGAAATTTTTCGAGAATTTCTCGAAAAATGTTTCGGAAATTTCTCGAGAATTTCTCGAAAAATGTTTCGGAAATTTCTCGAGAATTTCTCGAAAAATGTTTCGGAAATTTCTCGAAAAAAAAAACATTTCGATAAAAAATAATAATAAACTAGTTCGAACGACACTCCGATAAAAAATAATAATAAACTAGTTCGAACGACACTCCGTTGATTATCGTATTTCCATTCAAATCATTTTTCGCGATTTCTCGAGAAATTTTTCGAGAAATTCTCGAAAAATTTCGAAAATTCTCGAAAAATTTTCGAGAAATAAACGAGAAAAATTTCTCGAGAATTTTTCGAAAAAATTTCTCGAAATGCTTTCGAAACGACACACTGCCCACAACCTTCTGAATCTACTTTAAATTCGCTTACTTGACGGCAAAAGTCATTTATCTGAAAGTTTAAGACAAAAAAATATAAAAAATATGCATAAGTTTTGTATGATTTTTGATTTTTATTTTCAAAAATTTCTGGATTCATATATTCCAGACACCGTTCTATAAAGGGAGGGGCGTGGTCTTAGCACGAAGGAAGTTTAGCTTAAAACAATGAAACCTGAATGCTATTTTTTTCCGAAATTCTTCGATACGGTTTTGAGCAGAACTCCTTTAAAGTAGCGTTTCTCCAAGAATGAATACCCCCTCCCCGCACCCGTTGACTCCGCTTTCACGACGAAGTGATTCGATGCTCTTTTTTTGAGCCGAAGCATGTTTAGTAGTTTCTTTATGAATACGGTATGCAGCCCCTCAACTTTTGCTCCGGCGCGCCAAGGCAGCAATTGCCTAAAAGCTGAAAGTGAGTGCTCTATGCTCACAACATGATCAGGCCTAATTGGAAAGACTATAACAGTCATAGGCGCTATTCAACGAAGAGGACCCATTTTCTGTTGAACTTGAAAAGCCTAAAAAAATGTGATGTATGGCCTATAAAAACTCAGAACTAAAGTTCTTTGAAATCTTTGAAAATATGGAAAATGAAAAATTTTCATTGGTTTATAAATAAACGAAGAATTCTGGAGAGGTATCGAGTTACCCAAATCTGGGAATTCCCGATTTTTAATCCATTATTAACAGAAAAACATTGCCAAATGATGCTTTGTTCTCCATTGAAGATCCTAGTAACTAGACAAGAAAAGCAGGTTTTAAGGCAATTTTTGACTGCGAAATGTTTATTTTGACAACTTCTCGCGCATCAATGACTAACGTTGTTACCAGTGAGAGATTCTGAACTTCTGGAGAACTATTAAATTTCTTTTTTTTTCGAAAATCGCATCTACCTTTAAGTGAAAAAAAAAGAGACGAATCGTCAGATAAACTTGAAAATGAAAATGAAGCCGCAAACTGCTCATCCACCACAATGAGTTAGGCGCGCTCATGAGCACGAGAGAGCAATTATGAGAGGTTCATTCCATTGACATTGAAATCAGCCTATTTTCAATGGCTTCTATATTATTTTTGGATCAGAAAAGACTAGAATTGACAAAATGGAAAAGTGTATACCAGAGTAGGGCGGAATTGGATTTAGGGAACTCGAAATCCGGAAAACGGAAAACGGAAACTTTTTTTTCACGAAATCTGGAATCTGGAAGACGGAATGAAAAAAAACGGCGGAATCCGGAATTCGGAATTCCGCCCTTCTCTGCAGAGTAGGGCGGAATTGGATTTTGGGAATTCGGAATCCGGAAAACGGAAAACGGAAGAAAAAATTTTTCACGGAATCTGGAATCCGGAAGACGGAATGCGGAATGCGGAATTTCGCCCTTCTCTGCAGAGTAGGGCGGAATTGGATTTTGGGAAAGCGGAATCCGGAAAACGGAAAACGGAAAAAAAAATTTTCACGGAATCTGGAATCCGGAAGACGGAATGAAAAAAAACGGCAAAATCCGGAATTCCGCTCTTCTCTGCAGAGTAGGGCGGAATTGGATTTTGGGGAACTCAGAATCCGGAAAACGGAAAACGGAAAAAAACATTTTTCACGGAATCTGGAATGCGGAATGCGGAATTTCGCCCTTCTCTGCAGAGTAGGGCGGAATTGGATTTTGGGAACTCGGAATCCGGAAAACCGAAAACGGAAAGAAACGTTTTCCACGGTACCTGGAACCCGGAAGACGGATTGAAAAAAACGGCGGAATCCGGAATGCAGAATGCGGAATCCGGAATTCCGCTCTTCTCTGCAGAGTAAGGCGGAATTAGATTTTGGGAACTCGGAATCCGGAAAACGGAAAACGGAAAAAATTGTTTTTCACGGAATCTGGAACCCGGAAGACGGATTGAAAAAAACGGCGGAATCCGGAATGCGGAATGCGGAATGCGAAATGCGGAATTCCGCTCTTCTCTGGTGTATACTAGCTGGAGAAGCTCTTCAGAAGGACGAGTGACCACGTGGGTGGAATATGTAGTTCCTGAAGCACTTCGAATGGTTTCTAGACATGATGACGATGAACACCGATTATATCTCCTTTTACGCTAAGTATTGTTGCATTCAAGCATGCGCGCATGCTTGCATAACTTTCGGATGTCCGTTTCTCCGTACTAAAAAACATGATGCTGTCGAAACGAAACAAGAAGGGCGACGACGGTGGCGAGTTGAAAGCAAGACGGGAATGAAAAGGATACGAAAACAAGTCGTTGAAGTCAACAGGCTAGACTCTGAGAGCTGCAAGTGTTGAACACTAAGGAAATCGTATTTTTTCAAATAACAAATGTAAGGTTGCGAAATTTATTCTTTCATGAAGTATATATTTATTATGCTGAAAGTGCTCCGCAATGCGATTTTCTATTGGAATTACCCTGCGTTCAATGCTCTTTTCAGTGCCTTCGAAATTGGCATGCTCATCCGAGACTATACTGGAAACTTTTTCAGGAGTAGAGAAAATTTGGAAGCAAATGGAAAAGTTATTCTCTCGAAATCTCAACTCTGAAAAAACCAGAGTAGGGCGGAATTGGATTTTGAGAACTCGGAATCCGGAATCCGGAAAACGGAAAAAAATGTTTTTCACGGAATCTGGAATCCGGAATACGGAAAAAATATTTTTTCACGGAATCTGGAATCCGGAACACGGAATGTGAAAAACGGCGGAATCCGGAATGCGGAATGCGGAAAACGGAATTTTAACCATTAATGAGGGAATCAAATGATGTAAATTCGCTCTGTTCGCAAAAATTGTTGCGGGAGTTCAAAAAAGTATACTTTTCACAGCAATTGAGAATAAAGTATTAAAACTCATAGTTGGGCGGAATTGGATTTTGGGAACTCGGAATTCGGAATCCGGAAAACGGAAAAAAATGTTTTTCACGGAATCTGGAATCCGGAATACGGAAAAAATATTTTTTCACGGAATGTGAAAAACGGCGGAATCCGGAATGCGGAATGCGGAAAACGGAATTTTAACCATTAATGAGGGAATCAAATGATGTAAATTCGCTCTGTTCGCAAAAATTTTTGCGGGAGTTCAAAAAAGTATACTTTTCACAGCAATTGAGAATAAAGTATTAAAACTCATAGTTGGGCGGAATTGGATTTTGGGAACTCGGAATCCGGAATCCGGAAAACGGAAAAAAATGTTTTTCACGGAATCTGGAATCCGGAATACGGAAAAAATATTTTTTCACGGAATCTGGAATCCGGAACACGGAATGTGAAAAACGGCGGAATCCGGAATGCGGAATGCGGAAAACGGAATTTTAACCATTAATGAGGGAATCAAATGATGTTAATGCGCTCTGTTCGCAAAAATTTTTGCGGGAGTTCAAAAAAAGTATACTTTTCACAACAATTGAGAATAAAGTATTAAAACTCATAGTTGGTCGGAATTGGATTTTGGGAACTCGGAAATCGGAAAACGGAAAAAATTTTTTCACGGAATCTGGAAAACGGAAAACGGAAAAAAAAATTTTCTCGGAATCTGGAATCCGGAAAAAGGAATGAAAAAAAACGGCGGAATCCGGAATGCGGAATGCGGAAAACGGAATTTTAACCATTAATGAGGGAATCAAATGATGTTAATGCGCTCTGTTCGCAAAAATTTTTGCGGGAGTTCAAAAAAAGTATACTTTTCACAACAATTGAGAATAAAGTATTAAAACTCATAGTTGGTCGGAATTGGATTTTGGGAACTCGGAAATCGGAAAACGGAAAAAATTTTTTCACGGAATCTGGAAAACGGAAAACGGAAAAAAAAATTTTCTCGGAATCTGGAATCCGGAAAAAGGAATGAAAAAAAACGGCGGAATCCGGAATGCGGAATGCGGAAAACGGAATTTTAACCATTAATGAGAGAATCAAATGATGTAAATGCGCTCTGTTTGCAAAAATTTTTGCGGGAGTTCAAAAAAGTATACTTTTATCAACAATTGAGAATAAAGTATTAAAACTCATAGTTGGGCGGAATTGGATTTTGGGAACTCGGAATCCGGAAAACGGAAAACGGGAAAAAATTATTTTCACGGAATCTGGAAAACGGAATGCGGAATGCGGAATTCGGTATTCCGCCCTTCTCTGGGAAATACCCTTACTTTTTCACTGATTTTCAGATCGAAATACTGCGATTTCCAGACGTTTCCGCAGATAGCCACCATGTGTACTGAATTCTCAGTAGTCGAAACGAGCTGATTAGCAAACAAACAAATCGAGGAATTCTCAAGATCTTAAGACACCTGAGGCACAATATTCTGGAGGAGATGTGCATGAGCGGGCCAACTTTACTTAGACTTAGTCCTCAGAATCACTGGAATACCGTGGAAGCCACCACCACCAGTATTGCGGGATTCATTCATCGAGAGTTTCCAGCCACAGCTGCTCCAAAACAACGTCGAACACTGTGGCGAGCCTAAGTTAATGAGTGTGATCATCTTCTTCGTTTGTCCTTCTTTTTAGACATTATTTCAAAGTTGCGTGGTGCTACTCATTGCCTCACATGTGGCTAATGGGCCGATTCCTCTAATTAAAAAAGCCATTTATCTCTTTTTGAATTGCACCAGCTCAAAGGAATACGAAAAAAAAATATTTAAAAAGTCATTTAAATTAATTTCTCGAATCTCCTTCTGCTCATGAATAGTTAAAGAATTGTCATTTGAATTTCAATTTTCCTTAATTTTGAACTTTGAATATAATATGTCCTCCTCCTTGATTTCACGCTACGTCCATTCTTATTTCCTCTTTATATTGCGTTTGCTCAGCATTCCTAATTGTTCATTTCTCGTTATCTCATGATGGACTCGAAGATAGCCGGACGTCAGGCACTGCCTGTTCTTTCCTGGAAACTCGCTTTAACTGCGATACCAGCAAAACAAGTGGCTTGCACTAGCAGTGGTCTGCTTTCTCACTTTCCGCCCTGTCTGCTGTCCTTTTGATCTGACTCCAAAATCCTCTTAATTTTGAAAAAAAAATGGAGCATCTAGCAAAAAAAAAAAAGTCATTTTTGATGCTGTCTCTAAGGCTTCCACGAAAGACGAAATAAGACGGTTTTGTCTCGTCTTCGTCTTGAATTGGTTTGACGCAGAGATTTACATTGTGTTGGTACACATTCACTACTGTTTTATTGCATAAGACGAATGCAAAACGAGCTGAAAGACGACCGAAGACGGAAGCTTTACCTCACAGAATGATAGTGGACGCGTTTTTTTGCGTCACTAAAAATATAACATGACCAAAGCCCAGTCCAGCTTTAAAGAATAGAGCTTCCCCATGTCAAAAAACCGCTTTATATCTCAGTGGTGAGCATTTGCTCTGGGGCATTTGAATTTGATTTCTAAGGCTTCCACGAAAGACGAAAGACTATGACCGTCTTGTCTCGTCTTTGTCTTCGTCTTGAATTCGCCTCACTTACGGAAGTCTTGCGTTTATTGCATAAGACGAATGCAAGACGAACTGAAAGAGCAACGAAGACGAGACAAAATACGACTTTTTGTTTTCGTCTTTCATGGAAGCCTTACCTCACAGAATGATATTGGACGCGTTTTTTTGAATCACTGAAAATATAACATGACCAAAGTCCAGTCCAGCTTTGAAGAAAAGAACTTCCCCGTGGCAAAAAATCGCTTTGTGATGAGTGGTGAGCATTTGCTCTGGGGCATTTGAATTTGATTTCTAAGGCTTCCACGAAAGACGAAAGACTATGACCGTCTTGTCTCGTCTTCGTCTTCGTCTTGAATTCGCCTCACTTGCGGAAGTCTTGCGTTTATTGGATTAAAACGGATGCAAGACAACCTGAAAGACAAACGAAGACGAAACTAAAGACGACTTTCTGTTTTTGTCTTTCATGGGAGCCTTACCTGTCTGGGTGCGAGATGAACATTGGAAATTTTATGTTTTTCAATCCTCTATTCATTGTGTTTTACATCTCCTTTGGATTGTTTTTTGGAACAGGAAACCCGTGGATTTTCGCTTGCAGAAATCTAGAAAAAGCCTTTAATTTTGTTCTCGCGCAGTCTCTCATAGGAGTATTGCGAATCTCCATCTCGTGCTTCCGATGGACACAGGTGCGCAATGTGCAATGCGCAATTTGCAGAACGCAGAACGATTTTGTGAATCCGACGAATCCGATGAAATTTGAGACAATAATTATAGTTTGAAAATGCTTCATTCGTCATTTAAGTTTTCAGTATTTCCGTTATATACAAGGTGAGATACTTTTAAGTCAAAATAAAACGAAAACCAACAAGAAATCACTTCTTCCCAATCATTGCTCCCATAGCTGCTCCCAAAAGTGCTCCACGGAGCATTCCACCAACAGGATTCGATTGGTATCCATAACCTCCATATCCACCGTAGCCTCCATAGCCGTAAGGACGGAAACCGTATCCGCCTCCGTACATTGGTGGTGGGTAGCCATAACCGTAGGGCATGCCTAAAGAAAATTCATTTGATTTTATTATATTTTAATAAAAATTCGATTCACCTCCATAGAATTGTGCAGAAGTTGTTCCAAAAGCAAATACAATCAGTAGAATGGTCAACACGTTCATTTCAGTATCTGAAAATGTAAACTCAGTAGTAAGGCTTCCACGAAAGTCGAAGACAAAAAGTCGTCTTCGTTCGTCTTTCAGTTCGTCTTGCATTCGTCTTAGGCAATAAAAAGTTGTCAACCCACTGCGCCAGACTAATTCAAGACGAAGACGAAAACGAGACGAAGACGAAGAAGAGAGGAGACGGCCGAAATTTTGTCCAAATGGAAGTCTTACTCAGTAGTTCAATAAATGAAAAAAGTTTTGAAAACCTCAGAAAACCGCACAAAATACGCGTTTTATTGAAGCAGACGAATTCGACGAATAGAAAAATTGGCGAAGAGTAGGAGAACGAAACGATGAAAAAAGAGGTGGAATGGTCAAGAAGGACACGCCTGAGTAGACGAAGAGTGTGTTGTCGAAGGAGAAAAAGATTACGGAGGCGGTGATCGATTCTTCTAGAAAAAGAAACTGTCGACTTTGTAGTTGAATGGCGGATTGGACTCTTGAATAATAGAGAAATCCTTGAAAACGGGGAAGAAAAGTGTTCTCGCGGGGCTGTGGGTAAATTATTTAAAATGGAAAATGACTTCTCAAATTAATTTCGAAAAGATTCGAAAATTATAGGTCTCGTCTCGTTTCTAATTCAAATTAGCATACGACGAACCGATATCGGCAGCCCGGTTGCTATCTGAATGATGATATCATCGATCCTTTTCAATTGACCACTTATTTCAAAAACTTTAAAGGTGCACAATAATTTTTGTAATTTTCTTAATGCATCTCTGCACAAATCATGCACAATTCTCCCACAAGGTTAGGCCAAACTTTAAAGGTTCACAATTCGAGACCAAGTTCACCACAAATCTAGCACAAATCTAGTACAATTCTCCCACAAGTTTAGGCCAAACTTTAAAGGTTCACAATTCGAGACCAAGTTCACTACAGATCTAGCACAAATCTTGCACAAGTCTCCCACAAGTTTAGGTCAAACTTTAAAGGTTCACAATTCGAGACCAAGTTCACTACAAATCTAGTACAAGTTTATCACAAGTCTTGTGGGAGACATTAGGAGTTTTGTTGAGGCTCGCTTCATGCTCAGTCAAATGTGCTGGCTCACTCCATATTCGTTTAAGTTTCCTATTTCTCTTTAATTCCTTATCGATTTGAACAAATCTGCAATTTCTATGTGGAAATAAATAAAATGAATATTTATTTCTCAGCTCATATCTACCTCCCTATCCGAGTGTATCTGCTGTATGCAACAATGCTTTATTCTAGTAGACGAAGAGAGTGTTGTCGAAGGAGACGAAGATTACGGAGACGGTGATCGATTCTATGGGTAAAATATTACAAATGAAAAATGACTTCCCAAATTAATTTCGAAAATTATAGGTCTCGCCTCCTCGTTTCTAATTCAAATTAGCATACGGCGAACGAAGATCGGCAGCCCTGGCCGCTTTATCAATCCTACATCATATCTACATCGCTTGATAGGCATGATGATATCATCGATCCTCTTCAATTTGCCACTTATTTCAAAAACTTTAAAAGTTCACAATTCGAGACCTAGTTCACCACAAATCTAGCACAAGTTTAGCACAAGTCTTGTGGGAGACGTATGGAGTTCTGCTGAGGCTCACTCCATGTTCGTTTAAGTGTCTTATTTCTCCTTAATTCCTCATCGATCGATTCTTCTAGAAAACGGAACTGTCGACTTTGTAGTTGAATGACGGATTGGACTCTTAAATAATTAAAAAAATCCTAGAAAACGGGGCAGAAAAGTGTTGTCGCGGGGCTGTGGGTAAATTATATAAAATGGGAAATGGCTTCCCAAATTAATTTCGAAAACTATAGGTCTTGCCTCGTTTCTAATTCAAATTAGCATGCGGCAAACCGATATCGGCAGCCCGGCCGCTACATCAATCCTACATCATATCTACATCATTTGATAGACACAATGATATCATCAATTCTCTACAATTCGTATTTTCCACTTATTTCAAAAGTTCATTTATATTTGATCAAAAGTTGCGCGTCGGCTTTGTGTCTGCCCGAACAAGTCTGAAAATATTTATTAGCGGATGGTGTCTTTCTTGAATAAACAAGTAAACAGCTGGTATCAAATTAAACGAAATGGAAAAAAAAAGGAAAAAGAAAACCGTTATCAAAGATAGAATAGTATACTGATAACGCCAAGTTTGTCAAATTGTGTTTTACAGAAATCGGAATCTTGCAAATTTAAGACTAAAGCATTCGCTATTGGCAAATAATCTTTGAAGTCTGATTCTCCAAAACATGAAATGAAAGTAGTTTTTTTTTTTCATTTTAGGAAATTGAAAAATACTTATTTTTATTGGAATATTAATGTTTTTCTAGAACAAATGCACACTTTGGGGTATGGCTCCGGCGCGACTCTCGTTGCTCGAACACTTCTCATAGCGTAGCGCTTGAGCTGCTCAACCTGCGCAGCTCAAATATCAGAAATGAGAGCAGGAAAACACGAATTTCAGGTTTTCCAGTAGATAAAAAATGAAAATAATGAAGAAAATACGAAGATTATTTAAAAAAAAAATTAAGAAATAAAAATGGAAATAGAAATGCCCATGAACAGGGTGCGGAATAAATAATAGGATGGGTTTCAAACGCCATAACTTTTGAATAAAAAATGGAATCGATATGAAATTCGGAAAAAAGTTTACTGAAACATTAAAAAAAAAAGCAAAGTTAACACTTTTTGAATCTTCCTCCTTTCGCCTTCACCACAGCTCTCAATCTCTTGGGGAGGAGTCGACGACGGCACGCAGGTAGTTGACGTCAAGACCTTCAGAAGCGCAATCTTCAGGGTTCCCAAACTGGAGTAGTTTTTCGTGGGAATCATCTGGGCCAAGTATCGCGATGAGCTGGAGCTGAGTCCTGTTGGAAGATCCAAGAAGTTCTGGCCCAGGGAAGTATTGGCGTGTTCGGGTATTGTGCGGGATTCGAATGGTGACATTACGGGAGAAAAAAAGTGGAATACCAAATTCATAAATTTAAAATTTTGAACGACGCTTTTTAAAAACCACTTAAACAATTGTGCAGAAGGCAACCAGAGCGGCCAGCGCCATTTACAAGAAACAACAATGAATCATGCGCCACTTGATCTTCTCCCTGGCTTTTCCCCAATAATTTCCGTATTTTAAAGTGAAAATAAACCCGCTGATTAAGCTGGAAAAACGCCATTTAATCAGGTATCCAATAAACAGACAAACATGCTCACACACGCAGTCAGACAGCTTTGTTTCAAGTCTAGTGTATAACTTTATTTCTCTTAAAATTTTTTTGCACAAATCTTGCCCAAATCTAGCACAAGTCTACGCCAAACTTTAAAGGTTCACAATTCGAGACCAAGTTCACCATAAATCTAGCACAAATCTTGCACAATTCTCCCACAAGTTTAGACCAAACTTTCAAGGTTCACAATTCGATACCAAGTTAAGCACAAATCTAGCACAAGTCTCCCACAAGTTTAGACCAAACTTTAAAGGTTCACAATTCGAGACCAAGTTCACCACAAATCTAGCACAAATCTTGCACAAGTCTCCCACAAGTCTGGTGGGAGACGTATGGAGTTTTGCTGAGGCTCGCTCCATGTTCGTTTAATTTTCTCTTTAATTCCTCATCGATCTGAACAAATCTGCAATTTCGATTTGGAAATAAATAAAATGAAAATGTATTTCTCAGCTCATATATCTGCATCCCTATTCGAGTGTATCCGCTGCATGCAACAATGCTTTATTCTTCAACGTCGTCTGTAATTTGACCTCTTATTCCGTTTCCGTTTCCATCTTTTAAGAAGGTTTAAACCTAACGAAAGCTTCGTGGTTTCATCCATTGTGACTCGTTTCTCAGCTCTTTTGCAAATCATTTAATCGCTGTTTCGATTCGATTTTCGCGCCCAATAATTGAGAGAAAATCTCTCGAAAATTGCATTTGCTACTGCTTTCAGTGTTTTCATTTTTCATTTTTCTTTCTGCTTGATCTCTTAGATTTCAGCAACTTTTTGCGTTTTTCAACGCTAACCCTAACACTATTCATCAAACCTCGAGATTCTGTTTATCGACATATACATTTTAATGATAGTTTTTCAATGATAATTAATATGCACTTTGTAATTTTAACATTTTAATTTCATTCGAAATGTTTTCGCAAATCTATTCAGCAAAATGACAAATCGAGAATGTCTGATTCTTTCAAATTGCACTTCCACCACCTGACCTTCGAATTAACTAGTTTCCACCGCTTCCAACCTCTAATACTTTGATTGAATATTTACCGGTTTTCAGTGTATGCCAAATGGCACGTAAAATACCTGCCGAAAATAGGAATTCACGTCATCTTGACTGTCTAGAAGGCATCAGTCATCACGTTCTAGCATGAACTAAAGGATGGGGAATAAATATAGCGCCGCATTCTTAGACGGTGTAATAACTTCAAATCTAATTATTTTCTTCTGAAAATCAACCAAAATGCTTATTAAACAGCAACAAAGATTATAGCATTAACAATCTTCGAATATTGCTCCTTTCGCTTTGATGACTGCTTGAAGTCTCTTCGGTTAAGAATCGACGACGGCACGGGGGTAGTCAACGTTGACTTTGGCTCCAACAGAGAATACTGTATCGAGAAGATTCTTGAGACGGAAGTGTTGCCGTGGTAAAAATCCAACTTCGTGGTTGGCGATTAGACATACCAGAAGGACGGAGCGCCGGCTCACACCGCAAAACTCACGGAGCAGCCAATTTCGCCGATTTTATCACCAAGGATCAATGACCAGTATCCACGAAACATTATCCGAATTTCGGAGCCCTGAAGCCCTCGCTCTGACAGCTGCATGGAACAATTTAGACGTTGACTACCTCTGTGCCGTCATGGACTTTTACCCGAAGAGACTTCAGGCAGTCATCAAAGCAAAAGGAGGAAAATTCGAAAACTGTTAATGCTATAATCTTTGCTGTTGTTTAATAAACATTTTTGTTGATTTTCAGAAAAAAATCTTTCGATTTAAAGTTGTTACACCGTCTTGAATGCGGCGCTATATTTATTCCCCATCATGTATAGAAGATGCCGTACATTGTTGAAATATCACCTAGCTCGTTCTAGCATCAAGTGTAATTCTAGTGTTATAAATAAGGAAATAGAACAAATTTGCTATGAAAATTCGCCAAACGGCAATTTCAAAAGTGAAATTAGATCAGATTTAAGACGCCGAAAAGTTTATACTAGTTCAATTCAAAAAGCAATCATTTTCAATGTACCGCAGTCACATGGCAAAGTTCAACAGACCCAAAACAAAAAAATCATATCAGCTATCTTCTTTACAGCAACTATCAATTATTTTCAATCATTATTTTACATACAGTTTTTGGAGACGCAGAAACGAAGACCAAAAAAAGTTGAATATTGCGGAAATGAGAGCAAAGTCATCTGAGCATTCTCATTTTTCGATTCACTAATTTTTGCTATAAAATTTTCAGAAATCTCAAATTTTAACCAGTTTCAGAGGTGATTAGAATACCGGTTTGGCTCACTGTAGTAGATACCGATATCGGGAGCCAGAAATGTGGGGACACTATAGAGTGAGCCCTTGAAAAGTTGGAGATTCAGTTCTGAATACGGTTGGCAATTAAACAAAATTTTTATTCGACTTTACATTTTGCATTGTCATTGAAATTTTTTTTTCAAAATTTAAGAAATTCTTCACTTTAGAGCATTACTGTGTTTCCGCAGATCGTGATTCAAGCTTTTGAACAAAAACTAAAAATTCTGAAAATTATCCTTTTGAGAAAAGTTTCGATTATAACAGAGCCACTTTCTTCACGATTTTCGCAGTATCAATTATTATTAATACAACATCAAAAATAATATTCGGATTGAGATGAGATTCAACAAATTGCTTATTTAAATTTTTTTAAATTTTTGCTGATAATTAACTGACGCCTTCACGAAAGCAGAAAGGTGAGCCTCACACCACTGCTGAGCTATATTCTCTGTGTCGGCTGCAGCTCTGCCTTGCTGGAAAATCCAATGTCGTCCGGCGAAGTGCTGTTGACTGCCCACGACAACAGATTCTTTTCCAAAATGTCTTTGATATAGTATTCCTTGTTGATTTTCACTCCTCTTTTTACGAGCCCCATAGCACATTTGCATGTGGAGCATAGAGCTCCGAGAACCATCACGCTGGCTGGATGAGAGATTCGATGAACGGTCCGATCTTTCTCTTTAGCTTCTTTGGATGTCTGAGCGAGCTCTCTGTGATTTTGAGAGTTTAACTCAGCATCCACCGAAAACAATTTCTCATCAGAGAAGACCATGATGAAATGCTCGCCAAGCCTCGTGCCAGTTATGGTAGATTTGGTCTTCTCCAGCCGCTTTACTTTCAGATAGGATTCTAAGATGATACGAAATCATGTGGAGCTTTTTTTCTTTGACAATACGTGTCTGAGGTGCTTTTGACAATTTCACATCGGCATCCATATTTCTGATGCTCCCGTGAGCATTTCTTCTGATTCTCTCCAGAACGGTCTTGATCTTCAGAGAAGTGATCACGGTGGCTTTGCTTTCAATGCCAGTACGATCCGCCGTTGCTCCAAGCTCTTTAAAACGTTTGATGGTGGTGTAGACTGGATTGGTCGAAGGTGCCAGTCGTTTGACGATCTCTACATACGCTGACTTTTTGCTCCAAACGTGTAATATTTTGAGAACTAGGACTCATGATTTGGCTGAAACATAATTGATCATTATGAAAAATAATAAAAATAAATAAAAAAATGACAGAATTAATAAAATTTTAATAAATATGCTCACCGGAAATGCGCCAATATAATGCCAAATTGTATTCTAGACCACTCTGTAGAATAGTCACTCTTAATCAAAATACTATGAGCTTGGTCTTTCTTTTACGCATAAAACTTAATGAAACTTCTCACAATTCAAACTTTTGCGTTGCACCTGAAACTCTGAAACTGTAATGTTTGTGAGTTTTAAAATTGACGAATCTATTTTTTTGATTTTTCTGTAATATTTTCCAAAAAAAAAAGAATCAAAAAATACCAATGAAATACACGTCTTCCAAAACAGATTGTTAAATTTCAGCATTTTTACGAGGCTGAAATTTAAGAAAAAAAAAACTAAGAAAAGAAAACGTTACAATTCAGAATCAATCGCATAAACAAACTGGACTTTTGCAAAACTTTCGATATATGAATTCTAGCAATGTAGCTTCAATTTCCATTGCCAGCCCATCAACAACAGTGCATGCTGCCATTCAATTCGAGTAATGCGCTGCCGAGATCCCATTTCCGGGATCCTTCAGTTTGCTCATCAATTTTGTCGTCAATATTACTCAAGAGTTCTCTTGCTTCTGCAATTTTAGAATGTAATAGCTCCAGTAGTTCCCATCATCTTACAATTTTAAGCAGTAAATAATGATTTCTGGAAGAATGACAACGTCTGTGTGAATGATTTTCGTTGAATAAATATTCGCTGCAAACTGTTGTCGATCTTCGAAAACCATTGAGCTCAAAGTTCTTTTCAGCATTAACATTGTAGGTTAAAGAAACCGGATACATGATTTTTCAAAGTTGATGCGCCATTTCCTTTTAATAATAACACAGTTGGAGCATGAAAATGCGACGACGTGATTGAAAACGTGTTCTTTAATGCAGGCCGTCGTTGATCGAGCTCAAAAAATAAACAAAGCACAACAGAGCTTGTACTATGCATTTCCTGATTAGCTGTCAATTTTCTTTTTTAAATTAAATCGTTTCGTTTCTTTTCGAAAACTCTATTCTTTGTAAAAAAAAACCATTAAACCACTGTTTTCAAACTGGTTGGGCAAATATTCTAATTTCTAAATTATTTTATTGAAGGTAAGTTGACCGTCAGAAATCGGACAGCTATCGGCAAAAACCCCGCCAAACTGGAAATAAAAAATCAAAATTTTAGGATTCTTTTGCACATAGTTTCTCACTGTTTTTCCGAGCAATTCCGAGGCTCTAACCATGCCTTAAATTGGAAAAGCGTTTGCAAGTGCTGAAGGGTTTTTTAAGATTCTTGAGAGACAATATCATGTTCAGTCTTTCCAGAATGACTCATTTTCTGTGTGCAGCACACTAGACACTAGCTCGTAGTGAATACCAGAAGATCAAACATGGTCTCCTTTGATTACAGTCGTAAGGGCATCTCAAGGAAGATGTATCTACAGCAGAGAAGGGCGGAATTCCGGATTCCGCCGTTTTTTTAATTCCGTCTTCCGAGTTCCAGATTCCGTGAAAATTGTTTTTCCATTTTCCGTTTTCCGGATTCCGAGTTCCCAAAATCCAATTCCGCCCTACGCTGATGTACAGGGTGCGGCAAAAGTACTGTAATCCAACTTTGACGCAGGCTCGCGCGGGTTTGCGGGCTTTTTGCGCAGCACTACTTTTTCAAATGTTTTCCCCTGATTTTCGTTTTTCGATTTGCAAAGTTTCATGTTTCTATCTCTGCTTTTACAGTAATGACGGGATTTTCCTCACCCTGTACTTTCAGAATCGAGTTGAAGGAATCAATAAATTGAAAAACAGCTCAGATTAGAGCCACGCAGATATAGTCTTTAATTCGTTTTATTCCGATGTTCATTGTAGATCAAAAACCAGAAGAATCGATTGCCAATTAAATCTGAAACTATCCTACCATAAGCAGAATTGGCTTAAAGAGTTGTCCAACCATTTTCTCACTTCCTCAGTTCAAAACTAGAATTCCACAAATGTGAGCAAGTTGAGCTTCCTGAGACAAAGTCCACGCGGCGCACTCATAATGACTAAATGCGAATCTAATTGTTCTATTATTTTCTTAACTGCTTTCACTGACGTTTCCGCTACAACTTACTATTAGAGTGTCATTTCGGAGCATAAAACTGAGCCATTTCCTTTGGAATAATTATTTCACAATTCTCACCTCAATAAGAATCAATAGTTGAAACTTCACTAACCAGTATCGCTGCCCTGATGGATGATTAAACTTTCCGGGAGAATTGGGGAAATGAAGGAAATTTAGGAAATGAGAGGAGATTATGGGCACTCCACCTGCACTTCAGAGTCCTAAAGACTAAACGATCAAGTTTTTAGTGCATTTCATTTGGAATCCTCGTACTACTGATTTCTCATTTCAGACGATGTCCTAATGGAATGAATAGAGTATTGGCCGTTTTTTGAATTCTTTGAAAGTTTGTTACGGTTATGCAGCATGGGCATTTCGTCTGAAACGAGAGCTAGGAAAGTGGAAAAAATCCTTTTTCAGATAGCGAGCTCTGCACTTTAGAATTGTATTAGCTTCGGAAAACAGTTGTGGTATTCCCAAATGGCTCCTACAGTACCGAACAGAGTGGTCACTAGAAGAAGACACCTAGATTGGTGTCAAATGAAGTAGTGAACGCTGAAATGCTCTGAAAACATTTTGTGTGAACTCTGCTCACCTGAAACTAAATGTTTTTAAATGACAAATTTCCCCTGCAGTCACAAGGAAGACAGATATAACTCAATTAAGTGGTAACGCGTTTTTCTTACTTGATTTGTGCAGAAATGCAGATTGTTTCCAGTTGTGCTCAATTCATTGAGCTATAGCAGTATTGCCGATTCGTTCTTCGCACAGAACAGATCGTTCGAGCGGCATTTAATTCGGGGGGGGGGGGGTACAATGATTCGAGTGTACAACGGGGTACAAACGATTCGGGGGTACCAAGTTCATGATTCGGGGACGCTTCTTCTGTCTTTTTGCAGTTCGTGGTACTTGGAGAGACAAAGAATTGGGTGAGTCAGTACTCATATTGAACTCAGGAACACGATTTTTGCTTTGAGATCTGAATAATGACTCAAAAACAGATTTACTGTCATGAACTTGGTACCCCCGAATCGTTTATACCCCGTTGTACCCCCGAATCATTGGTTGATACTTTTTTTCTCAAAGAGCCTGATCGGCGACCTTCCGATGAGCCGGCCGATCAATTGTGGTTTCTGCGTGGATAGATGCGCCAATGTTTAGTGCAATTGAGAAGTCAGAACGGATGTGTTTCTTAACATGAATATTAATAAAGAAACCTAATTTTTGACACTTATTGACCAGTTCTTGAATCATTTTACTGGATGTATCTAGGTCTTTCGCGGCAAGAGTGATGTGCGAATTTCGGTGTTATGTCGTAGTCCTCATCGTGACTTTTCCGGTCGGTCGAAGACAAAACTAGTTCAAGAAGAGGTTTGCCGTCGTGAGGTCATCTTGCCGGACACTTCTAGTTATGGGTGCTTTGAATGGCCTGTGGAATGCTGTGAGAGTACTGTTGCAGAGTGAGTGGGAGTAACACTATTGGAATAGGAGTTATCGGCTACATCCATGTATCTGTATACTGTAGACTCTTCAGAATTCGATGAAGATAAGTGCGAGCGATATCTGGTAATCCCGGCACACTTCGAGCAGCCATTGGATTGAGGGAATGTGGTTGATTGTTGAGAACAAGCGTAGGAATCCGGCTAGTTCCACGTATTGAGATTCTCCCAGAGTCCTCTGTATCCTGTTCTGCACACGTTTTGGGAATGCTTTGTAGAGTACTCCAAGTCTTCTTTTTTGTCATTTTTTGACGATGACAACAGTGCTATTAGACATTTTCCAGTTACTGGGGCTTTTGGAGATACTTTGAGAAACAGCGAATTCTTGATGGTATGTAGTTTTGAATGTCGGTTTCTATTCTGATATGTCCCTCACCACGAGTTTTATGCTCCGTCTATGGTTTGCAGTGATAAGTAGGCAGCAACTGGGATACTCCTCGTGGTCCTTCTTCGCTCTTTTTCTCTAAAGCGTTGTTGTCTGATTGATTAGTTCATGAATAGTTTTTGACAAGCTTCCTGTAGCTTTCGAGATTCTTCTGCCGGAGTAATTGCATCAGCGATCTCTGGAGTCTGCGACTGCAGCATGGTGCAGCTTCAGCTCGTTCCCACTGTGAAGGAGAGGGATTCTAATCTGTTGTCTATGAACTGTGTGGCTTTTTGGAGGAGGGGACGCTTTAAGATATAACAGACTTATTCTGTCTTGAATGCGGAATTCCGCTTTCGATAATCCCGGTCTCGTCTGGATTCATCGAGTGCACTACTCGTTTTGTTTCTGAAAGTCAAATGATGTCGAACTTTATCTTTTTGCATACTTTTTTGTCGATTCTCCTGTGATTTCTTCTTCTCCCCCACTCCCCGGTGGGGGGGAGGAAGTTCTGAATCTGCAGTATCAGAAGCAGAGGCCAATAATAAAGTGGAGACGCCGTATTCCGTATTCTCACGCGGATTGTATTGAAATACGCATTCGTTCCAGTAACGTTCTATTCTTCGAGATATGGCAGTCTTGCTTCAGTTTTGCTCCAAACTCCAAATTTTTAGCCAAAGAATTCCTCTTTTATTTCTGAAATCTGCACTTCTTGCATTCTATTTTGCAGATTCCCTCGACGCGCTTTTGAAGACTCTCTACCTACATGATACAATTCACAACGTCTCCCAATACCTCTCCAATACTTGTGGGCATTTTCTGTTGCTATTTTAATACTAAATCACAGGATTTCAAAAAGAAAAATCTTTTAATTGAACTTTTGAACTTCCGTCAAATCCTTTGTAATCCTAAATAGAGATGATTAAGCTTCAAGATAATTGAGTTTCATGACGATGCGTCGGTTATCCCCTGCGAAGAAGTAGTCCCCCACCCTTCACTCTTCATGCTGAAAGCAGCACTTTGTTGTAAGTGGAAACTTTAGAGCTTTTGTGAAAGTAATGAAAATCGAGAGTATAAGGCGTTTTGAAAAATTTATCAAGTACCCTCTTCGCTTACTTATTTACTGGAAGAAGCACACGTGTTTTCAGCAATTCTTTTTCTGCTTTCACTTTTTCTTCCTTTTCCTCCCGCCTATTTTTTGTTCGACATCATAATTTGCTAATGTTCAATTTTTTAATGCCATAGAATTTCTCAAAATAGCTATAAATTGGTTTTTTGGCCAATTGCCAATTGCCCTCTCTCTTACCATTTCTCCATCTCTATTCTGTCCTTGTATTCTTCATATTTCCGTTGTCACTGCTTCCCTTTTTTCATTCTCAGGTGTAATTCAGTTATTTTCACAGAGGCTTCACTACTCTGCAACTGTTTCGAAACGAGTTTTCTATTTTCGCGCCCTCTTCATTATCCGCTTCGTGATCACAGAGGCGTGGTTAATCAGTGAAAGGTACGAGGAGCTCATTAAGCGAGACGCCGCGTTTTCCATTCATTCCACTCGCACACCTCCTGTCGTCATCGTTACCAACACGTGCACAGACATAGACACACACACACACACACACAAACACACGCCCACACAGATACCCTTTGCCACACATTTTTCAAAAAGGAAAGATCTCGCCTCTTGTGAAGAATACCAATCTAACATTTACCTATATTTCATGGCATTCTTTTTGAAAAAGATTCAGATGGGCAACTGTGATAGCCGAGAGCTCGCCGAGCAGACGAAGCACAATAAACTTATCACGGCGGAGTTGCTCAATCAGAAAAAGGAGGAGGAGAACATCATTAAGCTACTTTTATTGGGTAAGTTACAGGCTAAATTGAGATTTCCAGAAAAATCCATTCTAAAATTACCGTAAAACCTCTAATAGACTTGCACCCCTGATAGTATTGCTCTCAAAAACGCTCTACGAACAATAGTATTGCATGCAAGCCTTTTTGAGTTTTTACGGTAATTATGGATTGCAACTAGTTAATCTCAACTTTTCTGTTCGAAAAGTTTGCATTTTTTATTTATTTAATCATGAAACTCATATTATACACAGATAATTGAGCAATTACAGGGTGCTCCATAATTATAGACCTGGATTCAATCCGGTACAACTTTTTTAAAACTTCATGGAACGCTTAGATATTTAAAAATATTATATTTCAAACCCGGGGAATTCATTATATATCAAAAGCTCTTTCGCTTTTATGACGGCGGCCAGTCGCTTTGGGTAAGCATTAACGACTGTACAGAGGTACTTGTCGTCAATTTCGTCCCAGGGCCTTCTAGAGAGCGGTTTTCAGAGCGGTCAAATTTAGATATTTTTTCGTGGAAATTTTCCCCAAATTGAATAATTCACAGAATTTAAATTTTGGGACGAGGCCCGCCATTCTTGTCCACTAATAAACTCTGGGAAATTGAGTTGACACCACTCCTGAGTGCCCTTGGCACGATTAAATGGTGCTCCGTCTTGTTGGAACACGCAATGTTGATTTTCAAGCTGTGATTTGGACCAAGGAAGCACTTCGTCTTCCAAGATACGTTTCATGTAGTATTCCTTGCTGATTTTGGCTCCAAGATCCACGAAAATCAGAGAAGCTTTTCAATATGAGGTGATTACCATCACTGAGGCGCGATGAGAGGTTTTGTTTAGAATTTTTCCTTGCTGGCAGGTGGTCTGAATATCTTTAATGATTTTGGCAGTTCTTGTTGGCTTCGACGGTGAAGATTTTTTCATCCATAAACAGTGTTCTCAAGTGTGTGCCGCAGAGTGTGCAGCGAAGGAGGTGTCGAGCTTTCTGGAGTCTTACTTGCTTATTGCGCTCGGTCAGAAAGGCACCCTTGGTGATTTTGTGTGATGTAACACCCAATCTTTTCGAGACAACTCTTCTCATCGACGTATTGCTCATTCTAAGTTCAGTAGCCAGCTTTCTCATGCTCCGTCCCGGATTTCGCCTAATTCTCTCTTTGACGGCATGGACGATCGGATAGGTTGTCACGGATACTCGACGGCCAGTTCTTTGGAGGACTGGAGAACTGTAGAAGCGATGGACAGCTCGTTGAGCCAACTTGCAAAGTTGGCTCAACGAGCTCAAACATTGAGCCGTTTTGCAAGACGTTTCGATGACTGTAGTACGATAAGGAGAAGCGGCCACCATTACCTTCAAATGTAATACTATGGTTTGAAACTTAGACAAACTTAGTCAGGAAACAAAAAACGCATTAAAAAATTCAAAAATGAAGAAAAAGTTGAATATGCGAGCTGTGTATGTATCAGAGCTCACGCAAAGTTGCAGGTCAATAATTATGCCGCACCCTGTAGGTGTAGCGACAGCTCCTGTTGTAAGACCAATAATTAAAAGTGGTTGGGTACTTTTCTATTTTTGATCCTCTTCTACTATCCACTAGATCCTACAAAGGTAATTGATAAGCAATTACTTACAGAGCAACTCAACTCTCCCCATTTTAAAGCCAAGTGCCACACGAGAGGCCTGTAAGCCACACTTTTCAAACGGTTCTAAACGAGTTAAACATTTCTAGTCACAGTTTTAGGCAAATAGAAGAGCTTAGTGTGATAAATAATACAAATGAAACCACCCGATTTTAAAATTTTTTTCAGGAGCCGGTGAAAGCGGCAAAAGTACCGTATTGAAACAGATGAAGTAAGACGATCACTGCGGGATCAAAGATCAACGTTCCATATTTATAGAATCATTCACAACAGTGGTTTCACAGCCGAGGAGTTCGCCGACAAACGTAATATCGTGTGCGGAAACACTGTCCAAGCAATGGGCGCTCTTCTCGAAGGAATGCGAGATCTTCGAATCGATTTTATGAACAGAATTTGCAACGTAATTTTTGGTTTCTCAATACTCGAGTGGCTAGTTGTTGCTCTTTCAGGCTCACGAGAAGCTCGTCCGGGAAACGCTAATGGAGAACTCGGAGTATAAGCCGTTCAGCGATGCCTTGTACACGTAAGCAGAAGAAGAGTTTAGTGAAAAAGTACATCGTGGTGTTTCTAGTGCACTCAAAGATCTATGGGCAGACAACGGAGTTCTCAGTGCCTACGAGAAGAGAGAACTGTTTTACTTGCATGACTCCGCTAAATAGTGAGTTTTGTTGAAAATGTCTGTCCTCCACAAGTTTTCCGAAAGTTTAAGTCTAGTTGTAGCCAAAACTTGTGCAGCTCTGCAGAGAATGATTCGTTGTTTTCTTCTAAAGTTTTTGCGAGTGATTAAATTGAATTTTAATGGCGCGTCAGAAAAAGGGAGAGAGAGAGAGACGTTTGCAAATGTTAGCGTGTGATACAGGGGCGTTGAAAAACACCAGGTGCGCCGCTGAAATTCACTAAGACAGCACAGAGCACAGCGTCCGAGTTGCTTGGATACTTTAGTAAACGGTTACGCAAACACCTCACGCAAAACATCGAAATGGAGGCAATGCAATTTCTAATATTCGATTTATAAGGGTACGTCCCTTATGAGCCCGCCCATGTAAAATTGAATATTCTGGAACTGCCTGCCAGTGAAACTTTGTGCAGAGTGGAGCTATAACTGCTCATTTTCGGAGCTCTTGATTCCGGTGGATCGCGTTTGCACGAAACGCGTGAAACTTCGTGAATTTTCAGATATTTTAAGGTTTTCTCAATTTTAACTATTTTCCACCGCTAAAAAAACGGTAAGGAAGCAACATCTTTCCTGTATCGAACCTCTATGTGGCGAGAAAGATCAACAGATAGATTCTTTGTTCACATCGAGGGGAGTCAATCTGACTAGAAGTACACTGTCTCCTGCTATTCGGAAGAAGCGTCCAATACTCTTAGTGATCTGCGGCCCTAACGTTGGCTTAGAAGGTCATAGTAGGGAATCCAAGACAACATGCTTACTCAGAATAGTTGCACTCTCAGCTTCAGTCTTCCGCACTCGACCTCTGCTTCTGATATGGCAGATTCAAAAGAAGGACGAATAAATCACGGCGAATCCGTCAAAGTCTTTGAGAAATTCAATTGCACGGCTATCGCCACTGACAGGCGCGACTTGCAGAACAAATTAAAGAGCTCAAAAAAATAAATAGTCGGACCATCTGAAACTAAGCAAGTAGTTGAAGTAAACTCAATCATTCGAGACGATACTGGTATTCTATTAGAAAATGAAACACCACATTCATCTCAGAAGGAATCTGATTCATGCTGAAACGCACTTTCCTCCAAAAAGAAAATACTTAGATACTTACAATTAGATACTTAGACGCCCGTAGTCGGCTGGGAGTGATCACAGCGGCGGGCACATGTTTTCCATCGGTTTCGGTCTTGGGCGGCTTGGGCCCAATGTTGTTGTGGAGTGTTGAGTGACTTGAACGCGTCACTCCAGAGTGTGGCGGGACGGCCGAGTGTTCTTTTCACGTCCCGTGGGTATCAGAAGGTTGATCTTGTTGTCCAACGATCGTTTTACAACATGCCCGGCCCAACGATGTTTTGCTCGTCGGATGTAGGTGACGGCATCTTGTATTCCGGATTGTTGTCGGAGGTCGGCGCTCCTGAGGCCTTTGTCGAACTGTTCGCGGCGGTTGGTTCCCAGCAGAGTCCGTTCCAGTGCTCGTTGAGTCCGAGTGATGAGCAGGTCCGATGTTTTGTTATCTGCCCAGGTCTCGGCTCCGTAGCAAAGTGCTGGTAGGACGGTTGTATCGAAGAGCTGTGAACGGATCTTCTTGTCGCCAAAAAGAAGCAGAGTTCATAGACAACAGATTCGGATCCCTCACCTTCACAGTGGAGAAGATCTGAATCTGTCGCATTTGCTAGAATGGGGTCAAGGCAACACACGGTACGGTACATTTGGGCCGCGCACAAGTGCGGAGAACTCTTTGCTACCATTTGCAAACCAAACATGAGGTTGATGAAGTTCAAACTTGAGAATGACCATAACGAAACGGAAACGGTCAAACTTACAGTTTGTGACTGATCACTCAGTGTCCCCTTCTTTTAACAATGGTAGCGAGCATCGTTTCATTCACAGAAACTTTTAAGAACTTCTCTGCGATGCTCGACCAAGCTAGTGGCTAGCATGAGGAATTCATCGATAAGAACAATAAATCCGAAGATCACACAAATAAAGAGAGCTACGGCTAACATTGAACCAACTGCAGACATCGATCGAGCTTGTAATCAATGATCAAAATGATAAAAGACAATAAACGCGAAGCTATAACACAAACATCGGCTGATCTCGAGAGGTGGCAATTATAGCGAAGAGAATACGTCACCTGGCACACGTCTTACGTTAAGGCCATACTACACTGAATCACTTCTGCCGTCGGGCTCGTAAATCCCATTAAGTTGGCAGAGATGTCATCTGCAAATGAAATAGTTCGAATGAAACTGGTGGCCGAGCGGAGCAGAGATCTTTTGCTCATCTGAGCGGATAATTTTAAGAAAACTCATGTGAATTTGAATGGAATTTCAAGATTCTTTACTCGGAAATATTCATAAATAGCAAACAATTTAATCACACACTTTGAAAGATCTTTTGCAGCGATGCACTTGTACAGTACTGGCCAAAAAGGTATTCGCAAACAGTTTTTCGAGCATAACTTTTCTGAAACTTCCCGGATCGATTTGATATTTTAGGACAATATTTAAAACGGTAAACGAAATCGAATCAACAACAAGAATAAACAATTTTTCGAAAATTTGAAAAAATATCGAAACATTTATGAAAATGGCGAAAAACCGAAAAATGGAACTTTGACTTTTGAGATCTAGGAAAGACCGGTAAATGAAAAATAACAGTAAAACATGATTGAAATAGTTTTATTACTTTATTGTGTAGCCTTTGGCGTCGATGACCGCCTGAAATCTTCTTGGCATCGAGTCGAGAAGGGTGTCGATAACAGACAGGGGGATGGCCTTCCAGACAGATTGGATTTGATCAAATTTCTGATTGGCATTCGATGCACGGACCCGTCTGAGTTGTCTCTCGACATGCTCCCAGATGTGTTCGATCGGATTCAAGTCAAGAGATTGACTCTGCAAGTCCAGAAGATCCACGTGGCGGCGTCGTAACCAGTCCTTGTTGTGCTTCGAGGTGTGTTTCGGGTCGTTATCCTGTTGGAAAACAAACGCTCGGCCCACATTAGACCGTGCCCAGGATCTCATTGTGTTCTCCAAGATTTCTTCTTACACATATCGATCCATGATGCCCGTAATTCTTCTCAAGGGGCCGATTGAAGTCCCAGAGAAACAGCCCCAAACCATCACCGAACTTGACGGTTTGGAGCTCGTAGCTGGGATCGAACCGACATCCAACCGGACGGCGAATCCATTTGATACCGTCAGTACCAAACAGATTGTACTTGGATTCGTCGCTGAACACGTGATTAGCCCAATGCTGGCGTCCCCAGTGGAAATGAGCTCTGGCCCATGCTACGCTACGTTTCTCTCGGACTTCAATCGGCCCCTCGTGAAGAATTACGGGCATCATGGATCGATTTGTGTAAGAAGAAATCTTGGAGAACACAATCAGATCCTGGGCACGGTCTAATGTGGGCCGAGCGTTCGTTTTCCAAAAGGATAACGACCCGAAGCACACCTCGATGCACATCAAAGATTAGTTACGACGCCGCCACGTGGATCTTCTGGACTTGCAGAGTCAATCTCTTGACTTGAATCCGATCGAACACATCTGGGAGCATGTCGAGAGATCACTCAGAGGGGTCCGTGCATCGAATGCCTATCAGAAATTCGGTCAACTCCAATCTGTCTGGAAGACCATCCCCCTGTCTGTTATCGACACCCTTCTCGACTCGATGCCAAGAAGATTTCAGGCGGTCATCGACGCCAAAGGCTACCCAATAAAGTAATAAAACTATTTCAATCATGTTTTACTGTTATTTTTCATTTACCGGTCTTTCCTAGATCTCAAAAGTCAAAGTTCCATTTTTCGGTTTTTCGCCATTTTCATAAATTTTTCGATATTTTTTTAAATTTTCGAAAAATTGTTTATTCTTGTTGTTGATTAAATTGCTTTTACCGTTCTAAATATTGTCTCAAAATATCAAATCGATCCGGGAAGTTTCAGAAAAGTTATGCTCGAAAAACTGTTTGCGAATACCTTTTTGGCCAGTACTGTACGTATGTACAGGGTGGGAAATAAATATAGCGCCACATTCAAGACGGTGTAATAACTTCAAATCGAATGATTTTTTTCTGAAAATCAACCAAAATATTTATTAAACAACAACAAAGATTATAGAATTAAGAGTTCTTGAATCTTCCTCCTTTCGCTTTGAAGTCTCTTCGGGTAGAGTCGACGTCGGCACGAAGGTAGTCAACATTGATTTCGGCTCCAACAGGGAATAGCCCTGAAGATTCTTGAGGCGGATGTGTTGCCGAAACATTGTGGTGGATTTTCAGAAAATAATCTTTCTATTTGAAGTTATTACACCGCCTTGAACACGGCGCTATATTTATTCCCCACTCTGCAAATCTAACGCATGGTAAAGAACATAAATGCGATATTGCAACGACTTCACTTTCGATTCAAATTTTCAGCTTCTTCGACTCGTTGGCTAGAATCAATGCGCCGAATTACACGCCTACAGAGAATGACATTTTGCACATACGGGTCCCGACAATGGGAGTCATTGAAGTCAAGTTCCATATCAAAGGAAAGGTCTTTCGTGTTTTTGACGTCGGAGGCCAACGATCTCAGAGAAAGAAGTGGATTCATTGCTTCGACGATGCAAAGGCCTTGATCTACGTGGCTTCTCTGTCAGAGTTCGATCAGGTTCTCCTCGAGGACAACACCACTGTGAGCTCGCTTGATTTTCCAGTTTTTTGTATTCATTTCGACATTTCAGAACCGAATGCAAGAGTCTCTTCAGCTGTTCAAGCAAGTGATCAATAACAAGTATTTCACCAATACATCTGTTATTTTATTCCTCAACAAAATTGATCTATTTGAAGAGAAAATTGTGAAAAAAAAGCGGAGTCTTACTATTGCATTCGAAAACTACTCTGGTGAGTTAACTATTAGAACACGGCAGTTTCCATACGCACATGTATGCACTACCACCCCGCTTTCTTAATAGCTGTTCTGGCCGAGTGGTCTAAGGCGCTGCGTTCAGGTCGCAGTCCTCTCCGGAGGGCGCAGGTTCGAATCCTGCGGACAGCAAATTTTTTGAAAAAATAAATGAAAAATGAAAATTTTTTTATTTTTCAGGACCAGCTGAAGATTTCAAGACTGCGGTGGCATATGTAGAGAAAAGATACCGAGGAATGGCAAACAACAAAGAAAAAACCATTTATTGCCATCACACATGCGCTACAGATACGCAACAAGTTCAATACGTTCTAGATGCAGTGCTCGACACAATACTCTCTTCTAAGTTAAAAGGATGCGGCCTGTACTGAACGAAATTCGAATGGTGATTCGTCTAATTTCGGGTGCTTTCTGCAATGTTCTCATTTGGAGTATAACGACGGATTTTAGCGGAAAATAATTATTAAATATTTAAATACGAATTAAAGGTATGTATATACATATACACATGATATGAAGGCTTTTCTCAATGAGATTGTTCAATTCTTTTCTTCTTATACAAATTGAGATTGCTGTTCATGAGAAATTCGGCTGGAAGAAGAAGTCGTTAAACGCGAATGATGATGGTGATGATGAGAATGAGGATGATGATGATTCGAATCTGGTCCGTCGGATTCATTATCCTCTGCGACCTGACATGGCATTGATTCAATCCCCAGCTTATTCATTTCATTGATGAGAAGTTTCTCGAGCTCGTAGCCAAATTTGATTTGATTCGCAATAAATGCGGATAGAACAAGCCATGCTTCGGAGGTTATGGGGCACACTGACTTGACTCCATTGACTTCATCTGAAAATTTTGGAATAACTTTGGGTTAGGGCTCTCCTATGTGTAAGGCTTGCAGCTTCCACGAAAGACGAAATAAGACCGTCTCGTCTCGTCTTCCTCATCGTCTTGAAGTCGTCTTACGCAGAGATGGTACACATGTATTTTAATTGACGACGTAAGACGAAGACAAGAAGAGAGGAACGATGTGTTTCGTCTTTGTCTTTCGTAGAAACCCTACCTGTGTGGGATGAATAAAATAGCGATGAAACTAACGAGAACAACGTCGACTATTAACACACGATGAGCAGAATGACGATTCCTCCTTCAATGTCTGCATCTGAGATTCTGAATGTCTCGTTGTTAATTGTTTTGAATATCGTTGGCCGGATGACAAAGAAGTACACGAATTGCACATATTTGAGGTGTTATCAGTGCTCGAAGAATCCGTCACGGCATCTTCCATTCGGCTTTGAGTTTTCTGAAGAAGTTACACTTTTTCTTTCATCACTTGTCTGGAATATCCACTACCTCAACGTCGAGATGGTCACTTTCCTGTAACTGCCCCGCGGCATCGTTCATACTATTGGCCAATCGCTCGAAATAAAGCGCGGAGACCCTTTTCGGATATCTGAAAACAGCATTCTAATGACCAAAGATTTTCAGACAGAAAGGTTTCAGTTTTCAACATCGTAAATCATTCGAGATTTTTATGCGCATTTCGGTAGAAAACGAGGCAACAACAGCTCTCCGGTGGGAAATGGGTGGAATACTGAAATAGACAAAGGAAACAAAAGGGGAAAAGCACCCACTTGGCGTAAATTGCGCCGAAATCTCGGAGAATATCAATCGCCGAGGAGGGCTCTTTGAGCCGTCGCATCGTTTCAATGAGCACGGTGACGAAGCGCTGAAACAAATTGAGTTGGTACTCGATTAAATCGGGCATAAGGCAAAGTCGAAATTTCAAAAAATCACGCAAAATGGAATATTGCTCACATGCTTGTGACTAATTTGAATGCCAAAAAGATTTCGATCTAAACCTGAAGGCTTCCATGAAAGTCGTCTTTCGACTTGTCTTTTAGTTTGTCTTGCATTCGTAAATTCAGACGAATTCAAGACGAAGACGAAGACGAGAAGCCGTACTAAATCTTGAGCTTCATCAATTTTCAGTCAATTCTAATTTCAGATTCTTTCTCATATTGATTACCTGAACATGAATTTTAAAGTTGATGTGATTCCACCAGTTGATCTCATTTTTCAAATCGATGTACGCCAGATACTGTGGATTCTCAGTGAGCACATGCTCGAAAACTCGTCTTCCCATCTCATAAATAGTTCCTGAAAATCGAACGTCTTCCGTCTGCCTTGCTCGCCGTTCTGTGTGCTTTGTTTGTACTTTTACCCGTCTGTTTTCGGCTCCCATTGTCGTGATGACGCGCAACTAAGCAGGGTCCCTTGAGGGGAATTGGTTGGGGAAAGGACAAATGTTTCCGAGTGGCAACATATTCGGACCGTGGTGGCGACGGACAACACACAGCGGAAGCAAAGAAAAAAACGAAACGAAACGAATTCAATTACCATTTCCTCTTTTCTATTCTAAAGTGTGCCGAAGTTAGATTTTATAGAAGAGTGATTGACCTCAGAAAGCAGAATTCCAGGAAGTTTAACTGATGTTCTGACCCTACCTCTATCCATACGATTCCACTTTCTCGCCAGCAAGGCCTTCTGATGAAGTGTCAAACCAGTGACAGGACACACAGCTCTTCTTAGATTGTTTCTGTCTCTGTGCCTTGTTGTTTTAGATCTTCTGATGCCACAACCTTCCACTGGAATACTGTTCGGCGGCCTTCTGACACTGGCACTTCTCGTCGAGGTGGGGCTCTTCGACACCGTCCGTTTCAGTGTCTTTGAAACATTGTTATTTGACAAATCGGAGCTTGATTCGCTGTTTCCCATCGCAATCTGCAAAACCGAAAACATTTCAGTTTAAACGTGTGAAAGATAGGAGAATAAGAAGAGATAAGCCGAAGATCGCGAAGGTCAAGATACAAAGAAAGAAAGAATGCCAAGAGGGCCAAGAGAGCCGACGTCAGGCAAGAATGTTGGCCGAGGACGGGGGGACACTTCTAGAGATATTTGAGGGTGGCGAGAGGCGGGAAGACGGACCCAATGGCTTACTTTTCTTCTTCCTCTCTTCAGGTAAGAAGAGATATGTTTTCACACATTTCTTCTCAGACGGTTTATCGGTTAATCATGAAGAACATTGAGTTCAGAGAGCAATTCGAGCAATGTTTAGATGAACTCCCCATGAGCTTTAACTCTTTGTTTTGTGCTCCATCCCGTGCGATTTCATACCTTATCAAGTGAATTTAAGAAGCCGTTGAGCTCGTAAATAAGGAAATTCTCAAAAACAAGAGTTTCAGAAGGATTTGTCATGCCTCCTAAAAATTCAATGCTCCGCGAGTTCAAAGGTTCCCGGCTCCGTATTTCATATCAATAAACAAGCTTTTCCAGTCAAACTATTTGGCATTTGCTTCAACGAAATTCATAATTATTCTGAATCAATATGGGTTTATGAAAGCGCACAAACTCTTTTTGATTGTGCTTTCATCACCGAATTACAAAGGTTTTTTGTTCATTCATTGCTCATTCGCAGTAAACTCTCATATTCACCTTTGTCGAAAGGATTCTGTCGAGTGGAAAATGGGTAACCAAAAAGACAAAGATGAATGAGATCGAGGGCCACTTGTTACAATTCTGGTGGTAGGGACCGTCGGGATTCTAAAAAATGTGGATAAAGAAACTTCTTCCACGAAAGACGAAGACAAAAAGTCCTCTTTCATCTCGTCTTTCGTCTTGCATTCGTCTTACGCAATCAAAAAGTTGGGCATATGTAACAACACAATGTCTATCTCTGCGTCAGACGAATTCAAAACGATGACGAAGACGAGACGAGACGGCTGAAATTTCCCCCAAATGGAAGCTGAAATCATGTCATATGGTGAATTCTTTCGCTTCTTTGTTTGTTCACACCTCAGAGCTGAGAAATCTTTAAAAAATGGAAAAATGAAAACGGAAGGTACAAGTGGAAATAGCGAAATTGAGACAAGAAAATGCTCATCGATGGAACGATCCGATGAGCAGACTCATAGACATGGGCCGGTGGGGAAGAAATATAGCGCCGCATTCAAGACGGTTTCATAACGTCAAATCTAAATTATCCCTTGCAGCTATCACAGCGATCTTCAGGGCTATTCCCTGCTGGAGCCGAAATCAACGTTGACCACCTCCGTGCCGACGTCGACTCTTATCCGAAGAGACTTCAGGCAGTCATCAAAGCGAAATGCTATAATTATTGTTGTTGTTTTATAAACATTTTGGTTGATTTTCAGAAAAAAATCATTCGATTCGAAGTTATTACGCCGTCTTGAATGCGGCGCTATATTTAATCCCCACCCTGTATTTAATCCCCACACAACCAATCGAGAACACGCAGAATGAATGGAAACGCGCTTTGCAAAATTGTACGACTGGAAATCGAGTCTTCTTCAACTGGAAACTAGAACTAAAAGCTGCCTCGAAAATTCAGCGATATAAACTTCTCCTGAACTTCTAGAAAACATTTGGTTACTTGTTGAGTTACGCTTCACAGAAAGGCGCTTTTTATTTTGTTTTCCAAATAGTTTTTTGTAGATTTTTGAGCAATACTGATTAATATTTCATAGCTCCGCAGCTCTTGCAGATATTTGATATTATATTTTTGTTTTTGTGTTGAAAGATTGGTTTTAAGTTTACCTAAAGCAATTATCCTGAAAAAAAAACCAATTTTTTTCCAATTATTTTTAATCTCATAATTCTTGTCTTCGCATCTTTCCAGTGAGGGCTCGCGGAAAACATTGAAAAGTATTTTCAGCGAATCGCAAAAAAAGACGAAAGAAAGGACCAACTGCAACAGCGCACATTCATGAATAACTCGACGACTTGTGATTCTGGAATTTTTAGAGATTTCGGCAAATTGACGGGGGGGGGGGTGGTTCCCCCAATCCTGCCTCGTTCCATCTTCCTCTACGAACAGGATGGGACCGGATATTCCTCTCCGTAAAGAAAGATGGAGCCGGCGCCACAGACAATGGGCGTTTGTCCCTATCGCTGAGCAACTCTGTGAGGCTCCAATGGACGCGCAGTCGCCAAAAGCGTTGAGCAACCTCTGCAATGTTCTGTGTGTATAACAATGAAACATTATTCATAGAAAAACTGGCAGCAAAATACTTAATGGGATAATTGATAATTGCTTCCGAATAAATGGTTGCTTGCTTTAATCGGCATTCGAACAATCATCGTGTCCACGAAGTGTCACACAAAAGGAAAATTGATGAATAGCGGTTTCGTCACAGTTTATGATTTCAGTTCTGACAAAGTGGGCGGTTACAGATTTTCAGAAGCATTATAGCGATCAAATTGCTCCGTGACAGATCCGTGATCCACTAGCGTCTTTCTCAGTGAAAACCACTACAGTTTTCCTAGGTCAACGCCATGCTCGTGTACTCGTGTACTACCCGTGGACAAGAAAAATAACTTTTCTTTCAGAATTTTCCACGGGGAGTACAAAAACAAAGCCATGGCTTCGGAACGTTTCCCTTGTTAATCCCTCTTTATGATTTATGATATGATTGTGATCCGTTCCGACAAGAGGGCGGCTCATAACTTTCCTCAAAATGAAAATTATTTTTCGAATGGAGTGGCAAATTGAAGATTTCTTTGTATTTTAAAAGAAAAATGTTGAACTGAAGAATGACGAAATAAGACCATCTCGTCTCGTCTTCGTCTTCGTCTGAGCTTACAGCTTCCTTTTCAAAATACCATATTCTAAGTGTTTTGATAATTCAATCAACGATCAATATCTTTGATTTTGAAGATACAAACAAAATTTCTCAAGTCTAGCACAATCCTTTCTTGGCCAAACTTTGATGATTCACAAGTCTAGTACAAGTCTCTCACAATTTTAGGCTAAAGTTTGAAGGTTCACAAGCCTTTGTCAACTTTCTCACAATTCAATGCCAAACTTTGAAGGTTCACAAGTCTAGCACAAGACTTTCACAATTCTAGGCCAAACTTTGAAAATTCACAAGTCTATCACAAGTCTCTCACAATTCAAGGCCAAACTTTGAAGGTTCACAAGTCTAGCACAAGACTTTTACAATTTTACAATTCTAGGCCAATAAGTTTCATCCAAGGCTTGTGGAGTTTTTCCAAGTAGTTATGATCCGCTGTCTGTGGTCGACAAACACCGTCGTCTCAATCTCAAGAATTCTATGATGCTAAATCACGCTGGCTCCGCGCCGCTAGAGCAGTAGCAGAGCTTGGAAAATTCGAGGAGCTTCAATTGCCTGCTTCTTTAGCGCACACAAGTCTAGGACAAACTCACCACAAGCCTAGGCCAAACTCACCACAAGTTGTACGCAACACTTGTGCTGTCCTTGTGATCCTTCGGCATTGACTAGCAGAATATAATGCGTGCTTTTTTTCCGTAGAAATTACTGGAATTAATGGAATTAATCGTAGAGGGAAAACAAAACGAATTGATAAGCGCGGAGACAAACGACATCTGGAGAGAGCAGCAATAGTCAAGTTATATACAAATTTCAAACATACCTAACCAACAAATACAGAGTGGGGAATAAATATAGCGCCGCATTAAAGACGGTGTAATAACTTCAAATCGATTCGATTTTTGATCGAATTTTAAATCAGATCAAAGAAAAACTTGAAATTTGAAAATATCCAGCAAATAATGGTATTTTCGCTGAATTTCTTGAACTGTCAATCATGACAGACTTACAGCTTTTCGTTGGATCTGTATTGTGATTCCACGTACCTTAAAGAGCTTTATAATATTTAAAATGAAATCTTTGGAGATACTAACTAAAATATTTCAAACCCGTGCGGATCAATAATTCAAAATTCCATTGAACTTGTTGTTCATGTTGCTCAGGCCGCCACGACATCTGAGCCTACTTTAAAAACCATCGTCATGTACCTATGAATACCGGTTTTTCCGAATTTTTACTGTAATTTTTAACTGTTTTTCTTTGCCGCAGCTCTCCACTACTGATTCGTACAACTCCTTGTTTTTTGATCGAAAACTTTACCTGGCAGTCATGTGCTCACAGGAGCCCCAAAGACGAGTTAGAGGGTGATAAAGCGTTTTTAAAAATGAGAAATGCTGTGAAGCAAGTCATTAGATACAGCTCAAAAACTTCAAGATTCTGAGCAAACATCACCATCCGGCTCGAGAAAAAAGCAAAACGCACAAGTTTTCGTATAAAAAGGAAACAAAGTGAAAAATGGAAGAATGAACGAAATCTGGAAGACTGGCAAAACAAGGAGCTGCCCCAAGACATATCAATTGAGAGCTCGCCGAAACGCCTCTCCGCCCCCTTCACATCTCCGGGGGATTCATTCTTCACACGGGTCCTTCGTGGCGGCAAGGATGCATTAAAGACGCATGGGTGAGGGGGGGGGGGTGACACCACCATTCAAAAATTGTTGTCGTTGCTGTTGCAAAGGAACAAATAGTGGGGGGGGGGGGGTTTGAATAAAATAACTTCAGACGTCGCAGACAACTTGATGCATAATATTTAGTCTTTGCTTTTTAAATGCTCACAAAAAGAAAATATGAAGGCTTTGGGGAGGGGGGGGGGTGGGGGGAGAGACAACTTTAAAGGCGCTAAATCAAGATCAAATCCAGCGCGCTCCTTTCACTTTTCATCCTTTTTCTGAATATATTTCTCAACAACGCATTGTTGCTTTTAAGGCTTCCATGAAAGGCGAAACAAGTCGGCCGTCTTTCGTCTTTCAGTTCGTCTTGTGCTCGTGTTACGCCGTCAATTGTCTATCTCTGCGTCAGACGATGACAAAGACGAGACACACCTAAAGCGCATCGACAGGTTCAGCACAAGCCTGATAATTAAAAATCTAATTTTTTGAATTTTGTGAGGCGCTGAAACTGGTATTTTTAGAACGAAACTGATGTTGTTTTGCTTTTAACGAAAACTTAAGAGATGATGTATAAATGACACTTCCGATGTTTGATGTTCTGAAAACACGAATAATAACCCGACGTTTTATTCTGTTCTATGGCCCAAAGTGCACGCCCACAGAACTTCCCGTGAGCATACTCTCCGCACTTCACTCGATTTTCCCCATTTCCACCATATTGAGATGAAGAGAATAAATCGCTTAGAGCTTCCCCTTTGCTCCCCAAATCAGGTTTCTGAATTGGACAGACAAGCACCATGGCAATTCATAATCTAGAAGATTCAAGAAAAGAGCACTTCCGTTCACTGAAAATGCGCGTGGAATGGTTGGCTGAGCAGGAACAATGGTTTCCCTTTCCAGCTGAACACAAGAAAAGAAAAATTTGCAAAGCAACTCGCGAGTTTGTGGTTGCAAAAAGTCCTCGAGTTCTTTAAAATGAACAAGAAAACAACTCTATCGTAAACCTTAACTCCTGTGGGAACCGAGGCGAGTTGCGTACTTTGTTCTGGAAGAAGGCCTTCAGTCAAGTCGGCCGCTTCGAAAAAAAACATGATGATTCATTCGGGCTTTTCACATACAAACACTTTTTCTCCGAACTTAATGCACAAATCGGAAATAAGTGAGTGGGAGCCGATTATCTCGGAAATGTCAGCGCAGCAATTTTCAATTTTCGGAACGGACATTCAAGATTCCCCCAGATATCATCCAATTCTCGTGTGTGCTCTTCCACCGGAGCCAGCAGGGTGCTCTTCTATTCTTTCCTTTCTGTATGGCAAATTGGAATTAGTAAAATTCAGGCTCATTTGGGTTGTTGTGTTAGCAGAGCTCATAATGATACTTTTTAATTCAAATTTCAGTAAAACTTATAGTTAGATGAAGCAATTAAAATTACTTAAATTATATAAAACAAAGTATCAAGAATTTGCTTTCAAAGATCTTTTAATCGAAGAAAAAAACAATCAAAGCGATGTTTTGAATTGATGGAAAAAGTGACGTAAGTTCGAATAAAAAAAACAAAAACGAGGAGGCTGCAATTGAATTTATCGGGGCGGGAGCCGCGCTAAGGAGTCATTCAATTGTGCTCAATCTTACCCGAAGACCTATTCATGGATCATCAATGTAACAAAGAGGGAAAGCGGGAGAAGAGTCGAAGCTAACTTCAAAAAATGGACTTTGCTGCACCGTGAAAAGTTAGTGAAAAGAAGGAATAATTTCAAGAAACGCGTTTAATGCTGAAACTGAATTGGGCTGAAAGAGGGAGTGGAAATATGGAAAGATGGAAAACAAAATATAAAGAAAATGTCAGTTATTACTGACGAAGCATCGCGTTTTATGAATGACAAAAGCCAAAAAAAAATAACTGGAAGACGTCAATATGGGTCTTGAGGGATCATTTATTTTCGCACAATGCTAGATTTTTAAATTAGAAATTCAGAAGAGGGATTGAGTCTTCTCAAATGTTAAAAAAAAATTAAAATTTTTTCCCTTCTTCTACGCCCGTCAGGTTGCTCTCCAGTTCCACATCTGTCACTTTTCATTACGCTTCCTGGGCAGTTTCTGAGAGCAATTCAAACCTTCCAACATATTCAATAACTAAATAGAGCAGAAGTTCCAACTCAAATTTTATATATTTTTTTCTGTAAACCACGTCACTCGTGTCCGTGCGCCCAAAAGTTACTGTACACTGATGGCCGAAGGTGTAGGCCCCCGTTCTCAGAAATACTTCTCAAATGTTATATGAGTTTATCAATACATTAAAAGTTTTGATATGTGTATAATCCGATAATAACTCCGCCCTCTCCCCCCTTGGAATGCAGGAGTACCCCCCTCCCTCTCCCAATGGGAAGGTTATGGTATAGCCCCCCCCCACTAATTCAACGTCACAAAAAGAATCCTAGTGGGCAGAGGGAAGTCATCATACTGCCCCCCCCCCAAGCTTAACACCCCAGACTGGAGGACTCCTAAAAACAAAAGAAATGTTAAAAGTTGATGAGGCTCGATTTTTGGACAGTGGTGAAGAGTTATTGGATGTGTAGGGAGGTGTTCCTTGGATCTTCCGGTTGGGGGAGACACGGCGAAAACGGGATACACAAAAACGAGATACAAAAAAACGGGATACGCGCAATTGTGCTCCACCGCACACACTTTTCGAACAGGAATTTCACATTGGAAATGTTGAGACAATTCGAACAAAAAATAACTTCAAATAATTTCTAACTTCTAACTTCAAATAAATAAATAAAAATTCAAGTTTAACTGTTAAAATTGTCTCAACATTTCCAATTTGAAATTCCCGTTCGAAAAGTGTGTGCGGTGGAGCGCAATTGCAGCGTATCCCGTTTTTTTTGTATCTCGTTTTCGTGTATCCCGTTTTCGCGTATTTCGTTTCGCATATCCCGTCACAGGTTGAATCCCGTTTTTGCGTTGTGTCGGTTGGGGGGGGGGGTGGGTTCATTGTTGGAATGTACTTTTGTATCATGGAAAACGACACCATCTTAACTGTCAGTTAATCTTTATCGAATTTTGTATACTAACTACGAATTGCGCCCTCTAACAATTCTTCAGCCATACACCGACTCTCAGAAATTGCTTTAAAACAGTTTCGGACCTTCAGTAGATGGAATTTATGACGGAAATTCCAGCGATGGGTTTTTGAATGGTTACTGGCTTTTGTTAAGGGGCTGCCTAGTTTGGGGAGTCAAGCAGCGTCCCATAAGCAGCCAAGAAATGGCATTGCTAAGAGGAAACAGAAAGATGAATACCTAACTTTGCGTGAAGAATGAGTTGCGGAAAACCCGCGGATTCTCAGGTACGGTAGGGATTCTGGAACCTGCCGGTAGCTTACTTCCTTGGTCGATCATGGAAAAGGAATCAACAGTAACAAAGAGTAATTCGTGAAGGTTGCATAGGGTCACCGTGGAAAACACCAGAAAAATAATGAGAACCTGGTAGATCATCTCTCAAAATAGAAAATTCACCTTCTGAAAGAATACCAAAGGGGTACATGTGGAGTGACGACGTATGTGGTGCGTGCCTATTCCTCTGTGAATTTTAAATAATTTAAACACACGATCAATGGGTCTCGATATTTTTTATGAAGGCATATTATCGGTTCGCGAGTACGTAGTGAGCCGCTTAGAGGTGGGGTTTGGGTCTCGTTAGGAAATTGGCGCGTTTTAACGCGCCAATTTAAAAATTGAAAGAAAGCGCACACACTGCGTTTGTTTTTCTTTTCGAAAATTGAAATCGAATATTGGAATTTTTTCTGTTTATATTTTGCTTCGAAAATCATGGTTTTTTTTAATTAATTTTTATTGTCAATTTTCTTAAACTGCTTATTAAACTGAATAAAGTATTATTTATCGGAATTTAAACGTTTTTTTTTTTCAATATTAGAAGTTTATATTCTTCAAATTAGTATCTTTTCACTTGCAGCTAATTGTTTCAACAGAAGTGATGAAGCTTATGGTAAGGAATACCTGTCAAATAAAATTTATAAATATTAATTTTCAGGTTTTTCGTGAGAAGAGGTTTTTTATGGTTAGACAAGCGGCGAGGACGACATAACTGAGAAACAACAATTGTTTATTCTTTTTTACATTGAACACAGAAACGCATGGCTTTTAGTTCCACATTCTTTCTATAAATTCTCCAAAGTTTTACATTTTGGCGCAGATGACACATCATTCAACAGTTAAACATATAAATTACAAATTATTTATAGACTTCCAATTTTTCAAATAAAAAAAGTATATTCACTGACTGACGTGAAGAGTATATTTAACATTGTTTTTAACTGAAGACGTTCGTTTCGTCGAAGAGAAGATTTTCTGAAAGAGAAGATGATTTGAAAAAAGAGAAAAAGGAGAAGATTCAGTTACCTTCGATGACTTTCTCTCCAGAATCCTCTCTCGATCCTTCCCCGGATGGTTGACCAGCTGATTCTCCAGATTCTAAAACGTCCGAAGCATTCAGCGACCTCGCGTGTCTAACCATAAAAAACCTCTTCTCACGAAACACCTGAAAATTAATATTTATAAATTTTATTTGACAGGTATTCCTTACCATAAGCTTCATCACTTCTGTTGAAACAATTAGCTGCAAGTGAAAAGATACTAATTTGAAGAATATAAACTTCTAATATTGAAAAAAAAAACGTTTAAATTCCGGTAAATAATACTTTATTCAGTTTAATAAGCAGTTTAAGAAAATTGACAATAAAAATTAATTTAAAAAAACCATGATTTTCGAAGCAAAATATAAACAGAAAAAATTCCAATATTCGATTTCAATTTTCGAAAAGAAAAACAAACGCAGTGTGTGCGCTTTCTTTCAATTTTTAAATTGGCGCGTTTTAACGCGCCAATTTCCTAACGAGACCCAAACCCCACCTCTAAGCGGCTCACTACGTACTCGCGAACCGATAATAGATGACCTGGTGATTGTGGACATTCTATAGAGCCTTCGGGTTTGTAATGCAATGCCGCTCCATCTCTAACCTCATCAACTGGAAAAGTAATGGATAAAATAGACAATTAAAAATGCGTTCGGCACAGTATCAACTTGTAAGCTGCTTCTCAAACTGGCAGCCTACTGTATTAGCTAACAGATTCTATCTTTCCTCATTGGCAGCACTTAAAGAGCTCTAGTTAATGCACCTGTCATTTTCGACGTTCCCCAAGGCTCTGTACTCGGAAAATCTTTCAGATTTTTAAATGACATTGGAGACCGTATCAAATCTCATTTTCCTCTGAGCCACTGCCATGAAGCTGTCAAAGTTTCACCTGACTTTATCTCGACATTCGATGGCAAAATTTATGCAAGTTACAAGATTTTTAAGCGAGCCTGGAATAGGCTCTGAGGGGGGTATGTGAAATCGGAACAAAATGAGAATAGAACTCGTAGGAAAGCGGAACATGATGAAAATAAAACTGTTAAAAAAGAAAACTGTATTGAAATGGAACTGATGGGGAATTAGAACTGTTTTAAAGTAAAACCGCATGGAAGCGGAACTGTACGGAATTGGAACTATGTTCAATGGAGCGCGTTTGCTTTACCCAGAGTATTTTCTATTTATCGCTGAGAAAAGTACTCTTGTAAAGCAAACGCGCTCCATCGAACAGAGTTCCAATTCCATACAGTTCCGCTTCCATGCGGTTTTACTTTAAAACAGTTCTAATTCCCTATCAGTTCCAATTCAATACAGTTTTCTTTTTTAACAGTTTTATTTTCATCATGTTCCGATTTCCTACGAGTTCTATTCTCATTTTGTTCCGATTTCACATATCCCCGCTCTGAGCGAAAGAGCTCTTCGAAAGTTCTCTCGAGTTCGATGTTGGATGCCGAATGCAGAGCGAAGCTGAATGATTATGTCTTGTTGGAAATCGGTGAATTACAAAAATACAAATCCTGTTTGTGCTACTGTACCTGCGAATCATGCATTTATCCTTACAGAGGCAGACAACTATGGTGACAATTTGTAATACTGTTACTATTCTTCACCTTTGGAGAATATGCTGCCGATGGATAACTGAATTGCCCATCCATTCTGCCTGAATCTTCACCCATTCATGCAAAACTTGCAACTTCCAACCCATTATTGCTTCCAGTAACCTCAGAAAAAGAAATCGAAAACCTTCTTATTATCAGGCTTGCGGTGACGTAAGTGGCATGACTCACGTCTGTTACAACAATAATTACTGGTATCTTGCTGAAGTTCGTCGCTTATTCAGAATGAATTACTCATGGCTCCATCAGAGTGAGCACTTGTGAGTTTGATTCCGGCTGAAGTGCAATTCTTCCGTTTTCCAAAATCGTGATACCAAATTGGATCCTTTTTTCCGTTTTTATCATTGCTTCAAGTAATAAATCGTAGTAGTTCTGCAGCTTTTTTATGAATTTGTTTCATATTTTCTCAAGTCAGGCATACGGTAGCTAGCTGTACAATGGGCTATTTGCATTGAGAAACAACAGTGAAATTCGGCACAAAAGGCAAGCTGGCCGCTGAATAGAAAAATAGTTTTTCTTAAAGTTTGCAGTTTCTGATTTTTCGCTTCTCTATTTAGGCATCCATCGAAGTAATATCTGTAAAATAACTTGTCCATCTTTAATGACATTAACTTCTGAAAAGGCAAATGACCTTTGATATTGGCTGGAAATAGAGTGAAAGGCATCTCGGAAAAGAATCTGTTGCCGTGGGCTCAATAGCACTTCGCCTGACAGTGGCAGAGCAGCAGCCCACACAGCAAAGATGACTCAGCAGTGGTGTAAGATTAAGTTTTCGTGAAGGTGTCGGAATGCTTCCTCGGCGGATTTCAATGCGTTGGGCTTATCCATTTGTAGAGTCTTACAAGCAAAAGTCAACGCTAAGTGAGACTCAAATAGGAATGATTAATTGAAGAAGATTCTTTTAGAGGAATGGGACATGCACTACCTCCGTGCCACCATCAGCTTCTACTCACGTCTTCTAAAGAATGTCATCGAAGCGAAAGAAGATTGGCGCAACGGCGGATCATAGTGGCAGAGGAAGGAGACCCATCGTGATGACTCTCTAGAAAGAATCAGAAGAATGCTCACTGGAGCATCAGAAAGTTGGCTGTGGATATGAAATTGTCAAAAAATTTTATGACACGTATTGTCAAGGACAATCTCCACATGATTCTGAAACACGTGAGAAACACTGCCGTCCTATCTGAAGCCAGAAGGGCAAAATCTCTCCTTGCTGGAACAAGAATTAGCGCATATCCCGTCACGGCCTTTTCTGATGAGGAATTGCTTACGGTGGAGGCATTGTGCATCTCTCAAGATCCTAGAGATCGTCCAGATGTGCGAAGAAGCTAACGAGAAGGGTCGGACCTGTTTTCGTCTCCGCCGGATTGGAGTCAGTTGGACTTCAGAGGAATGGAACGTGGACTACCTCCGTGCCACCATCAGCTCCTACCAACGTCTTCTTAAGGACCCTTATGCTCGTCCAGACGTGCGAAGAAGCTAACAGGAAGTGTCGGACATGTTTTCGTGAAGGCTTCTTCGCCGGATTCGAATTAATTGGGCTTCTCCATTTGGGGATCTTACCACAAAGCCAAACCCAAACGTAAATTATTTGAAGAAGATTTTCTTAGAGAAATGGAACGTAGACTACCTCCATGCTACCATCATCTCCTACCAACGTCGTCTACAGGATGTCACCAAAGTGAAGGAAGGCGCGTTGAACAAATATGATTTATGGTTATTCCTTAGCATTTTGTAAATTAGCGTAAATATTTCGTTGAATCTCATCTCTATCTGAATATAATTTTTGATTCTGTGATTCTGTGATACGTCATAGTCATCTCCGGAATTTCTCCGTTTCCAGCGTATTCCAGAATCACGGAAGCATCAGAATATTCACATGTTGTAAGACGAAACCGAGCTCGATTTCAGTGACTCAGTTACTAAATAGCTAATACATAACAACACCCAAATAAGGCATCCCGAAGGAATACCTCGTCGTGCACTATTTCATATAAGCACGTCGTTTCGAGCAACACTCCCTCAATTCTTTGACTAATTTTGAAAGTCATTTAGGTGATTTGTACTCCATCCGATTTCTTTTGGTCAATTCTAGCTATCTCTTCTTTGTCAAACAGCTTGCGACGCTCTCTGACGCTATATTCAGTGAGTATAGCATATAAGATCCCTTGGGAAAAACGATTACTTAAGCACAGGTCCCTATGCACAATCTGTTGCTTAGCAATGACGCTCATGGTTAAGAAACGTGTAGAAAGATAATTATAGAGAATTTTTTTTTAAATAAACCCATTTCGCACTGTGAATTCGCATTTTTAAGCGAATTATGTACAGTTTTTAAGAATTTACAGAGGTATTGGGAAGGCTGAAACATCATTAATTGTATAAGTAGAATCACATAGAAAACACTGCTTCCTGAAAAAAAAACAGACATTTCGTTTCCAAATCATGAAGCTGTCACTGAATTCTCATTGATTGATCGTTGATCTTGATTTTTTAAACTCCATATATATATATCTTGGAATTCAAACTTTGTACCTTGTTTCGGAAGACTTATGTGTGTATGAAAGAGACAAGAATCGGTGTAATCCGTAGTAACCGAGCATCAAGGAATTTCCACGGGAGCACTTCTTAGGGAGAACATGGAGAATGTGGCTTGTGGAGCTTCTAGAATAATGTGCTTCATGACTCTTTCCGTTTTTTATGAAAGCTGCATATGTCTGCATTCATCAAATACTGATCGAATGGCTCAAATCAATAAATCATTGCTGCGAAGCAGTGTGTCGTTTCGAAAAACGATTTCTCGAAAAATGCGTTTTTCGAAAATTTTCGAAATCTTTCGAGAATTTTTCGAAAAATTTCTCGAGAAATCGCGAAAAATGATTTGAATGGAAATACGATAAACAACGCACTTTTCGTTATTTCGGAGCGTCGTTCGAACTAGTTTATTATTATTTTTTTCGAGAATTTTCCGAAACATTTTTCGGAAATTTTTCGAGAAATGTTTCGGAAAATTCTCGAAAAATTCTCAAGCCAGAGGAAAATGTCTCGGAGATCGGATTTGAGGCAACAGCAAGAAGAGAATCACACGGAACGATGCCGTCAGCATGAACATTATGTCTGAAACGCTGGAATTCGGCAGAACCACCGTTTAGAGAATCGTGAAATCGGAGAAATTACCATCTCCGTCGTGGACCATGGCTTGCAGACCAATCTAAGAAATACCGACTGGAAATATTCAAAAAAGTTGATTGCAGCTCTCAAAGTACGCCGCCTCTGAGATGTCATCTGGTCTGGATCTGAACCGACGAAAAGACCTTCACAATCAGAGCGGTTCCGAGCCGCCAGAACCCCAAAACGTCGTCGGGCATTCAACAAGATGTTTCAAAAATCGGCAATGGTATGGGACGGATTCAGATGGGAGGTACAGCTTCAGAAATACAGAAAAGTGAAGATCAACTCGGAGGTGTACTAAAATATCGTGTTGATGTCTTATTTCCGTGGATCGTTCGCAAGGTTCAACAAGATCGGGCTCCTTCACATGGCTCGAAATCCACCGGGACCGTACTCAACGCTCATTTCCCAGGGTATTGGAGCAATTTCATGTGATACGTTCCATCGCTGTATCTCAATCCGATCAACTTCTCGATATAAGGATTCTTGGAACAGAAGGCATTGCTCAAGGTCAGGGAGAATTTCGACGTCGACTACCTGCAGAGTACGGTCAAATCACGTGCGGACACGTTTGAATCCGTGCATCGGGACCTAATCATCTTTTGAGCATCTTCATAAATGATTCTATTTCGTCAGAAAAAAAACATTTTTTTTCACTGTTACCCTTGGTGTTTCGATTTTAGACTCCATAACAAATGGCTCCATACTTCCGAGCCATGCTGTATGTTTTCCAGAGTACTGACAATGAATTTGATACCAATTCCAAAAAGTGATGAAGAATAAAATTGAGAATGACTTATAAAAAACGACAAATCCCATTGATATTCTCTTCATATTTTCATCGGAATGTTCTACGTTAATTCCCACTCAGTCAAATTTATTTAACAGCGTGAAAAAGATGTTTATTCTGAAATTCTCCATCTGTAAAATTCCGATTGTAATACACATAATTCAAAAAAGGGAAGCATGGAATCACACGGTCAAATTCACTTGTGTCTAGGGTATTTGACGGTCTTTGGCAATTTTCTGACATTTTGATGTTCCATTTTCCACTTTCATGCGTTCGAATGACTTCAATGACGAAATATATATTTAGTTGAATTCATGTGAAAATATGTCGAAATCTACTAAAAGTGGATTATGAATGCATATCACAGGGTGGTCTAGTATTACCGGTTTTCAAGTTTGACATCATATTGGCGTTTACTGGCGCATTTCCAGTGTCCATAATTATTAAATTTGTATTAATTGGTTCTTTTTTTATGCTTTTCATGTTTTTTTTTGTGATCGATGAGAAGGCATTCGGCCGACTGGTGAGACCTAGCTTGCACCGTTCTTAGTTCAAGCAGGGATTAGGTCAGCGCTGTAGAGATCGTCAAACGACTGAAACCTCCGATCAATACAGTATATATCACCAAAAAACGTTTTTTAAAAAGAGTTTGGAGCAACGGCGGATCGTACTGGCAGAGGAAGCAGACCCATCGTGATCACTCTTCAGAATATCAAGACCATTCTAGAGTGAATCAGAAGAATGCTCACTGGACCATCAGAAAGATAGTTGTCGATGTGAAATTGTCAAGAAGATTTATGACACGTATTGTCAAAGACAAGCTCTACATGATTCTGAAACACGTGAGAAACACTGACTGACGTCTTATCTGAAGCCAGAAGGGCAAAATCTCTCCTTGCTGTAACAAAAATTGGCGAATATCTCGTCACGGTCTTTTCTCCTAAGAATTTGTTTACGGTGGAGACATAGAGCAACTCTCAAGAATCTAATGCTCGTCCAGACGTGAGAAGAAGCTAGCAGGAAGTGTCGGACCTGTTTTCGTGAAGGCTTTTTCGCAAACCACACTCAAACGTGAATTATTTGAAGAAGATTCTCTTAGAGGAATGGAACGTGCACTACCACCATCAGCTTCTACTCACGTCTTCTAAAGGATGTCATCAAAGTGAAGGAAGGTCGCGTTGAACAGCGATAATTTATGGTTATTCCTCAGAATTAAAATAAACATTTTGTTGAATCTCATCTCAATCTGAAAATTATTTCTGATTCTTTGATAATTCAACTGATTTCCGCTAATTCTGGAATAGAGCTAATGACTGTCCAAGATCCATTCGTGTGCTCATGGTTCTCTTCATGATCCTAATCTAATAGTCTGAAAATACTGCGTTATGTCTCCAAAGAAAAATGAACGTTGAGAACTTTCAAATCTGTACATTGAAAGCTCATGAAGTTAGACATTTGTCTTAAAATTAAAATGTGTCCTTTCGATAGAAGAAAATCACTTCATTTCGTCATATTCTCCAACGTTCCGTTCATTTCAGATTTCAGGTTGCCAATACAGCATCATTAACTTGAGAAACTGAACTCAACCGTGCTTAAACTGCTTCGTTTTGCAATCGCCGCTGCTCACAAACTCTGTCTGGCCTCTTCTTCAAGAAATCAGAATATCAATCATTACGTTAATCAGAATCATGTGAATTCCGCATTTTTAATTCCCAGCGGCACGTTTTGTTTTGCGTTTCTCATTTAAAGGAATCATTTTTCTCTGCAGATACACACCTATGGTATCTGCATATATACCATTTTTCGCTTCTCTCGGATATGCGTTACCATCTTTATTTCTTTATGGCCTGACTATTTATGTTATCAAAAGATACAGCGCATTCTTCGATTCTTCTTTTTTCACCCTTTACGCATACGATGGCGTTATGAACGTCTTCACCTACTTCATCGGATTTGTCATGATGCGTTTAACCAGTATCACATGCTATGATTGCCCACTCGCGTCATTCTACTCGAAGCTCGGTACGGTACGCTATATTTCAGCAGATTCTAGCTTGACGTCCATTAGGAATCGCCTTACTGGGAAATAACTTCAGGCGACTACATTCCTTTGAACATCTTCACAACAATGAGCTACCATATGGCTTACGTTCAGTATACTACCACTATGCTCATCTCTCTCAATCGGTTGTCCGTGCTCTACGATTATAAGCTCACCGAAAAGGTTTCAACTCTCACCTCAGCTTCTTCATTTTAAGCGAGCATTTTTCAGATTTGGCGTAAGTATACGTGGCTGATTATGTCGCTCGTATTCATCGTTCCATTCGCTGACACTCACCGTCTGTTCTATTACACAACGGAGGCAAAATACGACGAAGAGTCTGACAGTTTCATTTTTTATACACCAACGGTGGGTTTAAGCACAAGGAAAATGGTTTTGGCGCAATTTCTGAATTATGAATTCTGAATTCTGAATCCGACGTATATGAGTTTTATACAATCAATAATACAGTTGCCCTCTCCCCACCCCCCTATAAATATTCGTCCTGAAGGTTCTTGCTAAAAAGTCTTCATGTTTCCAGAGCAAGTTTGCTGCAACAGAATCTGCAAGGTACCATATGTGACCCCTTACTAGACGGCAGAGAAGGGCGGAATTCCGGATTCCGCCGTTTTTTTTATTCCGTCTTCCGGATTCCAGATTCCGTCAAAAAAAATGTTTTTTCCGTTTTCCGCTTTCTGGATTCCGAATTCCCAAAATTCAATTCCGCCCTACTCTGCAGAGAAGGGTGGAATCCCGGTTTCCTCATTCCGTCTTCCGGATTCCAGAATCCGTGAAACATTTTTTTTTCCGTTTCCCGTTTTCCGGATTCCGAGTTCCCAAAATCCAATTCCGCCCTACTCTGCTAGGCGGTATTTCACCCGTGCATATTTGGCTGAAGTAGAAAACTGAGCACACTTGAGCCGGAGCCAATAATTGAGCGGCTCTGCACCAAATGATTCTCCTCTGAGCATAGCGCTTAACAATGCTCCGTATAAGCTCGGTGTGAGATGAGATGAGCTGCGTTGAATGTCATTGCTGTCAAGAATGACGGCGGGAAGAAGGAGTTATGTATACCAGCGGAAAGTTCGCGGCTACGCCGCGACTTCCACTGGCCTCCACTGGCTTTCGTTTAGAAATAATTGTAGGCGTTCTGCTTTTCCACTTGTTAGTAAAACAATTTATTAGCAGATCGTCAAAACCAAATAAGATTTACATCCCGTGCCGTATCCCAACTACCCTACAACTTCCTAAATAAATGAATGTGAAGCGCTCGGGTGGTCATGACTCCATCCCGAAAATCAAAGTAAAAGACCCACGATCTTTTGAGTTATTCAATGAAACGTCTTGGACAGAGTCACATACAGACAGAACTATTCGCTTAATAATAAGAAGAAATCACAAGTTCTACGGTATTTCAGAATTTTTTGTTCCAGCCTCTTAACGATCCGTTCAAATTTCTAATTCCTGCGATGTCGGTCATCTCGGTGTCAGCAGTAGTCATCAACATGATCAGCTTCATATCTCTTCGTCATTTGAAAACTGTTAAGAAGAAGAAAGCAGAGAACAATTTAATCTCGATCATGTGCATAACGTGCGCCGTTCAGTTTCTCGGATGCATTATTAGCGCCCTAAGGGTGTATTCCACAAATCCAAAAGTGTCGATCACTCTCGCTGGATTTCTTCCGTACGTCAGTGATGGACTCACTCTTGTACAGCCATGGCTTCTGGTTTTCCTGAGCAGTTTCGTGAGTTCGCACTCATCTGAAAAGCTCAATGAGCAATCCGTATTTCAGATGAGAGATAAGATAAAACAAATGTGGGGAATCCAACAGAGTAGTCAAGGGACAGTTGTGGTTGTTCGTTCGGTGACCAGCTAAGGATTACAATGGACTCGCAGCAACCACTGATTTCTTTCAGTACCTTTCAGTTCATTGTATCAGTTAATTTCATTTTCAGACATTGTTTCAAAACAGTTTTTTCTATAACTTCAGTCCGACTAGTTTCCTAGGATAAATCTGGTAATTAGTTTCAAGGTATAGTATGAAAAGTTGCTTTAAAACTGCATAGTTTCTTACGTATTCATGTAATAAAATTCCGAGTGCTGAACGGATCCTACCAGTTGTCTTTCCTTTCTTTAGCTGAACGAAAATTGAAGATCATTCCATAGAAAGACCCGTCATTACTGTAAAAACTGAGATAGAAACAATAAATAGCCCGATACGAAAAGCGCGCAAACGCGCGCCAGCCATGTTCAAAGTTGGGTTACAGTATTAATGCTGCACCCTGTATATTGTTAAATATTGATTTGCACTACTTCCCACAAAAGCAACTACACCATGTTTCCAGCTTCTTTTCACGGCGCTACAGTGCGGTCAATATCTATAGAACCCCCTCTAATTGGGGTCTATCTGAAGAACGGAAAGAGATATCAAAAATCTGTGAGCGCCATTCGATTTTAAACACAAAAAAATCACCGGAGCCAAAATTTCATGAAGATACCATTTTCCAGGATTCTGTAACAACAAAAAGGTGCATCTGCAAGTGGTCAATATCTATAGGACCCCCCTCATTTTCAGCTGTTTGCAGATAGGAGGTCCTCCGGAACTTTGATCTTTTTTTCCTGTTTTTGTTTTATTGCACGTTTTTCGGTTTTCTACAGTAATTTTACACTTCTAGAAACCTTCCCGCTTTTCGAAAAAGCCCAAATACACTAAATTACACATTAAAAAACGTAGTTTATTGAAAACTGGAAAGGAATGGCAAGAAAAACATCAAAAACTAACAAAAATTCATTAACTAGTTTCTCCTCCATTGTTCTGAATCACTTCAATCAAACGATTCAGCATGCTGGCGACCATATTCTTGAGAACAGCGCTGCTGATTTCACAGCTCTCTTTAGCTCGTGTACAGTGTTGTGCTGACGACCATTGTGGTACACACGTCGAACCAAGTATCCCCAGACATTCTCGATGGCTACTGGAGAAATACAGAGGCCACTGGAGAGATCTTCGGAAGGATCCGAAGTACTTCTCGAAACGCAATTTCGGCGGTGGATGTTTGATGGTTTGGGGAGCATTCTGCGACGAGAAGAAGTTGGACCTCAAGTTTATTACTACTCGCGAGACGTCCACTTCGTATCAGCTGACCCTTCAAAACACTATCGTTCCATTCTTGCAGAACCGCCGCCGTACTCACACCTTCCAGCAAGATAACGCATCAACCCATCGCAGCAAGTCTACAATGGATTAGTTTTCCGCCAAGAAGATCGATGTGATGGAGTGGCCCACCTGCAGTCCGGATCTGAACCTCATCGAGAATGTCTGGGGATACTTGGTTCGACGTGTGTACCACAATGGTCGTCAGTACAACACTGTACACGAGCTAAAGAGAGCTGTGAAATCGGAGTGGGACCTCATCAGCAGCGCTGTTCTCAAGAATATGGTCGCCAGCATGCCGAATCGTTTGATTGAAGTGATCCAGAACAATGGAGGAGAAACTAGTTAATGATTTTTTGTTAGTTTTTGATGTTTTTATTGCCATTCCTTTCCAGTTTTCAATAAACTACGTCTTTTAATGTGTAATTTAGTGGATTTGGGGTTTTTCAAAAATCGGGAAGGTTTCTAGAAGTGTAAAATTACTGTAGAAAACTGAAAAACGTGCAATAAAACAAAAACTGGAAAAAAAGATCAAAGTTCCGGAGGACCTCCTATCTGCAAACAGCTGAAAATGAGGGGGGAGGGGGGGGGGGTCCTATAGATATTGACCACTTGCAGATGCACCTTTTTGTTGTTACAGAATCCTGGAAAATGGTATCTTCATGAAATTTTGGCCCCGGGGGTTTTTTTGTGTTTGAAATCGAATGGCGCTTACAGAATTTTGATATCATTTTCCGTTCTCCGGATAGACCATAATTAGAGGGGGGGGTCCTATAGACCGCACTGTAGCACCGTGAAAAGAAGCAGGGGTATAATAACTGTATTTCCCCCCACAAACCTCGGTAGTACCCCCCACTGGAATGAACCGGAATCGCCCCCCCCTTTTTTTATTTTATTCATCCAAAAATCACGTGTAATCAATCCTCTTTTCAACATTTTCAATTCATTTTTAATTCATTTCATTTCAACTTTTCAATCATTCAACAGAATTCTTGAAGAACTTAAGTCCAAGAGAAAGAGATTTTGAAAAAAGGATGAAAGACACTGTTGTTTAGGTGAGATCACGAGGGGTCCTAAAAGGATAGGACGGGGGGGGGGGGGTGATTCTGGAATCATGGGGGGTGATTCTGGAATCGTGGGGGGTCATTCTGGAATCGTGGGGGGTGATTCTGGAATGGTGGGGGGCGATTCTGGAATGGTGGGGGGCGATTCTGGAATGGTGGGGGGCGATTCTGGAATGGTGGGGGGCGATTCTGGAATGGTGGGGGGTGATTCTGGAATGGTGGGGGGCGATTCTGGAATGGTGGGGGGCGATTCTGGAATGGTGGGGGGCGATTCTGGAATGGTGGGGGGCGATTCTGGAATGGTGGGGGGCGATTCTGGAATGGTGGGGGGCGATTCTGGAATGGTGGGGGGCGATTCTGGAATGGTGGGGGGCGATTCTGGAATGGTGGGGGGCGATTCTGGAATGGTGGGGGGCGATTCTGGTTCATTCCAGTGGGGGAGAACAAAGATATAATGGGGGGGTGATTGTGAAAGATTACCTCTTTTCCGGAATCGCCCCCCACATTAAGAGGTGGGGGGCGATTCGGATATTTACACATCACAGAATAGTCCCCCACACACAATCACCCCCCACATCCAAAATTAATCGAAAACATAACTGTGGGGGGGCGATTCCGGTTATGGGGGGGTGATAGAGGTGTGGGGGGCGATTCTGTTAAATTACCGAAGCAGGAAACATTGTGTAGTTGTTAAATATTGACCGCACTGTATCTTAGTTGGAAGGAGGGAGTCCAATGGTTTTTAGTCATTTTTGAATTATTTTTGTTTCTGAAAATGTTATTAGATTATCCGAAACTAATGTTTCCAAATCTTGCAAATATTGGTGTGGGTAATTCAACAGTTGATGCTGCCGACATTGTCCAAGTCGGCAGAACTTCGGACTGTTTTGAGAACAAGTCCACCACGATCAAGTAGTAGATCCCGTTGATGAGTCCTGTTCCGGATGTTTTCTTGCAGTTTTTTAAACTTTTATAACTTTCTGGGTAGGTTTCATCATTAACTATTCAGTAAAAAAATGAAGTTTTTCAGAGAAATTCGAATGAAAAAGATATGCGAAATGGATTCCAAAATTGCATTTTTGTTGATCTGTAATGGATTACTATCAAAAATGTTATCAGATTGAGAAAGTGAAAGTCTCAGAAGTTCTACAAAACCATGCTTACACCTCAATTCAACGCGCCACCATCATAGAGGAGTTTTTGGGGCAACACATTGCACTTTGGTGCTCAGGGAGCACTTTAATTTTTTGAATATAAACATGTGAATAGAATAAATAAATCTCAGCATTCTCATTACCCGTTTTCTCAAATGCTCTCAAGTCTCAGAGTTACAGAAACATGCCGTATTAGCCAGATTCGCGAGCACACACCCTCGGCAAAACCTGGTATGAGCCACAGTGTTCATTCTTCAAACGATTTCTCTTTTAAAGGGAGATAATTTAAAATGCATCGATAATCTGCCAGTCCTCAAGAATTGAAATGAGAAAAAACGAGTTACGCATGAACCTGTCGTCATCAAATCAAAAGTTTATTATGTATACACTACTTCAAATATTCATTCAAAACCTCAAGACAGGAGGTACCTTTTACAATAAAAAAAATGGAAATATTCGTGAATTACTCATTTCTCAACAGAAATCGGGTTCGCACTCTTGTCGCGGTTGATCTCTCTCTTCAGCATAAAAATTATAAATTCGTCTATGGTGAACAATGTGTACATTTCGTCATTCTTGTAGGCACTCAGATTAGTCTGAAAGTGATCGTTTAAGTCTGATCGAAGTTAAAAAAAAAGTACATACCGTCCCATCATGAATCAAAAAAATCGGACCCAGATGAACATGAAGGTAAGGGTGTGATCCAGGATTAAAATATTCTTTGCTTGGGATCGACTAAAGTATTGAACCACCTTCAGTTTCGATAATATAGGATAGATTGGACGCTGAAAAATTATGCCAAAAGGAAATAATTCGAATTCCGTGCTTCTACAGTAACTCACAGTATTTGAATTTTTTCGCCAAAATTGTCACGTACACTCCATACAGATAGGGAATTGAGCACTTCCCGACTGCTTCAGACCATAATTGTACCGTATTATAGATGACTCCTGCGAACTTTACACTTTTCACCTTATAGCTTCTGTGGTGCTCTATCCTGTTGTCGTTATTTAGACAAGCGTACATCCATTTCTCCTGCATTATAATTGATCCACTGAAAATCCAACAGAGGAGATCGAGGCGGTTAGTTACGAGAATCCCATTTTTATCAGTTTTCACAATGACATGGGTAATGGCGGTGTCCGTTCGATCCTTAGAGATCTAAATTTCACAAATTCGATGGAAGAAATACCAAACACGCCAATGATAACCACATATATAGGGAAATTTCAGTAAGAAAAGCATGCATCTCAACGGGGCCTTTTATTAGAGGACTCTCTTTGCTCACTTAGTTTACTAGTCTCAGATGAGGAACTTTGTCATTGCTTGTTGAGAAGATGCTTTTTTTTAATATAAAATGAACATAGTCGACTCACAATGCCAGAAAATTGTTTGAAGAATTCAGTCCTCCATTTGGGTTCAGTATCTTTATCTACATAAATGCGGAACGAGGTGTCGGGAAATTCCGGAGGAACATCTAAAACCTCATTAGTTAGTACACTTATTTTCAACTGAACATCACGAAGACTCACTCATGCGGAATTTCGTATTTCGGTTCGTTTCATAAATCTCATGAATCTTCTCGTACTTCTCCCTCTTCGCTTTGTCCAATTCTTGATATTTCAATGGTATCATTTGCTCGGCAGTTTTGTTTTTCGTATTCAACAATGACCTGTCCGCTCCATTTTTGATGAGATACTCCACCATCTCGGGATTTCCAACTTGTGTCGTTAAGTGGAGAAGAGTGTGACCGCAGTCTGAAACTTGGAAATGCACAACATTTTCAATGAAATTTTGAATTTTGACAACGTTCCTTACCAGCATAAGAATTGACGTATACTCCCAACTTCATTACTTCTACAAAAGTCTCTTGATAGTTTTTAGAAATAGCATAAACTATCACTTCGAAATAGCCGTTGAGAAACTGAAAGTCTTATTTTCATCAAAACTGTGACGATAGGCGAAGAAACCCACGGAATACGTCCATCGGTCCACGAAATCTTCTGGCTTTCCGTAGTGGTTTCGATAAACATTATAGAGCCTATTCCTTTCGATATAAGCTGTCTCACCTACCACAATTAAAGTCAATGAAATAATAATTGGTAAAATAATGAGAGCTCCTATTGCCCATTTTTCTAGTGGGTCTACTCTTTTCTCGATGGGCAACGTCGTGTTCTGGACCTCGCTATAGCTATGACTAGATGAATAAACTGTACTATGACTATGACTAGATGAATAGTCTAGACTATGACTAGATGAATAGACTAGACTATGACTATGACTATGACTATATATGCTATCAAAGTAATGAGCCAACGAGATGACTGCCGACTGAGCTCCTTTTAGTTGAGCCTTGTACTTGGAAAACTCCATATCAATGTTCAGAATGCTTCGGAATTGTCCTGCTGCTTTAGCATCATGCTCCGTTGTATTCAGCGCAGAACCACTTTCATTGACACCGCTTTCGGGAGATCCTGAAATTTGTTAAGGTGATTCATGCTTTTTGGCTCTGTAGCGTATGGGCAGAGCACACACGATACGCTTTTATATTTAATCTACCGTAAAACCTTTAATAAAATAATAATAATAATATTAATATTAATAATAATAACAATATTAATATTAATAGTATTAATAAAAAATATAATCTAATAATAATAGAACAATAGTATTGCATGCAACTCTATTTGAGTTTTTACGGTAATATGATATTACACCAAAATGCTAGTGTAACCTCGAGTTTTGGCTAAACAATAGGCCAATATTCAATGGCTACTTGATATTCTTTGACTACTTGATCAATGGCTACCTGGTGATCAATGACTACCTAGTTTCAATGACTACCTATTATCAATGGCTACCTAGTTTTTTTTCTGATTTTTAATATTTAAAAACTTTTAAAGAGAAGTTTTTGAAAATTCTATAATAAGATTAATGAAAAAACCTGTAAAAACGAATATATCTAAAAAAAAACTGGGTAGCCATTGAATATTGGACAAAACAATAACATTGGAGGTTCCACCATATTATGTATTATAGAAGTGGAATTTCTGAATGTCACGGCTCCTGTATTTTTCGACTAATCGGAGCATTTTCAGACCTTCGATATCAAAAAAATAATAGAAAACTTTTTTTTTAAGACCCTAGAAAGTCAGTCTATTGCCGATTATAGATTGATTATCAAAAAAAATGAACATGTCTATTCTCACCAACTAAGCCGTAGAGTTGTTGCGGCGATCCCGGAATCCCTTCAATTCTTGCAGCTGCTTCGAAGACTTGTGACATCTCCATCAGCGTCTTATCCCGGACATTCTTTGCCAGCGAATTCACTTCATCCGCGTCTTTTATCATTTTTTGAAGTCTTTTTCCGGGGTTTTCCCACTGCAGGAGATGCGCATCACGTAAACATCTGTAGGCAAACCCTTCGAATGCTTTGAACTCCAGAATTTGCTGACGATGATTTCGCAGCTCGTCCAAATCCTCCAAAACTTTTACGGACGTTCCCAAAGTTTTAGTAATTGAAGGTTGACGTCCACCACAATACTTTTGGCGCACCTTGCACTCCATCAAACGACTATTTAACGCTGTTTTTAGAGTTTTAAAAATTCGAGAGCCCGGTTCTTACCGTTTTCCTCTGGCAATTTCGGTTTCTCCAGATAATCCTTCTTCATTGACTTCTTTCCCTTCGTTATTTGATTTTTCGCTTTAACGATCACATCGACGTCCGCGAAGGTGTTTCGTCGTACGAGAAACTCTCCTTCTCTCAATTCGTCAAAATCTTTCTCCTCATCATCGCATTCCTTTTCTCTTTTCTAACCAAATAACCATGTTACCTTTTGAATATTTCACTTTTTCTGAGCGTTTTTAAGCTCATTTTGATGAGACACTTAAACTACAAAAGTGGTTTCTCGCTTGCCAATACGGTTTAATCAAAAATAAACGCGAAACTTCGAGAATGAAAGTGGAGAGAAATCAAATTAAAACGTTTCGGACAAGTAAGGCTTCCACAAAAGACGAAATAAGACTGTCTCGTCTCTTCGTCATCATCATCTAGAATTCGTCTGACGCAGAGATAGACACACAAGACGAACGAAGACGAGGCGACCGCCTTGTTTCGTCTTTCTTGGAAGTATCTACAAGCAGCTGTTTGCAGACGTTCACAGATCTGAATTTCGCGCCACAGGCCCGCCAGCCGCACTTTCTTCATACCTCTAATTCCAAAAGAACGGCGTCAATACTTCTCAGTGGAATTCCTTTACAATTTTTCTCCTCCTTGATTATTCCACTGTCCTTTTCTTTTCCTATCCGCTTCAATAAATTCGAACCTTTGGTTTTGTCAGCTGCTTCGTTTTTATTGAAGCGATTAGGTTTTCTTCTCGATTCCCCACAGCGCCACACGATTAGATTGGTAACGATGAAAGCGCACAATATTGCACAAATGGCGACAAGGATGATGCATCTAGATGGAGGGCATTGAGCTTTTGAACAAACTGGTGCGCCTTTGACGCTTTCCACTTACGTTAAACTCCAAATATTGAATTCAAACGGAGAGCTGGAAGTCGACATTTTAAGCTTCCTGAAATGAATAATGAATAATAAATAAAGAACTTAAGTTTTTTCAAAAGTTATTTGGGGGGGGGGTTACCCATTGGAATCAGGATGAGTCACGCTTATTTTAAAAATTTTCACAAATCTTTGTGGTGTGGTGTATGTTTGTCATAGAGAAGCGAGGCATTCCGAGATCCTCTGCCATTTTTCTGATGTAGCGGTGAGCATTTTTTCGGATTCATTCTCTGACGACTTTTACAGCCTGAGGAGTGACTGGTCTTCCTCTTCTGGCTCTGTCCTTGAGTGTACCAGTGTCCTCGAAACATTCGATTGTTCTGTGAACCGTTGATCTTGAGATTTCGAGGCGATTTGCGATCTTATGCGGCTTCTCACCACCCTTGTAAAGTTCAATAATGGTAGAGCGATGAACACTAGGCTTCACCATCGCGCTGAAAAGCAACCGATCATTCTAAAACTTGGCAAAACGAATAATGATGAAATAATGAACAAAATTTTGAATTATTTGTGCGCGCGAAATGCGTCAGCAGCCTGCGCCATGGCGCCCGACTTGCGTTTTAATATTTAAAAGCCACCCTATAGTTACTAATTCTTTTACTTGTTCTATTCTCAATCGCCATTCCTGTAAGACGGACGCGGACATTGTCGCGTTGAAAATGTGGCGAAACAGTACAAAATTAGAAATTTTAGTTAATCTTGACAGCGTGTTCCAATTCAGCTTGTCGAGAGCATTCAGAATTATATAATCATCGACTATTTCCTATGGTTTTGAAAGTGAAAGTTTCTAGAGCTTTAGCGCAGTATCAGAGCAAGATAGGGTGCGACATAAATAATAGGATGGGTTTAAACCCCATAAAATTTGTAAAAAATGTGAAATCGATATAAAACTTGGACAAAACTTTACTCAAACAATATAAAAACAAGTCGGCACGTAGGTAGTTGACGTCAAGATCGTCCCAGGCCTTCAGAAGCGCTGTTTTCAGGGCACTTAAGCTGCAGTAGTTTATCGTGCAAACCACCTAAGTCAAGTATCTCCATTCGGTATAGTCCATTCTGCATCAAACTGCCCTGTCTGACCTCTACATTGACTTTTTTTTACGCGTGTGCTTCTGATACAAATTTTTAAAGTCCAAATTCGAATCCGCTGGCTTGACGGATTCAGATTATGTTGCCAGAGGCCAAAACGCATGTGGAAACGGAGAAGTCTGCTCAGGTTCTTTGACACTAACGTTTGACTTTCATGCATATTATGCATATACGTATACATATTTATTTCAGCAAAGAGATCATTTTCCATTTCAGAATGCTATCTGAAAGAGATAAAAAGCTGGAAAATTCAATGAAATCACCATAACAAAAAGATGGAATTGAAAATAAATGGAAATCATGGAACATAAAGGTTATAAAAGCCTTTTCTGCAACTCTGAAACCTGTGAAATCTGGAGAAATCTCATCTTATCGGCGTCTTTTTGCCTATTCGGAGCAGTTTTGGGTGCTTATCCGGTGAGTAAATTTCTCTAAAAGTACACACTGAGGGCAAGGAGAACGGTTCAATTCAGTTTATTTCAATTATATTGATAAGGATGAGGAATCAGAAAAGTTTCGCAACCAAATTCTACTCAAAATTCCAGCAGAAGTCAACAACGAGGACACCATCGAGATAGCCTACAATCATCAAATTAAGAAGAAGTTCGTATCCGTGCTTTAAGAAATTGATTCTACGTCAATTTGTATTCAGTACTGGATCCAACTCAAAAAGCCAAAATTATCCCCGCCATCTGTGAACCTCCTCTCTGCCAACAGGAGGCCAATCGACGTCAGGCGACTGCAATTTCGTACTAAATGACCAGCATGATTAAGGAACTTACCACGTCGCAGATACGTCAACGTCTTCCACGCCTTCCGAACACTGACATCAGCGCAAAAAGGATACCGTCGAATTGAAAAAGAATTGGCACTGATCTTCACGATCGAAACATTTCACAAGTACATCGACGGACCATGGACGCAGATTCATTCTCCGCACCGACTACAAATCTCTACTCGCTATTTTTGATTCTTTCTACGCTGCACAAAGCTCGTCCAGCAACGGAACGTAATAAGAAACTCTCTGGAAGCTACTTTTATTGACTTTCAATCGACAAATACATCGAAACAATGGTCAGGTACTGCATTGATTGTCGAGTAGCAGTCAAGACCACACTGGAACCATGGCCCACGGCATCATCTCCTTTCGAACGTGTGCACACAGATTATGCAGGACCCATCAACGGGATCTATTACTTGATTGTGGTGGACTTGTTCTCCAAATGGCCCGAAATTCTGCCAACTCGGACAATCTCGGCAGCATCAACATTTGAATTGCGCAGACCAAGCAAAGAGGTTCGTCGATACCTTCAAAAGAGTATTGATAAAAATAAAAATCCCTTTGACAACGCAGCAAATGCGCTGCAAATATTTCTAATAGCTTACCGTTCAACTCCTTCCCAAATTCCTCCGACCAATTGTCTCCGGCGTAAAACTTCACTGTTCGAAGAATCTACACTGATTAGATTCTGAAAATGATTCTTGTTTGAATTCCAAAAAATTAATTGTGCCATACTGCGGTCAATTTCACGAGCCGTGAACAATGCGTAAATACCGAAATCTCGAGTAAATACACGTTGATTTTGAGAATTGAATTCCGCTTCCATGTTGAATGTTGAACGCCATTCTTCGTCTTAGTTTGCGTGCCTTGTCGCGTGCTGCAAGAAGCGTCTTACATTTTTGGAGTCAGGCGACTCTGTTTTAATCAAAAGAATCGCAATTTTTCGTCTTAGATATGACTTTGTCTCCAACCCATTTTTGACAACTCTTCTCACAGTTCAGTCACTCGTTCCGACTCTTCAGCCACCTTGCGCATGCTTTTGTGAGTCCTTTCCGAATCGCTTTGACTCGCTCTAGAAAAATTGAATTTCTCGGCCGGCCGCTTCTCGGTCTGTGAGTATTATCCTCAGTTGCCTCAAAGCGTTTGATAGCTCTCCACACCGTAACTTTGCCAATTCCCAGTGCGGAACGGATCCGACCAGTTGTCTTTCCCTGCTTTAGAAGCCCGATAACTGAAGATCGGCCCATAGAAATACCCGTTATTACTGTAAAAACTGATATAGATACATGAAACAGGGGAAACAATTTAAACAAATAGCACAACACGAAAAGTGCGCAAACGCGCACCAGCCATCTTCAAAGATGTGTTACAGTACTTATGCTGCACCTTGTATATTGTTAAATATTGATTTGCACGACTTCCCACAAAAACAACTACACCATGTTTCCAGCTTTTTTTCTCGGCGCTATCTTACTTAACTTTAAAAAAAGCAAAGCACACCACACACTGAAGACTACCATCCCTCCCTCTTCCCCACTCGGCCACCGCTGCTTAATTATTTCCAAGTGGAGAACGCATACAGGGTTGGGCGCAATTACCCGGGATGAAGTTTCGCGCCATAGCGCGAAACACTGACGCATTTTCGGCGCGTATATTTTTCAAAATTTTGTTTAATTATTATCGGATCGCGAGTACGTGGTTTGTCGTATAGAGATGGGGTTTGGCTCTCGTTAGGGGATAGCACGTTTTAACGCGCCAATTTAAAAATTGTAAGAAAGCGCACACACTGCGTTTGTGATTTCTTTTCGAAAATTGAAGCGAAATTTGACAATAAAAATTAATTTTAAAAAACATGACTTTCGAAGCAAAATATAAATAGAAAACATTCCTATATTCGCTTCATTTTTGAAAAGAAATCACAAACGCAGTGTGTGCGCTTCCTTACAATTTTTAAATTGGCGCGGTTAAAACGCGCTATCCCCTAACGAGACCCAAACCCCGCCTCTATACGACAAACCACGTACTCGCGATCCGATAATATATGCTTTTAACTATTTTGCCAAGTTTTAGATCATTTGCTCAAGTTTCAGCTAAATGGTGCGAGCTAGCAATCACCGTACCGTCTATGATGCTGTGAAGTGGATTCTTCGTCCTACCGGCTCGCTACGTCCCCAAGTATCAACTGCCAACCATGAAGACCCGAAAAACTGCTTCAAACATCGACGAGAAATTTCGCAATTTCATCCTAAAAGTTGGAGCCGTGAGCTAGCTCTCTGTTTCTTTTATTGCGAAATTAATTTCTAATAATTTATGCATACAGGGTGGGGAATAAATATAGCGTCGCATTCAAGACGGTGTAATAACTTTAAATCGAATTATTTTCTTCTGTAAATTGACTTCGGCTCCAGCAGGGAATACTGTTTCAAGACAATTCTTGAAACGGAGGTGTTGCAGTGGTCCAAATCCCACTTCGTGGGTGGCGATTGGACATACCAGCAGAACGGAGCGCCGGCTCACACCGCAAAACTCACTCAGCAGTGGTGCGAAACCAATTCCCTCGATTTTATCACTTAGGATCAATGGCCAGCTTCGAGCCCAGACCTCAATCCAATAGATTTTGTTGTGTGGGGATATTATCCGAATTTAGGAGCTCTGCAGACCGCTCTGATAGTTGCATGGGACAATTTAGACGTTGACTACCTCCGTGCTCCGTGACGTCGTCGACTCTTACCCGAAGACTCTTCAGGCAGTCATCAAAGCGAAGGAAGGAAGATTCGAAAGCTGTTAATGCTATAAGTTGTGTAGTTGTTTAATAAACATTTCGGTTGATTTTCAGGAAAAAAAATCGTTCGTTTTGAAGTTTTTACACCGTCTTGAATGAGGCGCTATATTTATTCCCCACCTTGTAAAATTCAAATTCTGAACCATGAAAGATTACGATTTTTTAATATGTAAATGAGAAAGAAATACTGTATTAATTAAAATGTTATTTTTCTTATTAAAACCACCGCAATTGATGTTAATGTTGGTGTTTGGCATGGTTATCGAAACACCTCCAGTCCCAGAAACAACGTAATGTCACAATTTGAAATTTTATTAAAAGTAAACAAATTTTCAGTTTTTAATTAGTTGATTATCAACTTAAGTCAATGGCAGATGAAATTAAATACTTTTTAGCGGGAGACCATTGTGACCATCTTCAAACGCGGCCTTCATGTTGCTCTGAAGCCTGATTTCATCAACTGAACTCATGACCGCTCCTCCTGCTTTGCATCCTAAAACGCCCATGTAGAAGGCCAAACTCGTTTGGAGAATGATCAAAAAACTGAGAATCAAATCGAGAAGAATAGGCTCATTTTCAGCGACAAACAATTTTCCGTCGGCATTTGGGAATATGTATGGAAAGACTGGAAACAGACCTGTAATTTTCAATTGCGGAGCACATTGATAGTAACAAAAAAAATGAGCTCACCAAGAATGAAGGGTACAATTGCAAAAACCGTTTCTATAGCATTAGTGGAAAAGCAGAAAAGAGCAGCGGAGTAGCTTCCCTTCTTGACAGAGTATATTCCAACAAGTGATGGGAATAATGAGCAAGTGGCGAAGATAATTTCAATCCCAATGGCCCAAAGAGCACCAAGCAGGATTCGGAGAACTCCAACTGTGAAAATAGCAATGCACGCCATCACCTGGAATAATTTTTTGACTGTTTTAACATGGAATTCCTTAAAAAAAGAGATGGAGTCATACTTGGAAACAACAAACAATGCTGATCATATTCCAGTTTATATAGGGTGATCTAATAGCTAATTGTGTTGTGACTGCTCGCGGGGAAGGTTTCTGCTCTAACATTGAAGGTACAAATGCTCCCATTTGGGAAATTGGAACAGAGTGACCCATTGATGGAACCGCCGAAGGAGGACGCGAATGAATCTGAAAATCAGCAAGTAGCTTTTCTGAAACTCTCTCGGTTTTGCTCGCCTGTGGAGGGCCTGCCGGATAGAACGGAGCGGCATGAATTGCATTCATCTGATGGAGATCTTCTCTTGGAATTGTATTGAATGATGGATACCTTTGCACCATCGGATGCATTTGTGGAGAAGCCATCGAAAATGGTATAAATTCACTGGCATTGTGTGGTTGTCTTCCGTGACTCATTGCGGACGCAGATCTGAACTGATTTAATGGTGGAGGTCTTCCCCATGTGAGCTTCTGCTCTCTGGTCATCGTCCCGGCTGCACTCTCCGCACGAGCTCTTCCCATTCTTGGAGTGGATGGAGCTGATGGGGGAGCAGTGGATTCGGCGTTATAAACAAACGGCGACATCTTTGGAGGCCGGAGCGTTCCACTATGAACAGCTTCTCTGGTTGGTTTTGGCGTCCGATTTAGTGTGGCTGCCTTAAATGGCGTGTAGGAATACGTCTCTTCTTGCTGCTCTGCATTCCACATTTTTGTGCCATCTTTGTATTTTTTGGGCTGGAATTGCTTTGAAAGAGTTCCAGACATCTCAGGAGACGCCACCGGCTCATTGTTGTATTCATCGTGGGTGTCCACATTTTGGAAATACATTTTCGGTGGTTGGCTCATTACTAAAATTAACAATTTACCGTTATTTAGAATTATCTTGATGACAGTTTCATAATGTCTCTCTGAGCAGATGAATGATTGAGGTGAGCTCCTTACAATAAGTATTAGATGAAAAGGGAACAGAACAGGAAAACTTTCATTTCTCGAAAAAGGTAAAAGATATAGAAAAGCAATTTGCAGGAAGTGAGGCTTCATGGACTGGCATGCGGTTTTGCGTAAGATATGATGTATTTCAGTGCACATCATACCCTGCACTTTGTATTCTTAAGACTCCCGATTACACTCAAAGTACAGTCGCGAATCAGGTACTAAAATTTGCACTATTAAATGATGAAATGCCTTCTCTCCTTTTATTCAAAGTTAAAAGTTCGGAAAAAAAGGAATGTGCAGTGATGCTAGTGTTGAAGGCAAGAAATGGTTAATTCCTTATGGGGTCATTCATGAAAAGCACGAAGAGCATTTTAATGCAAAAAAATGCATTTTTTTTTTTGCATTAAAATGCAATTGTGCTTTTCATGAATAATCCCATTAATATTCAACTGGAATCGATGAGAAGCGTGAGCAATCGGTATACGAAGAACAGGCGAAAGATGGGCAAAACTGATACAAGAATGGATTCCTTGAGACCAAAAACGGCCTGTCGGACGGCCTCCATGAGATGGTTCGACTCACTACGAAAATTAGTCTCAATATATCAAACCGACTGACTACTTCATGGACAACCATTGCCCAGGATCGCAAGGCATGGTTAGCTATGATCCGCGCTCACACAAGCAATTGACGGATCTACAAAGTAATTAAGAAACTAAGCAAGTAAGGGATCAGAAGCGTGAGCAATCTTTAGCCAAAACATCATCAAACCGGGCAAACCAACATTAAGTTCATTAATTCAATATTGGTTGTCGTTAGATGGAAAATATAACGGGTCGTGAAATGCTATATAGAATGCGACGGAATGTGATAACTTCGTCGGTGGTCAATCCCGTAATTGTCACTGCGTCTTCACATCCTACACACTATTCCGTAATTCCGGCCGGCCGACCTTGAATTGATCCTTCGCTTTCATTCGGCAACATGTCGCGATAACAAGAGAGATCAGAGTTATCAGTCAGGAAGCGGCGCGACCCGACGAATACGACGCGGTTTGTAATTTGAGTTTCAGCGAAAATTATGAAGATAAATTAGAAGAGAGACTAGGGTCAAATGCGATTACGCCGCGTAGTATTTGTGAGAGAAATGGCACGTATTACCAGTAGAAACACTATTGAGACGCTTATACGGTGTGCAATGAACAGGCAATAGAAATAGGGGCATACGCAGTAAAAAAGCATGTTTCGCTAGCCTACAGTAATCCAACTACAGTTCAGTTTCAGTACGCGCAGCTTTACAAAAGTGAATATTAATTTGTGTGGAAGCCACGCCCCTGAAAATTGCTTTACTGGTCCCGCCACGACTTTTTTCAATTGAAGCAATGAGAGAAATCGACTTTGATTTCTGTCGTGCCAAATTCAATATTAGCCCCCCCCCCCCTAATTGACATAAGAAGCAGACCCACCGTGACCACTCCTCAGAAGACCAAGACCGTTCTAGAGAGAAACAGAAGAATGCTCCCTGAAGCATCAGAAAGATGACTGTGGATATGAAATAGGCAAGAAGATTTATGACACGTATTGCCAAAGACTCTGATTCTGAATCATATGGGAAAAATAGCCAGCAAGTCAGCACGGAAAAATCTCTCCTGGCTGGAACAAGGCTTAGCGAGCATCTCAACACGGCCTTTTCTGAGAAGAAATTGTTTACGGTGGAGGCGGAGTTACTCTCTTTTACTCTCAAGGGTGCTCGGCCAGAGGTCTCAAGAAGCTAACGAGAAGAATCGGATCGTTCATCGAGTCTCTCATGCAAGATGGTTTTTTTCCGGAGCTGTATGCCCAACAGTGTGTTCGTGGCCTTCCACAGTGCCACCATCAACCCCTACCCACGTCGTCTGAAGGCTGTCAACAAAGCGAAAGGAAGGCCGAGTTGAACAACGATAATTTATGGTTATTCCTTAGCATTAAAATAAACTTTTTGTTGAATCTCATCTCAATCTGAATATGCTTTCTGATTTTTAATTCAAACGAACACCGGTAATTCTGGACCACCCCGTATGTAATAGCCGCTGGCAATGGAGCCTATTAAACGTTTAAGCCAACCTAATGCTAAGCAGAACATTTATAGAAGATTCAACTTCTTCAATATTTTCATTTAAGACCTCTTGAATGCTGAAAATTCAGACTAGATTTGCATAATTTTCAGTATGAAACTTTCTACCATCGCGTCACTTGTGACCAGTGACAAGTGGGTGGCATAGAAGTGGTCTAGTGTTTCTTCTATTGAAAATTCATGCCGCGTGGAATTGCAGCTATAATAAATCGCATTGAATATCGAATTTATCAGAATTTTTTGCTGCTGAAAAAGGGATGGATAAGCAATCAATCATATTATTCCATTATTCGCGATATTTCAGACATAATCCGTCTATCGCAAAAAATTGTTTTCGCTCGCTTAGTCAGTTTTTGTATTCTTTTTATTTAATTTATTAATCCATTAGCAGCAAATCAATGGCATGCGCGACTCATTCGTATACAACTGACAACTGAAGGCCGGATATCAACTGGCCCATATATCGTGTATCCCCCCCCCCGTAAATCGCACGTTTCTCGCGACTGGCGGAATTCGGATAAGACATCCGGAAGCGGTTAGATATGATTGACTATAAGGGAGTGCGGTAATCAAGAACAGGGAATAGTGGGCGGCGGGTAGATTGGCAACTCTGCAAAACTCCACGAGTCTAAGCAAAACTTTGAAGGTTCACAAGATTAGAGCAAGTCTCTCACAAATCTAGGCCAAACTTTAATGGTTCACAAAAATAGACCAAGTCTCTCACAAATCTAGGCCAAACTTTAATGGTTCACAAAAATAGACCAAGTCTCTCACAAATCTAGGCCAAACTTTGATGGTTCACAAAACTAGACCAAGTCTACCACAATTCTAGGCCAAACTTTGAAGGTTCACCAGAATAGACCAAGTCTCTCACAATTCTTGGCCAAACTTTGAAGCTCCCCAGGTAAAGACCAAGTTCACCACAATTCTAGGCCAAACTTTAAAAGTTCACAAGTATAGTACAAGTCTCTCACAATTGTAGGCCAAGCTTTAAAGGTTCACAAGTCTAGAACAAGCCAATCACAAATCAAGGCCATACTTTGAAGTTTTACAAGTAAAGACCAAGTTCACCACGATTCTACGGCAATAAACCACAAGTTAACCCAAGACTTGTGGAAGATTTGTGTAAGACTTGCGGAGTTTTCCTGAGAAGTTTGCCGCAATGCTCTGCCATTTTAAATGTCAGCTTTAACGCAGTTTCCATATCCACCCACCCACGTGTCCTCTGTTTCTTTATGGCCCGTTTTAAGCAGCATCAAGCTTCTCAATGAGCTTCGACAAAGCGCGCTTGAGCAATTTTTCAAAACCCGGATGATGTAATATTTATCATTTTATCATTTTTGGCTCTCATCTTCATGCTAATTTGAACTATCCAACAGCCCTTGATACGGTAGATAATTATATATAAAAATGCGAAAATCGTTTGAAAAATATAAAAATTGCAGTCTAGATTGGTGCGATAAACGAGCTTAACTTGTCTGAAAATTCATTGAGAAATATGATATTTGCAATAATATCTAAAGACGTATTCAAGTTCTTTGAGGGTGAAATTGGCAATTTTTTATAATTCACTGACAATCATGCAGATGCTCCGTAGACCGATCTGGCTCTTCTAACTCTTCTAGAAAACTAGGCTGAAATTTTGAATTTCTAAGATTTTCCGCCATTTTCTCAAGATACTTTGAGCATTTAAAGTTTAAAAGTTCTCAAGAGCAAAGTTTGAAAGCCGAGTTGATTTGAATCTTTAATTATTTCCTCGGAATTTCAGAGATTTTCAGATAATTTCAGAAAATTTGACGCAGGAAATTCACGCGTTCATGCCAATACTAAAAGCAAAGAAATAGTAATAAAATGTAAGAAAACTTCAGATGATTAGCCGACCAACAGTTGAAAATATCTGAAAAAGTGAACAGGATTCTTGAAATTGATGAATACGCAAAGATAGACGATGTTATCTTATAGTATTCCGTTATGAGGGTCCACCACATTAGCGGCGATTCAAAAAAGTGAAACGCTTCACAAACTGACAAGTGACGGCGGTTGTGAGGCGAGAAGGAAACTTGACGCTGGGGGAAAAAACGTGTTCCATGTCGACCACCACATCCATATCTCGATCATCTTCAAAGTTTTCTCTCAACCTCTCGCTTTCGCTCTCTATTTCCTATTTCTGTTGAGGTGAGATATAGCCTATGTTGTGGAATAAATCCATGATTAGTTGTTTCAAATCTTCGGAATTAATCAGCAGAACCTGGGGAAAGGTAAGGAAGTCGGTGAGGTGCGAACAGGTTTTCACATGGATCACTGGAAAAAAAATCTGAAAGCAAATCTCCAATAAACTATAATTATCTTGAAGCAAATAACCATTGCGCTGCTTTATTTGTTCAGCATTCATTCTGTTTTTCAGCAATTTTTACGTCAGTTTCTGTAAATTTTCAGAGAACTTCGTTGTAACTATTACATCGTGGCATCTGATTGGTTTTTAGTCCATTTTCAGTAATTTATTCTTTATTTCTTCGTTCTGAAACACAAACAGATTTACTATCACGTCTAATCTTTGATTTCAGAGGAATCGCAATTCTGAGCCGTTGTTTCTTCTGGTGGCATCTGTAAGACCATCTGAGCAAAGCTTCACAATTCTAGACCAATTGTCTCGCAAAACGTACCTAATGCAACCTGACGCTTATTCTAGAATTGTGCTCATTTGAGAAATTAGAAAATGATAATTGTATTGTAGTTTTATACAGGATGTGAAGGAATTTAAGTGTTCGTTGCATTCATTCCGATACGAATAAATACTATGACAAGAGGAAGCAGAGTTTTTTGAAATGTACAGTTGAAGAAGATCCTTCGTAGTGAATTGTTGCGCCGTGAATTACTTTCCGTACCATCCTCCGTATGGACCTCCGTATCCGCCTCCATATCCTCCCCATGGTCCAAATCTTCTTCTCCAGCCACCTCCATATCCCCATGGGCCTCCACCGTATCCGCCATATGGACCACCTCCGTATCCACCTCCGTATCCGCCTCCATAGGGACCATCTGAAAAACAATGTGACCTGATTAGCCGTCCAGACTACGAGAAATGTGTGAACTTACATCCCCACTGGGCATCAACAATTGTCAAAACGGCGAAGAGAAGCACAAGAAAAAGAAGCGAAGTCGAAATCATATCAATTGATATCAAGTGACAATCTCAATCTGCTTATATACCACTTATATTCCGCCCTTTTTCTTGTTCTTCGTTCTACAGTCATTGCTTTTAAGGCGGAGACGAAGACACCTCACGTCATCTTATCACATCTGACCAGAAGGTCAGAAGGGGGTAACGAAAATGACCTTACTATTCGGTTCTTCCACTATTTCACAGACTCCTAGCAAAACACACAGTTGGCCTTCTAACTAGTATCAGACTGTCCTCTAGTTTTCTAATCAACGTCAAGTGAGACTTTGTGGACGAATCTGATGACCACTAGCGATCATGACATCAACGGCTTCAACCTCTTCTTCGCCAAATCAATGAGACCTTCGCAAACTGTTTTTCTTCTTTCTTCCAAGAATAATTCTCCTTCCTCCTTGTATTCATTGGAATCAGAATGAATGCAACGAACACTTAATATCCTCTACATCCTGTATAAATTTTCTGATCTCACAAGTATGCACAATTCTAGAATCAGCGCCAGAAACTCTTGCAACCCTTGTAATTACATTAGGTACGTTTTGTGAGACACTTGGTCCAGACTTGTGAGAAGTTTGTTCCAGAATTGTGGAGCTTCGCGCACGTGGACTCACAAATGCCACCAGAAGAAACATTGACTCAGAGATGAGTAAAACACTGAAAATTATTCTAAATAAAAGCCACGTGCTTCATTAGACAATGATCGAATCAAGATTAGATATAATTGAAGGCTTACAAGGGAACTGTTTTTAGATAATGTTTGAGAATTTTATGAAAATTGGTACACAGACAGTATTGCTGAAAACCATGGAAAATTTTTCTAGTGCCCCAAACTCCCCAGAAGCTGAATATTCGCATCTGAAGTTTTCACCCTCTCCCCCCAACTCGCGACCTAGGTTTGTCCTTTCATTAATTATTCTAATTAGACTAATCAGTATTTTCTGGAGTGTTCTAGAACTTTCTGGAACATTCCAGAATGTTCCAGAAACCTTGGAAAACAATGTCTATTAAAGTTTTAGTTTTGCACATATGAAGATGATTTTTTGGCATGTGTTACCCGGAAATCCTGATATTGCTATATGTGCCAAATGTTGATTTTTTATGTCTTTGTTAAGACAGTTTTATAGCTTCTCTGTGTATAGTTCTACAGTATCCCAAGTACCTTGTGATCTCCTAAAGATATGGTTGCGAAGCGCTCGAGTGGCCATGCATGACTCCATCCCGCATATCAAAGATCAGGGTAGGAGGCCCACGTTTTTTTGAGTTATTCAAAAATATCGTCCTGGACAGACAGAAGGAGACACAGACGGAACTATTTGGTAAGTAAAAAGTAGACATGAAATAATTGCAATAATCTTCAGAAAGTCCATCAGACAATAACTGGTTTTTCGTTTTTCTCTTCCCCTCGAAATCAAAGATTAGACGTGATAGCAAAGCAGTTTGTGTTTAAGAACGAAAGAAATAAAAAATAAATGACTGAAAATTTACTAGAAACAAATCAGACGCCACGATGTAATAGTTACAACGAAGTTCTCTGAAAATTTACAGAAACGGACGTAATAGGGTCATAAAAACAGAATGAATGCTGAACTATTAAAGCAGCGCAATGGCTATTTGCTTCAAGATAATTATAGTTTATTGAAGATCTGCTTTCAGATTTTTTTTTTCAGTGATCCATGTGAAAACCTGTTCGCATCTCATCACAGACTTCCTTACCTTTCTCCAGCTTCTGTTGATTAATTGCGCAGATTTGAAACAACGAATCATGGACCATAAAGGATCTTAGATTAACAGGCCTTCGCAAGCTGGATTCAACTTCAGGAGGCATTGACAGGCCCGGCAAAGCCTTAGCGAACCTGAACAGACTAAATAAAGCTTTAAAAACACATACCGTTTCCGACAAAGCCTTAACGGTCCTGATCTAGTTCCGCAAAGCCTTAACTAACCTCATGAAACCTGCCGAATCCGTAGAAGGCTGCACCAGACTTGACAAAACGGCATTAACAGACCCAAGGAAACCTTAACGGAACTTGTGAGACACGAGGAGACCTTAAGGAACCGCAAGGAACTATGAATGACCATATCAGGCCCGACAATGCTTCAAAGGGCTTAAGAAAATATAGCAAAGCTCTAACGGATCTTAACAGATCCGACAAAAACTCAAACGACCTTGATAGGCTCCACAAAACTTTAAAGGACATTGACCTTGTCAGACCCGAGAAAAGCTTAAAGTGCCTAAGCAGGCTTGATCCTGGCCTGTCAAGGCAACACAAGGCTCTTTCGGTCCTGCCACACAGTGTCAGGTTTGTCAGATATTGGGTATCTGTTCTGATTTGTGTTAATTCTACTTATCATTTATCATACATTTTGACCGAACTGTTTTTCTTAAGAACTTTGACACAAAAGTCCGTGGACAAAATATTTAAAACTTTGAAAATTTTTAATCTTATTTACTTGGAAATTTCATTTTTTTTTAATATAATGTCGAATAACGCGCTTACGGATATCCAAAATAACCAAATTTTGGCCCTACGCTGCTCCTAACTAACAATAATGATAACGGACTGATGCATGCAAAAGACCACGGAATTTTATAATCAACAAGAGACGCTGGAATCTGAAGTACGTGATTAATGGTGCCATCTGCGTGAAACCCATTTCTCAACCTTTTTGGACTACTGTGTGATGCCATTTTCATTATGATTGACGTATTCATACTTTTTAAAATTAACTATTCATTCGCTTTCTCTTATCAAAAATTTCAGATTTTAATTTTCGTTTTTGAGCAAACGATGGGTTAAGCTTTTCGGTACCGTCCTATCGCAGGACAGATCGTTTTTGGTCCCTAGGAATCCATTCTTGTATCAGTTTCGTTTATACTGGAAAAAAAGCCAAAACCAGTACTATCTAGAAATCGCCAAATCCTTCAAAGAGGGAATCAGATGTAATTCAGAGAGAAGCATGAGAAAGAATGAATTGGATCAATGGGGGTAAGGGAACTGTCGATTTCAAGAAAGTTATTATGTTGCTTGGAGAAAAATCAAGGATCTGAGAAGAACATCGCCAGCCGACTACCGGGCGTCCAAGTATCCAAGTAAGAATCGAAGTATGTAGAATCGCGGTCTTCGTCACTCGGTATGGATTCAGTTTTAGCCAGTTCAGGATCAATTTATGCGAATCTCTTCCGATTCTCTCCAGAAAAACTCTGACAGATGGTCGTGTTGTAACAGAATTTGGTCTTACTCTGCCAACACGGCGCCAGATTGATAGCTTTGTAGACAGTCTTCTTCGAGGCCCCGAGTCGTCTCAAGACGCTTTTTGCTCTATTCCCTTTAGAGAGCTCCAAAATCGTAGCGCTGTGCACGCTAGAAGCCGTCATTGCCCTAAAACTCAACTGATCCAGTTGGAAATTTGGCAAAAACAGAACAAATGAGTCAATAAATTAATAAAACAATATTTTATGCACCTAAAGTGCGTCAATCACCAAAATGATTACGTCAAAGTAGTTTATCCGTAATTAAAAGCCACCCATGTAGAATGTAAAGTATGTTTTGCCAATCTTAGGCCCAAGTCGTGACCAACCTAAGCCCATAGGTAGGCAAAACGCACAAATCGAGAGGATTGTTGCCCAGCTTGAGTTATTTTAAGTATTTTTCTGGAATTCAATAGTTTCAGGGAAAGAATAGTTTCAGTAAAAAGGAGATAAAATGGAAAAACCGCCAACTCAAATAAGCAATTGGTGGCGAACGGGAGGCCGTGAAGTATAACTTACTGCTCTCCATCCTCATTGTCTTTCTCATTTCTTTTTCCATTTCCATGCACACACACACACAGACACACACACACACAGACACACACACACACAGACACACACATGTGCACACTAACGGGCACACTCAGTCAGGAGACGACAGCTTCTTCGTCAAATTGAACGAAGCGACTATAAAAAATTATGCGGCCCCGTTGACGGGCGTAAATGGAGGAGAGGGGAGCCCTTCTCATCGACAAAAATCGCGCTTTGATGTTTGATCCGTTCTTTTTTTTTTTGCTTTTCCATTTTGATGGTTTGACACCAAGCATCCTGCATTTACCATTTTATAGCCTTTGCAATGTTTGATGGATTTGTCATCACGGCGAGACCAGGAAATGAGTAATGCATCAAAAAATAAGCGAATAGTTGTTTTAAATTTGATCAAGTTCAATTCAACGCATTCATTTTCTTTTTCCTATTCCTCCAAATTAGTAGGCCATCTGAATGAGTATATCGCAATAGACACACTTTTTTCCGGTGCTCAAAGTGAATCAGAAGCTGTTGGGTACTTCTGAGTGACTCCAAGTGCTCCGCACTTCTTTTCTGAATAATGTAGATGCACCGAACTTCAGTTTCCAGCCGATGTATACGATCCCTTTCCCATTATTTAGTATTATATTTCTGAACCCCAATGATGCTATATCTGTGCATGCGACTTATCTTGTGACGTTGGAACAAGCGTATCTCAAAATCATTTCCACTCTAATAAATACCTTCCATGCAAATGTGCTTCTTTCTCCTTTCTGACTACAAAAAATAAAGACGGCGAAATTCTTTATGATCGAATGACGGCCTTCCGCACCAATTCCCCCCCCCCTCGGCAGAAAGCCAAACGTTCCGTTTTGATCAATATTTTCCCACAATTTCCGATGCATTTTTATGCAGAACATCGCTGTTTCAACCGCTGAATTGATTTCCATCACAATTCTCGATGGACTGTTAACACGAACATACCTTGAGCATTCTCTACATGAGCATTTGAAAATCCATTCATTCATTACCAGCGGTACGTTTTAGTTTTTGCTGCCTTTAGAGGCTTGCAAGATCTTCAAATCTGTGTGCTTTCATGCGCCTAACACGAAGAGATTGTCACAACTTTGTCACAACTCGGTCACAACTTTGGTGATACTTTGATCTTATGATAGACATATTGTAGAAGTAAAAGTGGGATTTTTCGCAGATTTTAGGGGTTTCTAGACACGCCCTCTCCATTCTATCACTTCACACATACAGTGCTGGCCAAAAAGGCATTAATAATCAGTTTTTTCGAGATTACTTGGTTCACAGGTGAAGTGCGGTCATGAAATTTTTTTGCACGTTTTTGAAGGTAAATCACGTTAACTGAAATTTTGATTTCAACAAAAACTGTAAATTTTGAAATAATTATAACAATTTATTCGAAAATTGGAAAAACGAAGGGATGCGAACTGCTGGATTCCATGCCGCGTCGTTGCCAGGCAGTAATTGATGCAAAAGGCTTTGCCACAAAATATTAGATAATTTTTAATCATTTCCTGGCCATTGACTTGCCAATCGGAGCTTCCCTATTTCATTTTGTGAAGAGTGTCATTTTCTTCGTTTTTCCAATTTTCGAATAAATTGTTATAAACTTTCAAAATTTACATTTTTTGCTAAAATCAAAGTTTCAGTTAACGTGATTTACCTTCAAAAACGTGTAAATAAAATTTCATGACCGCACTTTACCTGTGAGCCAAGTAATCTCGAAAAAACGGTTTATTAATGCCTTTTTGGTCAGCACTGTAAGTTTCTGATGAATAGCCGTGGCTTCCTTCCTAATATGTCCGCCAATACTGTTGAAAATTCGAAAATATATACAATTGTTTCATTTAACACGCCTGCACACTAATCGTTTAACTCACACATACCTCATTCGGTGCTGCCTGCCAGACACCAACATTTTCCCGCCACCAATCCATCAATGTTCGATCTACTTTTTTCCCATTTCCCTTCTTCCAGGAATCAACCTCTATGTGTTGGCTCCTCGTTATATTTCGAATGCTCTTCACGAAGGTCGAGCCGGTTTGTGACGAAGAAGTCTACACACAAGCCAACAAGAAGGATCACGGATTCGGCAAACTCATTGATGGAGGTTCAAGCATCGAAGAAAATCGATCAAATAGGCGATCCCATCTTGAAACTCTTCCAATCGAATTGACAGCGAAAGTGGCGAGTGCAGTTAGTTAACGGTTTCCACTATTTCTTTGTCAATTTGATCATTCAGCTCTCTTACGAAGATGTAGCCAGATTCAGGCAAACATGTAGAATGACGAACTTCGTTTATCGTGAGTACAGAAGCATGCTGAAAGGACCCGAAATTCATGTGTTTGTCAACATTAAACACGACGACATCGTGGTATAAACTGTACTCTCTGTTCACTTTTAATGTTTGGCTATTCTCAGACAAGTTTCCGTGGACATAAAAGACTCAGGGGCGAGGCTAAGCTTCTTCCAAGTGACAAACGGAGCATGATTCTGAGAAACAGTGATGTCACATTGACTCTTCGTCTCGGAGATCAACAGATGACGAGCGTATTAGTCAACAAGATTCTGAATACTTTCCGAAGATCCGTAATCGTACGCTTTCAACTAAGAGCGGATACCGTGTCTCGTGGTACGATGGACCTTATAAACAGTCTGGGATGCCAAGTGATTGAGTTGAACATCGGAAGGTTCAGCGATAATATTCCGCAAGTTCGGAATGTGTGAAAGATTTAGATAAATCAGGCATATAGCTTTCACTTTTTTTTCAGATTAAAGACTTGAAGATCCGCCAACCGCTTCTCTTCTTTCAATTGATCACGATCCTCCGTTTGAATCTCTCAAGTATGAGTGTCCGTGGAACTGCAGCATCATTGCCATTGATACTCGAGTGCATCAACGAGTGGAGAGCTGGGCGACGAGAGATCATAAGTTGGTTTTTTAAAATCCCTCGTGTCGACATCATTCGCGATTTGAACGACGCGGAAATCGATTGGAGACGATCCGTTACTCAACGAATCGACGGAAGTGCCCGTCTCCGAATGAACACGAAAATAGAGCCGCTTGAGGCTGGCGAGCTTGTGAATTACCAAACTGTTAGTTGGCTTCTCCACTGAATTTTTCTTCACTGACATGTATTTTATTTCAAATTTTCATTGTCCAAAGACATTTTTCTAACTTTTATGTATTTCTTGTAACACCACTTACCATTTCCTATTTTCATTTGTGCTCAATCTGGTTTCAAACTTTGACTGTGATCTTCCATGCCAAACAAAACACTCGAGTCTTCATTTACGGTATTTAGCAAATATATATTTATAAATCATATTTCTTCTGGCACGTCTTCTTCATCTTTGTTGTCAGGTCGTTGTATTTCATCAGCCAGATCACTGGTTTGATTGTTTTGAGATGCTGGTCTTTTGAAAAACAGTGAGATCACAAGGAAACATGCAAACATTGAGGCGACGACAGCGAAGTATCCAGAATAGATAACGAACTGAAATACAATCAAAGTGGAACGTAGTGGATCGGAACAGTTCAAAATGATCAAAGCTAATCTGGATCATTGAAGCTGTCCTCTCCAAGCCTCACAAATGGGCGCTGACACATTTTTTGTGAAATAATTTTAAATTCCCAAATTTTTCTCATGTTTTAATTATCATTTTTCCCAATTTTTCAAGTATCTATTTTGATTTTTACAGGAATAGTGGCTAATTCGATGCACCGAGGCTCCATCGTCGAGATGGAGATGAACCCAAGTAACATCGGAAAAATTCTTGAAATCTGAAGGACGACCGCTTGGAGAACTATCACACAGTGTTGAATACACTCAAGAACCGTTCAAAAAGCGGAAGGCCTCGCACTTCGTTTACCCCGGAGAGAATCGAGACCATCGGAGAGCGAGTTCATCGGAATCCGCAGCAAAGCATGAGAAGAATGAATCTGGAGCTTCGAATGAGCAATACGTTAGTCAGAAGAATCGTTAAAAGTGAGCTCGGATTCCGAGTCCAAATCGTGTTCGAAAGGCTGCAATTCTGTATCTAAAGAACAAGCTCGCAGGTATCGAGAAGTGAAAATCTCTAATTTCTGGCTGGTGCCAAAAGGAACATCTGAAGATGCTGTTCATCGACGAGAAATTCTTTACGGTGGGAGCCGAATAAGAACTGTAGGATGATTAACAGAGCTTCACATCCTCAACAAGTCATGGTTTTTGGTGCATTCATCTCATAGTCAGATGCCAAAATGTCTCTCATTTTCGTTAATCCTGGGTTGAAAATCAAGAATGATTACTATTATATTTGGAGGAGATTTTGAAAAACCACGTGTTTCACGATATTCCAAATCCCATTTCGGAGACAATGTCTGAACTTTCCCACAGGAATCTTTTCCCGCTTACATGGCAAATATGGTTCAAGCATAGTGCACGGTCAACTTCTCAGGTGGTCAATGGCCAGCACCTTCGCCAGACTTGAATCCGCTTGACTATTCCGTATGGGGTGTTCTTCAGTTCTTCAGAGGGTCCAAGCACGTCCGCAGAGAAGTTTGGAAGCAGAATAGGCCAAGCTATCCAAGAATACCTCCGTATCGCGGTACAGGCGCCTCCGAAGACTTCCAGAATACTTTATAAGAACAGCCACATCTACCCGAGTTATGCAGCTGCACTTCGATTACGGATTTTTTCGAGAACGGGATCTGTACGACCGTCATCAATCATAATTTTTCATCAGTGCATAGGAAGGAGGTTTTGTAAAACAGGTTACCCGAATTATATTCGTTGCTTGAAACGGCGAAGAAGACTATCAAGTGTCCGATGTACTCAGGGAGACTACACAGGTCTAGGCGAAACTATCGGGGTCCTAGATCTCGACTAACTTTTTAGAATTCGAGACAAAACTTTGGAGATTGCGCAAATCTCGGTTACCCTTTAGTGGAACTGACTACAAGTTTAGGACATGCCACACTCTGTAGAAACTCGTGCAACGCTTGTAGAGTTTTGCTGGCTATGAGTACTAAGATACGCGGTTTTATAAAGTTTTTTATTGTTTTCTGGAATAGCACTAGAAAAAAGCCTTCACCATACCTGTGTTCTAATATCAAAATGAAGAAATCGTGCGTCAACCACAAGTAACGTCAACAGCGACTGCAGACACACTGCAACAAATGTATTACAGCCGAATACCAACCCGTGATTGTTAGAGGAAAGCTCTCTTGCGACATTCGCTCTGAAACGAGAAGGATTTTTTTGCAGAAGAAAGCGGCGAGGCTGTCGAGAAAGGTCATGCGAAAAAACTCACGATGCAGCCGTGATGAGCATATGATATATGGAAATAATGATCACATAAGAAGCATAAGCCACTAGAACAAGTGTTGTTCGCGAGCAAATGTATAGTAGTCCCGCGACAATTGCAGAAGTGATGAATAGAATAAATTGCCCGTGGCTTGCCCAATCGATTGACAACTTATGAATAAATAAGGAAAGAAAAGCTCCGAGAGTCGTGTTGACAAACTCGACGACTCCATTCGCCACGTCTTCCGGATCAGTCTGCATTTCTCGCCAGAGGGATTGGATGTAATTTTGCACTTGATAGACTCCACAACTCGCAAGAGCCCACCAGAGGGACCACTTTAAAAGCTCCTTATTTTTGGAGCACAACCTCAGCTCCTCCAGTGTTCTTCTGAAGTATTCGCGAGTGTAGCCGATTTTCTTCTCCGTTTGCAACGGTTCATTTTGAATTAACCTGCAAACTCGTGATATCTTGTTTCACAACGATGTTTAAACTTACTCGATATTCTGTTGCTCCATTGTTGTAATCTCTCTCATTGACACTTTGGCCTTCTCTGATTTGACACGTGGCAGAAAGATGGCCACAGTGGAAACGAGGCACACCGCTCCGAGTGATATCTGATTGAGAACCAAGTAATCCGATGTACGAGTTGAAATAAGTGTTTGACCAAGACCAATAGCAAACAGTTTCCCAAAAAGAGCTGCAGATCGGATGTATGACGTGGCTCTCTTGTAATGCTTCCGATCGACAATTGAATAGATGTATGAGTAATACGCGATTTCTGCTGCCGACGCCACTCCTGTTTGGTAACAAATGTAGCATACCGTCACTCATGTCTAATTGAATTTACCAAAAGCAATTTGCATGAGTTGCATCTGCCATACTCCTTTACCAAATACCAGAAGCGACCAGGTGACAACAAGTCCAACTGCTTCTATCATCACAATCGGCTTGTAACGAAGGATATCAGTCAAAATGAACATGGGAATCAGAGCTAGCATGTATGAATATGTCCAATATGGATATACCTCAGAGTACAGCTCGACCAATGTTAAATTCTTGTCTACTGATGCTAGGAATGGAGTTAGGAAAGGTGTTGCTGGCCGAAATTCTTTGATGGCTCCGTACAAGCAGAGAACAGCCGTGGTTATGCGCCAGTCCATGGTTAAATTACTGGAAATCCAGTAAAGTTGATCATAAATTAAAGGCGAAGAAGTTAATACGCATCGGTTATAAGAATCGTTAGCAAAAAAAGTTGGTTATTCAGTAAAGTCAACGAAAAACACCGAAGAATCGCAAGGTATGGTTAGCTGTGATCGGCGCCCACACGAGCGATTGACGGATCGACTAACAATAAGTAAGTAACTTCGGAAATTCATTTGGTTTTCTAAAGGGGATGGTGCAATCCATATAGTCGAAATTCAAATTGTTTGACCTCGCACCCCCAGTGAATTTTCAGCTTCAGAAATGGCAGAAGTCAAGAAACGGAGGGTCCCGACTACTCAATATATAAGATATGTACAAGAAGAATTGGAAACTCTTAATGACAGCGCTAATTGTGCCCATAGTCCCTAGAAATCACGGTATCTACCTCATCGCGGTTTCAGCATTTCCAGATTGGCTATTGCCTGGTCATTAAAAGGTTTAGACACGGTTAGACCGAATAAGAAGTCAACTGACTACTTCGTGGACCACCATCGTCCTGATCCGCGCCCACACAGGCGATTGACGAATCGACTAAGTAAGTAAGTATAATAGAATGAATAATGTACATACAAAATGCAATAAAATTGGAAAGTTTAAAAAGTTAAACGATTTTTTTAAAGAATTCCATGTACACCATAAGTCGATTTTCAAGTTTATCTCTGCAAACTTCCCTGCACGTAAGGCTTCCACTTGGACGAAATTTCGGTCATCTTCGTCTTGAATTCGTCTGACGCAGTTTGTTGACAGCTTTTTTATTGCGTAATAAGAATGCAAGACGAGCTGAAAGACGAATGAAGACGGCTCGACTTTTGTCTTCATCTTTCGTGGAAGCCTAACTTGCACGAACCTCATACACGACGCATTTTTTTCTTGAAACCCTTTAAAGGAGAGTAAAAGAGAATACGGTGGTTTAAGATCCGGGAGTTCTGTAAGAGTTGTTGCCAATTTTCTAGCTAGAAAATTACTTTTAAAGGTGTGTACTTGCTACAAATGAGATACTCAATTGCTCATTACGGCTTCCACAAAAGACGAAACAAGTCGGTCGTCTTCGTTCGTCCTTCAGTTGATCTTGCATTCTTCTTACGTTGTCAATTAAAATACATGTGTACAGTACCAACACAATGTCTATCTCTGCGTCAGACGAATTCTAGACGATGAAGAAGACGAGACGAGACGGTCTTAATTCGTCTTTTGTGGAAACTTTAATGAGCTATTGAATATCTCATTTGTAGCAATGCTCATAGACACTGTTTTTATTAAATATTGGGGCATATCTTTCCCTTTGACGATTTTTTAAAGTATGTCTGTAAATTAGAACAATGATAGATTCCCTTCAATTTTTAAATGCGGTTAGCTGAAGAAAAATGAAATGTTTCGTCCCATATATTATCGTCGTAAAAAAGTTCCGACATTTTTTCGAGTCGGGATTTGAATTTAGAGGCTCCGCCCATTCATCATCGTTGCAGCGCATTTGCTATGCGCGATATATGGGCGGAGCCTCTAAATTCAAATCCCGATGTTCGCGGGCTCGAAAAAATGTCGGAACTTTTTTACGGCGATAATACTCCATTTCAAACGGAGCGGTGGAATTGCTTTCCCTCTTCTTTTCCATAGAGCGCACTTACAGCACTCAAACGAGAAGTAGTCAAGAGAGACGACACGACGTTTAGAGGTTGAGGGTGGGGGAAGGGGGGAAATGGATTATCAATTATTTGTGCATGTTTATTTACACATAAAAAAGACGGGTGACTGGCGATGGTGTGAAATAAAATGGAATGAGCTCGTTCAAGGCGCGCATACATTTGTACAAGGGGAAGTGTGAGAGGGGACATGAAAGAAGCTTTTTGACGTGTAAGAAGGCTTTGAAGTGCAAGAAGAAAGAAGCTTCTTGCAGTAAGAAAAAAAGTTGGAAAGGGCAACGACGGAGACAATGAAATGAACGGCCGAGATCACAGAATAGCGGGGGGGGGGGGAACAGAAAATAGTTTCGAAATTTTTTTTTCAGCAAAAGAACAGAGAGTGGGGACAAAGTACAGAGTGATGGAATGGGAACTAAACTGGCGGGAGGACGATACGCAGGTGGCTAAAGATATGGGACAGGGAAAAATGTAATGGTAAGACGAAATAAAAGAGCAGATCGTGGCGCAAAAGTGATAGTTGTGGTTAGGCGTACGGACCTGAAATAGTGGTAGACGTCTTCATTGAGAATACTTAATCCTACTTGCAATATTTAAGAGTGAGACGCCAAAAGCGATGGTCATCTGGCTCAGTAGCACAAGCGCGTTTTGCCGATTCCATGCCCTCTCCCTGCGCTGGCCTGCCTAACTTCTAGACAAGGAATTTGGCTTATTTCTTAAAAGTAAATAGCTTTTTCTCCTGGGAGCTTTGTAATTTTTTTTCTGCAAAGGAAGTTGTTAAATATTGATTTATTCTTCCTTTTTTTTTAGTTTACCGTTTTTCAAAACTGCACACTTACATGATCCGCCCGCTGCTTGATACTGATGTGGAAGCTGATGGTTGTTGCTACGCTTCTTCTTTGCCCATTCCTCCATGTACCCGCTTTTGATACTATCCGCCATGTAGGATATCACGCACATCCAACTTTTGACAGCTTCTCGCTTTGGGCGAACGCACTCCACTTTGGTGATGAGCTGAGGAAGATGATATTCATACGCTCCGAAAATCAATCATTTATACCTCAGTAAAAGCCTCTCCGAGTTGATCGAACACCACTCCGCAGCACTTTTCATTCATGTTCACATGTGCTGCTCCAACATCTTGACACTTTGCTAGAACAATCTTTGCTGGTTGATGAAGGTCGGTCATTAGTGAGTCGAGAAGCTCTGAGAGCAACTTCGCGTGGGAGTTGAGGTCGCAAACTGAGTTGCTGCTGAATCCGCCGACAATAGACATCTTCTGGAACATCTCCCGGCACACCGGCGAGCGTTGCATCAGCACCTTGAACACTTGAGTGAACAGAACGTTTTGAGTCTTGATTCGGGGCCATGTGGAAGTTAGAAGTTGAACTTGGTGTCTGAAAATTGTTCGCTCTGACAATAGAATTGATTACTTTCGGTTTAGTTGTTACGTTCACCAAATTGCAGATGCCAATGGACCTTCTAAAGCTTAAAATATTTATCTGGAAATCAATCTTATTGATGCTTGATCATGTTCCCGTATTCACTTTCTTCGTAGCGAGTGAGTAATTTTCAAAAAGCAGTTTTCTCAGTTTTCTAGATGCAATAAATCATGCAGTGATGTCGACACAGCAAATTCATAAAACGAGCCAGGGAACAAAATCACTCGATTATTTTCAGATCAGACGGCAAAATGTCATAATTGGGACATCAGATGCTTACCATTTTTTGAAGTTCGTTAAGACTAAATGACTAAATTTTGCAAAAATCATGAGCCTATTGCGACTTTTCCCAAAAACAATCAAAGTTCTTACGGTGAGAGGTGAATAGCATCTACAAACGACATGTTTTCAACTCCGTTGCTGTTCTCCAGGTGAACAGTTGCTCGGCTCATTCGTCGCGACGTCACGTTATTGCCCATTTGTTCGCTGAAGGAACGGCGGCTAAAAATAAAGTTTTCAAATATTTTCACATCACGTCATCTTGTTTCGCAGCCATCTATTTTGATTCGTGGACGTCAACGACATCATACCATTTGGAGAAGTGTAAGCGAAGGAAAAAAGAAAGGATAGGAGCAATAAGCAGCAAAATGGACGCCGAATTTACTTCCGAACAAACGGATGCTGAATGCAGCCGGATGGGTTGGCGACGACGCTTTAAAAATGCAAGACAGGAAAAGAGCAAATGGAAATTCTCGTGCTCGAGATTCTACAAAGTTATGCTTGCATGTATGCCTCTCAATGGTTTACTAATTTGGAAAACTCACGGTGAGGAACAGTTGGAGTTGTCAGTTGAAAGACGGTGTTGAATTGGAGAAGGGGGAGGTAGAGCAACGGATGGACGAGGAGTGGTGCAGGAATGTTTAGTCTGGAAGCAAACTTTCGCGTTTTAAAGGTGTTCGGTGGAAAAATCAGCGTTGAGCAAAGAAAAATTCCGCTTTCCGCTGTAGAAGGATTTCCGAATCTCATCACATATAAAATGCGAAAAGCTTTGATGAAATTATAGGAAAAAAGGTGTGAGCTTGATGAAGGATTAACTAAGATTTATGTCGTCCTTTGATAATGTTAAAGGATCAATGGCGATAGACCTCTTGGTGATAACCAGGACAAAATAAGGAATCCCCTGCTATGTATGTATCTACTATTTGGCATAACAAAATTAGAGAAATCTACAAAAATGTTGTAAGAAAATGTGTTTCAAGAACACCGCATGTGTGCGGGTCCTTCGGGACGAGATTTGCATGGGTGAGCACACGAACAGCTCTTGTTAGACAAACCTACCCATGTAATCAGGTTGAAAGAGAGCTAGGGGTGTTGGAAGAAGTGAAATGGGTTTTAAAATCGAAAGCTTCCCTGAATAACAAGGTTGCATGGTAGACAATGGGGCGTCATTCTCCTTTTTTTTCTAATCTGTCATAAATCTGAGCACCAGGAAATGAGATCTACGAATTCGGTGATCATTTTTCAGATTTCGATTAGAATTCCTATAGCAAACAAATTCATTCAAATTTCAATCGGCGACACACCACTTCTGCCGACCGGAAAGAGGCTAATGAAAAACGAAGCGACGACGGATGGCTTCAAACACTGAACAACGCCAAATAAGAACACTTAAAATATGGAACTAAAGCACGGAAAACAACAAAATACGCGATTGTGTAGAAGTGTGAAATCAGACCACCCGTAGGGGTTGGCACGAATACGAAGGTTCCTCTAAAGAATAAATGTGCCAAGAAGCACCAGAAGTCGTCGAGTTTATGGAGAAGGAGAATAGTTGTCCCGTGTGGAGAGAAAACAGGAAGCGGAAACTGGTGTTAGTTGCAATTGGGCATCCTCTCTCTCTCTCTCTCTCTTTCTCGTTTCCTTCGGAAGTGAAAAAAAAGGATATAAAGACAGAAATGATTCGTTTTGATATAATACGAAGAAGTGTATGACTGTCATTGCCTAACAGGCCACAGAGCATCACCATCCCCTATTAATGCGCCGCCGCTTGTATGTCAGATGCTGAAATGTCTGAAGAAAAGAGGGGGAGTAACAGCCATTCATATCCGAATACTTCCCCGTTTCTCTCACCACTCATCTTATATTTTTTGCACAAAACTCTGAACTGGAAAACGCACTGGCACATCGTCTAAGAATGAGATGACGTTGCGTGATGGGCGACGTACACTTTAGCGTAATGGGGTCGTCATGATGTCGTGGCAATAGTATCTGGTGGTAGAAAAGGATACTGAAGAGCTTGAAGAGTATGGGGCAAAATAAGAAGAAGAACGAGAAGAAGAAGAAGAAGAAGGAGAAAGCCGAAGAAAAAACAAGAAGCAGTGAGTGAATAGTGAGTCTGACACCAAACTGCCTTTAATTCTTGCCGCTTCAAAGCCACTTCCTTTCTTAAATGTTTCGAATCGAGATTTTTGGAAGAAAGAAACGATGAAAAGGGCGGGTAATAGGCGGGTACCCGATTTGGATATAACCCGGGCATAAAACGTGACAAGTATGAAGAATTATGCATGAAGAGAGCAAGATACTGTGCACATCGTGTACATACCCTCATAATCGCATTCTCCGCGCAAGAATATGAAGAAGAGTGGAAAGAAACAACTAATGCAGATTTTAAACAGATGAACACATCCTCATCTTTTTTCTCCATTTTTCCAGTTTTCCCACACAAATTATTCAGGATGAAATGCATGTGGCAACACATTCATCTCCTGACAATAAGGATGCCTTCCTATTGTTATGAATTACAGTACGTTACAGTCAGAGAAGGACGGAATTCCGCATTCCGCATTCCGCCGTTGTTTTCATTTTGCCTTCCGGATTCCAGATTCCGTGAAAAAAAATTTTTCCGTATTCCGGATTCCAGATTCCGTGAAAAAATATTTTTTTTCGTTTTCCGCATTCCGGATTCCGCGATATGGCGTTTTTATTCCGTTTCAATTCTTTATTCTCAATTGTTGTGAAAAGTATACTTTTTTGAACTCCCGCAAAATTTTTGCGAACAGAGCGCGTTTACATCATGAATATTATCTCGTTAATGGTTAAAATTCCGTTTTCCGCATTCCGGATTCCGCCGTTTTTTACATTCCGTTTTCCGGATTCCAGATTCCGTGAAAAATTATTTTTTTCCGTTTTCCGTTTTCCGGATTCCGAGTTTCCAAAATTCAATTCCGCCCTACTCTGGTTACAGTACGGCTTAAAAGAGTATTCTTCTGATTTGCGTTTCATGTTAATCATGAATCGCTCGGTTCGACATGATAAATTCTAGCCAGATAATTGAGAAATCATTATTTAAAAGAATCAGAATAGAATGAGTAAACTGAGGTGAAATGAGACGGTGAGGATCCCCGCAAGAGTCCACAGATCAAGTTGGCTAGGTGTAGATGGCAAGAAGGCTCCGCAAATATACTTCGAGAGACTAGTTGAGGAAAAAAAACGAGGCAATTCTATTGTATAAGTGAGAAATCTGCGGTTGCTTCGACTGCACGCGTCGCCAACTGTAATTCCATAAGGGTGAGATCTCTCATTTGAAGTGTTTGGAGAGTGTGGCAACGTGGCACTCGTTTGTAACCCGTAAGGCTTCCACGAAAGACGAAATAAGATCGTCTCGTGTCGTCTTCGTCTTCGTCTAGAATTCGTCTAATGCAGAGATAGACATTGTGTTGGCACACATGTATTTCAATTGACGACGAAGAACGAACGCAAGACGAACTGAAAGATGAACTGAAAGACGAAGACGGAAGGATTCCAGGAAAGACGACCGACTTGTTTCGTCTTTCGTGGAAGCCTTAGAAACCCGTTCGAAATACTATTATACTTAAGGGTTGAAAGTACATGAAATCCCGAGAAGACTATCTGAAGCTCCTGTCGAGAGCGTCAGATTTTGAGCAAATCGAAGGTGATACTGAACCGGATAAAAAATTAGTGGAATCATAATGGAAGCTGGGGTAACTATGGAGAGGGCGGGTGGGAAATCTAGAAAGATTCGATTTGACATTCGATTTGAAAACTTGAAATATAATGCGAAATTAATATGTATAATAGAACGAAAGGAGTCAAGTGGCTTTTAGAAATTTAGTATGCCGCTTATTATTTGGTTTATAGGTTCTTGGTTCGCCTCTTTTCCGGTGTTTTTTGTATTATTTTTGCATAGAGGTTTGTTTTCTGCTAATCTCAATATCAATTCTTTCCACCACTCAACAATACAGGGTTTAAGATAATTATCTGAGCATTTCAAAAGCGGTATAACTACAAAATTAAGAAAACGAATAAAGAATAGTCATCAATGGAAATTGATTGATTTCGACGGCAGTGCGAAGAAAACGAAGTGGCGCACGTAGTCAATAGACAAATCATTCCATTCCTTCATCAAATACTTCTTAAGAGATTCGATATTGGGGTGAGTATTAGCATTCACCTTATTCTGAAGAACGCCACATACCAAAAAGTACAGAAAATTGAGGTCAGCGTTAAGGAAACCGTCCATTCGTCTTTGTTTATGAAGACTGGAGTGTTGGCTCAGAACGAGTCGCGGGTGAGAATCAAATTTACTCCGTTGTTGCTAATTTGAGCGCAGGCAACAAAGTGGTTCTTCAGAATCTCCTCGATGTACTTGACTTTTTCCACAGAAATCAACGGGCGCCTGCCAGTAGCACAAATTGCTCAAATTGCTCAAAATGTCATAATGCTGGAAGGATGAGGACCCCGGTGGCCCGTTCTTATCTTTCTGGCAGCTTCAGATTAAGAATTCTGTTGTTCTAAAAGTTGAATTCCGCTGTCACGGTGAACTTCTGATTTGCATGTTGTAAAACGTAAGTGTACGTGTGTGTAGTGGTCCGATTCGTGCTATCATCAAAGAAAAAAGCGGCGGAATCGAAGGCTTTTAACTGATAACTCTTCGCTGTTCTTTGATTTGCATTCCCGTTCATAAAGAGAAGAAAACTAAGATGAACTGGTCATCTGATGCACAGAAGTGGCAAGAAATGGACCATGCTGATGCAAGAATGAATACTAAAAGATGAAAAATGAACTGCGGGTAGGCCGCCGATGAGATAGTCGGATGATTTGAGGAAAGAGGTATCAAAGAGGCGTTACAATGAAAATCGTAGTGAATTTCAACAGCTTTCGTTGTTTAGTTCTAGATTATACCGGTTTTAAATCGTCAATTTTATTTTCTTTTCACCCTGTAATGAGCTGAGCTGGCCGCCTTGAGACGAGCATCTGCCGTCGAGGACCTTCTAGGTACCATTGTAACTACCGTTCCTCATATATCCGTTATTCTTGTACCTAAATACATGGATTCTGCTGGCGGAGTATAAACGCGTCATTCTCAAGGATAGAAGCTATGAAAGAAAAAAAATGAAAAAATCAATGGTATTTTGGTTCGGGTACACCATCTAACGTCATGTCTGTGCCAAGAAAGGAACAAGGTCGACGGAGGTGGTGGTTGAGCTTGAGAAGGACGCCGCGAAAAATGATAAATGAAGCGAAAGAATTCGGAAATGGCTTTCATGCTCTCCGAAGCTTTGAGTACGTGTATTTCTAGCCGACAAGGAGCCGAAGACAGCGACGCCTATGCAATTTCAATGCAAAGTTTGGAGCAAGCCACTTTTTGATCATGGGAAACGAGAGGGAAAATCCGAAAGAGGAGGAGGAGCTCTTATTTCAGCGTCGCGAAATTTGGAAAATAAATGAAAACAATGAAATTCGATAGGTGGAGTGTGTAGAAGTGATGTATAACTAACGGATTCCGAAAAATAAATGTGACACCAGAAACAGCATTTCAAACTGCAGGGGCTGCACATAAATAACGAGCACAAATACATAATATGGCAAAGAGCACTTGCTCTGCTTCAGTTAGTGACCATGACGACCGCCCGGTCAATCTACGAGACCTTTCTTGAAAAAACCGGTGTTCGTTTCATTTTTAACTTTAAACGACGATTAGCTTTTTAATTTTATCATTGCAAATCATCGAGATGATCAAGAAGAGAAGCGCAGTAACGGAAACCGACGAAGGTCGTCGACTCCATAAAAGAGACTGGCGATTGGCGACTAAGGCGGGCTGGACATCGAGGAGGTCGCCAGCTAGCACCGCCCAGTGCCACAAGAGTTCAGAATACTGTTGTTTTAATACGCCTACTTCCAGCGCTACTGGATCTCACTGCAATAGAGCGAAATTAATTTCATAGAGATTTCAACAAGTTCTAGCTGAAATGTTTGCTATTCTAGTCTTTACAGTAATCCGCGAATTTCAACATTTACCCGGAAAACAATCCCTCTAGTGCAATTGCATCATTTTCTATTTTCAATTACTGTAGCTTCGAGCTTTCCATATCAGAGAACCGCGGAAAATCAAACCATTTAGGTGGGTTTCTCCGGAAGACGGAATGAAAAAAAAACGGCGGAATTGGATTTTGGGAACTCGGAATCCGGAAAACGGAAAACAAATTTTTTACGGAATCTGGAATCCGGAAGACGGAATGAAAAAAAACGGCGGAATTGGATTTTGGGAACTCGGAATCCGGAAAACGGAAAACAAATTTTTCACGGAATCTGGAATCCGGAAGACGGAATGAAAAAAACGGCTGAATCCGGAATGCGGAATGCGGAATTCCGCCCTTCTCTGGTTTTTACCCTTCCAATGGCTTGTTTGGGTGTTCTGCTATTAGGCGCTCTACAGTACTCTTATTAGGCTTGCCAATTACTCTATGAAGTTTAGAAGAAGACAACAAGAATATGTGTACATTGTTTCTAGAAAACCAAGTTATACGAAACTTGCACAGACACTGAACTTGCTTGCAATTATGCACTTCTATGAAGTATCAAGAAATGAGGTACATTCTGAAAGTTGTGATTTTGGTTCCTCGATCATTAATCGCATTATCTATTTATTATTAAGCGAATAGTTACGTCTGTGTTTCCCTCTGTCTGTCCAGAACGTTTTTGTGAATAACTTATAAGAACGTGGTCCTGCTACTTTGATATGCGGGATGGAGTCACGGCCACCTGAGCGCTTTGCAACAATATCTTTAGGAGGTCGCTGGGTACTAGGGATACTGTAGAATCGTACACCAGAAATATACAAAACTTTCTTAACAGCGATAAAAACAGTCAAAATTTTGCTGATATAGCAAGCCTGGATGTGGGTGTATCTCATGTCAAAAATCAGCTTCATATGTGCAAAACTACAACTTTAATAGATTTTGTTTTCCAAGTTTCTGAAACATTCCAGAATGTTTCAGAATGTTCTAGAACAGCGTCATAGCCGTGAACTTTCCACTGGTATACATATAATGCAGATAACAAATTGTGGTACTCATCTAGTCTATGGACTAGAACCTATTAATAGTTGATTATGACTATCGGTGATTATGCTTCCTTGCGAATAAGAAAGATGAACTCTCTTGGGAGCTCTTGCGAATACATTCGCCAGGGATTAATTGGGGATCTAGTAGCATGAACTATAGCATCGATCTTTGAGAAATAGCATTTCTTCGCGGCTTTTTCAATCCCATGTAATCACTTTTGAATTGCACTATAATTGGGTTCATATCAGGCTTCATCATCGATAGCCGTAAAACTCGAATATCACGTTTCACCTCCACTATGTGCCTCTACCCGTCTACGCATGCTGACGCAGTATCCAATTTTTATTTACCTTATGGACCATCCCCGAATCGAGGCTCCTCCGTGTTCGAGCATCAACGTTTACAGCTGACGAGTGATCGTTTCCCATGGCTGCTCTTCTGTAAGACAAACGTATTTCTAGTGTCCACTTCTGATCATGAGAATAGCAAAAAAAAAAGAAGTTAGAACAGGGGACACTGGAAGATGGAATGGAAGTAATGCCGGGTAGGATTATTCTCTAAAGGAAAAGACACTACTCGTTCTCAATTGCCGATGACATTATGGAGAAGAAAAGGTCTGCAAACGAAACGGTGTGGGTGGAAATCTCTTTTCCCGACACGGCATCCAATCATTTTTCTTTTATCGTCTTTTGCATATATCCTTCTGCATAAGCTGCTTCAAAAAGAAACCGATGAAGTTTTCGAAAAACATTGAAGTGAAGCTCTTATTTTCAAGTGGAAGAAATGAAAGGAAAGACGAGGGGGAGGGGCGTTAGGAGCAGGTCAAGTGACGAGAGCTTGTTTTCATGAGTGACTGAGTGTGAGAAGAAGAAGCCATCAGTAGAGGCGATTTTAAGCGTTTCGCTTTTGTCCTACATATGTGGAATCAGTTCGCAGTGTTCCTGAGCAAGATTCACTGAAACACATGTTTCCTTGCACACTGGGCTATCAGCAAAACTTCTGATACATCTTTGAATATACGGACAGCAGTGGTATGAACAGGATCCCTCCAATTTGGGGTGATTTTTCCATATTTCTAAATTTCAGTTGTCTGCCAAAGTCTGATGCTTTTGGCTATTTTTAAGCAGCTCTTAATTAGGAGTGTTTTTCAAAGGCTTATGGTAGCTTCAGGTTCTTAAGATTAATCGGGCACAATTTTTTTCCGAATGGTTTTTTTTTTTCCAATTGTTCATTTCTCGTTCACTCCCTATTCTAAAAGACACCCTCATTGTCACCGTTTAACTACTGACAAATGAGGGTCAAATGTGTTCGAGACCACCGGCTCACTCGCCCAAAAATCACACATCTGGAAGTAATGAGAAATTGGATGGCCGCCTTTCTCGTCCTCGTTTTTTCCAAGGAAAACAAAAAAAAGAATTGAGCTAACACTAGGGCACACTTGTAATGGGGAGACATTTGAGCAAATTAGAGTGGCAACTCATTGTAACTATGGGTTACGATAGCCTTTCCATTTTATTTTCGAATTGAGGAAAACGATGACGAATCTTTTTTTTTCTTCATTTTGTTAAGGAAGAGCAAGAGCTTCAACTTGGAAGATTTGGGACTCGGGTTCCATGCCTAGCTTGAAAGATAGCAAGAACATCCTTCAAGTGCAATAACAAGAATCCCGTCAAGTCGTGAGAAGTCGCTGTCCTAACCAATAATAAAGGTCGAAAGAGGGTCCGTTGAAACGTGTAAATCAGTTTTCAATACTTTCTTTAAATAAAGCGAAATCTCAGCGAAGATCTCCACGACGAGGATCCTGAATGATGGAGTAAACTAACTTAATGGTCCATAATCTCTGCCTGACTGAAATTTCAGCTTATTGCACTGAAAATGAAAACAATATTCAGCGAAAAACCCGGTCCCGAGCATAATTTCGAAATGATTAAAGTGTTGTCAGAGTTTACCAGCAATATTGCAAATACTGCGGTGAAGCATCAGATCGTTGCGGATAATGTAACCAAAAAGTACGGCTTTCCCAGTTTTCAGAATTTTCAGAAAGTTCGCAAGAACTAGATTTTATAGCGAATTTGTCCTCTGAAAGACTCTCTTCAGATCTGTTGTTCAGAAATTGTTAGCCGGAGTTGCACCGACTATCAACTTAAGAGGTTCCACATTAGTGTAATTACGAGCCAAAAGCGAAGCTTAAAAATTGTTTAAATAGGAAAATCAGCATTCAAAAAAATCGAAAATTGTAGGCCACGGGTCGTCTTTTAAAGAACGTGCAAATGTAACTCCAATGGGATCAGAAGCCGTTAATTAGCCGGGCCGACAGCTTCCGGCCAATTTCATCGGTCCTATTTTAAAACTATTTTTATCTATCACCGGAAGATAACGTCTCAGAAGTTTCAATATTCTTTTCAAATGTTAATTACGATTATGAAGAAAGAAAGGAGTCGGATTGCAGGCCTTCTCTATTGTAAGAAAAGGCAGTTCTTGCGATATTACGAGTAAGGCTTCCATTTGGACGAAATTTCGGCTGTGTCGTCTCGTCTTCTTCTTCGTCTCGAATTCGTCTGACGCAGTGTGTTGACACCTTTTTTATTGCGTAAGACGAATGGAGACAAACTGCTGAAAGACGAACGAAGTCGACTTTTTGTTTTCGTCTTTTGTGGAAGCCTTACTTTTAACATTTTCAAACAAACAAATAAATTGATGTGACGCAAATGCAAGAATAACTGTACTGTGTAAAAAATATGTATTAAAACGATCTAAAAAAAGAAGACGAATGCAAGGCGAAAGGATTCGACGAAAGACGACCGACTTGTTTCGTCTTTCGTGGAAGCCTTAATTACGAGAAGAAAAAAATTGTTTCTTTAAAATTTAAGGAGAAATGAAATGAAAAGAATATCAGGGAAAATGCTACGATACGATATGAGGGGCATGGAAAACCAAAGTCTAGCCCTCATCGTAAAAACGTAAGAACAAATAAAACAAAGCATGGATTTGGAAGAAAAAAATAATTTCGACAATGACGAATTTTATTTGAGGATTTTGAATTGTATTTGGGTTTATATATACAATTTTCGCAATTCATGTATATATATATAGAATTATTTTAGATGTAAAATGTATAAATATATAATAAGTTGCATAAATTTTATAGATATTAATGGGCGGACGGAGACAGATTTTTTTTAATGTCTAGAATCAGAGAAATCATCAATTGGAAAAAGAAAACAAAAAACATATGCACAAAATATTCCATTCCCCTCTTTTTTGCTTCTATTGAGAACATAAAAAAAGAAGATTGGAAGAAACTCCTGTTTTCGAATTCCATTTTCTTTTGGTGGCCCCCCGACTAGGCATATAAAAGAAGGGATAAAGAAGCGCCAATGGGTTCTCGGTCGAGTCGACTGCAGAAAAAAACACAGGCCAATTCATATTCGGAGGCAACGAATAAAGAAAGTAGAGTAGAATGATGTGCAAATTGAGGAAAGGAAGAAGCTGAGAAGACGGCCGAAGAGGTACGTCCTCAGACCCATTTTTGTGAAAAGCATTTAGATGACAGAAGCAACCAAACAGCGTTATAAATTCGATATGAGCTGAAAAACTGAAATGGCGAACGAGATGTTCGAAATTGAAGTTTCAGAATTGCTTCTCTTCAACTGGCTTATTCCGAAATTTAAATGAAATGTCAGCTACAATCAAATATTCAAACAACTTCTGAGGATTCTGATGTTGAGACTTTGAGAATGAGAATGTTTTTAAAATGACGCAGACTGCAGCAATGGAGTTATAGAGAAGAACTTTCATACGATTGAGGAGTTTTCTTTCACAATACAGCTGTTATTGAATGTGCGATGCAAAATATTCATTAAATATTCTTCGTCCGAAATTCGTTGCATTTTCTGTGCACAGTCTAATGCCTAATAGTCAGGCCATCGAAATATAATCTTATTTCATGATTTTCTTAATCTATCAATCTTCTAGAATCGTTTTGATTTCACTTCTGATCTCAGAAAGGTATGAATGGGGCAGACATGAGTAAGGCTTCCACGAAAGACGAGGACAAAAAGTTGTCTTTCCTCTCGCCTTCATTTGTCTTACGCAATAAACCCAAATATAAACGCAAGACTTACGCAAGTCAGACGAATTCAAGACGAGACGAGACGGCCGAAATTTCGCTCAAATGGAAGCCTTAGCCACGAGAGCTACGCTTTTGTAAAACTGACCGAGGTTGAAGCGCCCGAGGCGCTAAATTCAGGTTCTTAATCAGAATATGCTTTATCGTTTCCAGAAAACTAAATCATTACTTATTTAAATTTTACAATTTATTAGTTTCCTTTAAGCAGACTCCTAAAAGTACTGGAAGCTTCCGGAAAGAGAGTGGGTGTCACACAGGTGATAATTGGCCTTTTATTAAAAAAAAAATAATGTTTAGTTTTATTTTTATATAACTTTTTTTAATGCACAGAGCCTTGCTAGCTTAAATCTGAGTTGGTGTGCCTCCGGTGCGGCACGTGTCGCTGCACAACAAGAATTGTTCTCTGAGTTTCGCGCCTACGCGTCTCAAATTTTCAGAGATGAGCAGTGAAATCAAAAAATCGCACTTTTAACTAAGGCTTCCATTTGGGAATTGTGAGACGAACGAAGACGACTTTTTGTCTTCGTCTTTCGTGGAAGCCTTACTTTTAACATTTTCAAGCAAACAAATGAATTGGTGGGACGCAAATTCAAGCATAACTGTACTGTGTAAAAAAGATGAATTGGGTAGAAAAATATAAACTTCTTAAAAAGATATCACGGTATAAGGTTAAACCAGTGTACAAATTCTGTAAAGTCTATAAATTTTTTTCGGACGAATTTTCTGAACGACTCAGAATAACAATTAGAATAATTAGGATCGACTAAGTAAGTAAGTAACTTAGAATAATAGATTTCCCGTTCCTTTGATAATTCTTAATAGTTTGATCTGAAAGTATAAATGGCTTTAAAATGGAAGAAAACTCAAAAAAGTGTCACCAATGATTTAATAAGAGAGATTTTATTTCATCGATACGTGTATTTTAGCTCTTGTCATATAGTGCATGAGCGCAACTCTCTGAGGAAAACTGAAAATTATAATGAAAATGTAAATGTCGATTGTGCAGCTGATTGTTAACTTCCAGTGTGATTCCTATTTCGTTTCTAGAAGTCTAGCTTAAAGGGCAACCTATTGTCTTTAAATTGTTATTATGTTTTGAGGTATTATACTTTCTAAAGTTCATTTGATTCTCTGTGAATTAACTTGTCATCTACAGTAGTTATGGAGAAGATTTGATATATCTTTAACGTCTTCTAATTTTGTACAGATATTTAACAAAAAATAAACTATTCCGTCGGGGTTCTGTCAATTGCATGTAGCGTATTTTTAAAGAACTGGTTCAAGAATAACTTTCAAGAGCTTTGACACGCTCGCTTGCCGAAGTATTTACAAATACAAACTGGAGAACTTTCACAGAAGTGAATTTTAAATTTTTCTGAGATGTTATATTCAAAACAGGAAGTCATGAATAACCTGACTAAAAATCAATCAATTTTTAGGTGGTTAGGAATACTTAATTTATTTATAAACAGCATATGACCATGATCAAAATATGCAAAAACCAAATTTCAAAAAGAGTAAAGGAATTAATATTCCTAACTTCTGCTCATCAAGCATTTTGAGAAATTGAAGCTTTCGAGAAAACACTACGTTTTTGAAATTTTTATTGGTCTTACACGACTGAAATAGAATTTTTTTGCTGGTTCTGATTTTATTATAATTTGACATCTAGATTATCTAAAGTTTTCATCTATTCTAATGGTTTTTTTAATCGAAACCCCATTAGATTTAGAGCGAACTATATAAAAAATAAGTGTGGTCCATCGCTATTTTTGGTGACTATGGAAATTTTATGCTCGGGATTTCGAATTAAGGCTTCCACAAAAGACGAAACAAGTCGGTCGTCTTTCGTGGAATCCTTTCGTCTCGTCTTTCAGTTCGTCGTTCAGTTCGTCTTGCGCTCGTCTTACGTCGTCAATTAAAATACAACACAATGCCTATCTCTGCGCCAGATGAATTCTAGACGATGACGAAGACGAGACGAGACGGTCTTATTTCGTCATCGTGGAAGCCTTATTTCGAATAATCGAGTTTTTCGCTTTTTCGGGATTTCATGAGTACTCTGGGAATTATAGACTTAATTAGAACAATTGAACAAACAAATTTTCCATCGAATGGGCAGCTTTTCCCACTACAGTTCGGCAATGTTGTCACCCAAGAAGTGAGCCATCCACTTATTATGAGCAAAGTAGCGAATATGTACACTTCACGAATACATCGCTACCTCTACCAATAACTACATGGGTAAAAAACTACACTACATCCACCGGAAATAAATTTTTTTTTATTTTTCGAAACTAAAAAAAACGTATAATTTTAAGACGAAGGAACCTGATATTACTGAAAAAAGAAAGTACTCTTGTCTCTTATACGTCGAGTTCATTGGGATTTCGGAAATAATTTCCTGTTAACACAATGTATTATCAGGCGAGCTGCAAGGAATAAGATTAAAAAACGAATAAAAAGTCCCCATTGCGTGGTTTCGGGGCCTTTTCAATAATTGAAATAATGAATTTATGTAGGTGTCATTCATTCGAGAACGCCTTATTTACGGAAAAGTAGCAGAGATGATGACAAAGCCGAGAGTCTTGGCTAGCCGAGATCAGTCGAAAAATATTTTCAAAGCTCGCACACTTACTTTCCCACGCGCAGCCGTCGAAAATTTGTAGTGGAGGGTCTGGCACCGCCCATAACACCAAAACACTGTTCTCGACGAATTATTACTTTGCCAATGGAAAATATCATGACTTTTACGATAAGTTACTCGATCAGATTGCAGCTTTCTGCAGGTATCTAAATAGAAATTTAGTTAATTTTTAAAAATTGTAACAACCACATAAACATACACAGGCTTAGTTACTTTTGCGACAGAAAAAAAGCAAATTTTCTAGTTCTCAAATTTCTGATTTTTTAAGTTTAAAAATATAGTTTTCCCCAAATTAGCTTTGAAAACACGTTGAAAACAAACAAGCCATGATCGGCAAAAAGTAAGATTAGTTCAACCTTCAAGCTAATGCGAATACTCTTCCTATTAGTCAAGTCCCGCCGCTCGGTTGGCCACTCCATTAATGTTTGGCAGGCTTGCCGGAAGGAGCACGGCATTTTAACAAAGCTGGAAAAGTAAAAACGAAAACAAAGTCCTGTATTCTACATAAAACTTCAGTCGCTGATATCATTTTTATGATGACCGATTATATGATTTTAGCTCAATGGGAGCAGCTAATTGAGATACAGTCCATATAAAAATTTGCACACCAATATAAAATGTTTATGCTGCTAATACTAGTTTACCTTTGTCATGTGTTAACTAAACCTAATTGAGACGTTTCCTGTTTCTCGTCAGTTTTTCCGATTCTCTAAAACAACGTGAAGTGCAGAAAACTTGATAAATAATGAGGGAGAAGTATAAATATTATTATTATAGGGAAAAACGAAAATGAATAGCAGCATTTATGGTTCATTGATCAAATTTGAATTCTAAAGCAAATCGTCGAATTAAAAAAAACGAGTTTGTTTCAAAAAAAAACGAATGGGCTTCATAGAGCAGATAGATTAACTAATATGCAATCTCTCATTTTTAACATAATCTTTTTCTGAGAAAAATAATGAGAAACAAACGATTAATGAAGAACGACGAAACACTTTTTCTAACACATTTTTAATTCTGATGGCAAATTAGAGATACGATTACATATCTAGTTCAATGCAAAATAAAGATTGCACAATGACTTCGAGGCGAATTTTAATTTCTCGCGTTCACTTCAATTATAAATTTTGAGGACATATTTTCGCTGGGCAGCTGATTTTGTTAATGTTATGTTTCAAAAGTGAAGCATTACACCGTGAAAGTACTATTCACTATTTTGGTATTCATTCTGACTCGTTGGCAACGGACCCTTGGCAACGGAAATTCTATTTCAGACTGAAGAAAGCAACGAGAAGGATATGTTCTTGGAATGGTGGAAAATGGAGAAAGAACGAATAACTAATATTTTTGTTCAGGCAAACTGAGAAATTCAGAAAAACATAGAAAATTGCACATTTTCATAAAAACGAGTTTCACAGGTACAAATGGTTAACAGGTTAATCTTTCAGAAGACTAAATTTCATTTTTTCGGATATGGTGGTCCACTAATCGATTAGAAGACATGACTTTTTTGAGCACTTTTTCCTCTCCATGTGTACTGATGACACTACGAGAAGCATGAGCAGTGAGAAAAAACGGTAAAATACAAGTCGCAAAAAAATGATACGTTTCTGTTTCATACTAAAACTGAAGTCTAATATCAAATTGATGTATATTATGGGTTGGGCACGATTTCGAGAGACGTCTTCAAAAGGAAGAACAATTTTAAAGTTTATTTTAAAGTCAAGCTGGAACAATAGCATTTTGGAGTGTACCTTCAATTTGTTTTCAATCAAACCAAAGTGAAATTGAAATAGAAGGAGTTGCTGACCGCACAAAATGCCACCATTTTTCAGGAATGAAGAGCGCATCTCCTGGATGCACAACTGCGTCATATACAGCGGTTTTCGCGAAATCTGGGAATTCCACAAAGTCCGGATTTTCAGCGTCAACCTAAAATAGACGGGATATATTTTTTTTATTTCTGTTCAAAAAGTTTGACCTGGCTAGTATTTGAGAGTATTCCATCGAATGGATAAACTTTTTCTGAATCTTCTGGTGCAATAAGCCGAAATAGTTTTGTCCCGTGTATTTGCACGAACATATTCTTTCGCGGATCTGTGTGTAATGGAGATACTGTATTAGCAGGACCAATCCACATATTCATATCTATATTCTCAGCGTTTATTGATTCTCGAAAGCATACTTCTGGAATGATGATATCTCTTTTCAAATGAGGAACTTGATCGAATAAGCGGTGTTGTGCCAGGTAAAGACGCTGGTTCTGAAAATGAAACGATCGTAGAAATAACAAAAACTTCGTCAGTGGTGCTTGCGAACTGGAGGGATTTCTGGTACGCACCTTTAAATTTTTCAACGGCTCACAGTACTATTTGATTCAGGGGCGTGACTCGTTTGGCCACAGCTTCGCAAGCACGGCTGACGGCACGGTGCTTGTTTTTAATTACGTCGGAATTTATTATAAAATCCTTAAAGGTCATCAACTTTTGAGACCAATCTTCGTCGGAATATTTTGTTCCTATTTCCACAGGAAACGTTCTGCTGTGTAGTTCATTTAACAGAAATGGAAATGACCATTTTTCAACTGCTGGCATATTCAATGCATGCCTACGAACTAGGAGAGGTGTTTCATTTTGAACTGCTAACATTAACTTCTCGTAACTGTCTTCATTGTCATCCATGCATTCGTCAATAGGTATAGTGTTTTCTTGTGGCTTCAATGAAGCATTGGGATTTTCATTATTGAAGCAATAATTTGAATGAATTAAATCTGCGGAAGAAACCACCGGCAGTTGCTCGTGAATAACATACGCAAGTTGCCGAAGTGGTACAAGTTCATCGCTAATTCTCCCCATACAAAGGCCTTTGTCTGCGATTTCAATGGCAATCTGAAAAAAAAACTAGAATAGAACATTGTAATATTGACTGAACGAACAAACTTCTAATTTTTCTTGTTTTAACAGTACAAAACTTTGGCAAAAACATGTCATCGAGTACATTCTTCTCCAGTTCTCGTCTACTTCGTTGAAGTGACCAGTGTTGAGTTTTTCATCAGCCAGATTTAGTAAATAACTTGAATTATAAATAAATTCGGAGATATTTGTGGGATCACCCAATAACGATTGTTCAACATTTTCGCAAAACCGAGAAAACCGCTGTCTGATTATCTTTGAAACAACTCGATCTTCGAGGTGGACGTGCAGACTGCGAAAGTTCCACGTATCAAGATTCTGAAATAAAATACTCATCGTTTTGTAAAAATGAAGTGTTTATTATTGTTTTTTTATTTAGTATTTTAACAATATTTAGCATAACAGTAATCAAAGCAAATTAACCTCGAGCCTCTTTTTAAATTCCTCGATTTTTGGAAGAATAGATGGGTGACGTGCGTCGTATTCTTCATATGAAACATCTTGCTTTTGGGATCTATAAATTATCAGATATTTAATAGTAAATCTATTAAAAAAATAAAATTACTGTTGTTTAATGAACATATCAATTGCTACTGGAGTACCCCAGAAAATGGTTTGATGTGGAATGAACGTTCCGTCTTCTATCCAAACATTAGAGAGAACTGTGAAACTGTAAATGAAAAACGGTTCTATTTATTCAATGAATGAGTTTTATTTTCTAATCTTACCCTAGGGACACATATGCCTGAAGGGCAGACACTTGTGCATATGCGTAAATGGAAGAATTGGGATGCTCTGTCTGCACATAAAGCATCGATTCGCGAATCAGCTCTGAAGCGATTCCTCTACGACGGAATTGCTGAATAAAATGTTAAATACTTGTAAATGTTTTTGTGGATATAGGTAATTACTTTCAGAACAGCTACTCTTTCCATTTTTAGAAGATTTTCTTCCACATTTCGAAGTCGTAGGCAACCAACAGCCAGGTCTCCTAGAAATTGTTTAAATGAAAACCAGATTTGAACAGAATTTAGTTAACCTTGGAAAGCGACAAAATACAGTGATTCTTTCTCCTCGTTTTCATCCCATTCCATATCTTCTGGACATTTTTGCTCCTCGATAAAAACTTTTCGACGAATATTACACACTTCCTTCTGGCATTCTTGAAAGACCAGCCTTTCGTACTTCATCTGAAAACAGATTTTGAATGAGTTGAAGATTATAGTGGACAATGCACAAAAAATTTGGGCGCAATAAGAATTATGATATATATAATAGAAAACACGGAAAAGGGAATATGGAGTGAATATTCTTTGACAGAACATATTATAAGGGTTATGGAATAATATTTTATTTAAAGAATGCGGAATATAATACAAAATGTAAGATTTGAATGAAATTTTTTCACAGAATATAAAATACAGCCTTTCAAGCATATAATTTTTAAAATATATTTGAATTTGATGTTTTTTTTTTGATATTCCTAGTAGCGCGTAAAGTCTGGGAATAACTTTTATCAATGGGACAACCAAGCAATGTAGGTAAATATAAAAAAGAACACACAAGTGTTAACTATATTTTGAGATTCCTGAGTATCCTAAGTAATTTGTTTTTCAAATAGGATGATAAATAATAATGAAAAATAAGAAATATATGTTGGGCAAAAAAATTTTAATTAAAAAAAGCATTTATGCGAAGCACAATGTTTTCGTTATTTAGGCGCATCGTTGTAGAAAATTAAATTCGTTTTCTCCAATTATCAATCGAAAACGATGTTTTAAAACGGAGGCAATGCTTTATTCACCTATAATTACACATAAAAGAAAATCTAAAGTTTTAAAATTACTCAGCACACTCGCTATATCAATTATAAATATTAATTACAAATCACTTATAATCAACCAAGCGCGAAAAATTTCTGAATTTTCAGAGAAAAGCCGCCGATTGGTTTACATTTAGCGAACTGCAAAAACAGAAGACCACTGATTCGATTTCTGGTCTTTCTATTATAAATTCCAATCGTTCTCCGCCGCTCTCGCTTACGGCTCAGAATTTTTGAGTTTCACAAAAGGACTAGCAGAAAGAGTCAGCATCTCTAAAAAGAATGCTGGACAGAGGGGAGGGAAAGGGAAGGTAAGACAACTAAGACGAGCTGAAAATGTGATGCGCAGAAACGGTAGATGAACCACGTTGATTCAAGAATGGACACCAACAGATGAAAAACGAACCGATCATTCCGACATGGAAACCATCTCACCACCTCTTGGGAACTTAAGAAGGGCTGATGCGTTGTGATCCGCCCTCAAAAGATGTGAGCTAAAAACGGGTCGACTAAGTAAGTAATTCTATACACTTTAAATTTTAGCTGGGTTTTCTGCTTTTTTTTTTGTCAGGTGTTCGCTTTTGTTTCTTAAAGATTTCCACTTGTATTCTCGGAGTGTGGGCGGTGAAACAGACAGAAAAGTCCTATTAGGTAAAATAAAACAAGCAAACATACAAGATTTTTTTTCAATAAAATAATTATCACAAAACTCAAACAAAAAAAAACAATTAAACAAGCTTGACGGTCTATTTTCAAGTTTAACAAACAATGCATTAAAATTTACTAAACAGGCTCACTTCACATGCTGCAGGGTTGATTTTTTTCAGTTAGATATTTGAATAGCTGTGAGAAAAGCTTCTTCTACATGTGTTGATTTTCCTATTAATAATTCTTTCACTTTGAAAGAAAAGTTATAATTTCAGAGGAAATTTTTTATAAGAAATGAAGCAGATGTCAAGCTGTTCTTTGGTAGTTTACTTGATCTGGTTGCAACACGAAGGAATTTGCAGTTGAGGGGGTGCGTGTTTTCTGAGGTCGGGGGCACTTCTGAAATTTAAGGAACTTTTACATGTTTAAGAAAATATACCGAACCTTTTCGTTGCCATTATCTTGAATGGTATCGTATACAGCTTCACACTCTTTCCTGTGGCTTTCTTCCTCTTCTCTTTCTTTAGCGCGACGCCTTGAGACACGCTGTTGCTTTCTTATGAGAGCTTTTTCGGTTGCCGATCGAACGTCTCTCTCACTGTTTTCTAATTCTCGAGCAGCTTCGTGAACTTGTCTTAAAAAGTATGGTCCGCCTTTATTAACCATCCAATTGTAAACATAACGTGGGATGTTTGCTTCTGGGTTATCAGAATATGTCAAAATGTAATCGACTCCATGTGACTCCCAATTCTGATGAGCACGAATTGACATGCGAGAAGAGTATGAGCGGACACGTACATTAGATTCAGATACTGATGGGAAAACCTGTAAACTTTCATTGCTTAAGAGTATAAAAGTTTCAGGAAACTTACCTCAGGCTGAACTGATTCACTATCGATGACAGCATACTTTTCATTATCTGACACCCAAGTTCTCCGAACATAAACATATTCTCGTGGGTACAGAGGATACGGAAACTTTGAAACCCATCTTATCAACTCATTTTCATCTTCCTCTTGTACTATTTCAATAGTTATAATGTTTTCGTCCCACTCTTTGCGATAATTCAAGTCATTTTGAGCATCAAGGAATGATCGCGGGCTTATATCGTAGTACGTTCCGACACATTTGTACTCATACATTTCGTACGGACCTTCGATACGTCTTCGAAATGCTAACATGTCAGTTTCTTCGTAAAGAAGTTCCCAGCCGTGCCCAGGGGATTTGTAATGAAGAAACTCTTCCTCGCAGTTTTCGCATTCAGCTTTACGTTCATCACTAATACCGTGTTCACGAAAAGTAAATCCAATTGTGGATGCCGCTAGAGCAAATCTTGTGAACCGTCTGTCGCACCGATAAAGGATGTACGAATATTGAGCACTGAAAGCCAATTTTTTATGGACAAAAAGATAGATAAAACGTACGCTCTCGACTTGAACCGTGACCAATTCTGACGGAAGCTTCGATATAGAGAAACCTGCAAAATTAATTTTTGAACCAATGAAGGTGAGAACTATTCATTCGTTTACAATAATCCGAGCCTTCATCAGTATATCGTAATCAGTTTTACTATTTTAGAAGCAATTGACACAGATTACTCGAAATTGTAAGCATTCCATTCGAAAGTGTCCAAAAGTCTTTACTTGTTCGTTGTTACAAAAATTCAATTATAATTGTGTCATATTTCGATTGCCTTTATGATTGTAATCTTTCTTCGCTAGAACGCAGAAGACTTATTGCTGACTTAGTTTTCATGTACAAAATATTAATTTCCAATGAAATTTCTACTAATTTAAATTTGCCAATTTCCCTATCAAATGTAAGACAACTCAGACGCCACCCACATTATTTTCAACCCTCACTTGTAAACTTCTCCAACGCATACTCACAATTTTTCACTTCTCGTATTATCAAAGCTTGGAACGCTCTTCCCCACTCAGCCTTTTCCATAAAAATAACATCTTCCTCATTCAGAACTAGCATTACTCAATTAAACTTCTCACCACACCTCACATTAAACTTTGGAAATTTCTAACATTATCTCTGTACATTTGTAATTTAATATTTATTATTATTTAATCATTTCATGTATCCTTCAATACCTTGAAAATATAAGAGGCTAATTTAGTCCTTTTTCAATAAAATTTTTTTCCATAAATCTTACTTGTCTGAATACAAAACGGCTCCAATTTCTGTTCAGCATCTGTCCAAGCGATAAGTTTCTCTAATGAGCATTGGAGTAGAATGGTCGAGGAAACGATCAGAAACGATAGCGTGATCAATTGTGATTGAACTAACATACTTTAGTCCACGGAGGAAGCACTTGTAACAGATATTGTATTTCTGGCAGGTGTCACAGGTATAAAAATTAAAAAAAAAATAGAAAAAAGATAAAGCTTTATTTTAATTCTAGATAAGATAAACTGCGTGTGGACACTTTTTACAAGGAAGCAGATTATTGAATAATTGAATTTGATAACAAGGATTGTTAGAGTATAATTCGAAATTAGGCTTAACTGAGCATGAGTTTTGAAATCACAAGAACAGGAATGTCGTTTAGGTAGGAATTAGTCGAAGTCTGGTGGTTGTGCAGCAGTAGATGAGAACGGTGGTGAAGGCATATGGCCATCGCCATCGATAGGAGGACAGACTGTCATCATATGATTGGCGATAGGTGAAAGCTTGTCTCGTAAAGCAATCATTGCTCCGGTGTTGGCGTTTGTACCGGCGTGAACTATGAAATAGTATTTAGCAAGGGAGTGTACGGCAATTTGATGTGATTCATACATTGCAAATGTAGTTTGATGCCCACCTGAAGCCTCACCTATTTACTATTTACGGAAATTCCTGGCTTACCCATATTTAACTTATGAATTTGAGGGATAGTTGTTACATGACTAACAATCAGCTGTTGTCTGAACCTGGAGTTGTCCAAGGTAGATGGAAGCCCTAAAAATTGCTAGTTAATAAATTCATTATTATCAAAAACTACTAGCCGACGTTCAGGATAAGGCCTCCATCATGATCTGTGATAAAGATTGCACAAACTCCTTCATAGGTGAGCATGAGCTCTTCAAGCTCTTGCTGTACGTTCATTTCTATAAAAGTAATTATTTGATAAATGAAATGGCAATGGATATTTAAAAATCGAGCATTTATCTCAAGTTGCGAAAGCTTCACAAAGGTTATGAAAGAAGAACTTGTGGGTCAGCTTTAAAAATAACGAATAACAAGAATGGCCGAGTTTTACATCGGCGGACGAGTAAAGAATGGAAGAACAACCCAAGAAAACTGCGCCGCGCTTTGCATGTTCACGGGCGTTGGTCTCCACCCATTTTTTTTCTAAAATATAATATTCCCAAGATACTGATTCCTATATGTCAAAATCCTCCTTTTTTGTAGAAAATGTGGTCAAGACAATAGTTTAAAAATAAGTTCTTTGCACATCCCGTCTATTAGATTTTGTGTGAAAAATAACGTTATTTTCATTTTGTAAATCGATAGTTTTTGTCACTTGCTTCCGTAAAAGAGTTAAAATTCATATTTTCAGAAATGTCCGGAGCCGCGAAAAGGGTAGCGGCGTCTTCCGTGAACTGGTCCAAACTTGGTAAGCTGTTCATGATTTTTTCAGAGATCAGTTAATCAGTTAGATTCTATTATTAATGCAGGCTCTGCGCTTTCTTTCTTTTTCAGTCTTATTTCTCACAAATCATGGTTTCAACTAACACTGTTCTGATCGAGAAACCACGGTGTCAATTTCAGAGAAAAAAAAATTGAATTTCCACTTTCAAAATTATTTAGACGTTTTCAAAAGAAGAATTAGGTTGATGTCTATTTGCCTGAGTGTTTGGTGTTCTTGTCAAGGGATACGATTCTTAGTATTGAGATTGTTCTCAATAGTTGCAAAGCATTTCATAAACCTTTGAAAGTGGTTCAACTACTGAAGGATTGGGAACGCTAAAAAAATTTAATAAACATTTTAGAGATTATGCAACCAAAATCATGTCGAAATTTAATGATTTCAGCTGAGCGCTTGATCCCAGAACATGGTGCTGAACTTGTCCGCGTGAAGGGAGTCAGTGGCACATTCCAAGCTGCTGTTAATCAACTTCCATCTGATCTTCCCAAGATCGATTTCGCCGCCTTGAAGAAGGCTCTCCCAGCTCATTCAGCTGTTCTCGACTCACTCCAAAAGCAGTACGAGGCTATCAAGATTCCATACGGAGAGGTTCCAGCCGAATACTTGAAGGAAGTTGATCAATGGGTTGAATATAACAATGCCCGTATCAAGCTTCATGAAGTAAAAGTAGCCGATGGCCTTCAGGAGGCCAAGAAAGTATGAATTGAATCTAGTTTTTTTTATTAAAGAAAATAATTTCAGGTTGAAGAGAAATGGGCTAAGGCCCCACCAGTTGAGCATTTCGATCGTCAGCACTTTGTCGAGTATTTCCCCGCTCACTTTTATGATCTTCGCTACCAGAACAGAATTCCTGATCCATGTAACATCGGACTTAACGAGACCCCAGAAATCGAAAACCGATTCAAGGACTACAAAGTATCCCTAATATAATAGTTCTAGAACTTTAAATATCCTGTCTTTCAGGTTCTCCGACGTGCCGACAAAGTGGACGACCATTAAACGGATTCCGCAAGAGTACCGTTATTAGACACTTATCGCTTTCCTTTCGTCGCTCCCCAAGCTCTGTTTCAAGTTCCTAATCGGATGTGTTTTGTAGCGTTTTGTTTTATAAATTTATCGATATTTGATTTTTTTTTGTGCCTGGGACCTTATGCAGTTTACAATAATTCGTCCAATTATGTTCTTCATAAGAGAAATAGAAAGATAAAGAACATTCGGTTGTTTTCTTCGCATTCGGTGTATTTTCTCCACAAGTCCGCAAGTATGCTGTTGGAATCATTGATTATCTTCAATGGTCAGAGAGGATACCCAAACAAGTTTCCTTCTATTTATCGAAAGTTCTCGTATAAAGTAATATACGTTTGAGCAAAAATATCTTTTATCAATGCCAGATTATTTAATAATTTCATTATATCCACCGAAAATCGGAAACGTTTAGTTGGCGCAAGATGCACCTATCGCTCCTGCAATCAGCTAATAGATCACATCAATTTGAGAGGCGCCAGCGCATTGTCTTATCTTTATTTGATAAATATGCAACAAATAGACGGAGACATGCCAACTTGTTATTTTATTTTCTCGTTAAATTTCTTTTATAAAGCAATTCATCGCAATCAAAATGCTTGGTTGGTCGAGACTTAGAAGATTTTAAGGCTTATGTGATAAATTTCTTGATACAATTTCTGTTTCTGTCTTCAAAAAATAATATATTCGTTCATTTTTCAAAAATTTTTACTATCCTCCGAAATACAATAATATTTGCTATATTTGAAAAATAGTTCACCTCAAAAGTTTTAAATTGTTAAAATTTACATATTATTTTAATTATCATCGAATGCCATCGCCCAAAAAATTATTCTTATTCATCCGTCTGATTGATGCTAATACTCTGGTTAATTAATTTCTCCTTTCGGCGTGCCGAATCGCGGGCCTGCCACTTTACACTTTTTGCTTAAAGTATTTACTTTAAACTATTTCAGGGCTACACGTCTCGCATCCAATGCGAAACCATACAGTTGAGTTTTCTTTGCATTGTTGTTTTTTAACTGAAATATACAGGGCCGGCGAAGAAGGCAACCTTCAGAAACTTCAAATAATGGCTCCATAACCTCAAGCCGGCGATCGTCGCTTGCTCAAAATGGGAATCCCTCTCGAAAGAGCTCTGAATTGAGAGGGTATTGTTTCGAACATATTTGTGATCAGGGCCGAATGATAACTATCTTCAAAGCTAAAATTTTTAATCAAAAATGCCAGTAAATAGTAAATTTCGCCGTGTTTCATTAAAAAAACGTTTAAGTGATGCTATGGGCCAGTTTTTTTAGAATCATTCGAACTAAAAGCCCTCTGATACCCAAATCGATATCGTCGGTTCAGCCATTGTTTATGCTTCAAAACCGTGTTCACTGATTTTATTTGTATTTGCACAAATTCAAAAAACCCTTCGATACTATTCTCTACCTTCTTTTTTTTAGAAATAATTTTGATTTAAACGAAAATTTGTGTCATGTTCGACCTGTGTCACAAGTTTAGTCTCGAAGACGTGAAAATATCCGTTTGATGAACTTGCTAGTTATAGTCCCTGCGAGAAAGTAGTTCATACGGCTCAAGATTCGCTGTTTTCAACAAGTTCTGGATGGACAAATTTTCGTGGATTTTTCAATCTTTCTATTCTTCTGCTTGTAAGTATTTATATTTGTTTTTCACCACAAAAACTTGCCAAAAATAGTTTTTCCGTCCGGTTAGTCTGTTTTTTTAAAAATAGTGCAATACTGTCAAACTGAAGGACATGAAATATTAAAGTGTTTCCGCTGTATAAAAAGTTTTGCTTCAGGTGCTTTCCAATGGACGGGTTGCATTGGAAAATGTAATTAAGTATGGTATTCTTATAACTCCTCTACAATGGATTTCCACATTCGTTGAACACAACTACTCGATATGGAGCTGGCCAAATCTTGCACTCATTCTCTGCTCGAACATCCAAATTTTACTTGTGATTGGCGTCGAAAAGTTACTTGGTTAGTTTGCTCATTTTGTAGTTTATAAATTATTTTAGCTGAAACCGTTCCAAAGTCATTCGCCATGGTAAACAGGATAGTTAATAATATAAATGTTCGCTTAATAGAATCCGCATTTGTTCAACGTTTAACCGTTATGTAGCTGTGTCAAATCAATAGATGACAACAGTTGACAACAAGCCACTGAAAACAATCTCAATTCGTAAGCACACCTATCCATTTCCCTGGCAAAACTTTGCATCTGCGCTCTTTAGAAATGTGTTTATCGACATACGTCGCAATTCTCCGTCTCGCTCTCTCCTGACGTGCACGTGTCTCTGTGACCAGATAAATGAAATACATATAAAAAGCAACTTTCACGCGACCACACTCACTTTCCTTCCTTACAGTTTAAATTGTATCAAGTCTTTAGAAGAGCATTTTTATTACAGAACGCGGATGGTTGGGGAACGTTTTTGCTGCCGTCTTCTATACCGTCCTAGTAATCGTTCACCTGACTATTCCAGTTGTAGTCACTCTTACACATACGGTACATTTAACAACAGATCATTGAATTCCATGCCAATAAAAATTCTTGCAGTGGAAAAATCCATTATGGTCCGTAGCAATGATGGCAGTCTATGTTATCGAGGCTCTCAAATTCATCTCTTACGGACATGTTAATTATTGGGCTCGAGACGCTCGTCGTAAGATCACTGAACTGAAGAATCAAGTAACTGATTTGGCAAAAAAAACAACCGATCCTAAACAATTTTGGGACTTGAAAGATGAATTGTCTATGCATCAAATGGCCGCGCAATACCCAGCGAATTTGACACTTTCCAACATTTACTACTTCATGGCTGCTCCTACACTATGCTACGAATTCAAATTCCCGAGAACACTGAGAATTCGAAAGCACTTCTTGATAAAAAGAACTGTAGAGCTTGTTTTTCTTTCGTTTTTAATAGCTGCCCTCGTCCAACAATGGGTTGTCCCAACTGTTCGCAACAGTATGAAGCCGCTGAGTGAGATGGAATATTCCAGATGCCTCGAACGCCTTTTGAAACTGGCGATTCCAAACCATCTTATCTGGCTTCTCTTTTTCTACACATTTTTTCACTCGTTCCTTAATTTGGTAGCGGAACTTCTTCGTTTTGCCGATCGCGAATTTTATCGAGATTTTTGGAACTCGGAAACCATCTCTTACTTTTGGAAATCCTGGAACATTCCAGTTCACCGATTTGCTGTCCGCCATATTTACAGTCCAATGATGCGTAATAACTTTTCCAAGATGAGTGCCTTCTTCGTTGTGTTTTTTGTGTCAGCATTCCTTCACGAGTATTTGGTGTCCGTGCCATTGAAAATGTTCCGGTTGTGGTCCTACTACGGAATGATGGGACAAATCCCATTATCATTTATCACTGATAAAGTGGCTAGAGGCGGCAGATCAGGTCAGTTTTTATCGCATCTTGATCTTGCGAAATCTCACAAAAACGGTACCCTTCCCGTTTCTGTAGAGCTTTCATCTTGTTTATGAGTACGGTCACTATTACCGTATCTAAACATGTCTTTATACGTACTGTGAATATATGCTTCAGGAAACATCATCGTGTGGCTTTCACTGATTGTTGGACAACCCCTTGCTATACTCATGTATGGACATGACTGGTACATATTAAATTTTGGTGTTTCAGCTGTTCGAAACCAAACCGTTGTCATCTGAAACAGCAACTTTTCATTAATGATATCTAGTTTTTTGAAAGGCATTTACATTATTAGTTAATTCCACTTTGCCCAAATGTTTCTATATTATTTATATTCTTCATGTATTACAGGTTTTTCCATTTTCTCGTCAACAATTTTTGTATAATTTGTTTCGAATTTCGTGCTATTTGACTAGTGCCTTGTTACACATATTCCCGATCCCGGAGATTTAGTATGAAATTTTATATATTTTCATAATATTTGAGTCACAAATTGTACCATCTTTGAAGTATCTTACGCTCCATTCGAGGCCAGATAATCTGAATAGTTCAGATGTCAATCTTGGTCTACGACCGCGAGCACAACTTCAAGAAGTGGTACATATATTGGATTCCGAAAGCTAAGACTCTCGGTGAGTCCGAAATTTATTAAACATCATTTCGAGTGTGTCAAATTCCGATTATTCAGGTGTAAAAGACGACAAAGATGTCGTTTATGAGAAGACTTGCACATTACAGGAACGCGCCGAATTACTCAAAGTGGGAAAATCATTGGTAGAGGAGAAATGGTGGTAAGCATGGGTCTTATGGACCTGCTCAGGCACCAAAAAACATACTATGTTCTATTTTTAAACACCTATTCACAAAGGGAGCAACCGTGACCGTCGAGCAGATTTTTTCCTGGTTGTCTAGGCCATAGCTACAGTGTTCTGATATTTTAAACATTAAAAAGATTTTTAAAAAATTTTCTCTCTATTTTCCATCACTATGTGTGCGGCGGCTTTCTTTCTGCTCAATTAATTATAACTAAAAACTAAAGAAGTCTCAACTATAAATGTAAATCCTTCACCATCTTCAATTCTCTGATTGTGACCGATTCGTACATTCGGATCGTTAATATTCAACTTTCGAATCTTGAAGTTAATTCAGATGCTCATCCTTACAATTATGATTTTGTTGAATCTCATCTGACGATAGCTCCTGAAATTGCTGGAGTACATCTCCTTGTCACGGAAGTGACAATAGTTCCGTTTATTCTTGGTGATAATAAGTAATAATTCTAGAAATATCTTAGAAATAGCTTTATTAGCAGTGGTGGTTACGATTCTTTGCACGGTACTTAGATTCGCAATTGCTTCCTACTGTTTGCGCCAGATTTCATAGGGAAATGGAAAAAAAAACTTTCAGACGGAGGAAAGAATGCACCCCTTTTTCAGTGCGCAAATAAGTAGCTGCCGGTTGGCTCAAAAACTTTGTTTTCAGTTCTTTATTTTCTGGAAGCGGTCTACACATAGAAGAAGTTTGTGAAAAAGAACTTGTTCTTAGTTTTGCGCTTCGACGTAACATTACTCTGGAGCGCACTTTGCTGTCCGGTAAATTCGACCAGTGCCTTTACATGGAATACACGGTAACGAATGAATTTTCCAAGTAACCAGAATATCGGAAAATGATTTTTTTTAGCGTCTCAAAACATTGGCCAATGACTCTCCTTTGAAACGAAAACGTACCGTTTCTGCTGTGGAGCATGTTTTAAAACCTGAAAATATCAAGCCTCTTGTAGGTCTGAAGGGCAATCCAGTCAAAAAGCGTATTACCTGTACGACAACGAAAGCGAGTGGACCGGAATTCGACGACGAATAAACCAAAACGATAACCCCCGTCCCACCAACTTTTCATCTTCCTGTTTCATGATTTCAATCAATTCTTCTTGTATATCTTCTGCACTAACCTTCACCTGATATTTAATGCATGCCAATACTATTCAAGATTCTCAGTTTATTGTCAGAGAAACTCTCGTATATATAACACAAAGCAGTAAATCTTGCCTCCAATCTACAGTTATGTATGTTTTCCCGTGCTATACTGGGAGACTATTCAGTTGAAGATTTGAAAAGAGAAACACTTGAGGGAAAAGATATTTTGACAGCTTAGAATCTACAGGAAACTCTCAACCACCTTTTTTCAAGCTGAATAGCGTATACAGCACTTCAGAAAACATCCGGCTAGAGAAAATCCGACAGAAGAATAAATAATGGTAACTCTGAATCAACCTATTGCAAACGTTGCAATAGGCTGGCTCTGAAAAAAATGTTGGGGGAAAGGGTACTTTAGAAGAGAATATGAAAAATTACTATAGGGTGCCAGCATATACCTCAGCAGAGGGAGAGATTAGAAAATAAATTAAGGATACAGCAGCCAATAGACACAAAAAAAACAATAAGGATGATGAGAAAATTTTGGAGAAATACGAAACATGAAGGTAGAAAAAGGGAGAATCCAACGAAATAGGATCACACCACAAGATAAATAGTGATAATGATGTAAAAAAAATGAGGGAAAACGCTAGAATCAGCCAGGGACCGTATTGATTCAAACAGAAAAAAGAGATTGCACGGGGTGAGGAAAGAACCAAGGTGGTCCTTTCCACCAGAAAATTAGTTCAAAATACGAATAGCAGCTTCATTTGAATGTTGAATTGGCGCTTTATGATCGAGGCCGATGTAAACTTGTGGTACTGAAAGTGAATTTAGAGAATATAAGACTTTTGATAGGGGATATAAGATGTTCAGTTGAAATTACACAGTGCCAATATGTTCCAAATTTTTCTCACTATTTAAAATCTATCTTGAAAGGGCGTGCAACTAAATATTGATTTCCATGTTATTCTGATAGTTAGAAGAGTGGCCTATTAATTATTTTACAGACCTCAAGTGTTACTTTAATAATTTAGGGTGCCAACAATTTTCAAGTATTCACTCAATAATCCATATTTCTTCCCGTAGTAAATTTCAATTCTGAATCCGATTTTTGAGATTATATTCATCTACCTAGTGAGAGTCTTCCACACTTAAAATATTGAGGTGACTTTATAATTATTACTATGGTTTGCGTGATTACGTTATTCAAGCGCAGATATAATTCAGCACGTGATATACAGTATCGGCCAAAAAGGTATTTGCAAACAGTTTTTCGAGCATAACTTTCCTGAAACTTCCCGGATCGTTTTGATATTTTGAGACAAAATTTAAAACGGTATAAGAAGTTGATTCAACAACAAGAATAATCAAATTTTCAAAAATTTGAAAAAATATCGAAAAATTTATGAAAATGGCAAAAAACTGTAAAATGGAACTTTGACTTTTGAGATCTAGGAAAGACCGGTAAATGAAAAACTACAATAAAACATGACTAAAATAGTTTTAATACTTCGTTGGGTAGCCTTTGGCGTCGATGACCGCCTGACATCTTCTTGGCATCGAGTCGAGAAGGGTGTCGATAACAGACAGGGGGATGGCCTTCCAGACAGATTGGAGTTGATCGAATTTCTGATTGGCATTCGATGTACGGACCCCTCTAAGTTGTCTCTCGACATGCTCCCAGATGTGTTCGATCGGATTCAAGTCAAGAGAATGATTGGGAAAGTCCAGAAGATCCACGTGGCGGCGTCGGAACCAGTCCTTGATGTGCTTCGAGGTGTGTTTCGGGTCGTTATTCTGCTGAAAAACGAACGCCCGGCCCACATTAAACCGTGCCCAGGGTCTCATTGTGTTTTAAAAGATGTCTTCTTACACAAATCGATCCATGATGCCCGTAATTCTTCTCAGGAGGCTGATTGAAGTCCCCGAGAAACGTAGCGTAGCATGGGCCAGAGCTCATCTTCACTGGGGACGCCAGGATTGGGCTAATCACGTGTTCGGTGACGAATCCAAGTATAATCTGTTTGGTACTGACGGTATCAAATGGATTCGCCGTCCGGTTGAATGTCGGTTCAATCCCAGCTACCAGCTCCAGACCGAGGTGGTTTGGAGCTGTTTCTCTGGGACTTCAATCGGCCCCCTGAGAAGAATTACGGGCATCATGGATCGATTTGTGTAAGAAGACATCTTTTAAAACACAATGAGACCCTGGGCACGGTTTAATGTGGGCCGGGCGTTCGTTTTTCAGCAGAATAACGACCCGAAACACACCTCGAAGCACATCAAGGACTGGTTCCGACGCCGTCACGTGGCTCTTCTGGACTGGCCCAGTCAATCTCCTGATTTGAATCCGATCGAACACCTCTGGGAGCATGTCGAGAGACAACTCAGAGGAGTCCGTGCATCGAATGTCAATCAGAAATTCGATCAAATCCAATCTGTCTGGAAGGCCATCCCCTTGTCTGTTATCGACATCCTTCTCGACTCGATGCCAAGAAGATGTCAGGCGGTCATCGACGCCAAAGGCTACCCAACGAAGTATTAAAACTGTTTTCATCATGTTTTATTGTAGTTTTTCATTTACCGGTGATTCCTAGATCTCAAAAGTCAAAGTTCCATTTTTCGGTTTTTCGCCATTTTCATAAATTTTTCGATATTTTTTCAAATTTTTGAAAATTTGATTATTCTTGTTGTTGAATCAACTTCTTATACCGTTTTAAATTTTGTCTCAAAATATCAAAACGATCCGGGAAGTTTCAGAAAAGTTATGCTCGAAAAACTGTTTGCGAATACCTTTTTGGCCGATACTGTATATATATATATATATATATATATATATATATATATATATATATATATATATATATATATATATATATATATATATATATATATATATTATAAAGACGCCAAACAGTATGAACACTGATTAAAATATACTCTTTCTAGAGCACATTTGAATAAGAGTTCCCAATGCCTGATGTATTTATAATAGAAAAGAATTTGACAAAAAAATACAATATTAAAAAATTTGAAAATGAGGCCCGCCATGTAATAGAAATTCGATTTTAAAAAACTAGTTTTCTATCATTTTGAAACATCGGCACAGTGATTTATTAGGGAGCATTTTCACGGACAATCGTGATTTTATACTGATACGGTATCGCGATTTTCAAAAAAAAATAGGGTTTTAAAACGAAAACTTGAGTGAAACGCCACTTATTCTATTTTATAACTAGAAAATAGATGCTTAAATGATCCAAAATTAATCACTGTTATTGAACAAATGTCTCATTCTGTAATTTATCTTATCTAATTTTTTTTCTAAGAATTTCTAAACCATAGCGGCCCGTTTTTAAGGATTAAAATTGTTTTTTTTTCTTCTTGTCGCCTTCCTATCTTTTCTATTGGCCTATTTTTTTGACATTCCACGAAATATTTTCACAGTGCTAGACTTTCAGTTATTTGCTGGATCAAAAATACTGCTTAAAATTAAAATATTTACCTCCCGTTGTTTGATTTGCCATGTCTGCCAGATTCACTTTGTCGTTTTTGCCGAACTCGATGTAACGACAAATCTGAAAAATCCCAACTTTAGATGACAGTTTATTTTAGTTATTCATACTTTTTCTCTGCTGAGAAGAGCAAATTTGTATTTTGCAAAATCTGCATCCGATACATCGTGCAACTTTTGGCGTAGACGATCACGCACTTCCGTCATCAATTCATTATTACGAATTTTGATGAGAAATGACAATCCGAAAAGTTTGGTTGGCTCCCGATCGAAATGAACAACTGGGCACAGAAACTCGCCGGAAGACATTTCTGATTCATCAATAGGAATCTCTTCAAATCGACAATGAAGAGCTTGCTGAAATGTTAGAAAATTCACACATTGAAACAAATAAAACTCCACTTACTAGACTCACCAATTTGTACATAGTTCTTTGGTCAAGATCACAAATCGCAGTTGTTTCTGGATAAATTTGGTAGACTCGTTGATTGCTGGTTGGCGGGGCTCCGATTTGTAAGACCCTGAAAATTATTTAAATGAATTGATTTGAGCGACAGAGCGATTCACCTGAACTTTCCAGAGCCACCTTTTATTAAGGGATAATATCGTTTCGCTTCATTAATAAGGTCGGAAATAAGTCCTTCTTTAGGGGGAAACACAGTGAGTTCTTCAACATGCCCATCGGGAAGCTGCCAGAAAAGCTTGGTCTGTATACGCAGCTTGTTCATTTCCTCGATTTCAAACGGCATGATTGCATACAGTGCACGATATCTTTTGTATACTCGGGGATCGTGCAATGGTCTAGTCATGATAGCCTTGCAGGTCATTGTCTTGTAATCTTCAAAAGAGGGTTCAAAACGGGAGCCTGATAGTCGCGTCCACAGTAAAACTTTTTTAGGATCTACATTCAACCGATCGCCAATTTCTTCGGCAATACTGAACAGCTTGTCTTCCAAGCTGAACCTTTTTTGGAAAGGTTCGAATGACTCTTCGTCAGGTTTTTTATTGTAGAATGTTTGTACAAACTCCACTTCTACGTCAAGGAACAGCTGATTCATTTTGGCTTTAGCATTGCGAGGTGAAGAAGCAGTATCAAATTTTTCAACAATAAGAATACCACCGTCTTGTTCCTCTACAAGTCTGCCAATAGCCAACTTCTGGGATTCATCCACAGGCTCCAAAAAACTAGCTGCATGTTCCAAATAAAACTTGAGATCAGTATCTGGCGGCAATCCGATCATATCACAGATGAATGGGCGGTACATCGAGAATCTCTTATGGCAATCGAATAATGCATGACCAATAATGGTGAATTTGTCGGTAATCGCATCGTAATACTTTACAAAGAATAGAAGATCTTCTGAAATCAAATATATTAGATTAAAGTAGACACAGAAATTTCTTACTGGAAGGTTCATAATCGGCAAGTGGTTGATCAACGCTGTGTGCGTATTCAACGTAGATTGTTTCAAAGTCGTGCGTTAACAAGGAGTCGAGACGAGTGTCCGTTTTGCATTCGATATACTTAAAATTTTCATTTTTCAGTAATTATTATTGAAAATGCAGATTACCTCCGAGGGTCTCAGTCTTGAAGTCAGTTTATGAGTTTGCCTTTCTAATGAAAATTGATCATTCATTCGCCACAATCGGAAGTTGAACTTTTTGGCCTTAATACGGCGGATACTTTCTCGCCGCGCCTGCTTCGCCTCATCGTCCGAATCAAACATATCGAATTTGGGAAATGAGCTCTTCTCGAAAAGCCGGTCATGCACAAATTGATACAACTCAGCAGTGTACATATGCTTCCAAACCGTCTCGTGTGGTATGTCATCATGAATAGTATTCTGGTCAACGAGATCAAAAGAATGATTTGTTGAAACAATATCTGGGGTTACAAGAGCTATTGTCATGCACAGCTGCTCCTCTTCTAATTTCTTCTTTTCCCGGTTCCGATTCTCACGTTCTTTTTCGAAAGTTTCCACTACCGAATCCGGAATCTGGCTATCTGGAATCGGTGCCAACACTTTATCAATGGCATTATCTCGAACGTAGACTAGCATATAAGCAGATGAATTCACTGCTTTTTCCCCTCCAAAGTTGCTCATTATTGCATCATCAGTAGTTGTTCGCGAAACGACATCATCGTCAAATTTGCACCATTTCGCGGTAGCTGTTGGATCGAGGGCAGACTCGTGTAGGTTCACGTTAATGAATGTGACATAGTGACCTCCGTGAAATTCGCCGCTATGTACAAGAACTGCGTGGAGACTATACACACAATCTTCTTCTGTGAGCAGTGGTCCTAATTCACAGCAGGAAGCTAGATTCATCTTTTCTGGGAACGAAAATCGTTCGTTGATTTTCTGTTCGACACCACAATATTGGAAACGCATCAGTTGAACATGTAGAACTGGTGGCAACTCAACAAACTTAACTCCTTTCTCAGCTCTTTGCAGTCCGTGATCTCCAGCATCATACTTGTTCTCGTCATCAAGAATTTCAGATGTGGTGTAGGCCTCAAACGCACGCTCCACTGAAAATGATTGAAAATGATTACTGAAAATGCTCGGATAGTATTATGAATATAATGGTTTTTTATTTGATGAAATATATTGGTGTCGCGAAAAATTGTAATGGATGGTAAATTTAAAATAAATTTCACAAGTTTTAAATGAACTCCATTTTTTCCATACACCATGGCGAATAGAAATGACTTTTCTACATTCTATTTTTTCATTATGACAATTTGTAGTAGAATTTTACAATTTCATATATTTTAAAATGAAACATACGGCTTTCCATCCCGAGTACGTTAAGCTGTACATCGTAAAAAGATTCTGTCCGAGAACTTTCGTAATCCACCTCCAGGCACTTTATGTATGACTTCATGTTTCCACGAAACAGGTTCGGAATTGACTTCTCTTCAGATGTTCCCTTCGTTTTAGTTTCAAGATTGTCTAGCAAAACGCGGCAAAATTCTTGAACATCATGCTGATTGAATGCATCGAGTTTATCCCACCCAAACGCCCGTGTCAGACTGTTTGTCTCAACAGCGTCACTGGACTTTTGTAGCTCATAAAAAACCCTCTGCATGGCGAGCACGATATTGCTTTCGTTGGGTTCCGTTCCTACATCCATATTGTATACAGCGCGTCTAAAACCAGTAGTGAAGTAAAAGGACTGAAGGATCGAATTCATATAACACGTTGCCCCTTGATTTCGTAAACCAATGCAGCCTGTGTGTCGCTTACTGTCCCACCTGAAAGCATCAAAAATATGAATAGATTATTTCCTTATTCAACTTATTTTCATTTGAATTTTGCTGAAAGAACCACAATCTTGAAAGTCAATTAACTTACAGATAATTCGCTCCCGTCGGAACATCAGCAGTGAAACGGCATCGTAGCTTGATGGTGTCATTCACAACGTATCCATCTTTAGGGTTCGTCAGAGTATCATATTGGTCATAGTTGGAAAACCCCCAATCCACTTCAGCGTTGTGGAACGAATGGTGAATTTTCTTTTGAATAGATGGGCCCTCAGAATTTAGAACTTCAAGAACCGCTGTTCCATAACACCTCCACATGCCCCGCTTTTGAAGCAAATCGTCATTATTACATTGCAGGAAAAAACCAAAATTAAAATTGTTTCGAGCCATCCGAGAGTTCATTGAGTGGCGATTCCCTTGCTGATTTCTGTAACCTTTCAGTTCACTTGAACGAAACGCTTATTGTTCGACTCAGGAAACCTTACCTGCATATTGCTAATATACGCCATGGTATTCCACGTACAATTACTGGCTTCGACATGATTCGATTGTCAGGACGAGACATGAACTTGGAAAAACAATCGATGTCCAATGCCAGATGACCGGCGGGCCCGTATGGATCCAGGCTATCATGAAACGCTGGAATATCATGTGTCTGCACAAGGAGCAGGTCTTCAGGATCCGGTGAGCACTGCATTATCAGGGCTATGGGTCACTATGTGTGTTCGTATATTTGCCTCTATCGTTTATCCTTTCTCTCTCACTGCAACTACACAAGTTAGCGATAAAGCAACCAGAGTGATTCCTATAGGCAATCAACCCGCCGTGTGTCTCTGAAAAATATCGATTTTTTTCATATTTTGATTGTGAGGAAGTGGAAGTACAGCGAAGGAACATAGATATTTCAGAAAACCTTGTTATCGAAATAATGTAAGAAACATTTAAAATTATTAGAGTATGACGCTAAAAGGAAGAAAAAGGACGGACGCCTGCAAGCGGGGAGAGAAGAAAGCAAACGAAATGAGAAACTATGAGAAAAGTAACATTGATAAATTTTATTACTTTATATAAAAACATCTAACTGAACTCCTTGTTTTAAAGAGTAATAACGTTTAGAGAAACACATAAAATACATGCTCATAGAACTAGAAAAAATAAAAAGGTGCATATCAAGTGAAGGTCATATAGAATACATAAGTATTTTGAGTAAGATCTATTATTAGATTGAAAATGAATCCTGGAATAGATCACAAGACCGATTTAATAACACAACACCGGCAAGTTTCGCAAGAGTTCTGAAGGTTTTCTTTTTGAAAAAAATAACACTCAGGCAATGACCTGAAGAAACGTGCGGACAGTTTGCTAAAACGTGCGCCGCGTATTGCATTTTTGTCCCAACCCATAGATTGTGTAATTATGCGCAACATTATGCGCAAGGTACCATTGTATTTTTTCAGATTTGCTGTACTTAATTAATTTTTTGCATTTTCATGACAATGACTTTCAGAACATGTGAATGCAGAGAAAATGTGTTAAATGTGGGAACCGATGCAAAAGAAAAATGGATAGAGCGTAAAGCCGCACGCCGACGCACTGCATATTCTGATCTCACTTTTCCGTCATTTCTGTTTCCGCATTCAAGCTCTTTCTTTCCTTTCGTGGGTGTCGGTTTTTTTGAGGAGTATTATAAGTAAAGTTCTCTTCATGGTTTCCTTATTAAACAAAACGATTGCGTGTTGTTCATTGAAACTTATGGTCGCTTTAAACTTGAAAAGCTTTAACCAGTTTTATTTAATTTTTTAAATAATCTGATATATTCCGTTTATTAAGAAGCTACACTTTATTGATATAATTTCACTATTTTGTTTTCTGCAATGTTGATCGTCTTGTTATTTCCCTCGAATAATCGATATTTCACTCTCTGCGCTTGATTGTCTCCCATTTTAAAATTTCTTCCAGAAAGTCAATGTCGAACTGGAATGTGAATGCCTCAGCATTCGTGCCGAACGTAAATGCTCGTCCGTTTGTGCCTGGACAACCTTATGCTCCACCAGCTTCCGACCAAAATGATGCAGAACCCGCTGAAGGTAGTGTGCATGCTTACAGCATTCCTTACAACAATTTTTCTAGACTGGGAAGCTCAAGCAGACTCTTCACCAGTGCTTACGTCCCAGGAGGAAAAAAAGTCAACGCCACCACCTGTTGATGAACCTGCTCCGGCAGCAAATGCAACTGATACTTCCCAGAAGAAAGAGGTTTAAACACATTCTTCGTTCAAATCAATCTGTTAAATTGATTTATGTTTTGAACTCCAAAGATTTCCGTCACTGAAATTACGTTGACATTATTCCTATTTACTATTATTTTCCTTAGCGAAAAACACTTGATGATATATGAGGTACTTAGGTTGTATATTTTTAGGCGTCACCCGAAGAAGATGTAATTATACCTCTCGCAAAGAAGTTCCAGCGTACCGTGTACGTAGACGACGGAACCCACAAAGAGCATATCAATATTGTGTTCGTTGGTCACGTCGACGCCGGAAAATCAACAATCGGTGGACAACTCATGTACTTGACTGGAATGGTTGACAAGCGGACTTTGGAAAAGTACGAAAGAGAAGCAAAAGAAAAAGGTCGCGAGAGTTGGTACCTCTCGTGGTGCATGGATACAAATGACGAAGAAAGGGATAAAGGAAAAACTGTTGAAGTTGGACGAGCTTATTTCGAAACTGAAAAACGGCACTTCACTATTCTTGATGCCCCTGGTCACAAGTCATTTGTTCCAAATATGATTGCTGGAGCCACCCAAGCAGATCTGGCAGTTCTGGTAAACAAAAATCTAAAATAACACTTTAGGATCGGTAGTTCAATTAATTTTACTTTAGGTTATTTCTGCTCGTCGTGGAGAATTCGAGACAGGTTTTGACCGTGGGGGTCAGACCCGAGAACATTCCATGCTTGTGAAAACTGCGGGTGTGAAACATCTTGTCATCCTTGTCAACAAAATGGATGATCCAACTGTTAAATGGGAAGAAGAGCGGTTCAGGGAAATTGAAGGAAAACTCACTCCATTTCTTAGAAAACTTGGATTCAATCCAAAAACTGATATTACGTATATTCCGTGTTCGGGGCTAACCGGTTCTTTCATCAAAGATAGACCATCGGCTTCCGATGGAAACTGGTACACTGGACCATGCTTTATCGAGTTCATCGATGTTTTGCTTCCATCCTTTAAACGTGATTTCAACGGTCCAGTACGATGTATTGTCGTAGAAAAATACTCCGAAATGGGAACCGTTATAATTGGAAAAATGGAATCCGGATGTGTGCAAAAAGGAGATACTCTCATTGTGATGCCAAATAAACAACCAGTTCAAGTGCTACAGATTTGGGCGGATGATGTCGAAACAGATCGTGTTGTAGCTGGAGACAATATCAAATTCAAACTTAAGGGGATTGAAGAAAGCGAATTGCAAGGAGGATTTATAATTTGCTCGCCAGATTCCCTTGCTAGAACGGGACGCGTTTTTGATGCTGAAGTACTTGTCCTCGAGCATAAATCCATTATTGCCTCTGGTTATTCTTGTGTACTTCATATTCAGTCTGCTGTTGAAGAAGTTTCTGTAAAAGTAAGTGGCGTAATTTTAAAAGTTTTAAAATAACTTACATGTGTGTAAAAGTTAAATTAATTTTAAATTACTCTAGGGCGTTATTGCCACAATCGACAAGAAAACTGGTGAGAAGAAACGTGCCAAGTTTGTCAAACAAGACGAGAAATGCATCATGCGGTTAGAGAGCACAGAGCCATTCGTACTCGAACCGTTCAAGGACTACCCATACCTTGGAAGATTCACTCTACGAGATGAAGGGAAAACAATCGCCATTGGAAAAGTTCTAAAAGTTGTTGAATGAGTTCCTTGTTAAGTTGAATTGCATATCTTAATGTCTGTATTGAAATAATAAGAAATGATTATGAAATAGAGAAAGGGAAAACCTTTTAAAAAATTATAACGAATCTGTCAATGAGCAGTGTTGTAAATTGGGGCCCGTAAATACAGACTTTATGGTATTTGCTCGATTCTTTTGATTGCAACCGGTTCTTTCTATTTTTCTCGCATATGTTTTGTTTTTCCTTTTATTCTATTTCACACTAATATCGTTTTTTAATGTGTGATTTTAAAGAATTTTCTTCGCTTGTTTTTGATAGAAATTTTTTCCTTCACTGTTCTCGATAAAGTTTTTATTCGCTCCCAAATAAAAATCCTTTTTTGTTCTTCCTAAAAGTAGTCAATACATCTTTTTTTTTCTTATTATTTATTCAATTGGTTTGACTTGTTTAATTTATTCTAAATAAATGGGGGTTTTGTTATTTTGTTATTATTGAACGCCTGTAATCTGTAATTGTGTAATTCTAAAGGAAAAATGTTTTATGCAGAAGCCAATATGAGAAATCGTGTTGTGGAATTGTACAGAAACTTGTATCACATGGGAAAAGAATATCCCGGTGGGTCCAAATGGTTCCATGACCGGCTAAAACTAGCATTCGCGAAGAATAAAGTGAGTACAGTACCAAAACGTTGATAATTATTTAATAATTTCTCAGGTAATTTTTGGCACATGTTCCCCAGGTTGGGGCGCGGTTGCCGGTGCTACGCAGTAATCGTTCTGAAAAAGCTTACCGCGTAGCACCGGCAATCGCGCCCCAACCTGGGGCACATGTGCCAAAAATTACCTGAGTTTGTATGAAAAATGTGAAGCACAGTCAAATAATGTTCACGAATTCGAAACAGTCATCTAAGTATTTTCTATAAAAGTCTGTATAATGCTGGATTTAAGAATTAAAATTAGGAATATCTTTCACTTAAAAGTTGGAATATTAAAACTGATGATGGCTGCCGGATAGTTATTTTAAGCGCAATTACCGTGCTCGTCGGTACGTATTAGTTGAGTCATATCAGAGCAAAATAGTGACAGACAAGAACACTTCTTTATAATGTTTTTCCTGCATTAGCAATCCAGGTCGATACCGGCTCCCACATAACTTCTTAAATATTGCAAATTACTGCTCTGCTCAAAAACGTCGTAAATTGGAGAGCTCGGTTCGTTTTATATTAAAGTATAAATAGATCCATTCAACAAGTTCATATTAGATCAGGAGCCGATGAGCAACCAGGCCGATTTCGTCCAAATATTTATTTATTTCAACACGATATTATCCGATAGGTAAACGGAAAACAACTTCAGAAAACTCGTCGAGATCGCCAGTATTTGTCTGTTTTCTAATAATAAGTTGCACATTGATATGCTCAGGCCCACCATCGTCCGGATTGAGCCCATATTGAAATCTGTTTATCAATTTCTGATATTTTTGATTTAATTATATTATTTGCTTCTAACTTAACTGCGGTTCACGCTGAAAGATGGCAATTCCCAACAAAAAATAGTTTTCTTGCCGACACTGCTTGTTCAAAATTTACCGAAAGAAGAAAGCCATATAATTCAATGATTCCCGATTTTAGAATATTACCGATGGAAAGCAAATTGAGCAGCTTATATCTCGAGGAGAGTTTGTGATCAAAGAGATCGAGGCTCTTTACTCACTCCGAAAGTATCGTGCAATGAAGCAAAGGTATGTACGTTTTTAATGAGCTTCTGCAGAGCTAACGTTGTTATATATTGTACGTGTTCGTATAAATTTTTGATGTTCAAAGAAAAGTTGCTATTTTTAAGTAATTTTCTTGAATTTTCAGATATTACGAAAAGGAAGACGAAGTGGCTCTAGCTACTCAAAAGTTTGAAGATTCGATTAAAAAGCTGTAAAATAACAACTAGATGAATGCCAATATATTCTTTACGGTTCGATTTTCGTCAAAGTATTGGAAATGAAATTTATTAAAAACATAGAAATAATAAATTTTCAAGATATAATGGGGAGATAATTTCGATTTTGTCCGTTTCCATTGTTGTTGTTCCCATGACTTGTTTGTAAACTGAAGTTTTTTGAAACCAAGTTATTTGAGTTTCCGTTCAAAAGCGGGAGGTAGTTGGGACTCTAGAATGATTACCTGATTAGATTTGCTACTGAAAACGATAACCTACTCTCTTTGAGCTAACCCCAGTTGCAATACTGTCATCAAGCTTTAATCGCAATGTCCAATTCTGGAAAATCGCATGCTGCATGAGTTCACTACATGACCACCGACGATCCGGTGACATTTCGAAACACTTCTGCAAGTATATTATTTCAGCATACTTTTACCATATACGTTTTTTAATTGCTATACATAAAGGAAATCCAATTGTCCACTGGACGCATTCGGCAGTTTCGATGGAAGTGGCTCTTGGTGCTCCGGCTCCGGAATCGAAAGACCGAAGAAGAATTGATTGGTACGAAAGATTGATATGTGTCGAGGAAGAAATTCTCCTGAAAATTTAATATTTTGAGCTGTACAGATCGAACGAATTATATTTTTTATAGATATATGTATTTTCCCAATCCCACCGTTTCAACAGATCAAGACAATTCGACTACTCCATTTACCTAGTGTTTTTCGTATATGATACAATTGATCTATATCGCTTCTTCCTGGCCATAACGCTTCGCCGGTCATCAATTCCGCATAGACACATCCAACTGCCCAAATGTCGACAGGTGGACCATATTGCACATCTCCAACTAGCAGCTCTGGACTACGATACCAACGCGTCGCTACGTAGTCTGTGTACATTTCAGTGGTATCTGCAAATAACAAGACGAGCATTTATAGAAAGAGCTTCTTTACTTATAATTCTGGCGAACCCGAAGTCGCCCAATTTGACCTGATCATTGCGCGTTAAGAAAATGTTCTCTGGTTTAACATCCCGATGAATGCATTTGTGGTTGTGACAGAATCGGAGAGCTTCGAGGAGCTGGTATATTATCTTTTTCGTGAGATCGTCATTCACTCTACAATCGGGCAGAGATTATTTAAAGGTAACACGATATTTATTGAAATTTTTTATAGTGGTAGAGCTTACCCATTTGGATTCTTCTCTAATTCATGGAGAACTGTTCTGTCGCATAATTCAAAAACTAGGTGGAGTTTTCGATTCCGTTTGAATACTTCAATAAGTCCAACCAGGTTTTGATGTTTTAATTGCTGGAAATGTAAGTTCATTGGTCGAATTCTGAATCTGACAACGTTCGTTTAGAGACTCAGGAAATATGTAGGAGGTAGGCACTTTGTGTTAAATTAAACTCGTTTTCACTTACTTTTAACATACGAATCTCTCTCAATGCGATCTTTTTGATGTGTGGATCATCTTCAGTCTCTACAAATTTTTTTATGGCCACGATTTGCCCAGTGTCTCTATTCTTGCACTTGTAAACGACTCCATAGGAGCCTTCCCCCAATTTGGATAGCTTCTCGTATTTGTCCATTGCTTCACAACGACGTTTGGAAAAGCTGAAAGTTGCAAAAAACAATTAAATAGCTTATTATAGCAGATTTAGCACAGTTTGTTCAGAAGTTGTGGAAAAAGTCGTGCGCCTCTCTCTCAATATATTAGAAAACAGAGGACCCACATATTTTTAACATATTTGGTAATGAGACTGCTTAATATACACGAGAAATTAATAATAGTATATACAAGTAGGCTGAGATCGTTTAAAATATTATGTTTAAAATATTATTAAACTTGAAAAATTAAAGCTGGAAGAAGAAGGAAATAAGAATTCGTGTCGCTCACAAAAAGATCGCATGAAAACGTGAGCTCCACGGCGATGACTCGTTTTTGTTCGATGGATTTTGATTTAGTCGTTGAATCTGCCCATATTTTCACAATTTCAGAATTGATATGTAAAAAGCTGAAAAATCCCAAATTGATATAAGAAATTTAAAAAAATTTCCTAAAGATTTCTTCAAGCATTCTGAGAAATTAAAATATTTAGACAAGACTTATACAGGATGTTGTTATCGTTTTGCGTATTTTTACCGATTAAAGCCGCGATGTATTCATTCGAAACTATTGAATTTTACTGAAAATTTCTCGCGAAATCATATTTTTGAAAATCTCGAAGACGGATGCAGAAATTTAATTGATCGGTTTGGGAAAAAATCATCGAACAATGATCGGAAAAGCTTGGAAACTAGTATTGAAAACGAGATGTAAATTTACGTTTTGATTGTTCTTTTAGATTATTTTTACCAACAAATCAGAAAATTTGAAATACGATACGATATGAGGTAGCATTCTACGAAATTGAGCGAAAAACGGAAAAAAACCGAAAATCTTTCTCTGAAAATGAGAACTTAGGATACATCCTTTTTCTAGCTTGATGTTAACTCTTCAAATGAATGGATTCTGCAACTTCTGTTTTTATTCGTAACTCCCCTTATCAGTGTTGGGCGGCGCTGCTTAATCACAATCCAGGAACTTTTAATACCTTTTGCTTATATCACAATTCGTTTGAATTTTCAGAAAATGCAGTCTTCAATCTTCAGAGAGATCGCTAAGTGGAAAACATAGAGAACCGCAGGGAGGAAGAAATAGGGAACGTTTAAATTATGTTTAAGCAATTTAAAGCTTTAAATAACAATAAAGCCGACAAGTACAATTACATCGAATTTCGGAAAGGTAAAAGCGAAACAGCGAGAGATGAGAGAGATTTCAGATATTTATCAAGCTTGCATTACCATGGGAACAAGACGTATGCACGTCAAAATGAAGGGGGAACCAGCACAAACGGCAAGGAAAATAAGTAATATTAAGAATTGATTCGTTGTTTTGGGAGGGCAAATACTCAATTGCTATACGATCTTTTGCTATTTTACCGTTTGCTATTTTGACCATTTTCTATCGATGATTTGCTAGTTTTTTCCAGTGATTATTGGTTATTTCGTTTATTATATGTAGTTAGAGCATTTGCTTTGAGAAACACGTTCTGCAAAATGTTTTATCAGCTGGTAATGACAATTAATGAAGCAAGGTCATAAACATAACCACGAAGAAACTAATATTTTTGCTTTGAATATTAATTTTTGATTACTAAAACACGTTTTTGTTCAACAAGAAATAAGAAGCGAACGAAATTTGAAATTGAAAAACTTGAAAATGTTCGCATAATTTTAGTTTGGCTGCTTCATTGTTTTCTAGCTCTTCGATTTGCTTTTATTTTCGCTCATCATCGATCAATTGTCTATTTTGTTTATTCATCGCTGATCAATTATAGAGCAGAACAAACATTAAGCCGCTGCCTCATTAATTGTGATTACTACGATGATCACAGTTGATAAAGTATTCTGCGAAACGTGTTTCTCAGAGCAACCGATCTAACTATAGTAAACGAGATAACCCATAATCAGTGAGAAAGGAAAAGTGAGTCAAATAAAGCAAATGAGATTTTGAAATTGGGAAAGAATTAGCAAGCAAGATCCTATAGCATGTGAGTATTTGCCTTTCGAGAGAAATATTATGTTTCTGCAAAATTACGGCTCAGATTGACTCAGACCGACAGAACTTTTTTTAATCAGAGTAAGGCGGAATCGGATTTTGGGAACTCGGAATCCGGAATCCAGAAAACGGAAAACATTTTTTTTCACGGAATCCGGAATCCGGAAAACGGAAAAAAAAATTTTTCACGGAACCCGGAATCCGGAAAACGGAAAAAAAATTTTTCACGGAATCCGGAATCCGGAAAACGGAAAAAAAATTTTTTCACGGAATCCGGAATCCGGAATACGGAATTTTAACCATTAATTTTTGCGGGAGATCAAAAAAAGTATACTTTTCACAACAATTGAAAATAAAGTATTAAAACTCATAATTGGGCGGAATTGGATTTTGGGAACTCGGAATCCGGAATCCGGAAAACGGAAAAAATTCTTTTCACGGAATCTGGAATCCGGAAAACGGAATGAAAAAAACGGCGGAATCCGGAATGCGGAATCCGGAATACCGCCCTTCTCTGGTTTTAATCTCGGTGGCGGGAGGCACATTTAAAATATTTAAAGGTAAAAATACTGTAAAGTTGAGCATTTTCTATAATTTTATAATTCAAGGCCATGGGATTTTTGTTTTTAACATAACTTTGAGAAAGGTGGTTTATAAGTGTTCATTGTTTTGGCAAAATCAGTGTGATATTTAATATCTGAAGAAATAGTGGTGATATTGTAAGAGACATGTGCTTAATGCATTTTTATTGAAGTAAATTCTATGTTTTTTTTTTATTTAAATGACTTCAATTCTTTGAAGTTTTTACTAGCTATATTTATCAATGGTGGCATATTTTAAAGCAAGTTTTTTAGCAAGAAGGTTTTATTCCACATAAAGTTTAGATAACAATTGTTATCATTCAATGTTGGCCAAATTTTCAAAAAATTTTCTTGAAAATTGCGTACCAGTCAAAGCCGAATTTGATTTTTCTGCTGGCAGGAGTTAAATATTCTGAAATTTTGATAAAATGGGTTTCATTTTGCAAAACTAAGCAATGCTGATCCAGTTTAGAAACTGTTAAAGACTAATTTAAAAAATAGGAAAGTAACGCTGCGTTTCGTTTCAGGCTCTTATATAATACAATTTTCATAATTACGAAAATGCCTTAGGTCCTAACCGTCAATGATACAGGGTGGGGAATAAATATAGCGCCGCATTCGAGACTGTGTAATAACTTCAAATCGAAAGTTTTTTTCTGAAAATCAACCGAAATGTTTATTAAACAACAACAACAATTATAGCATTAACAGTTTTCGAATCTTCTTCCTTTCGCTTTGATGACTGCCTGAAGTCTCTTCGGGTAAGAGTCGATGACGTAGTCAACGTTGCCTTTGGCTCCAACTGTCGTGAATGTCTCCACAACCAAGATCTACCAAGAGAACTCGAGTAAAGGGACTCATTCGTCAATTACTCTCACGGGAAGCAACTAGAATATCCTCCATTCTATTCAATGGCCACGCCTCTGACCCCGGTGGCCGGACCAACGATAACCATCTGCCACGACAATCCACGTGGATCACCACTATAAAAGGACTTCCGATATAAAAGGACTACTGAATGTTAAAAACAATATTTTATATTATAGAAACTGCATAATTTTTTGGCAGTCTTTATATTTTTAAGAAGTTGAAATTGTTTTTCACTGTGGTTTTGTGACTTACAATGTGAAAACGTAGAGCAGCTGATAGCCTTGAAATTTCTGAATATTTAGCCGATTCAGATTGCCACAATTTACATATTTCAAAATAAAAATGTGCTTTCATAGGATGTATATACATAAGCAAGCAGAAATTTCAAGGCATTTTAAGAAAAATGCAGAATTTTTCAGCATATCTGGAAAATTGTCTTGTCACATGGTGGGGAATAAATATAGCGCCGCATTTAAGACAGTGTAATAAATTAAAATCGAAAGATTTTTTTTTCGGAAAATCAGCCAAAATGATTATTAAACAACAACAAAAATTATAGCATTAACAGTTTCCGAACAGCTTCTTCCTCCTTTCGCTTTGATGACTGCCTGAAGTCGCTAAGAGCCGACGACGGCACGGAGGTAGTCAACCTTGACTTTGGCTCCAACAGAGAATACTGTATCGAGAAGATTCTTGGCTTCAGGCAGTCATCAAAGCGAAAGGAGGAAGATCCGAAATCTGTTTAATAAACATTCTGGTAGATTTTCAGAAAAAACTCTTTCGATTTGAAGTTGTTACACCGTCTTGAATGCGACGCTATATTTATTCCCCACCCTGTAATTCGTTTTGAAAGTATTGGAAATCACGTTTAATAGTCATTTCTGTTATTTCGTTTTACGAGAGCAATAACAGATAGAGTATTCGGCGTTTTTCACTAAAATCTTTCCATGACGAATTCATTCGACCGCAAAATCCCTTTTTCAACTGAACTAAGGTTTGGCCCATTTCTTTGGTGCTCCTGTTTGACGTGCTTTAATGTACTTTTTTTGTGAAAATAAAATACAAATAACAAAATTATACCTGCGTTTGAAAAACATTTACTTACGTTTGTAGTTTCCGTAATTTTTCGGAGAGTGACGAGTCCAAATTGTTATGTTAGATTAAAAGCCTTTATAATTGTTTAATAATAAATAGTTTTTTATAGTATTTTAGATGAAAAAGTATAGAAAAAAAGTCGAAAAATTGAGGAAAAAATATTAAATAAAACATTTGAAATGCTTAAATCCGGTGCTAGCCTAACTCTCCCATTCCACGACCCTCGTCGCTTTGGAGCTTGTCTGCTCACAAAGTATGCAAGCAACAATGTTGGAAGAAAAGAGCACGCAATTTGGCAAAAAGTGGAAAAGGAGAGAAAGAGAGTCTGGGCTAAGGTTGCACAACGGCTTAGCTTTAAAAAATCTGAAAATATTTTTTTGTTTTTCTGCAAGTTTTCTAAGACTGACGGAAAATAGTGTTGGGTCAATTTCAACTTCGCAACCGTGGCATAATACAATTTTTGAAGCTTTCTCAGAGAGTTTGCATTCCCCCCTCCCCGCTCTTCCCTTGCTTCCCAAATATTGTGTGGACCCTTCCTTCCCTCCCGTGCCTATGGAAATAGGGCGTCCCCCAGCACGCGCTTCCTTCGCGACACTCATTTTCAGGAAATGACGAATTTTACGGATTCAAATTTTTTTTCGCAATGTTGTAGGCACACTTTTTCTGGAAGGAAAACCAAATTCAGCGACTACAAGTTTACGGAAATGAAACTTACTTCCTTAAAGAGCAAAATAAATTGTTCTCCATTACAGTCAGCGCCTCAATCTCTGCAAACACCATGTCGTCGCTGCAAGTTATCAACTTAAGTGATGTTGAAAGCAAATAGAGGTACATCACATTGAGAAAAAAAAGAAAAAAATGTGTATTGCATTTTACATAATTCATATACACGACAAGTCTTATATATGATGCATCGAGTGCAAATGGAAAGATGTATCCCTTTAATCAGGAAGCATTCAAAACGGAGGCACGCATCAGTGTGTCGTTTCGAAAATTTTTTCTCGTTGATTTTTCGGAAAATTCCCGAGACATTTTTCGAAATATTCTCGAGAAATCAACGAGAAAAATGTATCGGAAATTTTTCGAGAATTTTTCGGAAAAATTTTTCGAAATGCTTTCCAAACACACTGGCACGCATAACATAAAACAATCCTGGTTAACCAAATCTAACGAAAACTGAAAAAAGTTTCAGACTTTCAGAGCAATTCCTTTTATAGAAACTGGAAGTGTGACAATCAATGGTTCAAGTAAAATGGCTTAGCTTTCTGGCGGATTATCAGCAAAGTATCGGCTATCTTAAATATATTCTCAAAGAGCTCACAATAATTCAGCACAAATTGTATGGACAAGTATTAACCGGCGGCAGTAATTCTGCGGATTTGTGTGAAGAATGTAATGAAAGTGAAGCCAAAATGCACGTACCTCTTCGTTTTTTCGAGTCGTGGGCCACTCAATTTTTTCCTGTTCAACGAGCCCGACGGTGACTTCGATGGGTCCCTGGAGGTGTCCGATGGTGTGAGCCTATGAGAGTTCTCTTTTGAAGAGCAAGATTGATCCGATGTTTCAACGTGGAGCACCTCGAGTTTTGAGAGAGGCTCATCGGCGTGGTTCTCCTGAAGAAAACTGCGGTCTTTGAAACATGGTTGGAAATGGTGAAAAGAAGTTAATAAGCAATTTTGATTGCCTTTTTCTTCATGAAAGTTTCAGAAAATCTTGAAATTATAGCCAATAATGTACCGAATTGGGGGAAATAATACAGTTAATTTCAATTAATTTCAGATTTTCTGAATTTCCCGATGTCTCTGACCGGCATAAATACAGGGTGCATTTTAATTACGGATGACAAACTTGAGTTGTAATAACTCGCGAATTATGAAAAGAAAAGAGCTGAAAATCAGCGGAAAATTTATTTGGACTCTGAAATTTCATTATCAAAGAGAATTATTCAATCCAGCCTCCTTTGGCGTCGATAACATCCTGAAGACGAGTTTGGAAGGCTCCATTCGAAGGCTCCATTCCTAGAGAAGCGTCTTCTTCAGAGCTGCCACACTGGAATATAGTTTTGCACAGATTTTTTTCAGCAGCACTCCCCAAATGGAATAACCGAGAAGGTTCAGAGGATCATTTTGATGATCGCGGGGAAGTTGGCTGTGCGAGCACACGCCCCGTCCTCCTGTAAAGCCCAATGTTGTTGTCCGATGCGTGTTCGGCCCCGGGAAAGGATGTGCTTTGCCGCTCTTTGAACCTTTTCAGAATCTTCCTTGATGTTTCGTGCCAGGATCCTATTTTCTAGATAATTGAGCTCTGCTTCCTCTGTAAACAATTTCTCACCTGGCACTGCTTTCCTCGAGGTTGCGAGTCGTTTTAAGATACTTTTGCTCTACGCCTTTTCCCACAAATCCGGCGCGAACTTAACGGATCTAGTAGAAATTTGGCGAAAACAGAAAAAATGAATCGATAAATCAATAAAACAATATTTGATGCGTCCAAAGTGCGTCAGTCATTAACACCATATCACTAAAGTTTAGTCTCCGTATAGTTAAAATAAAATTATTTTCTGAACACCAAAGAGTTTTAAAACGAATCCCATTTCAACCCACCTCGCACTTCTTCTCCGTATTCGTCTCCAGTGCGACTGCAGTCAGAAATGAGAGTGCTGTGCGGGTAGGCCTCTTCTTTTTAAACGTCATTGCTTCTTCCGGAGTCATGGTTTCGAGACGCCACTTTTGGAACATGGACTATTTACGAAACGACGACGAAGAGAGAAGAGACGAAGAGCTGCTTGCTGGAATGATGAATATGAAATGACAGAATTCGGAAAAACACTTTAGTGCATTTTCCGGGTAATCAGCTTCTCGGGTGGAAGAACTGACGAGAGCTTTATATCTCAATGGAAGTTATTATGGAAAAAAGAGAAATTTCGAAACAAACTTAAATTAAAGACAATGTTACAATGTTTCTTGCACTTCTTGCAGAGCTCATTATAATCACTATAAATTGAAGATTTCTGCTTTCTATTGTTTTTTAAGGAATATTAAGAAGGAAGCTTAGACAAAACCATCTATTCTATTGTTCAGCTTTAAAACAATAGCTTTGTCTACTCGGAAACGGGGTAGAAGACTCGATGATTACCGATCTACGATTCCAAAGTTTCAAGAAAATGCTAAAAAAGGAAGTGGGACTCTTAAAATTCTGAAAATGGCCGGCGAAAGAATATGGGCATTGGGAAATTTCAGTCATTTTAAGATATCTTCTGCCATCATTTCAAGATTCATATTTTTGCCCAGTTTTTTATTATCTATCCGCGAGTACGTGATTTTTCGTTTAAAGGCGCTGTATTAATTTAGTTTAATAAACAGTTTAAGAAATTTGACAATAAAAATTAATTTAAAAAAACATGATTTTCGAAGCAAAATATAGAACAAATTCCAATATTCGCTTCAATTTTCGAAAAGAAATCACAAACGCAGTGTGTGCGCTTTCTTACAATGTTTAAATTGGCGCGTTAAAACGCGCTATCCCCTAACGAGACCCAAAAACCGCCTCTACACGCAAAATCACGTACTCGCGGATAGATAATAACTAAACTGCTCTTCCTATATTTTTTAATCGGCTCTACCTCTATCAGCTTATCTACAGAATCTTTTTCCCCATTTTTTTGCTTCTGTGACAAAAAATAGCAGTACAAACCAATTTTTCCATGGCAACAATCGGGTCTACATGAACTTTTCCTATCTACGTAGCTGCGGTCAGAAAGCCAGTATCGAATATTCTGACGAATATTCAGACACCAATTACCGAAGAATAGTATCGTGCACTTTCAATTGAACGAAAGCTCTGGGGAAAAGAATAACGAGCTGATCAACATAAAAGAAACGACGAGAGAATGAGAGCTGCAAATTTGCATAAAGATCAGAAGGCTCTTCAATGGTAGTTGATGATGTTTGAGAGCCACGAAGGGACTTGAGTCAGGGGAATGCACAGAAAACAGTACTTAATGAGTTTATCTTCTTGATTTCATTTCATTTTCAACGCGAGTCATTACACATGGTTACACTTGGTTGTGGCTATCACTGCCGTCTTATGTGGGCGCTGATCACAGCTAATCATGCCTTGCGATCCCGGGCGATGGTTGTCCATGAAGTAGCCAGATGATTTCTTCAAAATATTGATAGATGGTCCCCATGAGATGGTCCGACTCACTAGGAAAGGGAGTATCAACATACCGAGGAAACCGATTTACTACTTCATGGACACCCATCACCCAAGATCTCAAGGCATTGTTAGCCGTGATCCGCAACGACACAAGCTATTGACGGATCGACTAAGTAACTAAGTAAGTAAGGAACCTTCTTGAATATAAAATTTCTCTGGAAAGTCTCAAAATGCTGCTCATTCTTAAAATGATCACATATTGAGCCCATTCATATATTACAGATTATCCATCTTTTTTTCTAGAATTGGTTGCAATATGTGATCATTTCAAGAATGAGCAGCATTTTGAGACTTTCCAGAGAGATTTTACATTCAAGAAAGTTAATTACTTACTTAGTCGATCCGTCAAGGACACGGATCACAGCTAACCATGCTTTGCGATCCCTGGCGATGGTTGTCCATGAAGTAGCCAGTTGATTTCTTTGAGATATTGATAGATGGTTCGACTCACTACGAAAGGGATTCTCGAAATCGACTGATTACTTCATGGACCACCATCGCCCGGGATCGCAAGACATGGTTAGCTGTGATCCGTGCCCTCCCTTGACGGATCGACTAAGTAACTAAGTAAGTAAGTAACCTTCTTGAACTTTAAATTTCTGTGGAAAGTCTCAAAATGCTTCTCATTCTTGAAATGATCACATACTGCAACCCATTCATATATTACAGATTATCCATCTTTTTTTCTAGCCCTTATTTTCAAAAAAAACAATTATAGATAATTAAAGATGTTCGACTTGTTTTTCTCCCCCCGCTTTTTCAAATATCTTCATATCATATAAAGCTGAAATTTCAAGGAGCTTTTAGTGAAAATTGCTCTAAAACAAAGTGACAAGACTTGAAATGCTTTCCCATTTATTCGAAATGCGAAATAACGAAGAAATAGGAAAATATGCGGCTCAAAGCGAATCTCGGATCGGCAGTTGAATCCGGATGAAAAAAAAAGAAAGCTAAAAGCAAGAAGTTCTGTTTTTTCAGTCATGACCCGTTTTTGATTCAGCCACCTGGAATAGAGCGAATGGAGAGGAGGAAGCGAATGACGGCAAAGTGGGGAAACGACAAGGGGCCTATTGAGCAGAAAAGACAAAGTCTTGCCTGGCACGCGGGACCCAAATTATCCTTGCTCTTTTCTTTTCTCCTTTTCAGTCTTGCTTTCGTCATCTTGTGACTTGATTTTCGTGATTCGCGGCGAAAACCAGGGTGAATACGAATGCATTTAAATATGTACAACTTCAGTTCATGGAATGGGGGGGGGGGGAAACAAGAAACACGTAATAGCATAAGCAGATAGGTAGAGATCGCAATGTCAAGTTTCAATGAGAGAGCGGGGATTCGAATCAGAAATTGGAAACTAACAGGAGATGCGTCGAGTTTTTGCACATGGTGCAAGGTCATGAAAAGTCACTGGTCAGACAAGACAGCTAAGGTTAAACAAAAATTTGGAGTCTTCTCATTTCTTCTACAGCTTCAGAAGCGTTTCCTGCGAAATAGGGAGCTATGCCTCGTCGCCAATCCATTCTTTGAAGTGCTATCTTACGAGGTGACAGCATGATCTTCTTCCACTGCGCGAATGGAGTCAGTAAATCATCAAGCTGAAACACGGAAGATTATCGTTGAACTGCATTGAAGTAAAATAAGGGTTCTGGTTGCTTTTGGATTACGGTAGGCTCAGAAACTCAAGTTTTGAAATTAGTACTCATTGAGATAGCCAACTGAGGAAGCCTAAGCCGCCCACTCAGCAGATGGTTTCGATGAACTTACTTTCCCAATGCTTTCCTTCTGATAAACTGACCGATAGATCAGTGTCAGTAATGGCATTACTACATTGTCAGCAGTCTCAACTCTGAAATCAAAACAATTGGAATGAAGTGAATTGGGTTGCACGCTTACATTTTCTTGAAGTATTCTTTATTTTCAGAGAACAAATCCAGAACAAAATTGTTGCTGGTAAGCTTCTTCGAGCAAGACACAGCTCGCATTCCAATGTTCTCACGATGTCTATTCTTTATCAGTGTTTTCCATGCTCTGCAAGCAAAACTACTAATTCGGAGGTAACAAAATGAGTCTTACAGATCACTATTCTCTCTGGAATTTGTGTTGCATAATCCTAGGAACAGACTTTCCTTTTCTAGCATGTAATGCTCCTTTGTGTATTTATCGAATAGGAAATCAAAGTCCTCCTGGGTACCGTTATTGATCGCAGCTGCATAGACATGTGGACGCAAGTAGTATGGGATTCTATTTGAAGCGAAAAAAACGGTGGGAATACGGAAACGAAACAATGGGCTCTCACTTGTTACATTCTTTCCCACTCAAAAGTTGATGGGCTCCAGCACAACTCTTTCGAACTTCCGCGAATCGCTGTTTAGCCATTTTTATACATGGCTCATATCCGACTCCACAAGCTCTGAACACAACGATGTCTCGGGTATTACTGGAAGAAAACAAAAAATTATCAATTAAAAGAGCGCAGTGGAGCTTACAATAAGTCATTGTTATTGTCAAAGTTCACCTCCAGCCCTTGACTGTTGAATCTGTCAAACGGGAGGCCAATCAGAACCTCGAGGTATTTCTGTAAGACTTAATTTTTCTGAAAATCACCGAGCAGAATTCCTCACCTTATAAACTGGCCATTTTTCATGGGTAAACATTCTGGGTAGAAAGTAATCCAGATAAGCGCTGAAAGTCTGGAAGGGCCGGTATGCCATCTGAAAGAAGGTTCAACTAGTTTCGATCTCGATGTTATTATAACGTCATTCTCATCTTTACCAGAACTGTTTTCTTGTCTACGCCGCTGTGCTTTGGTTGTGAATCATAAGATGATAAAAGGGAAGTCGAAAGTTTCTAATGGTCGCAATAGTTTTCTTCTTTTTTCGGTATCACATTGTTAAACCCCATTCTTTTTCTGTTTTCTATACTACACCACCGTCAAAGTGTACCGATCATTTTGATCATTTTATTCTTCACAAGCCTCTCGCTAATGTCGCTAGGAGCGTCTGCTTACTTTCTTTCTGATTTCCAAAACACCAAAATCAGATTTCTTTTAGAGACTTCTAATAGCGATGAAAGCGAGCTATCTCATTCTCCTGTCTTTTGTGCTTTTTGGAGCAGCGAGTGCGAATTCAGTTCTGAGCCGTTTCTTCAGCAGAGAAGATGGGCAACCAATGGTGAGAAACCCTTTGGAAGACGATAGAGTTTCAGGTGCGGATGTTGGAATGAAATCAGTAAGACTTCAAGTTTAACTATTCATTTTATAATCTAAATATCTCAGAATTTGTTCATAGGAACATTTGGGGGCCGGCCAATCGTGACTAGACAAGAGAATACATTCATCGATCAGGATGGGTTGGTTTTCAATTGACAAAAAATGCCGACAAAACTGATTTCAGAGTACCTGTACCAATGCTTCCTTACTATAAAACGGACCACAAATCTCATCATTTATTGAATCATAAACGATTTATGGAAAGATCAAGAGAGACGCTCTCAGTGTAACTGTTTCGATGAAATATTCAATACCAACGGTCTCATTATATTATCGATTTCTTTGAATCAAAATTATATGAATATTTTAAAATCTGATGGGTGTGTTGAACAAAGTGAAACCATGTGCTCACCTCTCTTGACAAGTACATTGTCATGTTGAAAGCGACTTTATAGCTCAACTGCCCGAATTCCGCCATTGCCAACGTATCGTCCAAAAGCCTGCTTCTGGAGTTGGCCGGAATAGAAGTGTAATCTCCGAGAAGTGCAGTGGTTATGTCAGAATACATTTCCATATCATATCTCAATCTCATATAAGTCAGCTGATGCGGATCCACGACGTACTGCCCTCCCATATCGAAAACTGCCGGCTGTTTATCAGTCAACCAAAACACTTTATGCTTTCCTGACACGGGATCGTCGTAGAATATGGGAATTTTCCAGACTTGATCGTTCTGTCGTGGAGGATCCGTAGGCATGTGCTAAAGCGACGCATTAATAATGAGAAGCAGTGGTTATGGCGGTGACTCACTTCATATTTCTCCTGCCTCAAGGTTACGATGCTTCCTTCCTTACGGGTCACGTGAACCACTGGAAAGTGTGCTTGGCGAATCCATGTGTCCATCACATCGGAAAGTGAAAAGTTCTGCCCGCTGAGATGACCGCCTGCCGAGGAATCATGAACGCTGAAACGAAACAAGGATGGTCAGATATTTTTTCACAGTTTTACACTTAAGTCATCTGTTTCGAGGAAGGACATCGCGCTAAAACTCACTAAACAAGGACGTTAAACAGATCCTCATGATCGGCATTTTTATACAGAAAACTGTTCAAGAATCGTCTGAGCCCTTGCTTGAAGGTGTCTTCTTCGACAAGACGCTCGATCATTCGGATGATTATAGACGACTTCTTGTAGACAATAGCATTGATTCTCGGATTCTGTTCCAAATATCTTCCGTAATCAGAATTTCGGTTTCCGCTGACAGGAATCATTTTATCTCCTTGATCGATCCGCAGAGCAACGCATTGCAATTCAGCAGATCTGTCCTCCTGAAAGCAGGAGAAACACTTTTCAGCGACTTCAATAATGAAATGCTCTAAACTCACGTATCGCCAAGTGGTATTCTCTAGAAAATCAACAGCTCTCACACTAATCAATGTCGCAAAACCTTCATTGAGCCAAAGATCATTCCACCACTTCATTGTCACCAAATTTCCAAACCATTGATGAGCCACTTCATGTGAGACAATCTCTTGCACATTGTGCTTCTGAGATATGGAAAATTGTCCTTCCTTGTAAAGTGCATCAGTCTGCCGAATCGTTATTAAGCCTGACAATAGTGAAGTGATATCACAAGATATGTAAATGACAGTTATTCAGCTTACCCCAATTTTCCATTGCTGTAACACTCAACGCCGGTACGATTACAACATCTGAAAGAAAAAAGTGAAAATCGTAAGTGATAAAAGCGAAAACGAGTTCAAAGAAGATCACACCACATCGGGGTTCATATGTTTTCATTGCGATAACTGCAGATAACTGATGAAAACCAACTTTAGGTTCTAAACCAATTTGAAAGAAACGAATGAATGGATGCGTCGGGAAGAAGTGTCATTTGGATGCAGCCAGGGTCTGTTTCCCCCGTTGTCATAGCTTCAGCACCACGCTGCTATTCGATCATCTTTCATCCCTTGTCAACATCTCTCTCTTCATCTCCTTCTCCGTCTTGCATAAAAAAGATGAGGCGGAACGATAATATCACATCCTCACTGTGTTGCCTTCGCCGCCATCTCGTCATACCCACACTCACAAATGCCATGGTGAAGATGCGTTTCATATCACCATTTCTATTCTTCCTCCTGTTTTTTCTAGTCCCAACAAGCGCCAATCACCGCAACGTGACTCTTCTGTCTTTAAGAGACCTTTGGGAAACTCGAGAAATGGCTCGAACCCATTTATTTCCCACAAAAACCTCCACAGTGTACCCGGAATTCGCCGCCATTCCCAGTAATCAAGGAGATGGCAGAATGCATTTGACACGATCCGCACTAGACAGAACAATTAAGGCAATGGCAGAGATAAACGGAGTTCTTATCCATTCGATTTGCTCATATAGGTAAACAGTAGGCGAGACTAATCGGAGACCAATCTGATGCAAACTTGAACCTACTGAGTTTTAGACACCTAAACGTCACGTTTTACACTCTGAATACGATGTTTGGAATCGGAAGAAGCGAGGTGCTCATTGACGCCAATATGACAGAGATGGAACGCAAAATGTCCGAAATGACTGATCGCCGCATCAAAGTGAATTTTATTTGCGTTGGAGCAAACAATGACACTTACAGGTACTTAAAGATCTATCCACAACTTGCGAATTTCCTCTCAAAATGAAAATCCCTTCCCCCCCCCCGCAGAAAAACAGAAAAATGTTTTGGGTTTTCTCAAAAAGTTAGAAAGTAAAATAAAATATTGACTGGTCAACTATATGTGTCAATCTCAATCATCGTCAAACTGAATTCCTTGTTTTGGTGGACACACTGAGAACCACCGTACGTGCATTTTTCAATAGTTTCCAGCGCTGTTTGGCACCATTCACCAAATTTCGTTTGGCATTTCATCGTTGACTCCGGACCAATTAGAGAGATGATTGAGAAAGACCGGCTACAGATGACACGTGGCTATTATGCAGATTGCTTCCAGGTGAAAAGCGTGTGATGATGACCGAGTTAGAAGAGCCTCGCATTTGCAGACCTATCGAAACGACAATGTGAGCAGAGCAATCATTATTTGGAGGAAAGGTTTCGGCAAAAAGTACCGTATTCAGTATGGCACAAAAGTGGAAGAGATGCTCACGGACATGCAGAGAACTGACCTGGAGCCGGTTCAATTTGCGAGTCTTCCAAGGTGAGGTGAGCAATGCAACGGTGTGAGACGAAGAGAAGACGTAGATGTGTTACAGACTTGAGCAAAAGCGACCGTTCCCCAGATGGATACTGTGGCATGGTGATGATTTCACGTGGGGGAATCGGACGATTCCGAGAGATTTGAGTAAAATGAATCACAACTGGGAATCGTTGAACTCTGCTATTGAGCACAGGGTGAGAAGCGTCGAGAATCTTATTTTATACTCATTAAATTATTCAGATGAGGAGCTACGACATTCCTTCAATTTCGATTCACGTCTTGCGAGGTAACAAAATGGAATATTCAGCGGCTTATGGATTTGCTGATATCCTACAAGGCATCCCAGTGAAAACCACTCATCGCTACAGAATTGCTTCTGTAAGCAAACTGATCACAGCAATGACCATTGGAGAACTATTGGCTGATTATGAGCACATCGATTTGCTTACTCCGGTGTTCGGAGAGGCTGGAATTCTTTCCGATATGTGCTCACCGTGCCATCCATATCTCCTTCATGTTAGAATAATTCATCTTCTGGAACATTCTTCGGGAGCGTGGCCTCATACAAGCAAGTTCGAGTTCGATCGAATGGATCAAAATCAAACGGAGTTCTTGATGAGAGTAGTGCAACAAAAATTTCCAATCTTGCTACCTGGTGGAAGGCATATGTATTCAAATATTGGATACATTCTGCTAGGGAGAATCATAGAAAAGGTGTCTGGAAGAAGTTATGAGGAATACGCATCTGAAAAACTTCTGAAACCACTAGGAGTGAATGCAACTGTCGGAAAAGAAGGAAACCCGTACGAAGAGGTAAATATCCTACGATTCACTGGAATTGGTGATTTCGCTTCATTTCAGGTGACATATTATTCCCACGACAATGCGAATCCATACACTTCTTGGAGCACTCGCCGCCTAAACTCGGCTGCAGGCTGGGCAATGACAGCAGAAGACGTTACCAAGATATTCAATCACTTGGAAGAGCACAAGCTACGACGCTTCCGATGGATAATAACTCCATCGGCGGTGCGGTGGAACTACGGGCGAGGAGTTCAGTTAGGAAATGACGGAAGCCTGTATCATATTGGCTCTTTAGCCGGAACTGAAGCAATCGGATACACGTTTCAAGATGTTCAAGTGGCGGTATTGACGAATATACGGGGAAGAGAGCAGAATGAGCAAACTGGTTGGATGGAGAAATTATGCAGAAATATTGCAGGTGAAATGTTTACACAATGACGAGTATTTTAGTTTTTTTTTAAATTATTTTTTGTTTTTTTTTCTATTTTTGTTTGTTTGTTTGTGTTTATAAATTTATATAAAGAAATTGAATTGAACTCACCTAGCTTTTCTAAAGGATACGGTATTCCAAAATAGTCTTCGTAGAAATCCAGAACAGGACCGATCGAGTTTGTTATCAGATGAGCAGCTTCCAGTTTTGATGGATCGCAATAGACTCTCGACTGAAAACATTTACATGAGACATTGAAGAAATTGCTCCATGAGCATGCAGCCAAGCTCACCCGAACACCTTTTGATGAATACGATTCTAAATATGGGTAATCTGACACCGAGAGAGCAAAAAGATACGTGGACATTGGAGGTGTTCTGTGAAATGACGTTGTGGTCCAGCTCCTGAAACAGCAAAAGTATCTGGATTTTCACTCCCTTGTTATTATTCACCCATCGACTACAGTGCTGTTATCCATCATGTTAGCAATGGCGGTGGTGCCTGTCGGGTGTATTATCACAGTTTCAAACTGAGCTTTCACTTCCGGCACATCAATGCAGGGGAACACCGTTCGAGCTTCGCTCAGTTGCAGATGGGTGGCCACGACGTACCTAGAAGACAGCTTGGTTACTTTGTATCTCACTTTGGCTTCTTTTTGTGAGGAGTTTGGCGGATATCTGGCTCTCATATCAAGTTGTTATGCTTCTTAAAGAATGCTAGAAAACACGATCTTCTTACCTTGTTTCATTTCCGTGTGCATACGGTACTGCGAATAGCCCAGCTGCTGTCTCCAGCTCAATGTGCTTTCGAAAAGCTACATCTAAAGTGTAGTTCATTCCATTTATCATGTCGGCGGCGAGGTGAAGATCAAGAACTTGGCTGAACCCTCTGCCGACCTGTAAATCCACGTTTTGCACTTTTCGATGCTCCTCTTAATTTCAGCTAACAAACTCACATGTTTTACGAAAATCTCTCGATAGAATTCGTCTCGAACCACGCATTCTCCAATGTGTTGCTCAGAATCGGAATGGAGAAGAATGCGTGATCCACCGCCAGAAGTAAAATGCAATCGAACATGACCTTCCACGAAAAAGTTGTCGGAGCCAAAGTTGACAGTTCTTAATTAACTTGATATTCGAAAGGGAGCGTTAAGCAGAACTCACGGTCGCCAGGGAATAAATAATTTCAGTCTTACTTCGTACAACAGAGGGATATGAATTAGTGGAATTTGAAGACGATGATGCTTATCATTTATGTATTGATAGAGCGGATCTTCAGTGGTTTCAGGAGTAACGTCAGTAGTAGAAAATAGAAATGTAAAATTGGATACCGATAGGTCTGTTTGTGATCCTTGAGATACTGTGGGCCCTGTATCAGATGATGATGAAGACGGAGATGTAGATGGTATTAAAGAAGACGTCAGTGGAACGGTCATCAGAAAATATAAAAGTGCAAAGCACATGGAAACAGCGACAACGCCGATGGCAAGCTGTCGCGGTGAGCAGCAAGATGTCTTTCGTGGCTGCGAAGTGACCGCTGTGGCCACTGCACTCGCCGACGCGGTCACCGCGTCCGGATATGGACGCATGTAACCCGTTTCAGACGACGCCCCTTGACGGCATTCTTCCAGTGCAATCACGAATTCTGCAAAAATGTGGAGAGGTGGATGAGAGATTCCGGTCGCGAGGGTGTGCAAATTTGCATCCGTTTTAGGAAAAACTGCCACTTAGATTATGAGCAAGTGCAGAAAACAAGAAACAAGAAATGAACCATAAACACATAAAACATTAGTGAATGTTAGATTGCGCTTTTCGACTTCAAGCATTGCAGTGGGTGGTGTTGCATAATTTTGGTCACGAATCACTTTGTTTTAGTTGGATTCAACAGCAACCTCTCATTATATTTCTCAGTACTGGGTGGGGAATAAATATAGCGCCGTATTCTAGACGGTGTATTAATTGCGAATCGAAAGATTTTTTTTTTGAAAATCAGCAAAAAGGTTTATTAAACAACAACTACAATTATAGAATTAACAGTTTTCGAATCTTCCTCATTTCGCCTTGATGACTGCCTGAAGTCTCTTCGGGTGTAAGAGTCGACGACGGCACGGGGGTAGTCAACAGAGTAGGGCGGAATTGGATTTTGGAAACTCGGAATCCGGAATCCGGAAAACGGAAAATAATTTTTTTCACGGAATCTGGAATCCGGAAAACGGAAAATAATTTTTTTCACGGAATCTGGAATCCGGAAAACGAAATGTAAAAAACGGCGGAATCCGGAATGCGGAATGCGGAAAACGGAATTTTAACCATTAATGAGGGAATCAAATGATGTAAATGCGCTCTGTTCCCAAAAGTTTTTGCGGGAGTTCAAAAAATTATACTTTTCACAACAATTGAGAATAAAGTATTAAAACGGAATAAAAACGCCATATCGCGGAATTCGGAATGCGGAAAATGGAAAAAATATTTTCCACGGAATCCGGAAAACGGAAAACGAAATGAAAAAAACGGCGGAATCCGGAATGCGGAAAACGGAATTCCGCCCTTCTCTGGTAGTCAACGTTGACTTTGGCTCCAACAGGGAATACTATATCGAGAAGATTCTGGAGACGGAGGTATTGCCGTGGTGCAAACCGCTGCATAGGACAATTTAGACGTTGACTACCTCCGTACCATCGTCGACTCTTACCCAGGGAGACTTGAAAGCGAAAGGAGGAAGATTCGAAAACAGTTAATGCTATAAGCTTTGCTGTTGCTTAATTTGTTCACTTTGGTTGATTTTCAGAAAATAAATCGTTCGATTTGAAGTTATTAAACCGTCTTGAATGCGGCGCTATACTTATTCCCCACTTTGCAAATTGAGGAGCTCAGGCGGAGAATTGAAAATGCTTGAAAACGCCTTTCTTGAGTAAATATTCTGGTTTTGTAGCAGAGATCAATATATTCATACATCTAAATTACATATTAATTAATCAGCATATAAACGAATTATTCGGTCGTGTTTAAAGGTCGAAATACAGATTTTCTATTTTCAGTTACTTACTTAGTTACTTAGTCGATCCGTTATTCGCTTGTGTGGGCGCGGATCACAGCTAACCATACCTTACGATCTTGGGGCCTTACGATCAAAGTGAAATTGGTGAAATTCAGATTTCTAGATTTCTAGACCTCACGATAATCTCAGAAACCACTTCAAAGAGTCATTCTTTTTACATTATCGTTTTTACTAGAAAATGACTCAAATGGTCTGCTGATCTTTCTTTAATTTGCTTTGCTAAAAGCAAATTAAAAGCTTCACAATCCTTCTGGAAAATCATTGATTCATCATACTTAGTTAGGCTAGTTTGAAAAATAGACATATTATTTAAAAAAAAAATAATAACCTTTTTTTATTTAATAAATTAAGTATCCGCGATATTCACAACTGATAGTGAGTTCAAACTAAAGGTTTGAAAGAATTGTGCAAATTTGACGATCAAAAATTTTTACACTTGCCTGACTACTGTACGTTTGAGCTCCAGGCTTGTCAATAAATAAGAAATTAGACTTATGAAATATTGAACATATCGAAGTTTACAAAACAACATTAAAAACCTGAAGAAAGCCTGATGAATCTTTTTAAAAAACCTAATAAAGGATAGGTTTTTTTTGTTTCAATGCTGGAAATTCTGGAAATTCTGCAGAAACTTTCAGACAAAGATGCAATTAAGTAATTTAAAACACAAGGATACAGTAACCGAAAAAAAAATAAATGAGGAGTTGCTTTTGAAACCGAGTAAAGTGCAAACGACGCACGTGCTGGTTGCTGCTGGTTAAGTTGATTAGAATGGTGAAAATGTAGCAGTTGAAGTTTATTTTTAAAACTTCTCAATTGAATTGAACTGATGGAAAGTTTAAATTTGGTAAAACTCTTTGAGAAAGTTGTACACTAAACTTGTACACTTCAATGCAGTGCGCGTCAAATGTATAAGCCTCCCACCCCCCCCCCCTATCTCGATTTTAGCGTTTCCAGAATTCCGGAATCAGGCAAGCAAAAAGCCATATATTTTCAGCAAGATTGGTTAGCTTTTACTTGATCAAGAAGCTGGATGTCAAAAATGGACAGCGTCAGAAGTATAGCGCGTATTCGATGAGTAATTCAAACCATCAAACCACAAATTTTAATTTTAAAACTGAATTTTTTTTTACATTTAATAATCATTTAGTTACCCTTGAAGAACAATAAGATCATAAATACGGTTTTCATTGGTGGATATGGAAGACCTTGAGATCCCTCTAGCAGCCAAACCATCGATTTCGGCTCTTCCCCCCGCTGATAAGTGTGATAATCCATCATGGTATGTTGAGAGGAAAAGAACAAAACGGAGTAGTGACGTAAAATAAATGAGAATATGGATTTCTGGCGACCAAATTAACAAGATTTCGGACTTTCGGCGCAGTCCATTTTAGAGATTTATGTTCTCGATCAAGTCAAAGTTAAGCGATCTTCCTAAAAAAAATTGGTTTTATTTAGGTTCTTTGGCACGCCTGATCGTATCAGATCACTCACTTCTCTCCATCTGCTATCGGTATTCTGGAAATATTGAAATCGAGGATAGGGAGGGGGGGGGAGGCGCTATACTTTTAACTGCGTACCTCGATTACTGAGAAAGAACTAAGAAATGGTTGGCAAGAAAGATTTTGTGCATTTTCTCTGTTGTGCTCCTTTCGAATTGAGGTCTGAACTGAAAATAAGTGCTGAAACAGTTTTGCGTAATGATTGTTTCATGCACTTGCTACTTCCAAGTAACCCGCTATGTACATAGATCGGCTTCCTTCCTCTACAATATACATCATTATTTCAAGAGAGCATGCGGGTTTCTATCAAAATTGAGTACGATTAACAGGAACGCCATTAATTATATAATAAGTTTCATCATAGTTTGTGCAGGATGCTTCCTGGTATGTAATTACACAAGATGAAGAGGATCAAAAACTCGTAAACAATAATATCAAAATATCGAAGAAATATTACTTTTACACATTTTTATTTAAGACATTGTCTTCTCAAGTGTGATCAGAGCTATTCGTACGGAACAAAAGAATATCAAAAATCACTAAAAAAAACTTCTTGATCCACTTTTGGATCATGCTCCATCTAAGATCGGCTAAGAGATACCATCAGTTTCCAGATGTAAAGTAACATCAGCAATTTCCACTGAGTTCCATTAAATGCCCGTCAAAATTTCCCCGAAACGACACGCTGTTAAGACCACCGTGCCAGCAAAGTAGCTGTGAAGCGCGATGGAAAGTATGGAGAAACACTTTTATGAGGAAACGGCGGGACACGTAGATCATTATCGATTTCTACCTGGAGTAGTTGAGAACTAATTTGAAATTTCAAACAAGAAGAAAATGAAAATAAAAAGCAAGAAGGCTGGAAATAGATCTGCCGAACTATAAAAATGATGTCTCTCTACCTTTACAGTATACTTAGAAATACATTAAGAGAAGACAATGGATTAGTTTTTTTTTCATTTCATTAAACTGTTGCTTAGTTAGTTCAAAATAACGCTTCTAGATATCTCACTGAGCAAAAAAAACTCTGGAAAACCGTTGGAATTCAGAATATACAGTGCTCCACATAATCTTACGTTCACTCCAAAAATTTTCGAAAACTAGAGAACTGGCTTTTCAACCAAAATGCTTCCTATTGAGAAATATGGGCTTTTAGTAGGTTTTTAATGATAAAAACTTAAATAAGGTCTAAAATTCACACATCAGGATAAAACCAAAATTTTATCAAAAAAGGTTTTAAAAGTTTCCACAAAATCATACGTTCACTTTCTCAAAACTGTAAAAATAAAAGAAAATAACAGACGAATGATTATTAATAATCGATTTTTAAAGGTATTTCCATATCATATATGATAAATAATTAGAAATTACAGAAAATCGAAATTTTGAGATTTTTTGGGGGTGAACTTAAGATTATGTGGAGCACTGTAGAACGTCGAAGATTCGTGGATATATTATAGAATTAATTCATTGCAAGTTACCCCCAATCAAACAGGAAGGAAACGTGATTCAAGTTAATGCTACATAAAATTCTGGAAGCAGCTACTAACTCCAAAATTACGAAAGATTTCACAATGCACACGATCTTTGTTGCCAACCTGGCCAGTGCAATTAGTCAAGAACATGAAATGAGTAAAGCTTCCACGAAAGACGAATTATGATCGTCTCGTCTCGTCTTCGTCTTCGTCTGAAATTCGTGTGACTTCTTGCGCTTATTGCGTAAGACAAATGCAAGACGAACGACGACAGGAAAGACGACTTCGTCTTTCGTGGAAGCCTTAGAAAAGAGCACATCCCCCACCATTAAGAAGAGGGCACGCCGAATCAGGCGTTTGCATTGACTGGAGGCAGTAATCAAAATATGATGGAACGTCATTTTTAATATCCAGTGGTCGCCCGTCAAACTTCCGGCGCATTCAGTATGACAGTATCACAGAATATGGATAGTTTTAATCGATCAATATAGATGCCGGTGTGCGTGAAAACGTGCGTGTTGTGTGCGCCAGTGTCTCCTTATTTTTGATATATGTTTCGACAGTGCTGATGGCACGGTAGGAACAAAAAAAACGAGCGACTAACATTCAAGGGCGGAGCGAGTTCAAATGATCTGATGACCAGGCATGGAAAGTCGGTTGGCCGGCCGCCCACGGGATGGCGGTATCCTCCGCTCCGGTTTTCACGCATTTCCTTCACACTCTCTTATTAATGTTAAAAATTTAGTCAAAACGGTTCAAGGCCGATGAATCAATGGTGGAATGAGACAAATGGGGGGAGAGGAGGGAGAACATTAGCTAGATACTTCAAGTGATATCGTCAGGATTCTGAAGAACTTTCCAGCGCATGTTGAGCAATCCTCAATAATTTGCTCGGGGCCCCTTATTAAATATATTAATTCCGATCAATGTATATTTTTTTCTTATCTTTGAAGACTTCAACTTTATTATATATTTTAATCAAAGCCGACAGACTATCATTTTTGAAGAATCACTCCCCCCCCCCCCCGTCCCCGCCGCACATATTTACCTACCACTCGTTCTTCCTTTATCTTGTCTGTACACCTATATAAAGATCGGTGTATGATTGATGGATTCCACCATCAATCAGAGAAATAGATAATAACGCGGATCCTACACGTTTTCGCTGACTTGTCATCTCCTTAAAGGAACTGGAAGTGAAATGATTCCAGTTTAAAGTTCGAGACAACTCTCTGTCATCAGTCATATGCTGTTGAGTAGTATTTGTTCAATTGATCACTGGTTCACATAATCTTCTTTATTCTTTATTCTCAAAGTGATGTTTTAGTCGCAGGAATGTGTTTCTTTTTTTCGCGTAATCAATGCATTAAAATTCAGAATTTTCAGTGAAACATCATTGTTCTAAATGACCAAAATGCAATACAGTATCCGCTAAATATCTTAGATTCCTCCCCCCCCCCCCCATCCCCATTAGCATTCCTGAATCTGTAGAATTTCTTTCTTGATCTTCGCATTTATTTATATTTATCCACAACGTTTTTGCCGCTTTCTATATTCTGGGACACCAGCATTCCGAGAGAGTTTATAATGACTTTTTCCTATTAAGGCTTCCACGAAAGACGAAACAAGGCAGTCTCGTCTCGTCTTCGTCTTCGTCAAGAATTCGTCTGACGCAGAGAGAAATTGACGACGTAAGACGAATTGAAAGACGAATCTTCGTTGGAAGCCTTAATTTCTATAACTACAGTACTGGCCAAAAATAGTTTTTCGAGCATAACTTTTCTGAAACTTCCCGGATCGATCTGATATTTTAAGACAAAGTTTAAAACTGTAAAAGAAATTGATCCAACAACAAGAATAACCAAATTTTCGAAAATATAGCTAGTTAAAGCCAGTTAAGGCTTCGTCTATCCTGATAATAAGGCCTTTAGCTTTTATCATGCGTTTTAAGAAGCTTTAAGGTTTTATATGTACCTTATTAAGACATTTTAAGGGTTTATAAAACTTTATAGAAATTTTTTAAGGCTTCATCGAGCTTGTAAAGGAGCTTTGATTCTTTACCCAGCTTCATATGGATGCTTAAGGCATTGCCACGCTTTCTATGACTCTTTAAAGTTGTGAGCGGCACCTCTGAGTTATAGTCAGCTCTTGAAAAGAGCAATTATAATGTTTTAAGTGGGGTCTCGATGCGATTTGCGTCAATGCTTTTCAATGATATTAAGGCGCCAAAGTAGAAAGTTCGGTTTGATCGACTAAACTTCGAAATTGTCAAAGGAAAAGATTAGGACGGCGGAGAGCGTGTGTTTAATCTGGGAACTTCATAATCCCTTCAGGAACCTGTTTGAATAGCTTAGGAGGTAATTCTATCGGTAGGTGGCCTTTGATTTTCAGTGGGGCACGACTCCACTGATCACCGTTTTTTTGTTGGTTTAATTTTCTAATAGGAAATGGCTATGACCACGCCGGGATTGAATAGTCTGGAATGAGACGCCGGCATCCATTTATATAACCGTCTCCCCCGCCAAAGTGTGACAACAGACATCGCAACCTATCAACACTCGCCTGGCAGCGGAAACGATTTGATCTGACAGTTAAGGTATACGGTTATACACGAGGATGGGGGACACAGAATTAAGGTGATGATATTGGCTGACCATGTGAAACAGACGAGAGAAGGGATTTTGAGAGAAGACAACTAGAAAAGGACATTTACGTGGTTTTCGTTTTCCATGAACACAAGAATTTGCGAAGAAATGAAGAAAGCTGGAATCACAAAAGCTGGAATCTCCAAGAAATGTCAATTTCATCTTGAAAAATTGAACTTTTACTCAGCATTAGTGCTGGATTTTTCATGATTATTTAATTAACATTTTGCTTGATTTTTAGAAAAAAATCTTCCGATTTGAAGTTATTACACACATTTTGAAAGCGGCGCTATATTTATTCCCCACCCTGTAAATTCCATGGTGATACAATGAATCTTATGGGGCTATTCATGAAAAGCACGAAAGGAATTTTAATGTAAAAAAATGCATTTTTTTTTTGCATTAAAATGCAATCGTGAATAACATTAAAGTGACATTTTTTGCATTATGTAAATGCAATTGTGCTTTCCATGAATAACCCAATTAGAGGCAGAGCTATTTGCGATTTGATTCCGCATTAATTCTGGAAGGCTCTTGGTTGACGTATATGTGCCTTTAACGAAATTACAGTAGTACGGTAAGTGGAAAACTGAACCTTCAGCCTGGCTGAATCAGCCATAAAATAAGCAAGATAGCAAGCCAAGCTCAGGTATTTTTTTTTTATTTTTATATGACTAATTTTATCGTTTTTTTGAAGGTAATAGGGTATCACAATTAAAGATTACATTTAGAAGGTGTACGCCACTACCGCGGCTACAGCTACAATTTTCTGGATGAGCTAGCGACTACGACTTCGAAAGTTTCAGAAAATAAACATTTTATGGCTTGGAGCCAATAACACAAGTTGATTTCTCTTTTAATTTCTGTTTTCAAACAATTTGAGACAGGCGCACAAATAAACAGATAACATGAAGAGCCTGCAATCAAAATGTCAAAATAGGAAGTTGGGCACGAAGGAATATGCAGCTATGAAAAGGTCAAAAGGTAGGTGAAAGTTGTGTTTTGATGAAAAGCTATGTAGTATTTTGAATATGTTAAACGAGAAGGTGCAGCCATTTCATTTAAAAGTGATCACCCATTTGCGTGAAGAGTTCCGAAAAATGAGTCGAAAGTCCAATAATCTGCAACAGGTTCAATGAAAAACTGGTTTTTGTTGGAGGATAGGAAAGCATGAAATCAATTCAAATAATGGATAGAAACGGAGAATGAAATAGCAAGTATGCTCTGTCAAAGTTAATTAGAATCCCGGACTTCCAAAATGAGCCAATCTCCAAAGAGCGATTGAAAGTAGCATGCGTCGCCAATAGCATTGCCCTAGATGGTTAAGAATCGTGAGAAATAAGCGAATTTCAGATAGAAAATCAAAAAAGTTTTGAGCCATTTCTTTGGCGGGAAGAAGAATAAAAGTGGGTTTTAACAGCGGCTGGAAAAAAATGATGATGAAATATAATGAGTGACTTCTGGTATAACGAACGGCGAAGGAACGGAACAATGGGGCAAAACAACAAAAAAATATCCACGATGATGAGAGAAGGCTGCTCCGCATTTGCTTATTTTTGGTTTCCTACTTGAGCTTCTTTCATTCACCATCATCACCTCATTATCCGCATTCCTTGCAGTTTATTCATGACGAATTAACGATGAGATGATTCCTCCGTTTGATGCTTGGAACTCGCTTCGTCGCTTGGTTTTTTGCATACAAATTCGAAGGCTAGAAGCCGGGGACGACTGCAACATTCCTTTGAAATATCAATTAATTCTGCAAAAAAAGAACAACAAATGAAGTGAAACAGAAATTCGAATTGTTGCTCTCATTTCAGATGTCGAAATTCTGAATCATACTGGAAATAATAGCGATAATTTTGCTAATACTTATAGGAATGTTATAGAAAATCAATTGGAATATTGGCGTTTTTCATTCAGAATTAGCTCACTACGGGCTTTCCTCAAATCCAATGTTTTTGCTCTGCAAAATTCGCTAATTGCAGGCCTCTGTGTGTTTTATACAAGTGGCGTGGAAAAAAAATGTATATATTTTTTAAAATCAGATTCCCTCTGCACGACCCATCACATAGCGTCTCGTGGCAGACTACTCTACGGCGTGTCTCGCTTGAATCTGCTGAATTTAATCAATTCTTTTTTGCTATCCGATGGCTTAAAGTGCACCGAGACCAACAGTTTGCGAATTTGATTGGGAGAAAATCCCGAAATTGAAGGAGGCTATGAAATAGAACGATTGATGGCCACGGATATGGCCTGACCGCAGGCAGCTATGAAAAATGTTTGAAAAATAAAAGAAAATTCAAGAAAAAAAAAACAAAAAAATTATTTTTGATGTCATTCTATTTCCAGAAATCACGGAAGCTGAAAAGACACCGACAGGCCAACGACGTATTTGCAAGAAACCTTGATTTTATACAGCGTGCAAGCCAGAGAAGAGCGGAGTTCCGGATTCCGTGAAAAAATTCTTTTCCGTTTTCCGTTTTCCGGATTCCGAGTTCCCAAAATCCAATTCCGCCCTACTCTGGTACAAGCCATTTTAGCAAAACTGTTGAGTAGTTTTTGAATTTCTTTCCGAACGTTGAGCGTTCTCCTGGTACTAAAGTTGATGGCCACGCGCTGTAGTGATATATTTCGACCAGAAATCCTACAAACCCGAATCCGAAGCACTGCACAGATCCTCCACAAATCTGCTAGCAAGTGAATACCAATATTGCTAAGGATTTCCAAAAATCGACTGATCTGAAGCGCTTTTCCAAATAAAAAAATAAATTTCAACAAAATGTGCCATTTATTTTCAATAATCCGTTCAGATTCATTTTCAAATTTGTATTTTATTTTCGCACGAAGACTCTGTCAACTCTTGATGTATTCTTCGAAAGAAGTAAATAGTAGAATCACGAAAATATTTCAGGAAAAATCACGATTGATTTCACTTTCAAAGCATACGGTTTTAAAGAAAACATTTTTGCTTACTCATCTTTTCTACTTAAAAAAATTTCATCTGTTTCACAGCTCATTGCAATTACGAGTTTGCAATAGCCGTGCGTCAAAAAATGCATTCCCAAGATTTAAATATTCCTCTAAATCGAGAAATTTAAGATATTCCCAAGAAAATCAACGTGACGATTGATCCCTCCGATAATTCGATCTGTCCGAGTCTTCATCGAGTTGGCTGATCTCTAATTAAACTTTTCTGCAATTTGAGAAGAACCAGATGTTTCAATCTCATTTTCCAGTCATCCAGCTGTCAATCATTTTATTTCAATGAACATTCTTTTTCGGCAGAGCCAGAAGCATTAGTCTCATACTGAAATTTCCTATAAATGTTCTATATACGTGAAATATTAAAACATACTCCATTACAGGCTCCAACCGCGTTAACCGCATCGAATATTTCTAGCAATATCGAGTATATTTTGTATTTTTACAAGTGTTCTTATTTCCGTTTCATTTCTCTTGCAATAAAAATAACGAAAAACAGAACATGTTTTCAGTTCGCCCAGGATAAAATACCGATGCAAGTTCTCATTAGCTGTATTAAGTTTTTAATTTTCGCTGAAAAAAGCTGAAACTTTGGAAGCTGCACATTTTCACACTGAGCTTCAGTTAAAATTTTTCATTTCTTTCCTTTTCTATTTACAAAGTCTTCTTTCCGGAAGTTTTGAATTTTTTCCGAACTTTTTTATTTATTTTCCCTGCTCACATTCTTTTTTCATTAATAAGCTCATTTTATAAAGCACAAGAAATGTGCCAAATTGTAATTTGTGTTAAAATTTAAATCAGTCTCATTTAAACTTCGAAAAAGATTCGAGCTAAGAGCGAATAAATTCTTTTTCCAGTTGTGTAGAGCCCATCTCAGTGTAGATTTATCTTATCCTGACCACACCTATTGTTTTTTAATTCATTCAAATATTTGTTGTATCGTTCAATAATCTTTCAGCTATCTGTTTCAAGGGTAGTGTAATAAGGAGCACACACTCTCACACACCGATTGCTGCTCTCTTCGATGCCTCCTGTTCTAAGATCCTTTAGTGCTGCTCCTCTCCTTAAACCTCTTCGTCTCCCACACTGTTTGCCAGCCCTCCCAGTGTTACAACACCACCGATATGCCATTGCGCAACGTGTTTTATCCTCTCATCTTTCGCGCCAACGGGAGAGAAAAAAAGAGATAGATAAGAAAGAAGGAAGAAAAAGTCGAGAGATGAAGATCTGATTGTCATGGCGGTCCGTCCGGAAAAAGAGGAAAGACTCAAGGCAAAGAGAAAAACGGTCAATTCAATGCGCAGTTTGCTTACTCGCCGGATAAGCACCAGTGCATGCGTCCAACCATCGCAAAGATGACCTCTTCTAATTTAAATAAATGCATGAGCACACATCGCCGTGAGAGAGACTATTTAAAAAATTGAGTGCTTTCAAAAAAAAAGAGAATGCAATTATTGAAAGTTGGATAAGGTTAGCACGAAACCGCTCGCCTCTGAAAATTTCAGACTCTGTTTCAAATAAGTGAGCAACATTAATTCACTTCGTAATTCTCTAAAAATTGTTATTTAACACGTAAACTAGTTAAATGCATTACGAATCCTTAGCATGGTGCAGACGTCTTAATTCTTCTAATTTCTTCAATTTTTTGAAGTTACCTTTTTATAGAATAAATTATTTTTCTGCTTCTCATGAACATTAAAAATTGTTTTTAAAAGTTGAGAAAGGTTAGTAGATATTTTGGAAAAAGCAGTTTTTTTTGTGGTTAAATTCTATAAACGATTTTTTAGTAAAAAACGGAAACAACGAAAATCTATCTTTCCAATTAAGGAGAGGAATAATTCAGCATAAGAACTGTGTAAATTGAGAAAATAAAACATAATTTGAACAACGCTAAATATCATAATTACCTAGAATTCCTATATTTATATATAGAAATTAAAACTGTGATTTAAAAAATTGAAAAACCGAAGAAAATAATTTGTCGCGCTGAAAAGGGTCTTCCACTGGCCAAACAATCGACAATTATGACGGCAGACAAGTGATTATCTATTCTAAATTACCGCTCTCACAGACTGTGCTCTCTGGAAAGTTTTCAATTCATCAAAAAGCCGCCTACACTCGCTCCCGCTCAATGATTGGTGTTTTCTTCCTATCAGCTTCGCTCGCCGTTTTTGCCTCCGCATGTTGTGTAAACAGATGCTTTTCCGTCGTGGGAATAAGAAGCACTGGAATGTGTACTTTCATTTTCGACTCGAGCAGTATCTTGACGAACGCTGCGATTCTCGGAATCTCTTTGCGCCCACTCAAATATCTCTCATGTTGCAATTATCCTGTTATCGGAGCTCTTTGTGCAAATTTCAAAGAGCGTAAGTTCTTCACAAATTATTAGTTGGCATGTTCAACGCTTATGGGTCACAATAATTAATTTTAGAATTTTTATTCACACCCGCAAATGAATGAATAAAGACAAAAATGGGGCGGTTTTTCTTTTTTTTTGGGGGGAAAATAGGCAAAGTTTTTCTTTGGTGTACAAGAAACGTGTACAAATAAGAAAAAGAAAGCTGACGGTGATGGTGGATTTGAACTTGTTGGCGAAATTCGGTGATACATTGTCCTTAGAAGCACTTGCGGTGGACAATGGATGGGCCAGACTCGTCGTACTCCTGCTTAGAGATCCACATCTGCTGGAAGGTAGAGAGAGAAGCAAGAATGGATCCTCCAATCCACACGGAGTATTTGCGCTCTGGTGGGGCGATGATCTTGATCTTCATGGTACTGAAACACTTACAATTAGCATAAATTCAATAAAATAGCAAAATAACTTACGATGGGGCAAGAGCGGTGATTTCCTTCTGCATGCGATCAGCAATTCCTGGGTACATGGTGGTTCCACCCGAAAGGACAGTGTTAGCGTACAAGTCCTTACGAATATCAATATCACACTTCATGATCGAGTTGTAGGAGGTTTCATGGATTCCGGCAGATTCCATACCCAAGAAGGATGGCTGAAATAAATGATATAATTTGAACACAGATACTATTTTATTACCTGGAAGAGAGCCTCTGGGCAACGGAAACGTTCATTTCCAACAGTAATGACCTGACCGTCAGGAAGTTCGTATGACTTCTCAAGGGAGGAAGATGAAGCAGCAGTGGCCATTTCTTGTTCGAAGTCAAGGGCGACGTAGCACAACTTCTCCTTGATATCACGAACGATCTCACGTTCAGCGGTGGTGGTGAACGAGTAACCACGCTCAGTAAGGATCTTCATGAGGTAGTCAGTAAGATCACGTCCAGCCAAATCAAGACGGAGGATGGCGTGTGGGAGAGCGTATCCTTCGTAGATTGGGACAGTGTGTGTGACACCATCTCCAGAGTCAAGAACGACTCCAGTAGTACGACCGGAAGCGTAGAGGGAGAGAACAGCTTGGATGGCGACATACATGGCTGGAGTGTTGAAGGTTTCGAACATGATCTGGGTCATCTTTTCACGGTTAGCCTTTGGGTTAAGTGGAGCTTCAGTAAGGAGGACTGGGTGCTCTTCTGGGGCAACACGAAGCTCATTATAGAAGGTATGGTGCCAGATCTTTTCCATATCGTCCCAGTTGGTGACGATACCGTGCTCAATTGGGTACTTAAGGGTAAGGATACCTGAATTATTTTTATGAAAGAACGCTCATTCCTGTATCTGATACCTCTTTTGGATTGTGCCTCATCTCCGACGTACGAATCCTTTTGTCCCATACCAACCATGACTCCCTGGTGACGTGGTCTTCCAACGATGGATGGGAACACAGCGCGTGGAGCGTCGTCTCCGGCGAATCCGGCTTTGCACATTCCGGAACCATTGTCCACAACAAGAGCGGCAACCTCGTCGTCACACATTTTGATTAGTTTTTAAAATACCTAAACCCAACTGTTAAAGTTGTTTAGAAATTAAACAGGCGAAGAAAGCAATAGAAAGAATATCATGAACAGCGCATGTTTTAACTATTTATATTGAGGAATTATTTGTAGGAGGCGGTTAAAAAAGGAATGAAGAAAAAAATGACTAATGTTTCCGATGATTCACCAGTTACATTCCTATAGGACGTTTGCTGTTCTCTAGTGAAATTGTAAATATTTTATCTCATTCGTCTGGCAATGCTATCTTTACTTTGATTCGACTGATAAAACAATTATCGCATTTGATAAACTTCAAAAGGGCAATGGAAACTTCAAGGAAGGTAAAACCCTTGAAGTAGAAAATTGGGAAAGAAAATGAGAGGATGAGTGAGCTCTATAGGATTCGGCACCTTTGCTTATATACTGTGCTACGAAAGACGATTCTGCGTATTGCATTCACTGACTACACATCTAGTTAGACAACACAACGAAGCAGGAGGATCCAGACAATTGCGGGAGAAGACTCCTCCCAACTCCCCCCCATACCCCCCGTTTTTCCACGGAAGCATCTCTTTGCCAAGTTCTACGTATTGGCCAGAGCCCACAACGCCCTCTCGCTTTGTTGCCCAGCTGTTGTCTCTTCGTTTTTTACAATGTTTCACTGATCGGACCAATCGCGAAGACGAGAAAACTTCGGAACAGGAGGTGTGAAGGATGAAACGGCAACGTTTTTCTATGAGAATCAATTGATGGCAGGGATTTGCAGAAAACAACTATAAACCACGTGAAATTGTGAGGAATATAAGAAATATTGATAATAATAGGATGTTGTTGCATGATGGGTACTATAGATTACAATATTTAGGTGATTCCCTGCCATGTGCCGGAGCTTCATTTGCAAAGAAAGGCAAACAGATGCTACAGAGAAATGTGTTTGTGAATACCGCTAAACATCTGCTAGGGCAACTGCTTTCCAAAGAGCTTTTCAAAGAAATATTTTTGAAATCTCTGCACAGGAATTTTTGAATTCAATTGGTCTTTTAAACGAGACCGGGAGTCATTGTTTGGGTGTTTTGAACCTCTGATATGATATTCAAGGAAGTAGGTTTGCATAAATTATTTTCTGAGAAATGGTCATACTTAAAGTGTATTAATTGTTGCATCAAACACATGTTGTATTCAAAGCTATGCTCCTAAATGACCTTCTTGTGCATTAAAGTAAACACGTGTGTGATGGAATATGCGAAGACGAAAATGCACCATATGCCAGTAATTTCGAAGCCTCTACTAACAGTTCCCACGTATTGACGACTCCTACTTAATACTTCTGCTTATTGCTTTATGAATGCTTTGATGCTAGAGATTGATGGGTTTGCAGTATTTGTGAGGGCGGAAAGCTGTTCAGAAAACCACAAAGTGCAGAGAGATGGCATAAGATTGTCGATACCACATGCCGATAATTTCTAAGTATTTAAAATAATATGTATCTTCGATTCAAAACACTAGGAATCGGAACAAAGGAAAAAGGTTTCAATCAATTACAATATGAAGGCGTGGGAAGGACGGGAATTCACAAACGTATATAAGCAGGAATAGGTATCTAGTACAGCCATATCCTCTTTTGGAAATATCAGCAACCCCTCAAACCTTCCCTTTTTGGCAACTTCTTAGCGACAGAAAGAAAATGAGGTTTGTATAACGATTAGCGCATATTCAGCTTCTGTTCGTAGACAGATACGCATTCTTAGCAATTGCTAGTTAGAAGAGCTTAAGTCAAGCCATTTGTTGAAGCAGACAGTGACCGGTTTTTGTTTGCAACTGGGCTACTCAGCTTCTCGTCTCAATAGAAGGAAAAAGAATATAATATCGCTTCGCTTTTTCAACACAAAAAATGAACGCGCAGTAATAACCTTAGCGACTTTGAAACAAAAAGTATATATCCCTGTTTTGAAATACTATTTTTCGCCGAATTCCACCTCTTTTAGAAACCCCCTTCGTGTGCGAAATTTTCTAACTGATGATTGAAGGAATTTCGAAATATTTGCGATGACTCATGCAATTCTGAGAACCGATCGTATGTTCGAGCGCCTCTCCCATGCCTTTCATAATTCGCATAGAGGAACAACATATTACACATTCCGGACGGTCTTCATATAAATTTCGACAAAGATCGCTGCCATCCAAGGATAATGCCTCCGACTTTCCATTTGACCCACTCGTAGTCATCCGTAAATAGAGATAGTCAGATACGCCAAACGTTGCGAATTTATTAATTCTACATTACACCTCCTTCAGTTGAATGAAGTTTTATACGTTAGAGAAAGCGCTTTACTAAATATATTACAAAATTTACATAGTTTTATTTGGCTACAAAAGTTCATTAATTAACTTACCTCTTTCGACGAATGAAAAACTAAAACTGAGGAAAAACCCAAGTAAGAACTCGGTAAAAACGTGAAAACGCGTCCCAAAAAAGAGAAGTCAGGGTTATGAATAAACACGCCATCATGCTCTATCGCACTTCCCGCGCGGTACCCATTTGAATGCGCGCTGGAAGCCACGCCCCTATTCGAGAGTTTTCCTCTTCTATCTCTCCATACAAGCAATGCGGTTTTCGTCTGTTTCTTATCGAATTTTTTGTTATCTTTTTGGCGGCATTTTCCCTTATCAAACACGTTCGTTGCGTTGTTCAAATACAATGATAAGAGTTTATCGCCCTTCCTCACTTATATATGTTGCTTTTTTCGAGAGAAATATGCAAATTTTAGGCCAAACATTGTTTCCTCTTTCATAATATTGCAGTCGGTTTTAATTTGTATAACTGACATGTGAAAATCAATAAAATTTGAAACCGTATTTTATTTACGGTATTATTATTGACTCCTTCAATTTTTAATGAGTTGTTATCTTTTCAATATAATCAAGTCTCATTCTTACAGGACAGTTCAGTTTATTATAATAAACAATGTGTGACGACGATGTTGCCGCTCTTGTTGTTGATAATGGATCCGGAATGTGCAAAGCCGGCTTCGCCGGAGACGACGCTCCACGCGCTGTGTTCCCATCCATCGTTGGAAGACCACGTCACCAGGGAGTCATGGTTGGTATGGGACAAAAGGATTCGTATGTCGGAGATGAGGCTCAGTCAAAAAGAGGTGATTTTTGCTTTTCACGTTTTACATTTATAACGGTTAGTTGTTTTTTCGTTTAGGTATTCTCACCTTGAAATATCCAATCGAGCATGGTATCGTCACAAACTGGGATGATATGGAGAAGATCTGGCATCATACTTTCTACAACGAACTCCGTGTAGCTCCAGAAGAACACCCAGTCCTCCTTACTGAAGCTCCACTTAACCCAAAGGCTAACCGTGAAAAGATGACCCAGATCATGTTCGAAACCTTCAACACTCCAGCCATGTATGTCGCCATCCAGGCTGTTCTATCTCTATATGCTTCTGGCCGTACAACCGGAATTGTTCTCGACTCTGGAGATGGTGTCACACACACTGTCCCAATTTATGAAGGATACGCTCTTCCACATGCCATCCTACGTCTCGACTTGGCTGGACGAGATCTTACTGACTACCTCATGAAGATCCTTACTGAGCGTGGTTACTCGTTCAAAACCACCGCTGAACGTGAGATCGTTCGTGATATCAAGGAGAAGTTGTGCTACGTCGCCCTTGACTTCGAACAAGAAATGGCCACAGCTGCTTCCTCTTCCTCCCTTGAAAAGTCATACGAACTTCCTGACGGCCAGGTCATTACTGTTGGAAATGAACGTTTCCGTTGCCCAGAAGCTCTCTTCCAGGTAATAAAATAGTATCTGTGTTCAAATTATATCATTTATTTCAGCCATCCTTCTTGGGTATGGAATCTGCCGGAATCCATGAAACCTCCTACAACTCGATCATGAAGTGTGATATTGATATTCGTAAGGACTTGTACGCTAACACGGTCCTTTCGGGTGGAACCACCATGTACCCAGGAATTGCTGATCGTATGCAAAAGGAAATCACATCCCTAGCCCCAACGTAAGTTTTTGTCTGTTTGATTGAACTGATACTAATTTTAACTGTTTCAGTACCATGAAGATCAAGATCATCGCCCCACCAGAGCGCAAATACTCCGTGTGGATTGGAGGATCCATTCTTGCTTCTCTCTCCACATTCCAGCAAATGTGGATTTCAAAACAAGAGTATGACGAGTCCGGACCATCCATCGTTCATCGCAAATGCTTCTAAATGTTTTAACTATTTATGTAATATTCACCTGAACTATTGGAAATGCCCAGATAACGTCATCTGCCTTACGGATTTTCACATACCGATTTTAATTTATAAATCTGTTTTGAGCAAGATTTATCGGTTAAACTTTTTTTTTTCATATGTGTATGTTTTTTTTACAGTACGGTTGTGTAGTTAAGCTCACATGGATTATTTAATAAGACAGTTGAATAGTAATACTAACCAAATCAGGAAAACACTTGCTTGAAAGCCCTGTAAATCTATTCACTTAGAAGTTACTCTTTGTGGGTTGTGATTAACATTCATTTAAGTTTATCTTGAAAATGTCTAAATTTGTCAATTCGTGAAGCCTTTTTTAATATAAACATTCCGAGTAAAACGTTGCTCTACGAATACACAATACTGGTTATGACGCATTGATTCATATTACAATTGGAAAAGTGAATATACTAGGCTAACTTATCGAAATCATTGGCGATCATTGCAACGAACGAACGATAAAATTAATACATCTTTTGAGCCTTAGTATCGAATGATTGTGTTCGATGGTTTTATCTAGAAATCGAGCCCGTTCTCGAAAATTAAAGTTGAATCGCTAGAACTTTATTTAAATTATTTGTTTTTCTTCATAAAATTACTTATATTGAAAACCAAGTGCTGTTTTTTCCACGAATCAAAATATATGTTACCGTTTTTATCTTTCCGAAATAATTCTGTATAGAAATCAAAAAAGTGCCAGAGTTGCTCCGCCGTTGTCCCTTCTCCAATTTTTGCAAAGTCTTAGAATTTTTCGTCTGATTACATGTTATGGGGTTTTTAAACAACTGATTTTCTGAAGCTTCTTGAACCTTGTAGGATCTTTGTAGGATTGTATTTTATTGTAAGATCTGAGTTTTTTTTTTCAGAAAGAACCATTACTTACTAATTGGGTTTAGCTGGTAGTATACAAAATTGTTCTAATGAATATCGAGTTCTAAAGAATTTGGTGCCAACTTGGATTGTCTGAGTTCTACTCTACTCATGTCGTTTTCTAATCTGACCAGTTCTGACTATTTTTTTCATAGTATGCTTCGCGGTTGTGAGAATGTATGTGATATTTAAGATACTTGTGTGGCAACAATTTCACAGTTTTAAAAAAACTGCACGCTTGAATTGGAAATAAGAAAGCGAGACCTACTTTCACAGCAAACAACACGTAATCGTTGAGCAAATAGTTTATTTCGAATAGATTTCCTAGAACAGAGCTCTCTAATACCTTACTAATTTTGTGTCCACACGAAAAGTAAAGTTTCTTTAACTCGTGTTTGACTTTCTTTTGCAGAAGCTTTTGTAAACTTTGTTTTCTATCAGCTTTGTGTAGTGTAGGTATTACGGCAGCAAACAGTAGCGTGGTAATAACCAATAACTATTATGCAAATTTTCAAATGACTGCTTAACTGATGTATTTAATAGAATTCTTAACGTACCTGTTTCATTTTTGAGACATTCGAAAATTTTAAAAGAATTTTTAGACAAACCGTTGGAAAATTTCCATCCTGAGAAAACTAATTGATCTACCGGCGCAGTGTTTTGCCATCTCTCTTTTATGTTCCCACCTTTCTAACATTAGATCATTTCCATTGCTCATCGTTATTTTTTCTTGTGTCCTTTTCTAGTGTTTGGGTTCGTTTAGCATGGATGACGCAATAGGTCTGTGACTGCTAAACCATAATTTTTCCTGAAACCTCGACGAGTAAACTATATGTTTGTTAATGTGTTTTTAAAAAACCTACAAAAATGTCTCACGTGTAAACCTTGGAACCTGTTAATCATTCTTGTTTACACTAATGTGCTCGTGTATCGCGTTTTGTCTAAAATCTGGATGCAAGTGTTGCTTAACTGATGTAATCAGTAGAATTCTTAACATATCTACTATATTTTAATTTTGAGGTATTCGAAAATTTTTATACAGTTAGAAAGTTTCCATCCAGAGAATATAGTTTATCTACCGATGCAGTGTTTTACCATCTATGTCTTTTTAATGTTCCTACATTTCTAACATTAGATCTTCTTCATTGCTCATCGTTATTTTTTCTTAAGCGTAATATTTTCTTGGGTCCTTTCTATTGTTTGGGTTCGTTTTGCCTGGATGGCGCTATAGGTTTGCTTGCGCACACTTTTTTGTGGACGCAGAACGTGTTCGGGTTTATGTTGTCTCTTGATTTTGCGAACTATTTCTCACGCCATAGTCGTCGTCGCCGCCGCGTACATTTTTCTGTCCGGTTGTCCGTCAATGGTGACTGGAGGTACCCGCCGTTACTCGATAGGCCCTTTTGTGGATGGATGGCTTGTGTCTTTATTTCTCTCTTCCTCTCTCGTAACTCTCATCTTTACATTTTTATGGAGAGGGCGCACGCGCCTCGCCTTCTACTGGACGTTAGGAGACACTACGGGGTGGACGAACTGGGCAGAGACTGACACAAATTGCGCGCGTCTGTAGTATTTGAAAAGAGCGCTCACTCTGCATCACTTTCGTCGCTCTGCCACAGGGCATCGAAAGTTGTTTCGGAATTCTATTCATTTGTTTGGGCTAATTCGAACGGTCATCATCTTTCATTCACTCCTGTCGTTCTCTTGATGTCACAGATCGTTAGTGAAGATATTCGACCCAGCAAGGATTATTACCTTGCTGGGTCGCATAATGCCTTTCATAAAATGTGTGTTAAATTTGAACGACGTGAAAGAAATCAACCTGGGCCGGTATAAAAATGAGTCATCATTACTTTTTTTAGTCTATACGAAAATCCATATTCCCTTTGCTTTTATTGCGAAACATTGAACATTTCCATCGCTAGCTTGCTTTCTATTTTTGTATTCCTAAAGTAGGAATGAGCCATCATGTTCAGGAAAGAAAACATCTATTCTTTCTAAAACAAACATATATTTTTCCTTCATGATTTTTCTCTGAAATCGTTCGTTCGGCCCTATATATATTTTTTCTGTTTCAAAGCCACAAAATTTTGTTTCGATCCATGTAACATTTTAATAATTCATAAAGGGCATATGAGATCCTCGAGTTACACTACCTTTCTAACCTCGTAATACAAGCGTATACTAGTGTGCGGTTACTAGTCTATAATTTTGAGAAGGTATTATGATGAAACAACTTGGAAAGTTCTTTTTTTTCGGTAGCAGTTGAGTTTTTGTACCTATGTTCTTGTCCCTGTTTCTCTCCTTTTCTTATTATGAGAAATAATAGTTTACACACGATAAACGCTTAACGGTTTACCATGAAACATATTTCCAAAGCTGGACTTGAATATTAATTGATAGTCGTTTTTGTAACCTTCGTCGGTAACCAGATAACAACTTTTTGTAAAATTCTTTCTAATAGAAGTTCAATTGGCACGAAGGAAAAAAAACAGTTTGTACTCCTTGGAATCGTCCTTTTTTTTAATCTAACATAGGTGAATCCCCTGTCTCACTCTCTCTCTCTCTTCGATGACTATTGATGTCTCAAATATTTTTGCGCTTTACGAGTGATATAATTCCCGGTGTATTATACTGTGCCAAATCTATGGTTGTGGTGTTTTTTTCTCTATCTCTCCTTACTAACTTATTGGTCGGCAATCTTCACTATTCAGTGTAATCTTCGTGAAGAGAAGCTGGTGCTGCTCTCGATCCCACTCCACCCACCCCCTCGATTCACAGAACTGCACAGGAAGAGCAGAGTGTAAACCATTGAGTGCTCGAGGTGGAAGGGATGGGAGATCCCGCCTCATTCTGACATAAAACTCCTCACTCATTCGAAGAAAATTATCCGATTAGACTTCGTCTTCCTATTTGCTTCTTCATTTAACTGAACCACTTTTTGCCGGCAGGTATTCCTCTGGTAGTCCCCTCTTAATTTAAGAAAAAATTGCTAACCTTGACAAAATCTTATTTTTCAATCAAATATTGAGTTGTTGCCAATATATAGGCCACTTGTATTTCGCATAATGATCACTATTTGGAAATTTTGAAAATAGGAGAAAACTTATATACTTGCTTACTTGATCAACTGTGTCCATTCAGAAACGTTAAAGCTGCTTGATGATTTTGATAGTCAGTGATTCGTTGAGTGCAAGAGTAGTTTTGCATTGCACAAAGTAAATGGTATCGAAAAATATGATCCAATATTCTAGCATTTCAGAAGATCGTCTTGCTTACGAATTTGATGGTGATTCTTATTAAGTTACTCGAGAGCATTAGCATACAGTGCTTAAACGCTCAAGCCTTATTCTATTTGCAATCCACTTGACTGCTTAGATAATGGGTAGAATCTCTTTTGAAAACCTATTGGCGAAATAAAGCCTTCAAGGAAATTGTGATGTTTGCTTGATCTATTAAAACTCAAAAAACGGTTTTTTGATGATCGCTTATTTTGTTCTGATCGTAATGATGTTTTCTCATTTTGCATTCTTTTCAAAAGTTCTAATTTTTGAGAAGTGGTAATTTATTTCTGGTAACTTTATCCATAAGCACTTCCAGGGGTTTCAAAGCTAGAAAGTGTAGATTAGGTGTGTTTAGAAATAATTCGTTGAAGATGTGGCGTCTTATGACATCCTGTCTGGCATTGCGTTCCCATCGTCTTAGAAGCAAGAAATTGTTTCAAGTCGTGACAATTTTTCGGTTCCGCCACTTTGAAATTTTAGAATGCTAATCTATTTTTTCTTTTGCTCGCTTCGTTTCAAAGTTATCTTTCGTTGTGTGTGCTTACGCATGTTAGACAGCGGATTCTTCGAAACGTCCACTGGGCGGCGGGCGATAGGATTGTGTCAACGGCCTCGCCCTCGGCAGTGTTGACATTAGCGTATTTCTCGGAAGTTTGAGAATAGCATTATTTTTAGATTTTAGCTTTTTTAGAATTTTCGGCTTCTCCCTTACTATTTCATGGCGTGTTATATTTGAATCAAGCAAAGTCTGCATTCATCAAGTACCGTGTACTTATCATGGTTGGGCGTTATTTGGCGGCGTAAATGACCTATGAATCAACATTAGAATATGCACACAGAGGAAAGAGACCGCGCTAGCATATTTTCACATTCATAACTTTTAAAATGAACTCGGCTCAGCCTACGAACACATTGTCGTTCTTATTTAGTCTAGTTTCGTTCGACAAATTCTTAATGCGAGTATTTTATGATGAGAAGCTATGCGATGATCTTGTGAAAACGTTTCCGTGCCCAGTTTCTCTACTATATAAACCAACCGAACTGTCCCAACTATTCCTAGGTCTCTGCTCCCGCTACCACGTCGTTGTTTTTTTTTTCAAAGAAAACCATACGAAACTTATTAACTTTGTTCATCATTCCATCTTACCTTTTTGAATTTTTCTATAATTGTAATTTTTTAGGTAAAGTAAAAACTAATCAAAATGTGTGACGACGAAGTTGCCGCTCTTGTTGTGGACAATGGTTCCGGAATGTGCAAAGCCGGATTCGCCGGAGACGACGCTCCACGCGCGGTGTTCCCATCCATCGTTGGAAGACCACGTCACCAGGGAGTCATGGTTGGTATGGGACAAAAGGATTCGTATGTTGGAGATGAGGCACAATCCAAAAGAGGTATCAAATTCAGGAATGAGCGTTTTTTCATAATAATAATTCAGGTATCCTTACCCTTAAGTACCCAATTGAGCACGGTATTGTCACCAACTGGGACGATATGGAAAAGATCTGGCACCATACCTTCTATAATGAGCTTCGTGTTGCCCCAGAAGAGCACCCAGTCCTCCTTACTGAAGCTCCACTTAACCCAAAGGCTAACCGTGAAAAGATGACCCAGATTATGTTCGAAACCTTCAACACTCCAGCCATGTATGTCGCCATCCAAGCTGTTCTCTCCCTCTACGCTTCCGGTCGTACTACTGGAGTCGTTCTTGACTCTGGAGATGGTGTCACACACACTGTCCCAATCTACGAAGGATACGCTCTCCCACACGCCATCCTCCGTCTTGATTTGGCTGGACGTGATCTTACTGACTACCTCATGAAGATCCTTACTGAGCGTGGTTACTCGTTCACCACCACCGCTGAACGTGAGATCGTTCGTGATATCAAGGAGAAGTTGTGCTACGTCGCCCTTGACTTCGAACAAGAAATGGCCACTGCTGCTTCATCTTCCTCCCTTGAGAAGTCATACGAACTTCCTGACGGTCAGGTCATTACTGTTGGAAATGAACGTTTCCGTTGCCCAGAGGCTCTCTTCCAGGTAATAAAATAGTATCTGTGTTCAAATTATATCATTTATTTCAGCCATCCTTCTTGGGTATGGAATCTGCCGGAATCCATGAAACCTCCTACAACTCGATCATGAAGTGTGATATTGATATTCGTAAGGACTTGTACGCTAACACTGTCCTTTCGGGTGGAACCACCATGTACCCAGGAATTGCTGATCGCATGCAGAAGGAAATCACCGCTCTTGCCCCATCGTAAGTTATTTTGCTATTTTATTGAATTTATGCTAATTGTAAGTGTTTCAGTACCATGAAGATCAAGATCATCGCCCCACCAGAGCGCAAATACTCCGTGTGGATTGGAGGATCCATTCTTGCTTCTCTCTCTACCTTCCAGCAGATGTGGATCTCTAAGCAGGAGTACGACGAGTCTGGCCCATCCATTGTCCACCGCAAGTGCTTCTAAGCCCATCCCCGCATCATTTGTCTCATTTTTCTCTATCATGTTTTTTTCAATTGTCGCCAAATAGTTTCATCAACTTTTGAGGCAATAATAACATTTTATCATCATTTGAAAATCATGAGACCATCTAAGAAGACCAAGAAGACCTTTATTCACAATCCTGCCACATAAGACCCCACTGCAATTCGCTCTGTTTTTGTTTTGTGCATATTTGTTTTTAACTGCTACTTGCTCTACACTAAAATTACAAAATAAAATGTTCCGGGCTCATATTTCTTCAGTTAATTGAAAAAAAAATTTTGTTGTAAGAACAAATTCATGATCGAAAAGAATATCGAAGTTCTTTTCGATCATGAATTTGAAGGAATATAGATTCATTCACTACCAATTAAAGTTATGAAAAGTTGTAAATTTCGACAACTTCCGTCTCCCAGATTTTCCCCGTTTCCTAATAAATCTAACAGAGGTGGTGTAGCGTGTTCTTGATTTTATATACATATAACGAGTGGTCCTGAACAATGAGAACAATGTATATTATTGTGAAACTAAGCGCAAATCCTTTATTTCAGATTGCTCCGCTTTTCTTTGTGTACTGACGGCTGATATTTTCTAAAAAATATTATAGGATTCGTGAAATTTTTAAACGAATGCCGCGTTTTCCCAAATGTTCGATTCTTCGACGATAATATATAGTAAACCATCAGAAGCATTTTCTACTAAATAGAAACGAAAAACAATTTGAAAAACGCATAATAGCAGGAGTGTCCCGACCCGACTCGAACTCGCACCAACACTGAATTGTCACCGAATACGCCTAGTATTGGTGAGAATAGAAATGTTTGCGAATGGAAATCCATGTGCGCAAGGAACGAGACGAAAGGCAGCTAGTTGATAAATTTTTCTCCTAAATCGATTACAGCGATTTTGTCCTCTTTCTCATCTTTAAAAATGGTCAAGCTAAAAATTTTATGTACAAAAAGGGTTGTCAAATTCAGAAACTTATGTGACTGCTTGCCGACTTTCGACTTCCCATTCCGTCAGATGGTTTTTTAAGGTTCTTATTGGCACAGCTATGCTTTGAGGGAGTCGCCAAAGTGAAAAGTAAGGAAGAACTGACGGAAGATGGACCGAACTGATACAAGAATGGATTCCTTGAGACCAGAAACGACCCCCCCCCATGAGATGGTCCGACCCACTAAGAAAAGAAGTCTCCGCGCCCACACGAACGATTGACGGATCAACTAGGTAAGCAAATAAGTCGTCATAGTGAAACTCGTTTTGCAAAAGCCTTTGAAAGCGAATGATCTTATTCAGAAATTCTAAAAAAGTTTAATTTTAAGAAGTTATGACTCGTCATAAAAATCGCGATAGATCGATCGAAGCGCAACTGGAAAAATAAAGCACGCTCGCTTCTTTGCCGAAGTCGAAAACTGGAGTTGCAATAATTTATTTAAATTTTTTAGAGTGGAAAAGAAAATTCGCGGAACACGCCGTATATTTAATCGTTGTTTTAACATAGAATAACTGCGAATTGATGTTGTGGAGTTGAGCGAGGTGTGGTGTCAAAATTTAAATTAAATTAAATTAAAATGTGAATAAATGAAAGACCAAGTCGTTCCGCTTTCTGCTAAAATTCAAATTTCTTGAATTTTCCTGAGAATAATGACTTAAAAACACGCGTCTGCCTTCATTTTTATCAAAACGAGGTGGCTAAATAAACAAAAATGTATGCAAAGGCTATTCAAAAATAATCAAAAGTTATAAAACAGTGCCGAAGGTCGCCATTCCAGTTTTGTTTGATCCAGAAAGGATTTTCTCCACACTCCACAGTTTTTTGAAACTATACAGAAATGTCTCCGTATACATACAGCAATTTGAATGTTTCGCATGTATGACGTGGCTTCCGAAGCTGATCTCAAACTTATTTTATTGATTTCCGAGGTTTTTTTCTGGAAAATGAATAATATTTGCTTTGTTTTCGTTTTTTAAGTTCGTGAATCTACAAAAAATAGTTTTATGGCTTAAAATAACATTTTGGACTTCCAGAACCAGGTTTTATTCTAACGAATTTGTAGACTTAGAATGAGCGAGAATTTGCTTGCAATGCTCTAAAAGGTGCTTTTCTCTACGAGTTTCTCCAATGTCGCAAATGCAGCGAAGCTTTATGACGAAAAATGGCTGTTATGTATATGTCAATACTACTGGAAAAATGCAATGGGTCTCGGCCGAGGAAATCGCCAAAATGAACCTAAAAGAAGAACTTCACGATAAAAAATCGGAAATCGACTGACCTCTTCATGGACCATCATCGCCCAAGCATGGTTGGCTGTGATCCGCGCCTTCACAAACGATAGACGGATCGACTAGGTAACTAAATAAGTAAGTATAGGCGTAATCTTTCGAGAGCTTCTTCCAGATGGCGCCAGATGGCGTTCTACTGCACTCAATTGGAAAAAGTGGTTCAGTCATCATCGATTACAGCGCTCCAAAACCTAGAACTTGCAGATGCTACATGACAATGCAAGACTGCACACCGCTTTAAAGACTCGCCGGAAGCTCCAGACGCTCGGAGTGTAGGACTTGTGTCACCCACCGTATTCACCAGACTTGGCCCCAACTGATTACCATCTTTTTCGTTTCCTGTAGAATCACCTTGGCGGGCAGAAGTTCTATGATAGAAAGGATGTCAAGAAGTGGTTCGACGACTTTTTCGCCTCCCCGTCTCTCGAGTTCTACGCGAATGGAATTGTTCAACTTCCATCGCGTTAGCAAAAAATCAAAAATACTAATGGTGAATGTATCACACATTGAATATCTTTTTCTTTGAATATATTTTGTTCCGAAAAAAATTCAAAAAATTAAGAAGACTATTCGCTCAAATAAACCGACTGGACAAAGAATTTATCGCATTGGTTCCTTCTAAGTCATCGCACGAGGTCATCAAAATGGAGTCATTACTCAGTAATTAGCTCTTGAATTTAATCGCTTTCCTAGGATCATTCTAGTCGTCATAGTTAGATTCAAAAAGCAAGAAAGTGTTAGGAGCACATTACTATGTAGTTGAAAAATACCTTCAGGGTCGAACGGTTCTGTTAAAATAGCCAGGCAGACCACTAAAAACTTCCAAAATCATTGATTGTAATATCAATAAAATTTTTAGAAGACCTTTAGAGAATATCCTCAGATGTCCGTCGGGAGTATTGAACTTCTTCAGTGCATCGGACCATCTTGTTGCGGGACGGCTCAATGTTCTTTTAACGTCTATTGGATACCAGAAGGTGATTCGGTTTGTCCATCTGTCGTCTTGTACGACGTCGCCTGCCCATCGGTATTAAGCGGTGGCTGTGTATTCCACAGCGTCCCGGATGCCAGATTTTTGCCGTAGAACGGTGCTTCTTAGATTCTGCTCCCGTTGTTCTATTCGATTAGTTCCTAGTAATAATCTTTCTAGGGCTCGTTGAGTTCTTGTGAGAATCATAGATGTAGTCTTGTTATCCGCCCATGTCTCAGATCCGTAGCAGAGCGCGGGGAGAACTGTCGAGTCGAACAGTTCGGCTCTTATCTTCTTGCTGGATATGAGTTGAGTAGATTCTTTGATACTGCCCATGCTGAGCTTCTTCATCGGCTTATTTCTGCTTTAAGATTGTTGTCCATGGATACCAGTCTTCCCTGGTAGATGTATTTGTCGATTGAATATGAAAGAATTCATTCATCCTAATAATAGAAAAGCACCGGTAGAATGGTGTAAAGCACGTGCATTGCATTGGAGCCGCTGGGAATGGAAGAAACGTATTTGGAGGGATGTGTGGGACGGATCGATTCAAGTGGGTTCGGCGACCAATCGGAACCAGACACGCTGTCAAGTTGAGACGTATCCTTCCAACCATGAATAATTTCCGAAATGCGGACATCGTGGAAAACACAATGAGATCATAGACACTTCAAGATATTGCCAGTATTTTTGTTTTTCGACAAGATAATTTTCCAAAGTACACATCTTATCATCTCAAGAATTGGTCTCAACGTCGCCACGTGGATCTTAAGGATTCACGATGTCCCAAATCTACTCCAATCGAACATTTTTGGGAGGAGATGAAAAGAAGGGTACGAGGTTATTGAGCCAAAAATCCTAGCCAGAAATATCCTCAACTACTTGAAGCTGATTGGAAGAGCATACCTACAGTGCCGTGCAAAATTATACGAACCGGGGTGATTTTTACCGAAACTCGACTTCTGATGATCCGATTGACCCCAAAGTTTCAGGAATTGAGGAAAACGCTTTAAAAATAAGTTTGAATAACAAAAGAACAAATTTACTCAAAAAAAAAAATTTTTTTGAAGAAAATGTTAAAAATTGAAAAAATGGATAATTTGATTTTTGATATTCATGGAAAGAAAAAACAAAAATGACAAGTTAAAAATCAGGGGAAATGATACGAAATGATTAAATTAACTTAATACTTGGTCGCCATACCTTTGGCTTTGATAACCGCCTCACATCTTCTTGGCATCGAGTCGATCAAGTTCATCAGGGTCTGAAGTGGGATTTTGGTCCATTCTTCCTTGAGTTTCTCGAATTTTTCGGTACATTTTTTTGCTTTTCTGGCTTTCAAACGTCTGCCAAGGACCTCCCAGAGATGCTCAATGGAATTCAGATCAATGGGATTCGGATTGGATTGGCCAGGTTGGCTTGACGCTGTGCGAACCTATCCTTGAAAAAGAGGGAAGAGTGTTTCGGATCGTTGTCTTGTTGGAACAACCAACCACGACCTATCTGAGACCTTCCATATGGCAACATTTCGTTTTCCAAAATGTCCTTGTACATGCACCCTGTACTTGTACTTCGTACTTGTCCTTATACTTGGCGTGGAAGCAGCCCCAAACCATGACGTTACCACCACCGTTCTTAACAGTCGGAACCTGGTACTTGGGATCGTACCGTTTGTTAACTGGACGTCGTACATGAGTGATTTCTTCTAGCCAATCATCAAATACTTCGATTCGTCGCTTTACAGTACCTTATTCCACTGCTGAGGTGTCCAGGGCAGATGATCCTTCTCCCACTTCAATCGAGCCAGACGGTTCTTCTCGTAAATCATTTGCTTTTTCACTGGGCGCCTTCCGAAGAGTCCAGAATCACGCACACGTCTTTTGACAGTGTCGCTGGACACCAATTGAATTGAAATGTTTTGAGAAATGTCCAAAAAACTAACATCGACTCCATATTGGCCCTTCAATTCCGAGTTGATGTCCGTACTTCTCAGCCGCGGATTTTTCTAGCACATCCTGACAACGATTCTGTCGGTTCCTGGTGATGTTTTCGAACGTCTTCCAGTACCTTTCGATCAGTTTCGAGTTTTCAAAGTTACCCAGATAACCGATTTAGAAGTCTTGAACTGCTTCGCGAGGGTGGGCATGTCCAGACCCATCTAACGATCACGGATGATAGCCATTCACTGAGATTCTGATAAATTAGGTAAACCACGTGGTCTATCCATTTTAAATAACAACATTCATGCATAAAAGAACGATAATACTTTTAAAAAATGGAAAAAACCAAAAAATCGGATTTTACCGATTTTCGAAAAATTCAAAAATAAGTTCGCAACTGTTACGCCTTACCGTAATTTATTATTGAAACTCATTTTTTAAGCGTTTTTCTCAATCCCTGAAAGTTTGGGGTCGATCGGATCATCTGAAGTCGAGTTTCGGTAAAAATCACCCCGGTTCGTATAATTTTGCACGACACTGTATGTCAGACATCGACAAACTTCTGGATTTAACTTCAGGACGAAAAATTTCAAGTAGAAACATAAGTAACGTTTAAAGGTAACACGATAAATATCAATTCGAAGGGTAAAAGTGAGGTGACAAACAGCGCGAAATACAAAATAAAAATTGGAAAAAAAAAGAAACAGAATATTAAAAATAGAATCGATAATATCGAGTGACCATGTAAGGGGCAGTGAGCTATATATTAACTAAGGCTTCCACGAAACGCCGTCTTCGTTCGTCTTTCAGTTCGTCTTGCATTCGTCTTACCCAATAAAAAAGTTGTCAACACACTACGTCAGACGAATTCAAGATGAAGATGAGACGAGATGGCCGAAATTTCGCCCAAATAAAAGCGTTACATTAAAGAAGAGTATCCTGGTTATGACCTCTGGTACCTATGGCGAATCCAGCACCCTCTTTACCGCACCATTAGTCAATAGCTCACTTCCCCTTAGTCACCCGCAGGGCTGTTCTTTTTTCAGGCCGGCCTGGGGCCAGCACTCGCCGCGGCCTCTGCAAAATCGCTCTATTGCGAAAAAGCCGGGCCCTTTCTATTTCAAATGCTTCAATTTTGATAAGTAATTGAGCAATAATCATTAAAAATGGATTTTTAAAAACAGATGCGCTAATTTGCAGAATTTCAGCCAATTCTTGATAAAGAAAAGGATTTATGATAAATTTTTCTATATTATATACATCCAGAATGCAAGCAGGCGAAACCCGGCAGTTGTCAGGTCATATTGTGAGTCATATACTCTCTCGGAGGATGAGGAAAACTCCTCTTCAAAGGTCTCCCACTAAAAACATGTTCGAAGAGTTATGTCTATGGCTTTCCCGATATGGATTATTTTTTATCCGATGGATTCAACTCAACGAGTTTTGTTGCAATCGGTTTTTTGTTTGTTACCACTGTAATGCTCTAACGGATCCCTTCGCAATTGTTAGCACCCCAGTAATCCGTTCCTAACCCATAAGGTTCAGAACCGTTTGTTTCGCACCCGGTTGTTGTAAAAGCGCCCCATTGCTCCTTGGTTGTTGTTCTGTCGTTCTTTTTCTTTATCATGCGATACAAAAGAGCGAAAATTTCCCTCGAAAAGCTGATGGATAACGGAAAAATGTTTTATAATCGCTATTGTCGTGCTGTCATAGCGGCAACTTTACACATTAAAAAAAAATAATATTTGGCCTTTTCGAACCCGGCCGTTTCAGAACCACCCGTTGTGCAATCAGCCGTTTCTGAGCCGACCGGTTGTAAAATTTCCAATTCCAATCACGCGGCTTCGAAATAAATTGAACATGTCGAAGACTCACTACACCGTACGCGATTAATCCCAAACGCGTACAAACTGTGACCTCCTAAATGAGCATGAAATTCGGAAAAGAATTGCTGTTGGCAATCAATGATAAGGCTTCCACGAAAGACGAAGACAAAAAATCGTCTTCGTTCGTCTTGCATTCGTCTCACCCAATAAAAAATTTCTCAACTCATTGCGCCAGACGAAATCAAGACGAGATGAAACGGCCGTAATTTCGTCTTGCATTGAAATGGGGTATAGAAATATCATTTCCCCAGAATATTTCGGATACAGATGCATTACCGATCAGTTGGATTTACTTCCTCCTTAGTGATTCCTTTTTTTTTTCAGCAAAACTGTTTATTGCTAATAATAGAAGCCGCTTATCAGTTGTGCACCGATCGGTCACACGATTCAAGCGTTTTCGGTCGATAAGCCGCCACTCACTTTCCAATGGCCACTGCTTGCTTCCTGTGGTTGCTTCCAATTTCCGAGGTCAATCGTCTTCCTTTCCGTCCCGTCCATTCGCGCCATTTCATTCCTGTTTGACTGTAGTGTTGTCGACGCGACAACTAACTTTTGAGCTACGTTTCCCCCCCCAAGTTTTTTCGCTTCCTTAAATACACATATTGTGACATATGTGTAAACGCGATGAGACCAAACCGAAACTCTTTTTTCATTTCGTGGAAGCGCCACTCTGGTCACGATTGCAATGAAATAAAACCTGTTGCACTTGAGAAACGGTGACATTTTGCATAAATTGTGAAGGGAAAGAACGCATCGATTACGCAATTTCCATTTCTCTTCGAATTTCACCTGCTTCGTCGTCTTCCTCTTCTTCTTCTTCTCCTCACCTCTTTACTATACTTTCAGACGGTTTCATATGTTTCAGTTTCAATATATCTCCGGCTATTTATAGTTTTATAGCATTTTTTTGGCGTTTTTCAAGAAAAAAACTTGATGGATCTAAAAGATTCTTAAATAATTGAAAAACCGATCTTCAAGACGGGAGGGTACGTCAATTCAGAACTGGTCGGAATAGAACAGCCCATTTGCACCGGCAGAGTGAGGTTTTATTAATGTCTTTTAAGAAAAAAAAACTTGATGATCTTTACTGTTTTTTTTTAATTTTCGGCAATCAATTTAATTTTTGAAAAAAATTAAAAAATGGAACGCCTCAGGCACAATGATATACAGCTTCTGCAAACGCGCTCTACCGCACTCACGAGTTTCAAAATGGGGTAGTTATACCATGAAAAGTTCCGACGCGTAGCACCACTATAAATCCGGCGTTATTATTGTATGCTCTCAATTTGACAGTACTCCGCTAATGAACGACGATATGTGGTTTCTCTGCTTTTGTTATTGCTGATTTCAGTGTTTATAAAGGCTCCGCCACACCTAGCTTCACTTCGATAAATAGAAGGGCATGGCGTTCTCTACCTATTTTTCGGTAGGCAGGTTTTGAAGTCAACCGGTTTTCAGAATAAAGAACGCGAAATCGCAGTTCTTGTTGATCGCACTTCTTAAAAATGAATTTCTAAAGATTTCTCAAAAAGAAAAATGCCGTGTGTCTGTCATTTTCCACTGCTAACAGCTAAATTATGGAGCTCACCGGCTCCGAGCCCTCTTGTTCTCCGAGGAAGCTTCTACTTTTTAACGAGATTACTCCGATTTGCTATCTCACTTTTTAGAAATTGTGTAAGCCGACCAATTCATTTTTGTTATCAGCTTATCGCTGATCAGAGGGTGTTTTGTTTCCCTTTTCTTCTCTGAATCTCAGTTCTCTCTTCATGAACTGATTTGTTTTTAGTCGATGCAACATGTGATGGTCTACTTTGTTCACCCCCAATCGGCTCGTACTTTCGTGTACATCGCTGTGTTAAACACTCCGTTCATTCCTACTCGGTTTTATTTTCAGACTCTTCCCTCTCCTTCTCCCATTCAAAATTGCTCTGCAGAATTGAGATGCCGAAACTAATGGAAGCTGTTGCTCTCACCATCTCGGTCATGATAGTGGAGTGTATCGTATCAGTGAATTCCGGTGGGCGTTTTCTTAAATGTTGCCTTTGCCCTTCTAAATGTTGGCGAAAACTCTTGTAGACCATTGCACACACGTTAAGCAGTGTACAAATCTCTGCTGTGTTTGCACACTACTGTTGTGTTTGATAGGGAGTTTGTCTCTTTAGAATTCATTAAAAAAATAAAAAAAATATTTGCACCCGATTGACGTGATTCAAAACGTATCATAATAGATAGATTGCGTATCATTGTGTGTGGATTGAAAAATGGAAAGATGATGGAGCAAAAAAAAACAATTTCGATATTCAGATTTGTTCCTTTTTTTTTACTCATTTTACAGTTCTTTTTTTAAGACACTTGTATGCGAGGAAGTAGTCTGAAAGTCGCCTCACCGCACACGTATATTCAAGTTTTTTGTTTTGGGGGTCACGTCTGAATAATAATATTGTACGCTAGTCGGATTCAGGTTTTGCGAAAACAAAACGTTCCTTATGATGTCTCCGCAACGTTGCGAGGAAGCCGAACCATCATTTTGCTTGGATAAAACCGGCATTCCCTTTTTGACAGCCAGCTTATCAGTAGTTTTCAGGTTAATCTTCCTGAATCGATTTGATACCAAAATATTAGGCTCTGCGAAACAAATTCTTTTACATTCTGTTCTAATTAGTGCGAATTCTCCAAGTTCTGAAAGCCTTTCCAGTTTTGAGCACATGACGGTTTTGAATGAAACACCATGTGCACAGTGAGTAGCAGAGCAACTTGCATTTGAACAAAACGTCCGAATGATGGAAATGCATCTGAAATGCGATATTTTTCAACATATTTGGGTGTGGCGTATAATTATGTGGAGCAACATAGAATTGTCCTCTAAGAAATAGTGTTGCATGAAAGCCGAATTATGTTTTTGCAAATAATGATTCCTTTAGGATGTTTATAGTATTAGAATTCGAACAACTTACAGACACACTCTCAGAAGTTCCAATGCCAAAAGGAGCGTCTTGTCCTGAATCCATTCTCCGTCCATCTCTTCTGCTCTACCTGGCACCGGTGATAATCGCCTTCCTCATCTGCAACAAGAAAATCACCTCTGACATTCGGCTAATGTATGGGAACTAACAAGAAGCTGATATCCGCAATTTGTTTTATTTTGTCTGTACAATTTGTCACTTCATTTTTGTTTTATTTAATTCCGGGTTTCTTTGTATTCACTGGTTTCTATTTTCAGTTAGCCATTAAATTTTGAGATTAATGTTTTATTTCTAATCATTCAACTATAAGGAAGAACTCTGCGAAATTCCACAAATCCATAATTCTTAGGAGAAACTTGTGCTAACCTTTTGGGAGGCTTGGCGAAGTCTGGAAGAGTTTTCCTGCTGAAAAAAGGAAGAAAATCAATATTTTTTTGATAAATGCGGGAATGTGTAAGCAGTTTTACATTTTATTGAAGTTTTTTGAAATAGTTGCCCTCGTATTTACGGGGTGTCGAGTTCCTGAAGGGAAATAGACGAGCAATCTGTAACAGAAAGAACTTTTATTTCAACAAAAAATTAGAAAAAAAAAGGAAAAAATAATCAGAATGGAACACAAATAAAAACGAGAAAAACCCCAACCAAAACGGGTCTCTCTTCTAGTCGAGAACAACTGGCCTAAAAAATATATCAAAAACTCCCGCCTCACTTTAGCTAAAGAGTGCGTGCCCCGTTCGGCGGAGTGTCGTTGCGAAAAGTGTGTAAGACTATAGATAGTCATGCCACAGCCAACTCTAGCTCTTTTTCCCCCATGCTAGACATTTATTTTTCCATTAACTTGAAATATTAAAAAAATAAAAAAAAATACAGTTTTACATTTTACTGAAAAAACTTGAACATTTTCATTTCCTGCCTCTCGCCAATATTTGTAATTCTGTGACCCGCTTCCTCTTCCTCAATCTGCTTTCTATCTATTCATTTCATTACACCGACGTCAGTATTCAGCTTTCAAATACCTGCTGATCTTATCAAAAGAATAATTCTTCTCACCTTCCTATATTTGGCATCTAATCCCGCATATTGAAGCTATAATTGGATGCATGACTGAACTGACTTGCCAGGAAAACCGAAAAGAGCCGTTTCAGAATGTGCTGGTTGCACACCAGTGACCTATTTGTCACATACAAATACATTCCGTGCACATTTCTTAGTCATCCCACTTTAAGATACATTTGTTTTTGCACAAATCATCAATTGTGGGTGGAATCACGTTGATCCAGATTATTGGCTTTCACTAGACAATGACGAATTCTGTTATTCAGATTATGGAGAATCGTTGTAGTTGCAAAATCGTTGTAGAAGATAAAAAGTCGTCTTCGTTCGTCTTTCATTTGTCTTACGCAATCAAAAAGCTGTCAACACACTGAGTCAGACAAGTTCAAAACGAAGATGAGACGAGATGGCCGAAATTTCGCCCGACTGAAAGCCTTAGTCAAGAGTTGCTACAAAAATAAAATTTCCTTATTTGTATTACCCACTAGTGTGTCGTGTCGATTTTGGAATTGATCGATCGAATCGAATTGGATCGACAATTTTTGAATCGATTCAATCGATTCAACTTGATTCGAATCGCGATTGAAAAAATTCGATTCGATTCGATTTGATTCGAATTGGAATCGATTCGATTCGATTCAATTCGATTCGATTCGATAAAATCGAATCAACAACCTACCGATCAATGCCTTCCGCGGCGGTTTAAAATCATATTTTTAACCGTTTTTTAGTAAATTGCAATTTTCAAAAGATTTCATCAGAGTAGGGCGGAATTGGATTTTGGGAACTCGGAATCCGGAAAAAATTTTATTCGCGGAATCCGGAATCCGGAAAACGGGAAAATTTTTTTTTCACGGAAAACGGAAAAAATTTTTTTTGTTGATTCGATTTTGTTGAATCGAATCGATTCGATTCGATTCAATTCGATTTGCCCGTTCAACAAATCGAATCAAAATTGATCGATTTTTGAATCGACACGACACACTATTACCAATTCCTATAGACTTACTGCTTCTTTAGTGAGCTCGCTTTAATAGATTTTGACGCAAAAGTCCGTGGACAAGCGTTTGTTACATTTAATCAAAATATTTAAACTTAATTGAAATTTTTTTAATGTTTATATTATTTAGAGAACACTTTTTAAAAAATGTTAAATTCAATATTTAATTTTAAAAAAAATTAATCTAAACAATTTATATACTTTTTAGAGGTTTTTTGTTAAATTTTAATTTATAAAAATTTTTTTAATTAGTTTATTTTAAAATTTTTTATTTTATTTATTGAATTTAAAATTTTAAAGTATCTTTACATAATATCAAAAAATTTAATTATGTTTAAATATTTTTAATAAATAAAAAACACTTGTCCACGGACTTTTGTGTCAAAGTTGATTACAGCCCATTCGTTTTGGAGATTTTACAGAGAATTCTCTTGCTAGAGCTATAACTCTGTAGGTATTGGCGTCTCTATTTCTGTAGAAGTTATTCAGCAATGTTGGAAGTAATCAAAAAAAAAATTTTAGACAGTGCGGCATGCATCTGAAAATGATTGTTTTTCAACAGAAATCACCAAATGTTTGCTACTATTTCATTTGCCGTTAATGGATTGTTTCTTCGCGGTGAGCCTCTCTTGTTTCAGCTCTTAGCTTTATGAGCTTTATTAGCAAATTTCGACTCAAATCTTCCGTTTTCTATTCTCCCCTATGAATTGGGGTTTGAATCGGGATTTGAGCGCCTAGAAAAAGAGCCGCCGAATGTCGTGGAATCCACGTCATTGACTCCATTCATCCAGCAATTTCATTCTGTTTTCCAAATGTGTTCTCTCTATTCAACACTCCATCAAATCTCGTCTCCTTCTAAAATGAAGACTATCGTAAAGCAATGCAAAAACCAATTTCACGCCAACGTTTCGCTGGAATCCCCCCGCATGATGAACCAATTCCCGTTTCTTGTCCAACACATTTTGCTCATCCAATTAGGCGGTGGGTTACCAGAACCGGACGAAGACGCGATCCATTCATTTAATATTCGCATACAACGTCTATCCTCGCTGGCTGCCGCTTGCTTCGATTCTTAGTTTCTTTATCTTATGCAAGCCTTATGATATTAATAATAAGCTTAATGTTCTTTAGGTATTCACAAAAGCTTCTAGAAGAAAAAGGAAATATGATCGAGTAAACAGAGTGACAACATTGAAGTATGGAATTTTCAACGAGCTTTGCCACCGAATGCGTGACATTTGGCTTTTTTCAATTCAATCAGGATATATATATATATATATATATATATATATATATATATAAATGTATATATATATAAATATATATACTTTTGCAACATGAATGCACTTTGATATTCAACAAAATTCCAGTAGGCGTTGAGAATATCTCGTGATTAGGCACCTAGGCAGTTTATTTTATTAGAGAACGCCCAAGGCAGGCGAGCTGAATAGAATATGCCTGTCTAAATTGAAAATTTGGAAAAATACACTATTGCTTATGGATATTCGATGTCCCATGACGCTTACTCATCGGATGTCGAATGATTCGACTATGCACCCCGTGACCCGTGGATATTAATGAGCGCTGAGCTGAAGATTAGTATATTCTTTTGTAGCAAATGTTGATAAAAAGTAAATATATCTTGCTTATATCAGAATACAAATCCAGAAATCCAGGTTAATACGAAGACTAGAGGGATCAATTTGAGCGATGAAGACACCTGATTCGATACGAAGGACACTGGATATCAAGGCTGGCACTCGATGCCACGCCACTGAACCTTCTAGAACATAAAGTTAATGTTTGACGGGTCATACAGTCAAATATAATAAAAAGATCAAATGAAGCGTCTTTTTATCTTAAACTTGCACAACTGTTTTGAAGGGTATACCCGTATAAGGTGCTTCCGTGCAGCACCTATAGTCCAGGGTGCGGCATAAATAATAGGATGGGTTTCAAACGCCATAACTTTTGCAAAAAAAGTGGAATCAACATCAAACTTGGACTAATTAACACTTTCCGAATCTTCCTTCTTTTGCCTTTACCACAGAGTCTTCACCTCTCAATATTTTCGGATAGGAGTCGACCACGGCACGCAGGTATGTAGTTGACATCAAGATCGTCCCAGACCTTCAGATGCGCAATCTTCAGGATACCTAAATTGGAGTAATTTTTCGTGGAATTCATCTGGGTCAAGTATTCCCAAACGGCATAGTTCATTGGATTCAAATCCGGCGGAGAAGCAGGTCATTCTTCAGAAGTGATGAACTCGGGGAAATTGTCCTTGCACCACAGTGGTGCTGCTTTGGCGCGATGAGCTGGAGCTGAGTCCTGTAGGGAGGAATTTCCACCAAAGCGATTTTTTTCGTGAAAAATGTTTTTTTCGGTTTTCCGTTTTCCGGATTCCGAGTTCCCAAAATCCAATTCCGCCCAACTATGAGTTTTAATACTTTATTCTCAATTGTTGTGAAAAGTATACTTTTTTGAACTCCCGCAAAAATTTTTGCGAACAGAGCGCATTTACATCATTTGATTCCCTCATTAATGGTTAAAATTCCGTTTTCCGCATTCCGGATTCCGGATTCCGCCGTTTCTTACATTCCGTATTCCGGATTCCAGATTCCGTGAAAAAATGTTTTTTTTCAGTTTTCCGGATTCCGAGTTCCCAAAATCCAATTCCGCTCTACTCTGAAGTACACCAGCCCCCAAAATGTGTTCTTTGTAATAAATTTGGTTAACTTTGACTCTTGGCACCACAAAAATGAGCGGAGTTTTGCTGTTTGCACAGATTCTACCAAAAGCAATCACGGAGCCCAATACAGCCAAAAACTTTTCGGCTGGTCTCGCCACGAGAGAAAAAAAAACCAAAAGAGTAGATACACTGCATTTTTTATTATTCACTAGTCAGAGATTTAAGGCGAAATACATAATAGCTTCCATTCACGACTACCTACATGTAGACAGAGCCTTTCGACGAAGGTTGGCCACTTCTAGCAATGCTTGGTTGTGTTACGCTCGTTAAAGCCGTTTAAAATGCGTTCTGATGTAGCCGAACTCTTGTTCAGAATTCGTTTGCTTCTGCAAATTACCAACGTCTCTACTGAAGTCTATTGAAGTCTAACGTCTCTATTTGAATGCCACAACAAATATTTTTAATGCGCATGAATTGATTTTTCAGTTTAGGTCAAAGGACTGCGATTTCGCTGAAAGCGTTGTCACTAACTTCAATAAAATCGACGTGATCTGATGCTTTTTTACAACCGAAATTATTGACTTTCAGCTATTATTTTAGTGAATTCGCGGTGAATTCCATTCTCGAGAAAAAACAAAACAGTTTTCAGAAAAATAGTTTTACAATTGATTTCCCTCACTTAATGCTTCCACGAATGACGAAGACAAAAAGTCGTCTTTCGTCTCGTATCCGTTCGTCTTTCAGTTTGACTTTTGTTTTCATTGCGTAAGACGAATCTTACGCAATGAAAACGAAGACGAAGACGAGACGAGACAGCCGAAATTTCGCTCAAATGGAAGCCTTAGCCTCATATTTGCAATTGTGCATTTCATGTAAAATAATGATTATTGAGATATTGTGTGATACTTTCAGAACGCCTTTAACAATTCTTCTAAAGCTTCCACAAAAGTAGAAATAAAACCGTCTCTTCTCGTCTTCGTCTTCATCTTGAATTCGTCTGACACATAGATAGACATAGTGTTGGTCAAGTAAAATACATTGTGCACACAGTACACAACCTTTTTATTGCGTAAGACGAATGCAAGACGAACTGAAAGAAGAGCGAAAACGAGACGAAGAACGGGAGAGACGAAAGACGACTTTTTATTTTCGTGTATCGTGGAAGCCTTCCTCAGAAATTCTCCGCAAGTTTAGCACAAATCTCCCACAAGTCTTGGGCAAAACTTCTTGTAAAATTGCAGTGAACTTGCCCTGGGCACGAGGAAAACGTGGTCTATGCTTGTGAACCTTCAAGGTTTGGCCTGGATTTGTGAGAGATTTGTGCTAGAATTGTGAAAATTCAAAGTTTGGCCTGGAATTATGAAAGATTTGTGCTAGACTTGTGAACCATCAAAGCTTGGTCTAGAATTGTGGGAGATTTGTGCTAGACTTGTGAACCTTCAAAGCTTGGTCTAGAATTGTGAGAGATTTGTGCTAGACTTGTGAACCTTCAAAGTTTGGTCTAGAATTGTGACAGATTTGTGTTAGGATTGTGAACCTTCAAAGTTTGGTCTAGAATTGTGAGAGATTTGTGCTAGACTTGTGTAGGTTTGCTGAGAACACTTAAAAAAGTTGGCGCAATAAAGGAATACTATTTATACCACATATACAAAATAAATAGCTCCTCATAGCCTACTGTTGAACAAATGCTCACCAAGACTTCATAAAGGCTAAAAATCACGCGCAGTCTTGCTCTTTTCATGTTCTTCTTGCATGATTCTATAATTTTAATGGATTTCGAAACTTCATATGATTAAATGAGAGTGCGGAAGACTCCCTGTTTCCTATTGTATCCCTATTTTAATGAGCATTCCTATTTCTGCTCACCGATCATCAGACCTTTGCAATTCGTTAGACTCCGCCCAATTGCTAAGCTCCTCCCAATTCTCCATTCTCTTACTCTTTTCATGGCATCCTTAGCTCATTTTCATGCTTGTCTCCATCACGGGACGCTGATTTATTAACTTCTTACAGCAACATCTCTGATTTGATTGAATTCTTTTTAGGATGAACGCCATTTGCCGTGCTCTTCTGTTCTTCTGTGTTCTGTTCGTTTACTCGCAAGCTTACAGTCGCATGGAGCTGGAGTAAGCCATATGAAAATCGTCAGCTGAAGCATATAATTAAAATTTTAGAGACCGAATGCAAATGTCAAGATTTCACGAACCTGGAAAGGGAGCCGCCGGACAAATGGGAGAGTTAGTTGATTAATTTTCAAATAGAAAGTCATACCGACCTAATCAAAACTGTTCACAACGTTCATTATACAATTTCAGTGACTCGTACCTTTCTTACTTGTCGGAGTACTTTGGAAGACCCATGCAACGCCGCTCGGCTGGCCCGACATTCCCAAATTCGTTATAAAGCGAGTTGCCCTTTTGTTTATTGCCAAATCTATTGATATTCATTTGATTCTTTGGATTTTATTAAAGCAATTCGGGCATCTTTAACTTTTCGACTCGAGGAAGCTACTATTCCATTTGAAAGTTTGACAATATCCTTCTTTTTGCACAATGGACGCCATTCTTTCTTTCTCTCTCTCTCTCTCTCTCTTATTTTGTAACCATTAGGGCTGTTTCTTTCTGCCATTCTCCGTGTTAAAGAATAAATTTGGCTTGTTAAACCATGAATGATTTTAATGTTAAGAAATGAATCTGCAACACAGGACTAGCTGAAAAGCTACTCGATAAATCTAGAAATCTAGAAAGATTCATTGTAGTTTTAGAGGTATTAAAAAGCTGAAAAATGTTGCTACCAGAAGAATAACAAAACAGCGATACGAATGAATGACATACAGATTGATATTTGATTAAACAAGTAACGAATAACTTAGACAGAATGCAACTTTCTGATTGTCCATTCCGGCAGAAATAGCTTCTGAGCACTGCTTTTCAATCAGAATTTCTATTAGTTAAACGGGTTATAGTTAATAAGGAAGACTAATAGAAAACAATTTCAGACAAAGTTACTTCAAAGTTGAATGAGAATGAAGAGCTGCCAGCATACTTATCAAATCGGCTTTTTCTTAGGAAATAAAGAAAAGAATTTACCAAAAATCAGTGAATCATCAGTATATTTAAATAGCTACGTCATTCACAAAAACATCTAGAAATTCGAGTAGAAAAGTTCGGTAGCGCTGCCTAGAGCACACCTCGGTGTAGCACGCGCCTTTTCGAGGAATTCTTTGCTCGGACGATTTAGAATCTCTTTGAAGAACACAACAAAAAGACCCTAAAATTATACTTTGTTCGAAACTGACCGCACAATTCTGGAAAAACAAAATGTGTGCTCCATTGAGCACTCTTCAAATATTCCCTTCCTCTCATTACCTCATATTTTGTTTGTTTTCGTTTTTCTAAAAAATAATGTAAATGTGCGCTAGCGCACTTGTTTTGCTCCGCCTGTGATGACGACAATTGTTGTTGTTTTCGCATTTCTAACAATTTTGTTTTGATTATCGATTATTGTATATTATTAATATTTTTTATTATGTTAATTCAAGTGATTTAATTGAAGCTTTTTTGTTTTTAATAAAATTACTTGAGATGGTTGACAGTTTAATTACAGAAGTTTGAAACGTCTACCAGCGTGCTAGCAGTCGGACTCCATAGCTCGATTGACTAATTATGCTAGCTCTTCGCACCACCCAACTGTTATCGATTGCACAAAATGGAATGAAGCAACTTGAGAAAAACACACACAGGAAGAATCAGATAATTTTAAACATTTGGGAAATATTTATGAGCCCCCAAGCGCTCAGTCCACGGTGACCAATGGTGGTAAGCTCCAGAACGGAGAAGAGTTATTGAGCAAAGAAGCGAACTTCATAGTGAACCTTTACAGAGCTTTGCGAGAGAATACATGGTGGATGATTTGGGGAACAAGCGTGAGCACAGTACTCAGGAATAACCAACACGTGTTTTTTGTAAAGCTTGGAATACAATTTTGGATTGTAGATTTGTAGACATCAGACTTCAGAATACGAAGGATTCGAAGGATATCGGACACTCGGACTCCATCGGTAATCAACTTGGTAATTAGGGGTTGATGCTGAGAAGCTCGCATTATGAGCGACGTACATAAAGTGATGAGTCATGCTTGCAATCACGGCTTCCCTATTTTCGAAAGTGTTTGAAAATCGAACTTGGCAGTGTGCCAAGAACTCTCGTATAAAAGTCTCCAGGGCCACACTGAAATATCAAATATTGTTCAGTCATTTTGAAAAGTTTTATAGCTCTCAGAAGCGAACTCTCAAATCACTGAAATCGTAAAAATTTCGAAGACTCTAAAGGTAATTCTTTTTTGAGAGCTATAAACCTGCAGGTCCGATTCGTACAGATTCGTTGATCACCTTAAAACTGATGATCTGTCTTTGCAGAGGTCATTCAACATTTTTGGAAATAATCAAACTATTCTTGACATTATGAAAGTATTCGCAGTTAGTGTATTTCAACTGAAATAAAACCTAAAAAGCATCCGAAGACATTTCATAAATGAAAGGCACGTGCCCAGATAAAATTGGAGATGCATTTGAACAAGCTTTTAATATCCCGTGTGTTTGAAGCTCTGGCAAAACTGCACTTCCTAAACGCCTCTCTTTTATATTATGATGATTTCGATGCATCCGTAATCCATTAAAATTAAAAAAAACATATTAAAACTTCTCTGGAAATTCCAGAAATGTCGATTTAAAAGGAAATAATCCAATTGAAAGTGAGAGTTGTCAGGTCTCGCTACCTGCAGAGAAGGGCGGAATTCCGGATTCCGCCGTTTTTTCATTCCGTCTTCCGGATTCCAGATTCCGTGAAAAATTTTTTTTCCGTTTTCCGGATTCCGAGTTCCCAAAATCCAATTCCGCCCTACTCTGGCTACCTGTGACCCGACATGATACGGTGGTATGAACGCCGTCTCATGGAGCATCGTCGGAGAGCTCGTTTTGTGTCTCGAAGAATCCATCCTTGCATCAGCTTCGTCCATCTTCCGTCAGTTTTTCGAATAATGTGCCCGGACCATCGAAATTTGTTTCTTTTTGATGTAGTTGAGTGGGTGATCTTTCTAATGTCTTCGCGTTGTAAGTGCTCCGTGAGGGTCATTCCTATTCGTCTTCTTTCTATTGATGACTCAAATGTTTTCAAAGAGGCCTTGTGTAAGCGTCCTGGCTAAAGATCCGTATGTGAGCTCAGCAAAAACGATGACGCTGACGCTGGAATTCGGGAGCGGGTGAGAGCGTCGGTTGCATTTTTGTTGTTATTTAACGCAGCTCATGCTGCTTGCTCCGTGGATTTTTGGATCCTACTCATTTTGAGAGTTGAGTAGCCTGCCAAGGCAAACATACCGGGATAAAGCTTTGGGGGCAAGACCGACGTTAGACCCAATGTGTCGTTTCGAAAAATGCGTTTTTTGAAAAATTTCCGAAAAAATCTCGAGAACTTTTTCTCGTTGATTTCTCAAGAATTTTTTGAGAATTTTCGACATTTTTCGAGAATTTCTCGAAAAATGTCTCGAGAAATCGCGAAAAATGATTTGAATGGAAATACGATAAACAACGCGCTTTGCGTTATTTCGGAGTGTCATTCGAACTGGTCTATTATTATTTTTTATCGAATTATTTTTTCAGGAATTTTCGAAAATTGTTTCGGAAATTTCTCGAGAAATGTTTCTCGTTGATTTTTCGGAAATTTTTCGAGAAATTTTTCGAAAAATTCTCGAGAGATCACTGCTTTGACCGTCTTACAATTTGCTTCAAAATGGAAATCAGTCGGCCGAGAACAATTACATAAATGCGGAAGCTACGAGAAAAATGAATTTTTCCGAAAACTCGTCTTTCCGTTTAAAACATAGGTAGTTTTTTACCAAAATTTGCCTGATTTCACGCAATTCTTGTTTACATATAAATCGCCGTCACCTTATCCTCCTGCACTTTCAAACACTGCCCAAACTCCTCCCACTTGCCATGCTCCGCCCGTTTCTCATTTACTTCTCCTACATATTATCACGAACGAATGATCCATTTTTTACGACTGAATTGATCTCACGATGGGTGACATCTTCTGTGATCTTTTTATTTATTCAGAATACAGTTTGGAAGAGAGCACGGTTAAAAAACACGCGGAAATGAGATTTCAAGTTGCAGAGGCTGGAAGCTGATGGCACAAATCCGATCTCACCTTTTCGACTTTGAAAAAAGATCACCTTCAGTTTCAGTGACGCCGACCTCCTCCTCATATGACGTTATTTGAGAGTACCACACAACGCTTTGCTGCTGCGTCGACAAATTACGCTGGTACTCATTTGTTCTGGATCTTTTGCTATGGATACTTTTTCACTATGTCTTACTCGAAAACAATTTTTAACAAGCCAACTAGCCGCACATTTAATTCACAATTATGTTTTCCTAAATCGCACTACTTTTACGGATTGATTTATAGCAGACGGCAGAATCGCAAAATCAAAGTTTTTCGGTTTTTCGGTCTAGCTTCCAGTAAAAATCAATAAATTTGTTATATTTTTAAAAGAAAAATGATATTTTGCAATACCGTATTTAACATAACTAAAAGACCGAACGGCAGAGTAGGGCGGAATTGGATTTTGGGAACTCGGAATCCGGAATCCGGAATACGGAAAAAATATTTTTTCACAAAATCTGGAATCCGGAATACGGAATGCGGAAAACAGAATTTTAACCATTAATGAGGGAATCAAATGATGTAAATGCGCTCTGTTCGCAAAAATTTTTGCGGGAGTTCAAAAAAGTATACTTTTCACAACGATTGAGAATAAAGTATTAAAACTCATGGGCGGAATTGGATTTTGGGAACTCGGAATCCGGAAAACGGAAAACGGAAAACAATTTTTTCCACGAAATCTGGAATCCGGAATTCCGCCCCCTCTGCCGAACGGACTGCATACCTTGATAGCAAAATGTGCGTAAATAGACACCAAACAATTCTACAAACAGCAAGTCAGAGTGCCTTAGTGCTCCGCACTCGGCATCTGCTTCTGATACGGTAGAATCAGAAGCAAGTTGAAAGAGTCGATCTAATCTCGGAGTACCAGCCGTCTACAAAATGAACAAAACCGATACAAGAATGGGTTCCTTGGATGACTTCCAATGAGATGGTCAGACTCACTTCCAAAAAAAGTCACAATGCGTCGAGAAATTCAGCTTATTACTTCATGGATCACCAACCTCCGAGATCGGAAGGCAATGTTAGCTGTGATCAGCGCCCACACAAGGAAATAGCATATCGACCTTGTTACTAAGAGACTAAGCAAGGCAGAAGGAAATCCTTTAAGCTTCATGAAATGGCGGAGTAACCGCGAGTACTGAATCAACTATGTATTCTGTCCAAGATGAGCTCAGATGTGGAGCCACAAGATTTCTGACAGTTTTTGTCACAAACATTAAAAGTCTTCGAGCAATAAGGTCAGCTAGTTTTCAAGATTTTCACAAAAGCTGTTTGCAGAGCCAAAAACCACATCACTGATTATAATCTCGTACTAAATATAGAAGTGTTTAACAAAATTATGGAAATCGAAACCTTCGTTTAACCAAAGATTTTTGTGCAATTTTTTTTATTTCGTTACTTAAAGCAGCAGAAGAATTACTATCCGTCGTCGATAAAATCATTTGATTAAAAAAATCACATTTTTTTTTCATTTTGCAGATTCGGATCATAATGCGCACTGCCATAATTTCCATAACTTTCCTCAATTTTATTATTGCAGAAACATCGCAATTTTTTTAGAGATGTCAGGGAAAGGCTTCATTTTCGTCTCCGTCTCGTCTTCTTCTTCTTCGTCTTGAACTCGTCAGACGCAGTGTATTGACAACTTTTTTATTTGGTAAGACGAATGCAAGACGGACTGGAAGACGAACGAAGACGGCGTTTCGTGGAAGCCTTAGTTAATACATAGCTCACTGCCCCTTACATGGTCATATTATCTCGATATTATCGATTCTATTTTAAATATTCTGTTTCTTTTTCTTTTTTTTCAATTATTATTTTTTTTCGCGCTGTTTGTCACCTCACTTTTACCGTTAAAAAAGTTAAATCCAGAAGTTTGTCGATTTCTGACATAGGCATGCTCTTCCAATCAGCTTCAAGTAGTTGAGGATATTTCTGGTCCGGATTTTTGGCTCAATAACCTCGTACCCTTCTTTTCATCTCCTCCCAAAAATGTTCGATTGGAGAAGATTCGAGACATTACGAATCCTTAAGATCCACGTGGCGACGTTGAGTCTCGTCTTCTTCTTCTTCGTCTTGAACTCGTCAGACGCAGTGTATTGACAACTGCGTGAGACGAATGCAAGACGAACGAAGACGATTTTTTGTCTTCGTTTTTCGTGGAAGCCTTAAATTGGAATAATTTATCGGATTCTTTTTAGGAGCCGTTGTGGTTGCGATGTGCCTTCCGTAAATATAAGTGCCTATCGAAGTTCTTTTGGCTTCTTCGCTTCGGATAAAATTTTTTAACTGTAACGGGCTGGCTTTAACGATGTTTGGTTGCTTGATTAATCGAATTTCCCTATATTCATTCCTGTATTTATTCATTAAAGGCATAAATAGAACACTTGATCATTTGCCAGTAAAATGAATGTAAGGGCAATCCGGCATAGATTTAACTAACGATGGGGGGGGGGTGGAAGGAATAGGCAACCAGTTACACGAATAAACTTAGAAGGCACGGGAAGAGTTGTACCAATTGTGACGGGGTGATAATCGTAAGGCGATGTGGACTACCGATTACAGTTCATACTGATTTAAAATAAACGAAAATCAATAAAAAAACCAACTCGAAGTGATTCTGGAGACGAATCTTGTCATCTGAGCCCAACGGACAACAGTGGTTTCTCCAGAAACTCAGAGCTCCGGCTCATAGAACAATCCTCACTCAGAACTGTTACAAAGCCAAAGTTCCGGTATTCATCAACAAAGACGAATGGTCTGTTTCCGCGACCCTGCCCTGAATCCTTCGGAATTTTCGGTATGTGAAGTTCTTCAGAATAAGGCCAATGCTAAAACTTCTCACCAGAAGTCTTTGGTGAAGGAATGAGACAGTTTGTTCTTGGACTACTTGCGTAGGGGATGTCTATCCACTTCGTTTCCAACTGTCATAGAAGAGCCAAGCCTTTCCCCGGAATGATTCCCCGGTTTTTCTGCAATTTTGAAGCAGTTCTGAGCTTTAGTTTCAGAGTTTTTTTTTCAATTTAATCAGAAAGCGCCTGTGATCCTTCAAAGTTTGGCATAGTCTTGTGCTAAACTTGTGCCAGGTTTGTGAGCCCTCAGAGTTTGGCCTAGAATTGTGAGGGACTTGGTCTATTCTAGTGAACCTTCAAAGTTTGGCCTAGAATTGTGTTAAACTTGTGCTAGCTTTGTGAAGCTTTCATTGGTTATACATAAATCTTTGTCGTTCCAATAAAAGTTATGCTAAATTTCCGGCGTTTCAGTTTTCTAAATTCTGAAATTATAGCAGTATTAAAGTGTGTCCGAGTAATTATTTTCTATTCTGTAATAACTAACGATCATCGCGGAAACAGATCATTCGTCTTTGTTGATGAATACCGGAACGTTAGCTCTGTAACAGTCTTGAGTGAGGATTGTTCTATGATCTGCATTTTTGCTGTCCGTTGGGCTCAGGAAACAAGATTCTTCTCCGGAATCACTTCGATTTAGTTGTTTTTGTTGTTTTTGGTCTATTTTCATTCAGTATGAACGGTTAGAGTTTACTTTCATTCCCCATGCCCGTATGATATGACCAGACTGTCAAGGGGGGAGAAAACGTACAATTGCCGGTTAGTTCACATCCACCCCCCACCAATCAGTTCACTATTGGCCCCCATTAAGTCTGTGGGGGGCCATAGTAAACTCCAAGACTAAAACAAAGCAAAAGTACCATTTTCGCGATTGAAATACAGTGCAATGGTGTGGGGGGTTTCTTGGGGGGCCCTTCCCCACTTTGGGGGGGGGGGTGATACTGTAGTGGGGGGTGATTCCATATTACCAGTATGAACAATGACTATTGTATTGCAACCCTTTTCAGCAGAGAAGAGCGGAATTCCGGATTCCGCAGTTTTTTTCATTCCGTCTTCCGGATTCCAGATTCCGTGAAAAAATATTTTTTCCGTTTTCCACATTCCGAATTCCGCGATATGGCGTTTTTATTCCGTTTTAATTATTTGTTCTCAATTGTTGTGTGAAAAGTATACTTCTTTGAACTCCCGCAAGAATTTTTGCGCACAGAGCGCATTTACATCATTTTTTCCCTCATTAATGGTTAAAATTCCGTATTCCGCATTCCGCATTCTGCCGTTTTTGACATTCCGTTTTCGGGATTCCAGATTCCGTGAAAAAATATTTTTTTCTCCGTTTTCCGTTTTCCGGATTCCGAGTTCCCAAAATCCAATTCCGCTCTACTCTGCTTTTCAGTATAATGCCCTACTGGAGACCACGTACAAGAATAAAGGACGTGCCACATTGGAGGTCCTAGGAATTCATCTGATGTGTCAAATTGATCAATTTACTGTCTTGCAAAACGTGCGATTTTAGAGAAGTTGGAATGCATGTGAAAGCAAAATTTCAGAGGAACTCGTGTCAATCTATAATTGTAAAAAGGAAAATGAAATGCTACACCGTGGAAGTGCGCATCTAGAATAAAATATAAAAGGTTGTTTTTAGCTTTTAGCAAGAAACGGAAGGCGTTCGGAGCTCTTTGGTTGCTCCGGCCATCTTAACGCCCCCGTTCAACACGAGGAGCTGTCCATGTGACGAGTTACGTAAAGAGCTTCCGCTGTGGTTTTTGGAAGATTAAAGAGCTGAGGGTTTCCCTTTTAAGGTGCATTTAGATAAATTTGAAATTTTATGAAATATTTTGAGAAAATTGGTGGAGAAGCTTCGATGTACAGTACTGGCCATAAAGAATGCCCGCAGGCTTTTTTTTGGGATAACTACGCTGAAAACAGATATTTTGTTGTGAAAATTCTACTGTAGCTGCGGAACACCTTCACGGCAACTTGCAGAAAATGAAATAGCATCATTGCAAAAGCTTTTAATTTTTACAGTTTTTGATTCAGCCCAAAAAAAGTCCGCAGACATTCTTTATGGCCAGTACTGTAACACTAATTAATGCATATGCGTTAGTGTCTTTTTATGTACATATTTATCTTATTTTTTTACCATTTCTTACTTTACATTTCAAGTGATTCATGTGGTTTCCAATGAATAAAAGCAAACTACTGTATAACGGATGTCTAGACGACTTTTTGAAGAGCATTTTCATATTTCTGCAGCTTCTCATCTTCTCCATCACATCAGAATGCAGAGCGATGTCTCTTAACTAATATTCTCTTTTTCTTGCTCTCTATCAGTTTGACAACTCTTCCATATGCTCACTTCTCGACACGCAAACCAAATTTCATCGCCGACGTCGTCCATCTTTCATGTGATAATCTTCGTGTTGGCTTATTTCAGCGATAAGCAATATTCCTTCATGTTTTCAAATGGCCGCGCATCAAATTATAGCCTCGGGTCAATTGTTGCTGATAATGTGAGTGGAAGACGTCATTTGTATTCTGTGAAGTCTTAATCTGTTATTTATCATTCGTGTTAAATGCCACTGAAAGCGCTTTTCAGCGCTTGAGACTCTCTGTGTTCCAGCGGTTTCGGAGGGGGTGGGGGGGATTTGGAATGCGACATCGCACAACATCCACTAATTTTCCACATTTTCAGTGTGGAATCGGGAAGTTCAGTTGCATCGAAGGCTGTTGCTTGGACTTCACTTATCTTATAATAGTGCTGTGAGTGGCTTCAGCCGATCGCTTCCAGTTCACAGGACAGTTATCTTACAGAATAGTGATTGCCATGATAGCCACTGTTGGGATTTTCATTCACATCGAAATGAAGAAAGAACGGAGATTCAATACGAAGCTCTTGCAGCACATTGAGCTTATGAATAAGGAGGGAACCAGCGCAATTTTCGGTGAGTTGCTAAAGGCTCCGTAGGCTTTTATTTTCATTTTTTCTGCAATTTCCGTTAAATAAAAAATAGCAAAATAGAGTTTAATTAGAACATTCCAAAAAAGAAAAAAAAAAGCGAAATCTAGTCAGTCTTTGATGGAAGGGGTCTTTGATCAGAATCCGAAGCGGATCGCGTTGAGCTGAAAAAGCAGAATACTACCGGCGATATATGGAATTCTGAAGTAATTTATGAATATTTCAGATGAGACTCACATATTCCTCCGTCGTGCATCTCCAATTGATTCCTGCTCTTTCAACCTTCCGCCAAGTTGCAGTCCGCCGATGACAGTTCCCAAACTGAAATTCCATAAGAATCGTCCAATTCGCCACTTCATCAGCAAACATTTATAATACATATCCATTTATTTGTCATGAAACCGCACGCTTCCTCAGTGTTTTCCCTCTGAATCACTCGCGTATCGTTTGCAGGTTGATAGATCAGATTCCAATCCAAAAATCAATCGAACAATATCGAAAACAGGCGCACGTGATTATCCCAACCACTCGAATCTAGCGGCCTCAATTTGAGTCAGAGGATGGAAAAATGGAAAATAAATAGACATGCAAAGTCCACAAATGAAGGTGTTTACCACTGCCTATGTATTCTTCTTACACTTTGCAGCCGCCCAATTCATCACATGGTTTCGCAACCTGACCTTAAGAGTTGACGAAGTTTTGAAAGTCTTGACCAGAAGACTAAGGCTTCCACGAAAGACGAAGACAAAAAGTTGTCTTTCAGTTCGTCTTGCATTCGTCTTACGCAATAAAAAAGTTCTCTTCAATAGGATCAATGTGATCTGATGTTTTTGTGGTTGAGTGTCATAACAAAGGTACAACCGAAATTCTTGGCTTTCAGTTATTATTTTAGTGAATTCGCGGTGAACGCGATTCTCGAGAAAAAACAAAAAAGTTTTAAAAACAATAAATTTGCAGTTGATTTCCCTCACTTAAGACTTCCACGAAATACGAAGACAAAATGTCGTCTTTCGTCTCGTATTTGTTCGTCTTTCAGTTTCGTCTTTCGTCTTACGCAGCAGTGTGTCGTTTCGATTGCATTTCGAGAAATTTTTCGAAAAATTTCGATAAAAAATAATAATAAACCAGTTCGAACGACACTCCGAAATAACGCAAAGCGCGTTGATTATCGCATTTCCATTCAAATCATTTTTCGCGATTTCTCGAGAAATTTTTTGAGGAATTCTCGAAAAATTTCGAAAATTCCCGAAAATTTCTCGAGAAATCAACGAGAAAAATTTCTCGAGAATTTTTCGGAAATTTTTCGAAAAACGCATTCTTCGAGAAACCATTTTTCGAAACGACACACTGTTACGCAGTTTCGTATTTCGTCTTTCTTCAGTTTCGTCTTTCGTCTTACGCAATAAAGGAGTTGTGCATGTGTACCAACACAATGTTTGTCAGACGAATTCAAGACGAAGAAGAAGACGAAGATGAGACGAGAAAGCCGAAATTAAAAAAAAACCAAATGGAAGCCTTAAGACTGCCCTGAAGACTGCGGCATAATTTCACTTTTTTGAGAGCTACATGGTTCTTCATAGCTTAATTCACGACTTCCCCGAGTTCCGCCATCACAAAGTCAAAAAAGTGCGAACAGTTTGCTAGTTTACTTCTACATAAAATTCAAGAATTTTCTGAAAAATGGGTGTCTCGAATTGTTTTTTAATCTTCAAATAATCCATCTTAAAATGTAAATTTCATAACTTTCATATTCTGCCCGCTTATTTGCTCGTTTGCTCTTTTTTCTGCCCTTCATTTCATTTCCTATGAGCACCCTCATTTCTAATTCAAGATTTCCCGAAGAGTACGAAAGAGCGGAGAAGAATAATCCATTTGTTTGCCAGAATAGAAACTACAAACAATCGGTACGCTGATTCAGATGTGCGCTAGCTAAAAATGATGGTCTCGCCACGATTTTTTTTGCTTATAAAAAAGAGAAATTCACAAAAATAATTGATTAAAAAAAAGGAGAACATTTCATAAATTCGCCGGGCACTCGTAAATCGACACCACTTTCGCTGCGAAACCATTATTTTTAACTAGTCAACTAGAGCGCATTTGTTACAGAGAGTTCCAACTATTTGTCTTCTTTAAGTATTATAATCGTCACTTTTTGATTACACTTTTCCAAAGTGTGAAGGGTAGTTATCAGAGAAGGGCGGAATTCCGCATTCCGCATTCCGAATTCCGGATTCCGCCGTTTTTTTCATTCCGTCTTCCGAATTCCAGATTTCGTGAAAAAACATTTTTTCCGTTTTCCGTTTTCCGGATTCCGAGTTCCCAAAATCCAATTCCGCCGTTTTTTTCATTCCGTCTTCCGGATTCCAGATTCCGTAAAAAATTTTTTCCGTTTTCCGTTTTCCGGATTCCGAGTTCCCAAAATCCAATTCCGCCGTTTTTTTCATTCCGTCTTCCGGATTCCAGATTCCGTAAAAAATTTTTTCCGTTTTCCGTTTTCCGGATTCCGAGTTCCCAAAATCCGATTCCGCCCTACTCTGCAGAGAAGGGCGGAATTCCGGATTCCGCCGTTTTTTTCATTCCGTCTTCCAGATTCCTGATTCCGTGAAACAAATTTTTTTCCGTTTTCCGCATTCCGAGTTCTCAAAATCCAATTCCGCCCTACTCTCGATAACCGCGTCGAAGGCACACCAGCGCTGACTGGTTGTCTCATTTGAATCCACCAGGCTTGTACCTTTAAAAATTGAAATAAAAATTCGAAAAAAGAAAAGAAAATAGTCTATATATTTGTTATCAAGCAGGGCGTTGTGTTCGCCTTTGTCTACAGAATTGTCTTGTTTACATCGTGTACCTTTCCATATGGTTTCCTCCTCCGTTCTGCTTTCACTTTCCCGACTTTCGGCCTAAAAACGTCACGTCACTTGAAAATGGTAGAAGAGGTTGGTTGGATCGATTCCAATTTCTTTGAAATCTGGGTTCCACCTCCAGTAATTAATCAAAAAGATGCCCGACGAACCCGACGAACTGGAGGACCATTTGCCAGGTCAGCTGTCCTTCAGAAACCCGATGAAAAACGTGGTCTCACGAGGCTCTTGTTTTTTCGCACCCTCGCAAGCGCCGATCGTTTTCAAATGCTTGTTTATCTCCCCACGGTGTTGTGCTCATAGTTTGCAGAGTGCAGCAATGTTTGGCATTTTTTTGTGTTTATTCCCAAGTCTGTGCTCCATTTTAGCACTTATTGGGATGTCCGTGAATAATTGAGCAAAGCAATCTATCAGAGCATCAGAGATATTATCAGAGAATTCTTCTGTTTTCATCTCCCAATTCAATAGGAAAACCGTGTCGCTCGCTGTCTAAATTGTTTTGCGGTTCTCATTCTCTACTCCCATCGAAATCGCAATTTTTAATGGAAAAATATGAAGGGAGTGTTTTGCGTTTGTCTCTCTTCACGTCGATACAATCAGACTGACAGGTTGGGGTTACTCTTTCCCTTCTCTCTTTCTACGTGTCGCATCGCATTTTCCATGCGCAGTGATCATGTGGGCAGCCGAAAGAAACAATGAATCGGCCATTTCTGTCTGTGTCTGGAGGACGTCGACTTCGATTTTCATTCTCTATTTTATTGTGACAGCGTTCTTCAGATGTCTCCAGATATCTTTAAAAACTTGATGTCTTTAAACTTTGATAGCTGTATGCAAAATACTTTCATTTCCAGTTTCATTACTTCTTAGCTCTCAGCCTCAACGTTTCCTTACAATTCTCTCTATGCCTATAATACTTGAATTCAAAAAAAAAGGAGCACAGTTTCAGAGCAAGACGAAATGCCAGAGCACCACACTGTCGACATTGAAAACGTCCCAATCGTCACTCCACCACCGTACATGGATCCTGCAAATGCTCAAGCCAAGAAGAAGATGTCGAGGATCAGAAAGGAGTCAGCGTCCCAGATGAAGCCATGCGAGCACTGTGGAGCTCCGCCACAGGCACAAACGTCTCATTTGCGACAGGAGCAAGGTGAGTTTTTGACGACCAAAGAGCCACAATAGGAATTTTAAAAGATTTCCAGATTTTCTTTTTTTTTTCAATTTTTGAGCTCATCGTGTGAATGAATCTAAACATTTTGACAAAAAAGGCATTTTTTCTAAAGAAAAAACAATTGCAGCCGAATAACACGCCAATATGCTTTAGTAGAACATTTCTTTCTTAGAGATACGCATTTTTCATCTTAAACAAACTCGGAATAGGAATACGACTCTGGTCTATTAGCCGCGGATTCGGAAAAAATATTGAAAGCATCTTAAGGTTTCCATGAAAGACGAAATAAGACCGTCTCGTGTTCTCGTCTTCGTCATCGTCTAGAATTCGTCAGACGCAGAAATAGACATTGTGTTGGTACACATGCATTTTAATTGACGCCGTAAGACGAACGAAGACGAGACGAAAGGATTCCACAAAAGATGACCGACTTGTTTCGTCTTTCATGGAAGACTAGCCTCACTTATAATATTAAAAAAAGCATTTCTGTTGCTGACATGATCAGAAAATTAACTTATGAAAACACGTCGAGTTACGTGCTATGCTCCATAGCAGGTAACTGCTCCACTGATTCCGGACTTGAGCATATGGATAATGGTAGCACGGTGGGGGGAAGCACGTGCCATTTGGCTTAAACAAAACTTATGAAACTGAAACTTGGGAAAATAGTAAAAAAAAATACATAAATAAATAAAAAAAATTGAATTTATCCGAACCACTGATGCGCCAATGCTTGCCTGCTTGGCGCGGAACCCGTGTGCGGGTAATTAGCGGCCACCCGGTATCTTCCTGCTCGAATCCTCCTTCCAGTTATGCGCATTCAGAGCAATTCCACGAGTCCAGAACAAGTCTACTACGAGTCTTGAGTGAAATTTGCCATTAATTGGCGGAAAACTTGTGCTAGACTTGTGGGGAGACTTGGCCAAGACTTGTGAACCTTCAAAGTTTAGCATAGATTTGAGCTAGTCTTCTGAGCCTTTAAACTTTGGCCTAAATTTGTGAGAGAATTGTTCTAGGCTTGTGAATCTTTAAAGTTTGGCCTAGATTTGTGCTAGTCTTCCGAACCTTTAAACTTTGGCCTAGATTTGTGAGATATTTGAGCTAGACTTTCACAGTTTTGGTTTTGATTTCGACAGCTTTCAAATGTATTAGGAGAGTTTTTTTTTCATTAAATAAGATTTTCGGACCATGAAAAACACAAAAACAATGAAAACCGAAAAAGTTAGACAACATTGCAAGTAGCAAAAAACTCCCGCAAAAAATTGCAAAAAACTGAACCTCGCGAAGTAGCTGAGCATGCAATATGTGTACAAAACAACATTTTAAATGACACTAAGCCCCTCTTCGAATTGCAGTGCTCGTCTGGCCGGCAGTCCGCCCGATCAACCATATTCATCAGGACTCCCGCCAGTTCATTGGCTACGTCATCGTTATCGCCGTCGTGATTTTCCTGTTGTTCGCTGCTTGCAAGTATTTGCCTTAAACCGTGCACCCTTCCTTCATAATCTCTCCAATTCAATGTTTCCGTCATTTCACTTCAGAACCTCACACCATTTGTAAGCTGTTCAAGGTATGGTGTATGTCCTATTTTCCTTCCTTCCCTACTGTTGACTTGTTACAAAACAAAGCCTTAAAAATCGAATAAATGCATTTTGGTTCACAGCTCTGAAATAGAAAAAGGAGCATCAGACAGACAGAGTTCGAGCCATGGATTCGAGCCATAAAGGAAAAGCAAGAGTCATCATTGTTTGCCTAATATTTACAGATAAAAATGGATTTTCAGACAAACAGACTCCTCTTTCTCCCACAAACCCCCCCCTCTCCCTTCTTCTTATCAATTGATAACATACAATGCTCCAAAGCACTTCATTATACTACCATTTCTAGCTGATACGTATTTGTTTTGCTCTGTTATTGAAATATTTCAAAATGTCTGAAAGTCCGACTGCTATCGTGATGCCTCCTCCCTACATGGATCCAGCCAATTCGCAAGCCAAGAAAGAGAATCGACGTTTTCGGCAAGAATCCATCAGAAAAATGAAGGTGTGTGAGCACTGCGGAGCTCTCCCCAATGCTCAATCCAGAAACTTGCCCGCGGAGCAAGGTACTTGATTAAATAATATGATACTACACTATCAAAATTGAGATAGCAGTCAAACAAATGTTATGAAAATTTACAGTATTTGTATGGCCGGCTGCTCGTCCCGACAACTCTATTCAGCAGGATTCTCGTCAATTCATTGGATATGTCATTGTAATCGCTTTCGTCATTTTTGCTCTTTTTGCAGCGTGCAAATATCTTCCTTAATGTTTAATTCGTGGAGCTAAACATTTTCAGCGAATAAAAGCTTTGAAAATTCTCAGTGGCACTGCGAAAAATGAATTTTAAAACGAATACCATAGGTGGAAGAAGCTCAAAATATATCCGACTTCTAGAAATGGGCGCATACATGTATTTCGAACAAAACTATGATGCTTCCAATGCCAAAGTATAGGGATCCATAGCTTCGAAAAGCAAATAAATGGTGAATAAATTCCAAAAAAAAAATAGCGTATTATGAGAAATTCATATTGGGCATGGAATGGGCAGTGTGCCCAGCAAAACGGCAATTGTTTCTTGCGCGGAGACGGCAGTTTTCCTTTGAGCAGCGCACTCCAATTTATAACATTGCTCCCCCCCCCAAACAAGAGTTGAAAAACAGCTTGTCGGTCGGGAGTCCGCTGACGGGTCGAATTCATTGACCGGACACTGAAGCGCAGTGATCCGCGTTCACTCACACAAAGTGAACAAGGAACGGGTTAGTGAGTAAGTGAGTAAGGAAGCGTATGCAAGTTCCCTCGATTTTCATTTTCTATAAACGCAATTCGTTGAATCTCAATTTTGTCGCTGAAAGTCGCTGAAAAATAATAATACTTCTGAAAATGAGCAAAAGCCCCTGAATGATGATCGTCGAGCTACTGCCTGCTCTTAGTAGTAATATAGCCCAATACATTCGTGCGCAGAGCCTTCATCTATGCAATATAAAAAACGTCGATGCCGATTTCCTTTTAAGCGAGAATAGCAAAGAGCTCGAAATGCTCCATAAGGCTTCCACGAAAGAAGAAACAAGTCGGTTGTCTTTCAGTTCGTCTTGCGCTCGTCTTACGTCGTCAATTAAAATACATGTGCACCAACACAACTTCTATCTCTGCGTCAGACGAATTCTAGACGATTAAAAAGACGAGACGAGACGGTCTTATATCGTCTTTCGTGGAAGCCTTCATGCTCCAGATTGCTTTGACATTCCACTTTTTATTTTCGATACTACATATTTGAAGATGAATTTGTTAACAAAAATTACAAATATGGCTTCTTTCAACATGACAAACAATGGAGTAGTATGTACAAGAAATAGCAAATAAGACCGCTAATTATGCATACGAAGTGCGCCGCTTCGAAAAGTTCTTATGTAACTGATAACCGCATCTCTTGCAGCTCGTTTTGATCACTATTCGTTTACAAGGACTCGCGCAAGCTGATACGCGCTGACACATTTTCGTGCAATTATTTTACTTCCATCATTTTCAACATGTTTTAGTTACTTTATTTCCAAATTTTTAAGTTTCTAGGTTAATTTTTACAGGTATGGTGGCTGATTCTATATGCAGAGGCACCCACAGCCATTGAGATGGCCAAGTAGCATCGGAGAAGCTCTTGGAATCTCATTAACATCCGCTTGGAGAACCAATACATTGAGTTGAATAGACTCAAGAACAGTTCAAAAATCGGAAGACTTCCACTTCGATTACTCCGGAGAGCAATCAATGTCGTCAGAGAACGAGTTCGTCGGAATCCGCATGAGAAGAATGAGTCTGGCGCTTCGAATGAGCAATACGCCGGTCAACCAGAAGAATAATAAAAAAGAGAGCTCGGACTGAACCTCCGAAAGGCTGCAATTCTGTGCAATTCCGAAGTCCGAAAGGCTACAATTCTGTGAGAAAAGAACAAGCTGCTACGCATCCAGAATTGAAAATCTATAATAGTTGCTGGTACGCGCCAAAATAAACATCTGAAGATCCTGAAACTCATTACGGTGAAAGTCGAATTCAACTCACAAAACCATCGAGCTCTTGCTAAGCGTTTCAGATCCTCAACAAGTTATGGTTCTCGGTGCAATCACCTCAGATGCCAAGATTCCTCTCATTTTCGTTGATCCTGGGGTGAAAATCAACAAAGAGTACTATTTGGAGGAGATTTTGAGAAAGTGTTTAAGCTGGGACAACTAGAAAGGCAAACAGCAAAAGTTCCAAATGGATAAGAAGTAACTGCCAGACCAGAGCGTCAAAGATGGTCAAAAAGAGAGCAAATTTAGAACGAAAAAAAAGGAATTGGTCAAAATTTGGTCCAGTTTAGAACTCATTTCGTACTCATTTCGAATTCACGCGGTTTGCCAATTGAATATAATGGACTTTCGCTTTTCGTGATATTTTGGTACCCGTTTGGCACAATGACGGTTTACTGGTGTCGAGTAAACTTTACAAAAAAGTGAGAGGTGCCAGAAATTTGTTTAACGGTTAATTTGGAAATTTTCAAGTTCGACACGATTTAAGAGAACAAGCCCCGAAATTAGCTGAAACTATAAATCTGTTTTTCATGAAAAGGGAAGCTTTTTTACGCTTTTAGACGCTTCAAAAAAAAATAAAAAAATAAATTCTCCTGAAGAAACGAGCTCCGAAGGAATAGACAATGAATGCTGATATCCGGGTCCTCAAGGCAAGCTGCCCAATTTGTGGCTCGCCTACTGCTCCGTCGGTTCTGAAATCATTACGATAAATTGAAATTATCTGCAAATACTTTGGATAATTAATACAATTACTGGCTGTCGCCTATTCTGACAGTTCTGCTCAAATGTAATTTGAAGTGATTTCTTCCAAGAAATGCAATGCATCAGAATTGTTACAAGCATCTGATAACAAGCTTTTCAGAAAAGAATGACCACCTGCTTAAAGATATTAATTGATTTTGAAAAGTGGTTGCTCAGTTACCTCGTTGCCCAAAATTAATTTTTACAATTGTTACAGCTGTCGAAAAGAAGCAGTTTCAGACTTGAGGATACTCAAAGAGTGTCTCAAACATTGTTGAATGATTCTGCCTTTCTGAAAGCTTAACAAGGAATTCTAGACAATCCCATGCCCAACGAAGGAGTTCTTCTACTCAGAGGTATTCGTCTGGGCTATCGATAAGTTCTGGTGCAATTATCTCTGGATATCAACCGGTGTCGTCGTTCTAGCAATTTTAAGTCAGATATTTTTCTTCAGTTTTCTTTGTATCTATTACTTATATAGTTCAACAGCTGTCACAGTTTCTTTGCAAACCCGCAAACATCAGAGATCATTTTTTCTGGGATCCATCACGCAAGCATCACTCCCATTGATCTTTTTGGAAGTGCCTGTGGCAAGCGGGGTTTCACTAATTTATTTTGAATACTACAACCAGGAAATTAACAACAGCCTTGTTTTACTGTTCTCGTTACATGGATTTGCATCGTCTATCACTATAGTTTTGGTGCATCATCCTTACCGAAGCTTTTTCATAAAAACGATTAGATTCAAAAAGAGTGAAGGTGAGAAGACATGAATAGCTGTTTAAGTCTTCCGAAGGTTTTGTGAAAATGAAGATTTCAAACTTCATTTTTCAGATGAACAAGCATCGAGTGGCGCAAATGAATTTCGAACAAAATTACGGCAATTATTGAATGGCGTCGTACGGCATTCTTGAGCACTTCTCGGGACCATATTCGTATTCATGGACGTTTTCTACTTGAAAATTGAAAGTTTTGGATTCCTGCCATTCTCTATGTATATATTTGCATCAAGGGAAAATGAAAGAGCAAGAAAATTAGAAAGATTGTGTCAAGCTTTCTTAAAAAAATAAACTTTACAAGGTGGCTGTTAAATAGTGTTACGCAACTTTGAGTGGATTCTGGCGCATGAACACAAGTCGCTACCGTATCAATTTTCTTTTTTATTGATTATTACATATTTATTATTATGTTTTTCAATTTTCAATTTAATGACGTCAATGTTTGACGCAATACTGATTTTGAAAAAGTACGTGCTTCCATGGATCCTGGCAGACACACGTTCGGTTAGCGTCATTGAACCATCGTCGTCACATCGTCATGGCAGCCAGTGGAAACCAGATTTAATTATTAATGATTTGTGTTTTTGTTTCCTTTCCTACTTTCAGAGTTATTCATTCTAGAACTATTGCACATAAATAGAATCATTCGCTTTGAGTATTAATTGAATTCTTCTTTGGGGTAGACTCAGGTGATTCTGATATCGTATGCTGTGCTGTATAGGCACATTCTCTGAAATGTAGGATGGCACATGTGCAGTTTCAGGAGGCGTAATGTCGTGCTCCGAGTCGATTAACAAATAAACTGAACAAAGTTGAGCACAAGGACAAAGAAATTGAGATTGCGAAAGATGACAAGAACACTGATTGGAATATGTTATTCCCTATTTGGTAACTTCCAGATTATATTCTCTGATGAGGCAAACATTTTAATTTTGATGGCTCAGCTGGGTGGAATTACTTCTGAAAAGATTTTCCTAATGGGGTTATTCATTATTCACTATTGCACGTTATTCACTATTGCATTTTAATGCAAAAAAAAGCATTTTAATTCAGTACTGTGTTGAATTAAAATGCAAGGCGGTGTCGGATATCGCCACCGAGAAAGTCTATGCGCCTTTAATGTGTCGATTTACGAGGCCCTCAATTTTTAGGAGAAGAACTCCTATTGTGCGAGAAATTCACATTTTCGGAAAAAATTAAAATTAATTTGATAAAAATAATATTTTACAGCCAAAAATGAACGATGAAGAGGCGAAAATGCGTAAAATTACTATGGCAATTTATTTGAAAGTCAAAAATAGATTAAAGGCGCATAGACTTTCTCAGTGGCGATATCCGACACCGCATTGCATTTTAATTCAACTCAAAGATTAAAGTGGCATGTTTTGCATTAAAATGCAATCGTGAATAAGATGAAAGTGGCATTTTTTGGATTTTCTCTAACAAGGGAACCTCGAATAGAAATCCTCCAAAGGTTTTTTTTTTAATTGGATCACATGTACTTTCTTTTTAGAAATTCGACAATCATTTCGGAGACTTCAGTACACATAGTGGCTATCTGCGCAAACTTCTGGAAATCGAGGGAGATTGCGGGGGGATTGCGAGTTTATGAATTGTGGGTTCAGTTCCGTCCCGCTTCAACGTACCTTTTCTTGCTTTTCTGATTTTGCTTTTTTTTAATTTTAAAGTTTTTAAAGGATCACGACAAAAAAAGATAAAGCAGAATGTCAGACATTATCAAGTTCAAAAGAGCCAGCAATTTGGAATTCATTTCTCGAGAGCTCAGATGGAAATACATATCTCGATTTTCAGAAGTTTGCGCAGATAGCCACTATGTGTACTGAATTCTCCGTAGTCGAAAGTACCTGTGGTCGAATTTTTTTTTTAATTAGGAAGATTTCTATTCGAGGTTCCCTTGTAAAGGGTGCGCTGAGCTGCATTCACCGCCACATTGAAGCTCCAACTGAGGATTATATGGATGGATGCCGTGGCACACCAGTTTGGAACCATTTATCAACCGTCATCGTCGATCTGGGCTCGTATTCCAGCAAGGCAGCTCCCGAGGAGAGCGGGGGGGGGGCTATACTGCTGACGCGCACTGTAGTGGGGTCGTTCCTTGAAGCTGCAAAAGTGCTGTGAGTTGTGGAATAAGCACGGTCAAGAAAGGTCGCTGCCTTCTTTGGTTTGCAATGCTATTTGGGATCAGTTGGACTCGGTCGCCCCCAGTGTCGACGCCGAAGGTTTCGACGTCGAAGACGATAATCAATGATCATTATTCTCGTATGCTAACTGTTTCGGCCACAAGCATCCACGCGTTTCCAGCAATAAAATGGGAAACCGGGGGACGTTACAGTTAGTATAAAAGAACACCGCAACACATTTATTTCATGCATTTTTGTCTTCCTCATTTCTTCGTCATCTCCGAATAAACTATTGCCCAACAGAAATTGAATCTTCTTTTTTACACTTCTCAAAAGAAAAACAAAACATGTATTAAGAGATCAAAAATAATGACAACATCAACAATAAATTGTAAGAATAAAAAAGAGGATCAGTCAACGATAACTTCCTCGTTTTCATCGTCCTCTTCTGGAAAAATGTGCTTGGTCGGCTATTGAGAATCTCTCGGTGCGCACATTTTCTTCCTCTTCTTGAACGAGAACGTTACCAATGATAGGCAAATCACGTTGGAAGTGCGGATCGCTGGAAAATATACTTTTTCAAGATTAGGTTGTAACATAAGAAACCGCGGTTGTCTTAGTTCATCCATATTTTTTTTGTAATAAAATATTTTTGAATGCGGTTTTGTCTATTAGAAAGAGCGTTTTATTGCGCATCGTTCGTTTGTTATATAATTTGTCTATGTTTACTTTATTTTTCCACAAGAAAAAGTGTTTAGAAAATGTCTGATCAAAAATTTAGAGTGCGAGTTTGCATGTGGAACGACTTAAAGCACGGCAAATCCGCTGCTGAATCTCATCGTGCGCTCTTTAAAGTATTTGGCGAGGAAGCTCTGTCTGAACATCAATGCCAGGAGTGGTTTAAACGATTCCGAAGTGATGACGAAAGCTTGGAGGATCATGAACATGGACATCGAGCTGAAGTCGTCGACAATGACCTGTTGAAGGAAGCAATAGAGTCGGATCCGTGCCAAACAACTCGAGAGCTTGCAGAACAGTTTGGCTGCTCTCACATGACAATTGAGCGTCACTTGCATAAAATCGGCAAGACGAACAGGTGCGGAAAGTGGGTGACCCGAGTGACAATGGCCGGAATTCTCACTCGTCGTGCAAAAACTGGCGGTTTTTTCGACTCCATTGTTACGTCAGATGAAAAGTGGATCTGCTACGACAACACAACAAGAAAACGGCAGTGGTTGGACCCCGGTGAGGCCCCAAAACCGACTCCAAAACCGGACATCCACGGAAAAAAGGTGATGCTTTAAAATTTCTTCACGACAACGCCCGGCCGCATGTTGCAAAGATCACTGCACGGAAAATCGAGGAATTGGCCTGGGAAGTTCTGCCTCACCCGCCATACAGCCCTGACCTGGCGCCATCCGACTACCATCTGTTCCGGTCGATGCAGCACTCTCTGGCCGAGAAAAAGTTCAAAAACCGCGACGAGGTCCAAATTTGGGTGTCTAACTTCTTCGAGTCGCAGCCGGCCGAGTTCTTCGAGAAGGGCATCCATTCTTTGCGTGGACGCTCAGAATTGGAATAATTTTTCCAGAAGCCAAGAGCATCGGGGACGCGGTAACTATTGATAGCTATTGACCGCACTGTATAATACTTGTCATCGAAATCGCTGCAAATGAAAATGCATTGGAAATTTTAAGTTTTTTTTTCGCTCATTTTCAACTCCGTTTCCATGGATACCGTACAAAAAATAATTTTTCATTTTGAGAGGAAATTGGATAAATGTTGGAGCGAGGCACCATGAATTGGATTGGCAGTATGCACTCTGTGGGATTGATGTAGGGAAAGCCTCAAACTTGGGTATATAAAAGATTTATTTTTAATTAAAATTAGAGAATAAAATTGAAAAATATCAAAAACGAAACATTTCTTCGAGTTTCTCTCAGAAATTCTGCGTGGCCCACTCGTTGAGACCATTGTAGGCGTTGTTAGCGTGGTTTGAGTTCACATTTGCAGTCTCCTTTATCCACCCAACGAAGCGATCCTCATTTTTATTTTGGACAAGATACTGTCCAAAAAGTTGATCGGCCTGAAATCATTTGAATTATGCACTTCCAGTAAAGGTATGTCCGAAGTGAACACATCCTAAACTATTATGAAAAGAATCTCGCCTTATCATATCCTGCATTCGTCAGATTGGTTCCGTATGCGGTTCCAATCCCAGGAACGCTCGTTACCTTCTTATCTGCCATTGGTTCTCCAACAAAGTCACGGTGCTTACTAGAGGTTGACATTCTCTCTGAAAATATTCAAATTGAGCATTAAACAATTATATTAACATCAAATCTTTGAAAATCTGAAAGATCGTTGCGAAAGGAAAGAAACTGAATATGATGCTCTTTCGAAAGAAACGCCTACAGTTCAACGTTTTTATAGACAAACCCTCCTCCCGTGACAAAGAGAGCGTCCTTAACAGTCCAATTCAGTCAACACATTTCGAAATCTATTGACTGAATTGCATTGATAACATACAGTACTGGCCATAAACAATGAGCACGGGCGTTTTCTTTGGATAACTTCGCTGAAACTGCTCCGATCTGCTTGGTTCTTTGGGTCGTACCTGGCTACCTGGATCCGAAGTCCTGATGGGATCCTCTCGAGCCGCGCGCAGGATGTTTCGATCAACGTTCCTTGAGGCGATGCGGGGTGAAATAACAGTTTATAAAAGTTAAAAAGCACTCACATCTTCTTGGTATCTTTTCAAAATGCGACAAATCTGACTTTGAACTGGTGAGCCAAGTCAACTGTAGAATCATCTCGTTTCCAGCCAACAATGATGACTTCTAACCATTTCTAGAAAAAAATAGGGAATCATACTCGCGGATTTACAAGACTTCTGAATCAAAAACTGAAAATAAATGAAAACACTTGAAATTTTATTTTCTGCAAGTTTCCGTGAGGTTGTTCCGCAACTACAGTAGAGACGTTCACAACAAAATATCTGTTTTCAGCAAAGTTATCCCAAGAAAACGCCCGTGCTCATTCTTTATGGCCAGTACTGTACATATGTTATCAATGCAATTCAGTCAATAGATTTCGAAATTTGATGACTGAATTGGACTGTTAAGGACGCTCTCTTTGTCACGGGAGGAGGGTTTGTCTATAAAAACGTTGAACTGTAGGCGTTTCTTTCGAAAGAGCATCATATTCAGTGTCTTTCCTTTCGCAACGATCTTTCAAATTTTCCAAGATTTGATGTTAATATAATTGTTTAATACTCAATTTGAATATTTTCAGAGAGAATGTCAACCTCTAGTAAGCACCGTGACTTTGTTGGAGAACCAATGGCAGATAAGAAGGTAACGAGCGTTCCTGGGATTGGAACCGCATACGGAACCAATCTGACGAATGCAGGATATGATAAGGCGAGATTCTTTTCATAATAGTTTAAGATGTCTTCACTTCGGACATACCTTTACTGGAAGTGCATAATTCAAATGATTTCAGGCCGATCAGCTTTTTGGACAGTATCTTGTCCAAAATAAAAATGAGGATCGCTTCGTTGGGTGGATAAAGGAGACTGCAAATGTGAACTCAAACCACGCTAACAACGCCTACAATGGTCTCAACGAGTGGGCCACGCAGAATTTCTGAGAGAAACTCGAAGAAATGTTTCGTTTTTGATATTTTTCAATTTTATTCTCTAATTTTAATTAAAAATAAATCGTTTGTTTTTCGGCTATAATTTTTTTCAGAGAATAGATAGAAACTTGAGGTCTTTTGTGAAAATGTGTCAAATCGAACCAAAAATATGATCCGAATCAATTTTTCTTGATAAAAAAAATATTTTCGGAAAAATTTGAAATACTCGATTTTTCGGATTTTAGCTATTACTGGTTTATGGCAAGAACACACGGAAAACAGCAAGGAAAGAGACAAAAAAATTGTAAAAGTTAACTAGAAAGGATCAATATTTTGTTGCAAAACCTCTACCATCAATGACGGCTTGGCATCTTCTCGGCATCGACTGAATCAAGTTGCTCAAAGTAGACTGTGGAATCTTGGCCCATGCGTTGTCCAATTGAGCGAATTTTTCGTCGGCATTTCGGGCACGGATAACAGAAACACGTCTTTCGAGCTCCTCCCACAAATGTTCAATGGGATTGAGGTCTGGACTTTGACTGGGCCACTCCATCACATTCACACGGTTGGTCGCAAACCAATTCTTAAAGAAATTATATGGTAGTTTGAGAAGTTTCACTCACTTTGATGTGTTTGGAAGTGTGTATTGGGTCATTATCTTGCTGAAACAAGTAATGAACTCTTGGGGAAGCACGAGCGAATCGGAGCATGACCTATTCCAGGATTTGTTCGTACATAAATCTGCCCATTATGCCAGTGATTCGGTGAAGAGGTCCGAGTTCATGGTTACTGAAACAGGACCACACCATTACGTTGCCTCCATCATGTTTGACAGTTGGTGTTTGAGATTTTGGGTCAAATCTGGCCCCCACTGGTCGTCTGACATAAGAAATCCCATCGGAACCAAGCAGCATGAACTTGCTCTCATCGCTCCATAATACTCGTTCCCATTGGTTATGAGTCCAGTGCAGATGAGCGCGTGCCCAGGCCACACGGGCTTCTCGATTACGGTCTGAAATGAATGGTTTCTTCACAGGCCTCCTACCAAAGAGTCCGGCATCATTCAGACGACGTCTGATTGTTCTGACGCTTGTTCTGACCCGGACGATGTTTCTATCTGTCAGATGGTCCGTAACTCAAATCCTCAAGTGTTTTCTACTGATTGCTTGTCCGTTTTGTGTCTTCCAGCGTTTTAGAAATTTTGAAACGGTGCTACGATTGATATTGAACTGCTCGGTAAGCTGCTTCTGCGTGTGCCCTTGCTCCCGACCTTTGGCGATCGCAGATTGCAAAGTTGAGGTCAAATCTCGTTTCCCTTTGGCTTTAGCCATCACAAAAACAAAGATTTCAGAAGTTATCTGAAAAAATCGTGAAGTTTTCACTCCCAGAAAAATGTATATGAAAAACGACCAAAATGAAAAAAATGAAAAAACTCAAGAAAAAAATTTATTTTCCATGAAACATCACGAAATTTCGCGGGAAGTACATTATATACGCCGGTAATAAGCACCAAAAAATTGGCTTCATTGCTCTTTTTCAAAAAAAGTTATAACCGAAAAACAAAAAGGTGATATTTCAGTGGCCGCTACTGTAGCTATTGACCGCACTGTATAATACTTGTCATCGAAATCGCTGCAAATGAAAATGCATTGGAAATTTTAAGTTTTTTTTTTGCTCATTTTCAGCTCCGTTTCCATGGATACCGTACAAAAAATAATTTTTCATTTTGAGAGGAAATTGGGTAAATGTTGGAGCGAGGCACCATGAATTGGATTGGCAGTATGCACTCCGTGGGATTGATGTAGGGAAAGCCTCAAACTTGGGTATATAAACGATTTATTTTTAATTAAAATTAGAGAATAAAACTGAAAAATATCAAAAACGAAACATTTCTTCGAGTTTCTCTCAGAAATTCTGCGTGGCCCACTCGTTGAGACCATTGTAGGCGTTGTTAGCGTGGTTTGAGTTCACATTTGCAGTCTCCTTTATCCAACCAACGAAGCGATCCTCATTTTTATTTTGGACAAGATACTGTCCAAAAAGCTGATCGGCCTGAAATCATTTGAATTATGCACTTCCAGTAAAGGTATGTCCGAAGTGAACACATCTTAAACTATTATGAAAAGAATCTCGCCTTATCATATCCTGCATTCGTCAGATTGGTTCCGTATGCGGTTCCAATCCCAGGAACGCTCGTTACCTTCTTATCTGCCATTGGTTCTCCAACAAAGTCACGGTGCTTACTAGAGGTTGACATTCTCTCTGAAAATATTCAAATTAAACAATTATATTAACATCAAATCTTTGAAAATCTGAAAGATCGTTGCGAAAGGAAAGACACTGAATATGATGCTCTTTCGAAAGAAACGCTTAGAGTTCAACGTTTTTATAGACAAACCCTCCTCCCGTGACAAAGAGAGCGTCCTTAACAGTCCGATTCAGTCAACAAATTTCGAAATCTTTTGACTGAATTGCATTTTGATAACATACAGTACTGGCCATAAACAATGAGCACGGGCGTTTTCTTGGGATAACTTCGCTGAAAACAGATATTTTGTTGTGAACGTCTCTACTGTAGAACAACCTCACGGAAACTTGCAGAAGATAAAATTTCAAGTGTTTTCATTTATTTTCAGTTTTTGATTCAGAAGTCTTGTAAATCAGCGAGTATGATTCCCTATTTTTTTCTAGAAATGGTTAGACCTATTGAAAGGAAATCCCTCATTGTAGACCTACGAGAAGTCATCATTGTTGGCTGGAAACGAGATGATTCTACAGTTGACTTGGCTCACCAGTTCAAAGTCAGATTTGTCGCATTTTGAAAAGATACCAAGAAGATGTGAGTGCTTTTTAACTTTTATAAACTGTTATTTCACCCCGCATCGCCTCAAGGAACGTTGATCGAAACATCCTGCGCGCGGCTCGAGAGGATCCTATCAGGACTTCGGATCCAGGTAGCCAGGTACGCCAGGTACGACCCAAAGAACCAAGCAGATCGGAGCAGTTTCAGCGAAGTTATCCCAAGAAAACGCCCGTGCTCATTGTTTTTGGCCAGTACTGTATGTTATCAAAATGCAATTCAGTCAATAGATTTCGAAATTTGTTGATTGAATTGGACTGTTAAGGACGCTCTCTTTGTCACATGGGAGGAGGGTTTGTCTATAAAAACGTTGAACTGTAGGCGTTTCTTTCGAAAGATCGAAAGATAAAGTCGTATAGCTATTGACCGCACTGTATACAGTACCGTCTAAAAGGTTGTAAACGATAGGTTTTTTAGGCATAACTATTTTTCGAGAGCCGGTATTGAGTCAACATTTTTACCAGATGTTTCTAAGAATGTTTGACGGAATGTGGCCAAATTTTATACAAAAATATGAAAAAATAAATTTTTTATGACAAAAATTGAGTGGGATATTGATCTCCAGTTTCTCGAATACTAGGAAAACGCACCCCAGACGATACATCTACCTCCACCATGCTTGGTATATGATATCAGGGATCATACCGGAAGCCAACTGGACGATGAATCCATTGAATTCCGTCGCCTCCGGAAAAGGCATTGGTCCGATCCACCGCATCACAACTATCATGGACCGCCACGTCTACAAGGATATCCTAGAATCCAAAATGCTGCCGCATTACAAAGCCATGGATTGTGGGATCATTTTCCAACAAAACAATAATCCAAAACACAACTCCAAATTTCTCAAGGTACATTAGATTCCAATTTTATCGAATATTTTGGATTTTAGGATTGGTTCTTGAGCCGTAGAATTCGCGTTATGGACTGGCCCAGCAATTCCCCTGACCTGAATTCGATCGAACATTTGTGGGAAGAGCTGAAGAGAAGATTGGCAGGAAAAAAAGCGAAACATGTGGACGAGAAGTACCAACAACTGGAAGAGGAATGGAAGAAGATCCCACAGTCCGTAATCGACAGTTTGATCGACTCAATGCAGCGCAGATGCCAGGCTGTTATCAATTCTCGTGGCTTTGCAACAAAGTACTAGACCCATTTTGTTAGTTTTAAAATATTATGTCTTGAATAAAAAAGTTTTTCGAAAGTTATGATTTTTTGAAAAATTAAGGTCAAAATTGGATTTTTTTTTCGAAAATTCAATTTTTGTCCTAAAAAATTTATTTTTTCATATTTTTGTATGAAATTTGGCCACATTCCGTCAAACATTCTTAGAAGCATCTGGCAAAGAGAGCGTCCTTAACAGTCCAATTCAGTCAACAAATTTCGAAATCTATTGACTGAATTGCATTGATAACATACAGTGCTGGCCAAAAGTATATAGAAAATGGGTTTTTTCAAGATAACAAAACTCATACTCGACAGAGGGTCATCAAATTTTTTTCCCATGTTTATGAGGGTAAATTGCGTTAATTAAAAAAAAAAGTTTCAGAAAAAAGACGAAATTTTGAAAAATTACAACAATTTATTCGAAAATTGGAAAAACAAAGAAAATGACACTCTTCACAAAATAAAATAGGAATGATCTGATTGGCAAGTTAATGGCCAGGAAATGATTAAAAATGATTTAATAATTTGTGGCAAAGCCTTTTGCATCAATTACTGCCTGGCAACGACGCGGCATGGAATCCAGAAAAGCATCTACGACGGAGAGTGGGATAGCCATCCATGCAGCCTCCAATTGAGCAAATTTCTGATCCGTATTTGTGGCTTGGACTCCTTTCAAACGACGTTCCAGTTCCTCCCACGAGTGCTCGATCGGATTCAAGTCGGGAGACTGGCTGGGCCGACCGATTTGAATTTTTCAATGATTTCGTACTAAACACCAATGGCTTCTTCAATTCCACAGGAGAGAAAATGAAAAAGGTTGCAGAGAGTTTTGTAAATATAAACTATATTCGTTTTTACAGATATGCAGAACCCACACTTGAGAAATTTGGTTTCACTTTTGTTACAAAGGTAATCTACAAAGGTAACCCGACGGCAACTGGTCCCAAGCCGCACAGGACCGAAACAAATGGAAAGAGACGTGTGCCCGGCGCTGAGAACATCCCCAGCCGACTACCGGGCGTCCAAGTATCCAAGTAAGTATTATAGAATTTTGAAGAATTTTTTAATATGATGTTATTGTTTTCTTTTGAGTTTTCATTTAATTTTCTTGTTATCCTGTTATTTTTGTTTTTTCAAAAAATGCAATTTTGATATTGATTTGAAAAAGGGATAATCACAAAATAAACTCTGGTTACCCACTGTGTGGAAATAACTATCAGTATCTTTAAAGATTAAAAATCAAGAAAAAAAACTGGGTAGCCATTGATACTCGAAGGCAAAAGTAGCCAAAGAATATCAGGTAGTCATTGATATCAAGTAGCCAAAAATTAGGTATTGGCCTAATTTTCTTTGTTTTGTTAATTCAAGTAATTAAATTAAATCGTTTTGTGTTTAATAAAATTGCTTGGGTTACTTACTTACTTACATACTTATTTACTTAGTCGATCCGTTATTCGCTTGTGTGAGCGCGGATCACAGCTAACCATGCTTTGCGATCTTAGGCGATGGTAACTATGAAGTAGTTAGTCGATTTCCTCAGTATATTGAGACTTCTTTGCGTAGTGAGTCGGACCATCTCATAGGGGGGGGTCGTCCGACAGGTCCTTTTTGGTTTCGAAGAACCTATTCTTGTATAAGTTTCTTCCATCTTCCATCAGTTCTTCGCATAATGTGCCCGGTCCATCCTAATTTTTTCTTTTTGATGTATTTGAGTGGGTCCGTGACTTGTGAGATTTTTCGGATGTCTTCGCGGTCTAAATCTAGTTGGCGTTGTTCCGTGAGGGTCATTCCAATTAATCTTCTTTCTAGTGATGCATGCGTCACACGGATTCTTTCAGCGAGATTATGTGTAAGGGTCCACGTTACAGATCCGTATGTGAGCGCGGGAAGAACGATGGTGTCGAAAAGTTGAGCTCGGGGGCAGGTGAGAGCGTCGATGGTGTTCTTGATGTTGTTGAACGCGGCCCAGGCTGCCCGTCTTCTTCTGTGGAGTTCAGGTTCTAGCTCATTTCGCGTGTTGAGTAGCCTGCCAAGGTAGACTTACTCATCCACGTCTTCGATTGTTGTGATGGTTGTGTTGTTACTGATGATCACCGGATGTGTGGTGGCGTACGTGTTTCTCAACACTTTGGTTTTGTTAGTATTGATTTGGAGTCCTACTTTTCTGCACCTTTCTGTGAACTCCTGGATCATCTTGCTGGCAGTTCGTGGGTCGTTTGCGACGAGAATGATGTCGTCTGCGAATCTCAAATGGGTGAGATTTCTGCCATTTATCCTTATTCCTGGCACGTGAGCGTAGTCGTCGTTGTGTCCTTTGAGGTGATTCCAAGATAATTTTCCGAGAACGAGCTTTAGACAAGCTGAGAAGAGGTTTGGTGATATTGGATCACCTTGGCGTACACCACTTGTGATGGGTACTTCAACTTGTCTGTGGAATGGTGTAAAGGTGGTTGTGCAGTTTGTATAGCACTCTTTGAGCAGGTTAATATAGACTGTTTCAACTCCTTGTGCTCGAAGGCTTTCCCATATGGCTATCGGTTCCACATTGTCAAATGCCTTGTGGAAGTCAATGAAGACAAGTGTGAGCGGGGTGTGGTACTCGCGGCCAACCTCGAGCAAGCGTTGTACTGAATGTATGTGGTCGATCGTTGAGAATGATCGACGGAATCTTGCTTGCTCGACTGATTGGGCTTCTTCTAGTGTTTTTCGTACTCTATTTAATAGACATTTTGGGAATGTCTTGTAGAGCACTGAGAGAAGACAGACAGAAATTGGGTTAACCAGTTTAATTACCCAAGTTGAGGTTTCTGCTTGTCCCGCTTTGACACTACGGAGTGCACACCCCAAGCCACTACAATTCATTTCATGGTGCATCCATCGACAATCGTTTCGATCGCCGAGTCAGAAGTCAAAGGAAATCAATTCCCGCGTGGCAGGCTCAAAGCAAAGGGCAAATGAAAATTCATCGGAAATTTTAAGTTTTATTTCGCTCATTTTCAGTACCGTTTCCATGGATACCGTACAAAAAATAATTTTTCATTTTGAGAGGATATTGGGTAAATGTTGGAGCGAGGCACCATGAATTGGATTGGCAGTATGCACTCCGTGGGATTGATGTAGAGAAAGCCTCAAACTTGGGTATATAAACGATTTATTTTTAATTAAAATTAGAGAATAAAATTGAAAAATATCAAAAACGAAACATTTCTTCGAGTTTCTCTCAGAAATTCTGCGTGGCCCACTCGTTGAGACCATTGTAGGCGTTGTTAGCGTGGTTTGAGTTCACATTTGCAGTCTCCTTTATCCAACCAACGAAGCGATCCTCATTTTTATTTTGGACAAGATACTGTCCAAAAAGTTGATCGGCCTGAAATCATTTGAATTATGCACTTCCAGTAAAGGTATGTCCGAAGTGAACACATCTTAAACTATTATGAAAAGAATCTCGCCTTATCATATCCTGCATTCGTCAGATTGGTTCCGTATGCGGTTCCAATCCCAGGAACGCTCGTTACCTTCTTATCTGCCATTGGTTCTCCAACAAAGTCACGGTGCTTACTAGAGGTTGACATTCTCTCTGAAAATATTTAAATTGAGCATTAAACAATTATATTAACATCAAATCTTTGAAAATCTGAAAGATCGTTGCGAAAGGAAAGAAACTGAATATGATGCTCTTTCGAAAGAAACGCCTACAGTTCAACGTTTTTATAGACAAACCCTCCTCCCGTGACAAAGAGAGCGTCCTTAACAGTCCAATTCAGTCAACAAATTTCGAAATCTATTGACTGAATTGCATTGATAACATACAGTACTGGCCATAAACAATGAGCACGGGCGTTTTCTTTGGATAACTTCGCTGAAACTGCTCCGATCTGCTTGGTTCTTTGGGTCGTACCTGGCTACCTGGATCCGAAGTCCTGATGGGATCCTCTCGAGCCGCGCGCAGGATGTTTCGATCAACGTTCATTGAGGCGATGCAGGGTGAAATAACAGTTTATAAAAGTTTAAAAGCACTCACATCTTCTTGGTATCTTTTCAAAATGCGACAAATCTGACTTTGAACTGGTGAGCCAAGTCAACTGTAGAATCATCTCGTTTCCAGCCAACAATGATGACTTCTCGTAGGTCTACAATGAGGGATTTCCTTTCAATAGGTCTAACCATTTCTAGAAAAAAATAGGGAATCATACTCGCTGATTTACAAGACTTCTGAATCAAAAACTGAAAATAAATGAAAACACTTGAAATTTTATTTTCTGCAAGTTTCCGTGAGGTTGTTCCGCAACTACAGTAGAGACGTTCACAACAAAATATCTGTTTTCAGCAAAGTTATCCCAAGAAAACGCCCGTGCTCATTCTTTATGGCCAGTACTGTACATATGTTATCAATGCAATTCAGTCAATAGATTTCGAAATTTGATGACTGAATTGGACTGTTAAGGACGCTCTCTTTGTCACATGGGAGGAGGGTTTGTCTATAAAAACGTTGAACTGTAGGCGTTTCTTTCGAAAGAGCATCATATTCAGTGTCTTTCCTTTCGCAACGATCTTTCAGATTTTCAAAAATTTGATGTTAATATAATTGTTTAATGCTCAATTTGAATATTTTCAGAGAGAATGTCAACCTCTAGTAAGCACCGTGACTTTGTTGGAGAACCAATGGCAGATAAGAAGGTAACGAGCGTTCCTGGGATTGGAACCGCATAGGGAACCAATCTGACGAATGCAGGATATGATAAGGCGAGATTCTTTTCATAATAGTTTAAGATGTCTTCACTTCGGACATACCTTTACTGGAAGTGCATAATTCAAATGATTTCAGGCCGATCAACTTTTTGGACAGTATCTTGTCCAAAATAAAAATGAGGATCGCTTCGTTGGTTGGATAAAGGAGACTGCAAATGTGAACTCAAACCACGCTAACAACGCCTACAATGGTCTCAACGAGTGGGCCACGCAGAATTTCTGAGAGAAACTCGAAGAAATGTTTCGTTTTTGATAGTTTTCAATTTTATTCTCTAATTTTAATTAAAAATAAATCGTTTATATACCCAAGTTTGAGGCTTTCTCTACATCAATCCCACAGAGTGCATACTGCCAATCCAATTCATGGTGCCTCGCTCCAACATATACCCAATTTCTTCTCAAAATGAAAAATTATCTTTTGTACGGTATCCATGGAAACGGTGCTGAAAATGAGCGAAAAAAAACTTAAAATTTCCAACGCATTTTCATTTGTAGCGATTTCGATGACAAGTATTATACAGTGCGGTCAATAGCTATACGACCACCCTATATTTTGGGAGCTCAGAAAAAACTGGAAGAGATATCAAAAAACGGTCAACGCCAATCGATTCACAATCAAAAATAACTCCGGGAGACAAAGTTTCATATTTTTATATTTATTTTTTTCAATAAAAATGATAAAAATATGAAACTCTTGACCATTAATAATTAAATCCGGTTTCCACTGGCTGCCATGACGACGTGGCGACGATGGTTGCACGCCGGCAGTTATTTTCAAACCAGAGGTCAATGAAGTTAACCTAATTTGTGTCTGTCTGGTTCCATGAAGCACGTACTTCTTCAGTAGTGCGCGCCATTACGTCATACATTGACGTAATTGAAGTTAAAGCTTAAATAAAACTTGACACAATCTGTCTAATTGTCTTGCTCTTTCATTTTCCCTTTAATGCAAATACATAGAGAATGGTGGGAATCCAAAACTTTCAAATAGAAAACATTCATGAATATGGCCTCAAGAAGTGCTCAAGAATGTTGAACGACGCGATTCGAAAATTTCCGTAATTTTGTGCGAAAATCATTTTTAACATATGACGCGCCACACGACGATTGTTCATCTGAAAAATGTTTTTTCTGAAGACTTAAGCAGCTATTCATGTCCTCTCACCTGCACTCTTTTTGAAAGTTATCGTTTTTATGAAGAACCTTCGGTAAGGATGATGCACCAAGACTATAGTGATAGACGATGCAAATCCATGTAACGAGAACAGTAAAACAAGGCTGTTGTTAATTTCCTGGCTGTAGTATTCAAAATAAATGAGTGAAACCCCGCTTGCCACAGGAACTTCCAAAAAGATCAATGGGAGTGATGCTTGCGTGATGGATCCCAGAAAAAATGATCTCTGATGTTTGCGGGTTTGTGAGGAAATCGTGACAGCTGTCGAAATATATAAGTAATAGATACAAAGAAAACTGAAGAAAAACATCTGACTTATAATGACTAGAACGATGACACCAGTTGATATATAGAGATAATTGTACCAGAACTTATCGATAGTCCAAACGAATACCTCTGAATAGAAGAACTCCTCCGTTGGACATGGGATTGTCTAGAATTCCTTAAACTTTCAGAAGGGCAGAATCATTCGACAATGTTTGAAAAGTATGACTTCTGATTTGTCAGATTTGAGCCATTTTTCAGTCATTTCCGACTCACCTGAAGCAGAAAAAACTTTGCAGATTCTTGCTCGGGAATATTTGAGAATGGAGGAATTAAGAAAGCCACGACCACTGAACAGTTGATAAAGTAATAAATCAGCTTTGTTCGTCGTTTTGTTATCTTCAATATGTTGTTTGAAATGCAACTACTTCGATTTTCAAACAATGCAACGAGAGAAATAGCCATAACTAGAAAGAGTGAAGCGATCTTGTTAAGCATCAGGCCAATTTACAGGGTGGCTGGTAAATAGTGTTACACGTTTAAAACGTTATAAATGTCTTCAAACAAGTTCAATTTTCACCAGAATTGGACAAAAGTTTATTGAAATGATAAAAAAAACAAGTTTTAACGATAGTTTTCAAATCGCCCTCCTTTGGCCTTCACCACCGCTCTCAATCTCTTCGGGTAAGCGTCCACCACGGCACGCAGGTAGTTGGCATCCATTTCGTCTCAGGCTTTCACAAGTGCGACCTTCAGAGCGCTCAAACTAGCGTAGTTTTTGGTGGAAACCTTCTGGTTTAAATATCCCAAACGGCGTAGTCCATTGGATTCAGGTCGGGTAACGACGCTGGCCATTCTGACGAGGAGATGAACTCAGGAAAATTGTTCTTGCACCACTGCTGAGAGGCCTTGGCTCGATGAGCCGGTGCGCCGTCTTGTTGGAAGCACTAGGATCGGTTTCCGTAATGCGATTTGGACCACGGAAGAACTGCTTCGCTCTGGCTTTCTTCGAATTTTTTTCTTGAACGGCTTTAGAATATCGGCACATTTTGAAGTCTTTAGCAAGCTTCCTCATGCTTTGCCTCGGATTTCTTCGGATTCTTTCCCGAACGCTTTTGGTCACTGTGACAGGATGACCCGATCTTGGACGGTCATCAAGTGTACGAAGACGGTGGAAGCGAGTGACAGTCCGATGAACAAGCATTCGGTTGACGTTCAACCGCTTAGCGATCTCCGAATTCAACAGCTCCATCAGTTGAATAATAGAACCACGATGGGGTGAAGCAGCCGTCATTATCTTAAACAAAGGAAGTTGCGACCAGAAAATTGAAAAACTGTAATAAATATGTAATAATCAATAACAAATAAAATTAATACGGTAGCGACTTGTGTTCATGCGCCAGAATCCACGCAAAGTTGCGTAACACTATTTATCAGCCACCCTGTACAACTCACACATACAAGACACGAATCCGATGAATGTTTGAACGGATGTAGGAACTCCGAGAACTCGGAGAAAGCCCACCGGAAATCCGGAAATGGTTGGGAAGAAGAAATATGGCGTGATAAGGCAGCATATCAATATATCTGTATAACAACACCTACAAACGTAAAGTGAAATGGAGCAGGGGAAAGTCAAAAATGTACCAGCAGTGAGCATTCAGAATAGCCCACTTAACGGAGCTCATTGATTTTGGAGTTTTCTTCAGAATACAGTAAGTTGTGAAAATATATGCTGGAAGGAAGAGAAAAAGCATGGAATGTGAATAGAAGGAAAGACCTTGCCACGAAGCCAAAAAGCTTTTCTTAGTGCCACAATTCAATCTATAATTGTTTAAATAGTAGTAATAGGTGCTATTTTTCATCTTAAAGCAGACATTTTAGTGGGATGGGGACATACTAAAAGTTAAGACACTCTTTGAATCTCCTCCAGTCTGAAACTGCTTATTTTCGACAGCTGTAACAATTGTAGCAAGCAATTACATTTGTGCAACGAGGTTACTGAGCAACTACTTTTCAAAATCAATTAATATCTTTAAGCAGGTGGTCATTCTTTTCTGAAAAGATTATCAGATGCTTGCAACAATTCTGATGCATCGCTTGATCTGCTCGTATCTGGCGATATTGGTATTGAAGTTCAGGTGGCTGCGAAGTAGACGATGATTGAATGATAAAATGATGGAAGCACCGACACATCCGTCATTAACAACAGCCTCGTTTTACTGTTCTCGTTACATGGATTTGCATCGTCTATCACTGTGGTTGTGGTGCATCATCCTTACCGAAGCTTTTTCATCAAAACGATAACTTTCAAAAAGAGTGCAGGTGAGAGGACCTGAATAGCTGCTTACGTTTTCCGAATGTTTTGTGAAAATGAAGATTTCAGACTTCATTTTTCAGATGAACAAGCGTCGAGTGGCGCATCATATGTCACAAATGAATTTCGAACAAAATTACGGAAAATTTCGAATCGCGTCGTACCGCATTCATAGACATTTTCTATTGGGAAATTAAAAGTTCCATTCCAGCCATTCTCTATGTATATATTTTCATCAAGAAAAAATGAAAGAACAAGAAAATTAGATAAGAAAATTAGACGGCGTGCAACCATTGTCGTCACGTCGTCATGGCACTCAGTGGAAACCGGATTTAATTATTAATGATTTGTGTTCTTGTTTCTTTTCCTACTTTCAGAGTTATTCATGCTAGAACTATTGCACATAAATAGAAGCATTCGCCTTGATTATTAATTGAATTCTTCTTTAGTGTAGACTCAGGTGATTCTGAGAACGTGTGCTGTGCTCTACAGGCACATTCTCTGAAATGTAGGGTGGCACATGTGCAGTTTCAGGAAGCTTAATGTCGCGCTTAGGTCCCTTCAGGTCGCAGATTGCTCCAGTGCACTTAGAGCACCGCTCCGGACCCTCTTTTTGGTATACATATGTATCAGCCCTTCGAGTAGGCGGTCTCCTGGTTTGGCAGGGAGACGATACCTCAAACTTGGGTAATTAAAATGTTTAGGTAAAAATTCTAAATACAGTGACAAACAAGAATTAAAAGAAAAATGAAAGGAAGAATTGAAATAACTGAAAATGCTTGTACTGATGATGTTTATATACCATTCCAATAATTGTTTATGAGCCATCCCATTTGGGGTTTTTATGTTTCCGAGATCATTTCAATAATTGATTTTATAACAACATCACGACCATAGTTCGTGACACTCCGGGCGGCTAGAGAAGCTTCTGACTACTCCTTCTGTGTCTTCTTCTTTCTCCGACGGCTAGAGTAGTTGCTGGTGAACTGCCCATGTGGCCCAAAAGCAGAATTTGATGCCAAGGAAGATTGCTATGACGAGTACAATCATGGTTCCGAATCCAAACAGCTTCTCGAAAAACCCATTTCGAAAGTTGACGGCACCTCAGCGATTCCTTCGAATACTTGGACAGCATGCGTTCCTGTTTGACTGAAATTAGCCTCATAATTCAACTCGACTTTGATTACCAAGGATGCTGGAATTCCGCATGACAAGGATCTCATCTGTTAATCTGAGCCAGCATTTCTGCTTGATAAGACGACAGAGCCATGTGTATATTGCTGTCCATAAATTGGATTCCGCATTGCAGCGACGTTGTGTTGTCCGGGCACACTAGCAGAGCTTTGGTAGTCTTCGAAGAATAGCAAGTGTTGACGGTGACAGCTACCTTGCTACATGAATGGCAACCCTGTAGGGCCTTCAGTTGATGGGGAGAACACTTGGTGATGGTGATATGGCCATTGATCACAAGTATGTCTTGAAATGACTCAACGACAATTTTCCTCAATGAAAATTTGACGCATCTGAATAAAGCACTGCCAACTTTGCAATGCACAATGAAGTTCAACAACCTACCCATGAGTTGGCACTCGGGGGGCAGAAGATTGAATTTGCGAAAATGATTGACAATTCACCGTGTTTCCTGAGTATGCAGTAGAAGCATCCACAGTGATGCAGCCACATATTTAAGGCGTAAGATGTAAATCAATTGTGGGCAACCGATCTGCGCTGCGACTCTTCGGACAGCATTTAGTAGAGACCTGCTATCCAAACCAGCAACCGAGTTGTTAAGCAGGTGAAGATGATGAAGTACAGGGTGGCTGATAAATAGTGTTACGCAACTTTGCGTGGATTCTGGCGCATGAACACAAGTCGCTACCGTATAATTTTTATTTTTATTGATTATTACATATGCGTGGATTCTGGCTGATATATAGGGTAACGTAGCCGATCCTGTTTCGTTTCCAAAAAACGAAAAGAAACAGGATCGGCTACCTTACCTTACAAGTAGGAAGGAAACTCAGCTGTACCATCTTCCAGGTGTACGCACCTGTCGCTGATGCCGATCCAGAGGAACTTGCTGATTTCTATGACAGCCTTCAAGACGCCTATCTAACCTGCCGTAGCAGGTATAAGCTCATTATAGGCGACTTCAACGCTAGATTGGGTGTAAGGAAAGACACGGAACGATACATTGGCACGCATTCAATGGAACCAAGAAACGAAAGTGGCGAATTATTAGCTACCTTTTGTGAATCAAATCGTCTATGGCACATGAACTCGCAATTCAAAAAGACAATGCATAGACGATGGACACACATCAGCCCCGACCAGAAGCACAAACATGAAATCGACCATATACTTGGAAATGGAAAATTTGTGACGGATGTGTCGGTGCTCCCATCATTCACAAATGGTAGCGATCATCGTCTACTTCGCAGCCACCTGCACTTCAATACGAATATAGCAAGATACGAGGAGATCAAGCGAAGAAAGCTTCCAAAAAGAGAGTTGGACCCGAACACTGCGCACACGCTCAGTGCCACAGTCGAAATAGATTCAAATACGGACATTAATCAAGATTATCAAAATCTAATCGACGTACTAAAGGATCTACAAGACAAAGCAATAACAAGGCCATCCAACCACACATACAGAAGCATATCGGAAGCAACTCGCCCGTTTCTAGCCAAACGGCGTCTCACAGACAAATCGGGTCCAAGCTTCAAGTCACTGTCTCAAGAATGACGAGAAGCTGTCAAAAAAAAAACCCACGAAGAACCCGCCTACTTAAGGCCGCTAATCAACGATAGAGTCTTAAGAAGGTAGCGAGAGACATTACAGAATACAAATCTCAAATATCATGCTTCAAGTCTCCAATTGGACTCCAAATCAATACTAACAAAACCAAAGTGTTGAGAAACACATACGCCACCGCACACCCGGTGATCATCAGTAATAACTCAACCATCACAACAATCGAAGACGTGGACGAGTATGTCTACCTTGGTAGGCTACTCAACCCACGAAATGAGCTAGAACCTGAACTCCACAGAAGAAGACGGGCAGCCTGGGCCGCGTTCAACAACATTAAAAACACCACCGACGCTCTCACCTGCCCACGAATTCGAGCTCAGCTTTTCGACACCATCGTTCTTCCGCGCTCACATACGGATCTGAAACCTGGACCTTTACAAAGAGCCTCGCTGAAAGAATCCGTGTAACGCATGCATCACTAGAAAGAAGATTAATTGGAATGACCCTCACAGAACAACGCAAACTAGATTTACACCGCGAAGACATCCGAAAAATCTCCCAAGTCACGGACCCACTCAAATACATCAAAAAGAAAAAATTAGGATGGGCCGGGCACATTATGCGAAGAAATGACGGAAGATGGACAAAACTGATACAAGAATGGATTCCTCGAGATCAAAAACGACCTGTCGGACGACCCCCCATGAGATGGTCCGACTCACTACGAAAAGAAGTCTCAATACACCGAGGAAATCGACTGACTACTTCATGGACAACCATCGCCCAAGATCGTAAGACATGGTTAACTGTGATCCGCGCCCACACAAGCGAATAACGGATCGACTAAGTAACTAAGTAAGTAAGTAACTGCTATCAAAACCAGCAACCGAGTTGTTAAGCAGGTGAAGATGATGAAGTACAGGGTGGCTGATAAATAGTGTTACGCAACTTTGCGTGGATTCTGGCGCATGAACACAAGTCGCTACCGTATCAATTTTATTTTTATTGATTATTACATATTTATTACTGTTTTTCAATTTTCTGGTCGAAACTTCCTTTGTTTAAGATAATGACGGCTGCTTCACCCCATCGTGGTTCTATTATTCAACTGATGCAGCAGGGTGTGGCTAATTGGGAGATCGCTAAGCGGTTGAATGTCAGAGTAGGGCGGAATTGGATTTTGGGAACTCGGAATCCGGAAAACGGAAAAAATTTTTTTCACGGAATCTGGAATCCGGAAAACGGAATGAAAAAAACGGCGGAATCCGGAATTCCGCCCTTCTCTGATAAAAACGCCATATCGCGGAATCCGGAAAACGGAAGAAATATTTTTTTCACGAAATCTGGAATCCGGAAGACGGAATGAAAAAAACGGCAGTATCCGGAATGCGGAATGCGGAATCCGGAATTCCGCCCTTCTCTGTTGAATGTCATCCGAATACCTTTTTGTTTCCATGCAACGTTTTGCTTTGATGGGATCACAATATTACATCCCGACATTTGTGAAGGGGCTTTTCCACTTGCGTCGAATGTCTGGCAAAGGAGGGAAAATCCCGTTGATAAAATGGTCTTGCAATATTTCTCTGGCCATAGAGAGATTCCTTCGGAGTCTTCTTCACGGTAGCCATTCCTTTGGTCATCCAAACCTCTTCAGCCAAGGTGTAGAGGGTACTGCTGTAATTAAACTTCTTGTAAATGTGGAATTTCAGCAATTTCGAAATAATCCCCCTAGGCAGATACGGTAGTCGGCAAGCAATCAGGCTGTCTTCCCACGTAATACCAAATTTGATTGATCTTTTGAATTTTGAATTGACATTTCACATGTTGACATTCTGAATCTCAAATGAAGCTAAAGGTTGTTTTCAATCTGTAATTATTTGTTTGAAACTTTTGAATATTGGGACTTTAAAGATTGAATTGAATGCAACAATGAATCGCATTTATTTATTAAATTCCAGAAGTGTAAGTCAGAGGTAGACATGAAAGTTCGAGGATTCTAATAGGCAAAGTAGACATCATTCATTTTAAATTTTCCGGCCGACTGCTGAAACCGATGCAATCGTTGAGCACTGCAGAGCCAATTTCCTGCATGAGAAAACGTGGTATCGCAGTTGTGCACTAAGGAGAATCATCACAATCGGCGAGCCAACATTGAGCAGGTCGAAAGAAAACGCTTGTAGAAAATAAAATAGATCCTCGAACGCAACGTTGGTATTGAAAAACGCAAAGTAGGACTGAAAAACGGGGCGCCTTTGAAAGAGCCCATTCTCGGGTGGCGGTCACAAACCTGAAACGCGGCGGCGATAAAAAACCCGAACGACATGCAAACCGAAGCAAGGCAAAGAGCTCGTTCGGAACTTTTCAGCCGGATTTCAAGTGCTCGCATTTTGAATAAAGTGATCGCGGTCGTTGGAATAATGATGGCCAGCGACAACATCATCATTGCTATATGGAACAGCGACAGCTTCGCCCAGCGGACTCTTCTTGTATAGGACAGAGTGAATCCTCCGAAATTTGTAATCGGATATGTGTCCGACAGAATGACGTTCCAAATGACGAGAAACGGGCCTAACACAATGACGCCTATTGCGATTGAGATGAAGCGAAGCCATATCTTAAAACGGAGCAGTTCCAGGTTACGAAACTCGAATGCTCCAATACTCAAATTCGAAAGAAAAGCGATACCTGAGCGTACTCGAAAGGTACTAGCACACAAGTCATACGATTGAGACATAGAAACACTTGAATAATTGGCTTCGCCGCTCTCATATAGTGGTAGATAGTGTAATAGATGTTCGTAAAGAAGACATGCGCCTTGAAGACACCGAACAAAAGCGGGCAGAATTGTGGAATGTAGGTGGTAGCTCGTTGGATGAAAAGGTCTATTATGAGTTGGGTTGAGCTCTGAAAATGAATTTTTTTAAAACTGAATTCAGGCAAATCTTAGCTTCCGGTCTTCTTTCGGTTTCTGGGGATATAGGGCAGGAATCTCGTGGGTTTTTCATGGATTCTGAATCCTTCAAAGTTTACTCAGATGTCTTCAGAAGACGTGCCCCGTGTGGATGTGTGAGTTACCCATGAAAAATGGCTTTGCCACCGCTTGGCCACCCTTACTTGGCTAATAGTGAACCAAGTTTGGCGTGCGTTTGTGTATCGAAGACGTAACTTTATTATAGAAAATAAATAAATTGAGCAATCTGAGCTCGATTTGAGCCAAAGGGACCGAGTATTCATAGGGTACAAACAATAGAAGTTATGGTTTGCCGCTTCGGGTAGGACGGTAGATCACTTTTAAGCAGGTATACCTTCCTATAGGCGAATCACAACTGCATACAATAAAATTTTGATTCAGAAGCACGCGAGGTTACTGTAAGGGGGGGGGTGGTTAGGAAGAATACTTTCCTATAACACTGACTTGTTGACCGGCTTACGTGTACGTTCTGATCTTCATAGCTGAACACTGACGCCTTCTGTTCTTCCTTTCCGATCCATGATTCGTGATATTCACATGGTCCTTGACGTCTTCTCATAATGTCGTCGATTACCTGCCCTTCCCAAGCAGGAACACCTGTTTCGGCGATAAATCTTGGCGAAGACAGTTTCGTCTCCTGCACACGAAGAGCTTCCTTTCCTTGGCACCTTTCTTTCCTTGGGGGGGGGGCATGAATCTGAATATGAGTATGATCCATTGTCCGAAAATGACATCCGTTTCTACTGAGCATTCCTCCCCAATGATCCTACTGTCGACAGATCAGCTGACTGTGTCGGCATAGTCGATATGGACACGTTGCCGAACGCGTTTCGATGTTCTTCATGGATCCTACGGATCTTTCTTTTGGGAATCTGTCCATGAACTTCGCAGTGGAAACAAGTGCAAACAAAAAGCCGCCACTTCTAATAGAAGCCCAACATGAGCATAATGCCACATGTTTTCATGAACTTTACCATTTTTCCATGCTTCCTATTCGGGCGAACCCGGGTAAATCTCGCAACGGCGCATAACATTGTTCAAAATTAAATTTAATGTTTGAAAAGAGTCAAAATTGAAGATGTCGCCGTGTCCTGCAAACGTATCTTCCTTTGATAACTATCAAGTGTTACAGTCTCGAAATATTATCAGTAAAGAAGACGTTCCGACTAAATGAGCCTAACGGCTTTCGGCCTGATTCCTATATTTTTTTTAATTTTAAAATTCTTTAGAAAACGGAACAAAAATAATTGAACTTCGATTTGAACAAAATTATGAGATTCTCGGCCAGCGGAGCTTTATAGAAAATGCAAAATAAAATGAAATGGATCTTCACAAAAGCAGAAAAAAAGAAGTGTAATAAAAACGCCCTTGTATTAAGATGATTTAGGCAGTTTGCACCTTCGGATTCTGGAACTAAATTCTGAACTCACAACAATTAAATCCAGTGAATAAATGACAAAAAATGACTGAGCCATGTATATCTTACGATGACGGAATAGCACAATGAGAATGCGAAGGTTGAGGAGCACTCCCGGAGCCATGTACAGTAGTTGGATCAAATACTTTGCATTTTCTATCGAAGGATCGTAGGTCATATCGCATTCTTCCTCATTCGTACCAGCCTCGTTTGTGCTCCCAGACATTCTTAAATTCAGTTAAAGTAACTTCTGCAAGTGTGATTAGTGACTCAAGATGAATGTCGCAAGGGTTGTGAAGGGCAAGAAGTGGGAGCACAGCAGTTTTCATGGCTTTTTCTATAGATCGACATTACTTTCCACTCCTATAATTAAATCACAAACCCGCCAACTCACCCAAATCTCCTAGGAAGTGTGCCGCCCCTTTACGTGTGACCTAATCCCCCGGAGGGAAGAAACTGTCAGCCGAATCCTTGATTTTCTTGTAAAGCCTACCTACTAGGCCAAACCGGCAACAACTGGCCAAGTTGCCATAATTGTCATAAGAGATACTACGCGGCGAATCGGTGCGTATAATTGTTAACTATAAAAGAGGAAGGGGGGGGGGGCGGGAGCTGCATAAAATTATTATTCGTTTTTACATTGAATCCTATGGGTGAACGAAGATCTTTTTGTCTATTTTCCAGGGACTTCCTTTCTCTTTCTCTCATAATGTTCACTTTGAGGACGGGTAACTTGTGGGCGAGAAGCGGGGAAGGGGGCGGAAAACGGGTGGTGGGGGGGGGGGCATTGAATACTGGCGAATTTCGGACAAGTTTTTCCTAGGCCATGAGGGAAATCGCTAGACGAAAACCGTTGGATAGCGCTGGGCGATGCCGATGTGCCTTCCTTGCTTCCTTCAAACCTACCGTAATCTATGCTTCACTTTTTTTTAATTTTTGAAATTGTTTTACGCTTTCAAAAACATTTAAAAAATACAGAAAACTGAAAAGTCAAATTATTGAAATACCTACCTGATTTTTTTGTGATTTCGATAGCCGTCATCTGGAAATCAGAGATGGCATCTTATTTCAAAGACTTGAAAAACATCACAGTGAGAAATTACACGTTCTTATTCAATGGCTAAGCAAACAGAAATGGCAAGGACTCCATATGCATTGCACTGGAGCAACAGTGATAAACGCAGATCTGAAACAGCTTCTGATGATGACGCATTCAGTACAACATCACCGAAAATGCGCCATTATCTGAGACATTCCACATGACATTATATTCTCCACATCACATCACACAGGTGCACGATTTATCTGGGCGGGGCTTTTTTGAGTCAGTGACCTCCCGTCAACTTTCATGGCGAAATTCTTGTGGTATCTTTTTTTCAGAATTGAATGCGGGATTTATGCTTTAAAGTTAGCACAATTGATCGGAACAGAAAACGTAAAAAGTAATTTATAGACCGTCTGAAACGGTTGCGGATGGCTATAATTCATTTCACCTGGACTTGTGCATAGCTTTGCTTATAGTTGTTCGAAGTTTGGACTATAGTTGTGGAACGACTAGCCTTGACCTGCGGAATCTGAGAAGTATGACTTGTATAAAGGCTTGTATAAAGCTTGGCCTATAATTGTGCGATGATTGGCATATACATGTGGAACGTTTGGCCTATAGTTGTGTGCGAAGATTGGCATATAGATGTGGAACGTTTGGCCTATAGTTGTGTGCGAAGATTGGCATATAGATGTGGAACGTTTGGCCTATAGTTGTGGAACATTTGGCCTAGATCTGCGGAATCTGAAGTGTGGCCTAGGCTTGTATAAAGCTTGGCTTATAGTTGTGCGAAGATTGGCATATAGATGTGGAACGTTTGGCCTATCGTTGTGGAACATTTGGCCTAGACCTGCGGAATTTGAGAAGTGTGGGCTAGGCTTGTATAAAGCTTGGCCTATAGTTGTGCGAAAATTGGCATATAGATGTGGAACGTTTGGCCTAAAATTGTGGAACATTTGGCCTAGACCTGCGGAATCTGAGAAGTGTGGGCTAGGCTTGTATAAAGCTTGGCCTATAGTTGTGCGAAGATTGGCATATAGATGTGGAACGTTTGGTCTGTAGTTGTGATAAATTTGTCCTATAGTTGTGTAGCATTTGGCCTATACCTTCGGAATCTGAAAAGCTTAGCCTATAATTGCGAAACGGCTGTCGTAAAAACATGTTGAGATTGTCTACTCATTCTTGTCACATTCTTGTCTTAAATTTAATGTGCTTTTGATTTATTTCCGATTCTCTGAACAAGGTGCTTCAGGGAGGTTTCGGCAATGTTGCCAACCTAGTTAGCGTGTTTTGATCAGCCAATATATTTTATTTTCAGGAAAATTCGATTTTCAAAAAACTGCGTTTCTTGCTTATTAACACTAATTTCGGCTTTCAATAATATCGTTTCCTTTATTTTTTATTATTAGGTGGAGTGAAAAGTTTTGTAATTTTTTGAATGTTTTCGGAGCAAAATGCATTCAAAGAAAATTAGATTCAATGTGTGATACAGTGTGTGCACCCGGGAGTGTTACCGGGAATTACCCGGGAAATTACCCGGGTAATTCCCGGGAGTACCGGGAAAATTTCCCGGGTAATTCCCGGGAGTTTTACCGGGATAGCTGTTTCAAAAAAAATTAGGATAAAACTTGAAAAATTAGTTTTATCTGAATTAATTAGATTCTTCATCGTTTTTTAAGTTTAGTGCTTGAGGAGCTCGTTATGGACAATCAAATCGCTTGGTTAACAATGACAAAATAACTTTTTAAAATTGTTTTTATCAACAACGAAAAACAAAACAAAAAAGAAACTCAACAAAAATGTAAAACAATTATTGTGATAAATAATCGAGGAGAACGAAAAAGAAATTCTAGATTTAGAAAAAGAGAACATTATGCGTCTGGAAGAGTTTCTTGTGACATTTTCAACGCCAATGTTCGTCTTGATCTGATTCATCGTCAGAATCGGCATTTTCTTTTAGAGGAACAACTCTGAAGATCTGGGTATAACGGAAAACATGAGTTTTTTAAAACCTGTCTTTTCTTGCAATAGCTGTTGTCAATAAAATGTTATTTAGAGTGTCCACACGAATTCGGTTTCGTTTTTTTTGACGAAAAACGTCGGACTTATCAATAGTTTTAGAAACTTGTGAAGGGAGCAGATAAGTTGGGGTGTTAGCAAAAATATTCCATATTGGCACAACAGTTGAGAAGAAATCATTCGATTTGCGGTTAACAACGATAAGGTTCATAGGCCGCTTACTAGTAGAAGCGGAAGGTCTCCTTTACAGTGAGCAATAGTTTTTTTCAAATTTCAGTTATAATTCAAATTCCCGGGAATTACCCGGGAGAACCGGAAAACTCCCGGGAATTACCCGGGTAATTTTTCCCGGGTAATTCCCGGGAAATACCCGGGAAATTCCCGGGAGATCCGGAACTTTCCCGGGAGTGTTACCGGGAATTACCCGGGTAATTTCCCGGGAGAGTTTCCCGGGTGCACACACTGGTGTGATATATTCACCATTAGTATTTATAAATTCTTGCAAACGTGATGGAAGTTGAGCGATTCCATTCGCGTAGAACTCGGGGGACTGGGGGGCGAGGAAGTCGTCGAAGCATTTCTCGACATCCTTTCTATCTTGGAACTTCTACCCGCCAAGGTGATTCTGCAAGGACCGGAAAAGATGATAATCCATTGGCGCCAAGTTTGGTGAATACGGACGGTGACACAAGACCTGGATCCGCCGAGCGTCTAGAGCTTCTGGTGGGTCTTCAAAGCTGTGTGTGGCCTCAGCAAGTTGTAAGTTTTTTGGCGACATAATCGTTGAATCTGAACCACTTTCTTTCCATTTGAATGCAGTATACATAGGTCCTCGTTGACAGTGGCGCCATCTGGAAGAAGGTTTCGGAAGATTACACCTTTACTGTCCCACCAAATCGACAGCATCACTTTTTTCTCGTGAAGTTCTCCTTTGAGGTCCGTTTTGGCGGCTCCTTCAGCCGGAATCCATTGTCTTTTTCTAGTATGATTGACATATAACACCCATTTTTCGCCACCAATGATTGTTCGTTTCATAGTGAGCAGGGAAAGTGTCAGTTCACAAAGCAATTGCTTTTGTGAATCCGTCAAAAAGTAAGAAACGAGTCGACCAAACTTTGGCACTCTTTTAGATTCATGAAGATGATCAATGATAGTTCTTTGAGGATGCTATCGGTCAAGTGCTCTTGGTTCTTCTTCCAGCGCTCCCAAGATACTCGCGTCACTATCCACAAATCAACGACTGGATGTCATAGATTGTAGCTCTCTCCGGCAAACTTTTTGAAGCAAAACTTGATGAAAGAGATCTCCGAACCGTGGATGAGTATGACTTCCTTGGCCAAATACTCAGATCACGAAATTTGGTGGTATCAGAACTCCACAGAAGAAACGACGACGAACAGCCTGGGCAGCGTTCGGTAACATCAAAAACACAACCGACGCACTCACCTGCCCTCGAATTCGAGCTCAACTTGTCGACACCATCGTTATTCCCGCTTTCGCTTACCGATCTGAAACGTGGACCCTTACACAGAGCCCCACTGAAAGAATCCGGGTGACACATGCATCGCTATTGAAAAATCTATAGCCGCCTCAACTTATTATGCAATACGGATAATGAATAAACTACATGAACATTGTGCTCTCTTTCATTTTCCCTTTAAGGAAATAAAACTTGAAATCTTCATTTTCACAAATCCTTCGGAAGACTTAAGCAGCTATTCAGGTCTTCTCACCTGCACTCTTTTTGAAAGTTATCGTTTTGATGAAGAACCTTCGGTAAAGATGATGCACCAAAACTATAGTGATAGACAAATCCATGCAACGATCCCCGAAATTAGCTGAAACTATAAAGCCGTTTTCAAGAAAATGAAAGCTTTTTTAAGCTTTTGAGCGCTTCAAAAAAATAAAACAAAAAGATAAATTCTCCTGAAGAAACGAGCGGCGTAGGAATAGACAAAGAATGCTGACATTTTTCTGGGAAAACTACTAATTTAAGACATAGGAGACTCACGAAGCTGGCGACTTTAAAATTGCATAATTAAAGCTCGCCTTTATTATATTATAGAAGTGCGCTCCTGGCGGCACATTGAAATATTCAGTGGCTCCTCTAATTCGATGACAATTTGGAGAGAAAATTTTAATCAACCAGATCAAATTTATAGCTGATGCCTAAGGAACAAAAAAAAAAGAACAGAATGAAATAAAGAAATAAATGCATACTGCATTCTCACCGAGTTCGGGAAAATTGGAAAATTTAAAGGTGTTGCCACATCCGGGTCCGCAGGCAAACTGCCCAATTTGTTATGACTCGTTCGTTACACTCGTTCATTGTCCAACCACTGCTCCGTCGGGTCTGAAATCATTATGATCAATTGAACTTATTTGCAAATACTTTGGGCAATTACATTTACGGCAGCCACCTATTCTGACAGTTCTGCTCAAATGTAATTTGAAGTGAATTCTTCCAAGAAATGCAATGCATCAGAATTGTTACAAGCATCTGATAACAAGCTTTTCAGAAAAGAATGACCACCTGCTTAAAGATATTAATTGATTTTGAAAAGTGGTTGCTCAGTGGTTGCTTGTTGCGCAAATTTCATTGCATTCTGCAATTGTTATATCTCCCGAAAAGAAGCAGCTTCAGAGTGGAGAAGACTTAAAGTGTGTCTTAACTCTTAGTATGATTCCATCCCACTAAAATGTCTGCTTTAAGATGAGAAATAGCACCTACTATTACTATTTAAATGATTATAAATTGAATTGTGACACTAAGAAAAGCTTTTTGGCTTCATGGCAAGGACTTTCCTTTTATGCACATTCCATGCTTATTCTCTTCTTTCCCGCATATGTTTTCACAACTTACTGTATTCTGAAGAAAACTCCAAAATCAATGAGCTCCGTTAAATGGGCTATTCTGAATGCTCACTGCTGGTACATTTTTGAAGTGCCCCTGCTCCATTTCACTTTTTGTTTTTAGGTGTTTTTATACAGATATATTGGTATGCTGCCTTATCACGCCATATTTCTTCTTTCCGACCGTCTCCGGATTTCCCGTGGGCCTTCTCCGAGTTCTCGGAGTTCCCAAATCCGTTCAAACATTCATCGGATTCGTGTCTTGCATGTGTGAGTTTCAGATTGGCCTGATGCTTAACAAGATCGTTTAACTCTTTCTAGTTATGGGTGTTTCTCTCGTTGCATTGTTTGAAAATCGAAGTAGTTGCATTTCAAACAACATATTCAAGATAACAAAACGGCGAACAAGGCTGATTTATTACATTATAAACTGTTCAGTAATCGTGGGCTATCTAATTCCTCCATTCTCAAATATTCCTGAGCAAGAATCTGCAAAGTTTTTTCTGATCCAGGTGAGTCGGAAATGACTGAATCGAATGGATTCAAACATTGTTGAATCATTCTACCTTTCTGAAAATTTAACAAGAAATTCTAGACAATCCCATGCCCAACGGAGGAGTTCTTCTACTCGGAGGTATTCATCTGGACTATCGAAACGTTCTGGTACTATTATCTCTGGATATCAACAGGCGTCATCGTTCTAATCATTATATGTCAGATATTTTTCTTCAGTTTTCTTTGTATCTATTACTTATATATTTCGACAGCTGTCACGATTTCCTTACAAACCCGCAAACATCAGAGAGCATTTTTTCTGGGAACCATCACGCAAGCAACACTCCCATTGATCTTTTTGGCAGCGCCTGTGGCATGCGCGATGTCAGTCTTTTATTTTGAATACTACAGCCAGGAAATTAACAACAGCCTTGTTTTACTGTTCTCGTTACATGGATTTGCATCGTCTATCACTATAGTTTTGGTGCATCATCCTTACCGAAGGTTTCTCATCAAAACGATAACTTTCAAAAAGAGTGAAGGTGAGAAGACATGAATAGCTGCTTACGCCTTCCGAAGATTTTGTGAAAATGAAGATTTCAAACATCATTTTTCAGATGAACAAGCGTCGAGTGGCGCGTCATATGTCGCAAAAAATTTTCGAAAAAAATTACAGAATTTTTCGAATTGCGTCGTACCGCATTCTTGAGCACTTCATGGGAACATATTCCTGGACGTTTTCTATTGGAAAATCGAAAGTTTTGTATTCCCGCCATTATCTATGTACAGGGTGGCATCCAAATACCGTTACACTCTTTAAACGTTATAAATGTCTTCAAACAAGTTCAATTTTCACCAGAATTGGACAGAAGTTTATTGAAATGATACAAAAACAAGTTTTAACGATTCTTTTCAAATCGCCTTCCTTTGGCCTTCACCACCGCTCTCAATCTCTTCGGGTAAGCGTCCACCACGGCACGCAGGTAGTTGGCATCCATTTCGTCTCAGGCTTTCACAAGTGCGACCTTCAGAGCGCTCAAACTAGCGTAGTTTTTGGTGGAAACCTTCTGGGTCAAATATCCCCAAACGGCGTAGTCCATAGGATTTAGGTCGGGTGACGACGCTGGCCATTCTGACGAGGAGATGAACTCAGGAAAATTGTTCTTGCACCACTGCTTAGTGGCCTTGGCGCGATGAGCCGGTGCGCCGTCTTGTTGAAAGCACCAGGGTCGGTTTCCGTAATGCGATTTGGACCACGGAAGAACTGCAGCCTCTAAAATGTGTTTTCTGCAGTAGGTTTGGTTCACCTTGTCTCCCAAATCAACAAAAATCAGCGGGGTTTTGCCATCGGAGCAAATTCCACCAAAAACGATGATTGAAGACGGATGAGATGTCTTATTGAGAATTGTTCCGTTCTTACAGGCAGTTTGAAAGTCTTTTGCAATAACCCGATGGTTTTGGCCATTCTTATTAGCTTCGACGGTGAAAAATTTCTCGTCTGCGAACAGTGTGCCTGAGCGCGTGCCTTGAAGAAGCTTTTGTGCTTTTTGCATTCGGAGAGCTTTGATTTTCTCGGTCCGGAATGCGCTATTTTGCATACGATACGGGGTCATCTTCAGCTTCTCTTTGACAATGATTCCCATAGAATATCGGCACTTTTTGAAGTCTTTAGCAAGCTTCCTCATGCTTCGCTCCGGATTTCTTCTGATTCTTTCCCGAACGCTTTTGGCGTCGTCAAAGTGACAGGACGACCCGATCTTGGATGATCATCAGGTGTACGAAGACGGTGGAAGCGAGTAACAGTCCGATGAACAAGCATTCGGTTGACGTTCAACCGCTTAGCGATCTCCGAATTCGACACACCCTGCTGCATCAGTTTAATAATAGAACCACGATGGGGTGAAGCAGCCGTCATTACCTTAAAAATGGAAGTTGCAACCAGAAAATTGAAAAACATAGTAATAAATATGTAATAATTAATAAAAAATAAAATTGATACAGTAGCGACTTGTGCTCATGCGTCAGAATCCACGCAAAGTTGTGTAACACTACATGGATGCCACCCTGTATATATTTCCTTTAAGGGAAAATTAAAGAAAAAGACAATTAGAGCATGTACATAGTTTTTCATTATCCGTATTGTATAATAAGCTGAGGCGGTTATAGATTTTTAAACGTTTCAATGTTTGACATCATGGCGCGCACTACTTATTTTGAAAAATTACGCGCTTTCATGGATCCTGGCAGGATGGATCCGTTCGGTTAACTTCATTGACCTCCGGCTTGAAGATAATTGCCAGCGTGCAACCACTGTCGCAACGTCGTCATGGCAGCCAGTGGAAACAGGATTTAGTTATCAACGATTTGTGTTTTTGTTTCCTTTCCTTCTTTCATAGTTATTCCCGCTATAACTATTGCAAATAAATAAAAGAATTCGCTTTGATTATTAATTGAATTCTTCTTTGGTGTAGATTCAGTTGATTCTGAGAATGTGTGCAGCCACATTCTTTGAAATGTAGGGTGGCATATGTGCAGTTTCAGGAAGCGTGATTTCGCGCTCAGAGTCAGTCAGAGATTAATAAACAAACTGAACAAAGTTGAGCAGAAAGCCAAGGGAATTGTGATCGCGAAAGATGACATGAACACTGATTGGAATATGGTATTCCCTATTTGGTAACTTCCAGATTATTCGCCACATTGATGCTCCAACTGGGTATCCATCCGGATGGATGCCGTGGCATGATAGCTAGTGTTCCAGATGGGTTTGGAACCATGTGGAATATGCCCGACCAAGAAAAAGCCAGACAACTTTGTTGTATTTAATTCAAAAGGCTTGAGAGAATATTTTTAGATCACCCGCGAGGTTTTTGACTTGAACTTGTTTTTGCTTGTCGAATTTGGTGTTGTTAGTTTTTTTTTTCCTTTTCTTTAGTTGTTCTCATCAATTTAATTGTTTTTTTTAATTTGATTCCAATTTGATTTGCTTCCTTGATTCGTGTATTCTTCTTCTTTTTTTTTGAACCCAATATCCCGTAAACCGCCATCAATTCACTAAAAATTCGGGGTGAAGTTATACTTTTGTGGAGAACATTACATATACCCATATTGATATCAATTTCAAGGATTATCTGAGACAACGTCCTTTCTTGTACCTCTGGGTAACCTTTCCGTGACCATTGCTCTACCAACCCCAAGTATTTTCACAATTTCTGGTGTGGTCGTCTTATTAATTCTTCGAAAACTGTCAAAGCTTTGGCTTGACCATCTTCCCTTCTTTTCTTCAGCTTCCGTTCGAATTCATCAAGCAAATCTTTGATGATTCTTTCATCCCTTCTTGGCAATGACTTCAACAGTTCCTCTGAGATACTTCTCTTCGCCACTAATTCCTCATTACCATCCGCGACATTGTTGTATTTCAAAAGAAATGCTCTTTTGAATTCCTTTAACTCACTCGTGCCATCAAATGGTTTTGGTTCTGGCAGCGCGTTCGCTTTCATCATTCTGCTCATGCATTCAACTATTTCCGTAATTCTACTATCCTCCGAACTTTTTTTACTTCCCCGCTCCGATCTCCGTTCCGGTGGATTTACATCTACATCTACACCGGTTCCATCCATATCCCAGTTTTCAACTTTAGCACGCCATTTCTCACTTTCCACCAACTTCTTCTGCTCACCTTGAATCTTTGCTCCTGATTCTTTGGCTAGAACTTCTCGACGATTGATCGGCATTCCGAAAGTGCTCCTGAATTTTGCTCGAAATATTTCTTCCACTTCTTTCTTTTGGTTTATCTGATACATGGTTCAGTTTGCCATTCAGAGATTCCGCTCCTCTCTTCCCCTCTTTTAGCATATTCTGCAATCTTCTTACTTTTTACTCGCTTTCGTCCTTCTTTTTGGAGCCCCTCGATCGCCGCGCACTGCAAGATTTCATTTTCATTTTTCTGCATTTCATTACATCTGTAACAATTTATTAGGTTGTAACATAAGAAACCGCGGTTTGATCCAAAAACAAAATTTATTATAAAAACAAAATTACAAAACTTTAATCCAAAAGGTATCTGACGTAACAATGGAGTCGAAAAAACCGCCAGTTTTTGCACGACGAGTGAGAATTCCGGCCATTGTCACTCGGGTCGCCTTGTTTGCATTGCTCAACTGGTGTGGCACCCACTTTCCGCACCTGTTCGTCTTGCCGATTTTATGCAAGTGACGCTCAATTGCCATGTGAGAGCAGCGAAACTGTTCTGCAAGCTCTCGAGTTGTTTGGCACGGATCCGACTCTATTGCTTCCTTCAACAGGTCATTGTCGACGACTTCAGCTCGATGTCCATGTTCATGATCCTCCAAGCTTTCGTCACCACTTCGGAATCGTTTAAACCACTCCTGGCATTGACGTTCAGACAGGGCTTCCTCGCCAAATACTTTAAAGAGCGCACGATGAGATTCAGCAGCCGATTTGCCGTGCTTAAAGTCGTACCACATGCAAACTCGCATTCGAAATTTTTGATCAGACATTTTCTAAACACTTTTTCTTGTGGAAAAATAAAGTAAAAATAGACAAATTATATATCAAACGATGCGCAATGAAACGCTCTTTCTAATAGACAAAACCGCATTCAAAAATATGTTATTACAAAAAAAATATGGATGAACTAAGACAACCGCGGTTTCTTATGTTACAACCTAATGTATTCATTACACAGCTTATCCAACCGAATTTTCCCCAATCTGCCTATTCCTTCTTTCTACATGTTCATCGTTTAGCGCACCACAGCACATTTTCTTCAACTCTTCTACTGTTTCTATCCCGCATTCGCATTCATCACCCCTCTCGGCCATCTATCTCCCCCCATTTCCTGATTTCTTTCCACCAATTCTTCGTGGAATTTCTTAATTGGCGCCATAACGACTTCTTTTTGCCGTTTACTGCATTTTGTGATCCGTTCGAACTGTTTTCTCATTTCTTCTTCCACCGCGGTGACAGTGAAGAGGAAGCAACCAAACCCTATTGTTCTTTTTTCTTTTTTCCTTAATGCCTACCTCTACCACTTCTATTTTTTCGATTTTCGTCGATTTTTTTCTGCGCGATACACCTTCTCCGCGTCTTTCCATTCCATGTTCATCACCGTCCTTCTTTTCGCTCACACCATTTTGTCCTTCCATTGTTCGTTTGTCGGATTTTCCCTGTAAACAACAATTTTATTCAAAAGTACCGTTTTTGACGATTATTCAATCTACAAAATCTTCTTTTACGCTGGCCAATTATTCAATCGACCAAGAGGTAAGATACAAGAAGTTAAAGAAAAAAAGTGTTCCAATATAAATTTGGAATTAAATTTTTAAAAGATTAAATCGATGAGAGCAAAAACGAAAAAAACAAAACAACACCAAATTCTCCAAGCAAAAATGGCTCCGGGACATTTCAAAACCGGACGTTTCAAAACCGAGACATTTCAAAACCGAGGCATTTCAAAACCGAGGCATTTCAAAACCGAGACATTTCAAAACCGAGACATTTCAAAACCGAGACATTTCAAAACCGTGTTTTTGACTATTAAAGTGTTTTCGAGTTTACTTTTCTTAAAAACGGCTCCGGGACATTTCAAAACCGGACGTTTCAAAACCGAGACATTTCAAAACCGAGGCATTTCAAAACCGAGACATTTCAAAATCAAGACATTTCAAAACCGAGACATTTCAAAACCAGAAATTTCAAAACCGAGACATTTCAAAACCAGACATTTCAAAACCAGACATTTCAAAACCGAGGCATTTCAAAACCGAGACATTTCAAAACCGAGACATTTCAAAACCGAGACATTTCAAAACCGGACACTTCAAAACCGAGACATTTCAAAACCGTGTTTTTGACTATTAAAGTGTTTTCGAGTTTACTTTTCTCAAAAACGGCTCCGGGACATTTCAAAACCGGACGTTTCAAAACCGAGACATTTCAAAACCGAGGCATTTCAAAACCGAGGCATTTCAAAACCGAGACATTTCAAAACCAGACATTTCAAAACCGAGACATTTCAAAACCGAGGCATTTCAAAACCGAGGCATTTCAAAACCGAGACATTTCAAAACCGAGACATTTCAAAACCGAGACATTTCAAAACCGTGTTTTTGACTATTAAAGTGTTTTCGAGTTTACTTTTCTTAAAAACGGCTCCGGGACATTTCAAAACCGGACGTTTCAAAACCGAGACATTTCAAAACCGAGGCATTTCAAAACCGAGACATTTCAAAATCAAGACATTTCAAAACCGAGACATTTCAAAACCAGAAATTTCAAAACCGAGACATTTCAAAACCAGACATTTCAAAACCAGACATTTCAAAACCGAGGCATTTCAAAACCGAGACATTTCAAAACCGAGACATTTCAAAACCGAGACATTTCAAAACCGGACACTTCAAAACCGAGACATTTCAAAACCGTGTTTTTGACTATTAAAGTGTTTTCGAGTTTACTTTTCTCAAAAACGGCTCCGGGACATTTCAAAACCGGACGTTTCAAAACCGAGACATTTCAAAACCGAGGCATTTCAAAACCGAGACATTTCAAAACCGAGACATTTCAAAACCGAGACATTTCAAAACCAGAAATTTCAAAACCGAGACATTTCAAAACCAGACATTTCAAAACCAGACATTTCAAAACCGGACGTTTCAAAACCGAGGCATTTCAAAACCGAGACATTTCAAAACCGAGACATTTCAAAACCGAGACATTTCAAAACCGGACACTTCAAAACCGAGACATTTCAAAACCGTGTTTTTGACTATTAAAGTGTTTTCGAGTTTACTTTTCTCAAAATTTGAATTGCGAGAAGAACTAATCAAGTTTGTCTACTGTTTTCTCAGCGTCTCTGCGCCTAAATGAGATTTTCGGGAGTTGCGTTTGTTTTTAAAAAAGAAAAAAGTTGAAGATATCAACGGAAGAATTCATTACATAAATCAACAAGGAATACTAATACAAAGATCAAATTTTAAAAACGGGTTGAGAGACTTTGAAAACATTTTTGGAGAGAAGTGCGGCAAAACACAATTGTTATTTATCAGAACCCTTTTTTGGCAGCGCGAATAGCTTTAAAATAGGCTAGTCCTTGGAGTGGAGCTTCGGGCGGTTGTGGATTATTCTGAACAACATTCAATAGCTTTTCGTCTTTCTTCAGGTCCTTCTCCTTTCGCTCCGCCGAGACCTAAATATTCCCATGTTAGAATTTTGATAGTTCAACGCGCTTACTGTAAAAAGTGGATCAAAATCCAATGCTTCTTTGTTTTGTTTGAAATGTAAGGCTTCTTCTCTCAAACATTTTACAAGCTCCGATAAATGAGGCTCCCTACGTCCTCGAGTGTCGACGATGCACCCTTCTAGATTTCTGTGGAGTGCTTCCACCGAATTAGTTGTTCGTGGGAGTCCGCGGATTGTTCTGTCAGCGACATTCCACTTGAGCGGAGGGAACATTATGGATGTACTCGGGCCGACGTAGAATCTTCTGATATAATTCGTGAATTCTAAAAGTGCATTATCTAATCGTTAGAATGGTTGGGTAAACATACTATTCATAGCTTGGGTTGGTGGGTTCGGAAGTAGTTCTAGAATATCATCAAAATCTTCTTCCACTGTCAACACGTCACCGAAAGGTAGACATGAAAGAAGTGTCCAAAAATCGTACAGTTGACCGCCTGAAACAACATCATGAATTTTTTCCATTGTTCAAACTTTCAAACCATAGGATGTAAGACTGTCGAGTTTGTGCTTTGCCAATTGACGGAACCAAGCCTGAGTTAAATGAAAATAACAAAAAGAGATTTGAATTCCGGGAAATGCCATTTCAACAGCTTTGGATTGTCCTATTTCGAGGTCTGCAAATTTTGGCATTTAAGAAGTGTGACAGCTGTCATAATGAATCTACCACCGAGAAAAATTGTTGGATTTCAACTCGGAGCTGAGTTTTTGATTTTATCCAAAACAAAGCTGTAATCAGGAGTTGATCTAGATTCCATGAGTACATAGATAACTGGCACCGTAGAATCTCCAAACTGAAAGATTTGGTATGCTGAACCAATTTCAACACTCTAGTCTCTAACCGTTGCATAAATGACCCAAAGCTATTTGAATGGGTCTTTAGCCACTGCAAAAGTTCCATCCGACAACATAATTGTAGACTTTTGAAGAATTTCAAGACACAAATCGTTCCCAAAAGCTACGTGTCTACCATCGCTCGATGCACATTTTTCATCGAACATCAGGAATCTCTCTCCGTCTGAACCATCTTATTTAATGTTAAAAATAATCAAACAAACCATCGTCCAAAGTCATTCGACCTTGAAAAGTTGGATCGGACCTATCCAAGGCACAAACATCCGGACATTTTTCATCACGAGCTCTGGAAATAGCGCGATTCAAAGTTGAAGTAGATCCAGCCATAACAACAGGCGCCACCCCGTGTTTTTTCTTCAAATCGAGTAGAATTTTGCGAGGAGCTAGATTTGAAGACGTGGCCATCTCTTTTATTTCGATTCTTGCCATCTTCGCCTGAAATAAATGCAGAGTTCAAAATTTTTACCTATTTTATTTACCAATACTTTGTCATCATTTTTTTCATGCCCTGTGTGCGGTTTGCTCAGTGTAATAGTATTACCAGAACGATTTCCGAGCGCTTTACATTTGATCGCCGAATTCAGTCTTAAATGAGAGGATTCTACCGAAAATGTGTATTAATCAAAACCTCTCACTACAATGAAGTAGCTCTGATCCATCAGACAGCATTTTTTGTGGGCGTATCATGAAACCATCGTGCGGATAAAGGGTCTCATCTTGCGTTTAGACATTCTAACAAATTTTTGTTCGAATTTATTTCAAAACAGCTGAAAAACATGAAAAACATTGCGTTAAAAATAAACGTAAACGAATCAAATTGGATAAAAATCAGGCGAAATGCATTGCTCATGATAAAAGTGCACGCAGAGACGCAGAGAAAACAGTAGACAAACTTGATTAGTTCTTCTCGCAATTCAAATTTTGAGAAAAGTGAACTCGAAAACACTTTAATAGTCAAAAACACGGTTTTGAAATGTCTCGGTTTTGAAATGTCTCGGTTTTGAAATGTCTCGGTTTTGAAATGCCTCGGTTTTGAAACGTCCGGTTTTGAAATGTCCCGGAGTCGCAAAAACAAGGTCAAATGAAAAACCTAGCGCGTGATCTTTTAGAAAATATTCCCAACAATTTCCCGCCTCGCTTTAGCTGAAGAGCGCGCGCCGCGTTCGGTGGACTATCCGGTAACCTGCATTCTGTCACGCGGTAAGAGTTTACTTTCACCCCCCCCCCATGCCCGTATGATATTTCCCCCCACCCGTAGGGTAGGAAATCTACCCCCCACCCCATGCATTTTTTCACATGCATATTTTAGTTTTATTTGTATAGGTCCCAGGGCAATGTGATTCTCCACTATGCCACTAAAATCTCATCTGAACTTATGGGGAACTGATCTGAACTTATGATGGGTTGATCTAAACTTTTGTTTTATTGCTTATGGGGTGAAGAAAACAACATTGCAGCTGGGGGGCGTTACCAGACTGTCAAGGGGGGAGAATGCTGAACTTTCTTCTAGTGACAGCATCGCCTCATCATCCGTGAAAAGATCCGAAATTCAAATCCGAATGTGAGAAAATAACGATGAGCTACTGAAGAATTTTTTTTTAATTGGAGGTTTCGTGTGAAAAGCCGCCAATTACGCTGACTTGTTATAATCCAGAATATCAGAAATTGCTCGATCATTTCAGAAATGTTTCTGTGAATTCCGGTTAACCACTGTTTTATGTGACCATTGCACCCAGAATTACAGCTCCCAGTGGGCTCCCTTTTAAATCTCCGAAAATTTCAAGTTTTCTCTCTATAAATTTTGTAAATTCAATAGTTGTGTATTGCAAAAATTAAGTTCACGTGGCGCTATAGTAGTTGAGAGGGGTCAATGGGTTTTAGTCATTTTTGGAGCTTTTTTCTTGATTTTTTTTCTGAAAATGTTATTAGATATACTAGAATAACATTAGCAATTTTTAGAACAATTTTATAGGTAGACAACAAAAATAAGCACCAAAAAGAAAATGACTAGGTGACAGGATATTTCTTGGCGGTTCCGGCCCATAACTCGTAAAATTTTGCTTTATCATAATATTTGAAATGCCACAGCACCTCAAAGTAATGAATATCCTATAAATTTTCTTTGAGGCCACACTTTGGCTTAGGCTTAGGCTTAGGCTTAGGCTTAGGCTTAGGCTTAGGCTTAGGCTTAGGCTTAGGCTTAGGCTTAGTCTTAAACTTAGGCTTACTTCAAGTCGAGAAGTGCATCACCTGCGGTCCTATTCATATCTATGATTAACTAAGTTATTATTAACCAATAAGCGAAAAAAAAAAATCCAAAAAAAAGTTGCAAAAATTGTTCATCGTTGAAGCGCGCCATGCGTGAAAAAATGTGGAATCGTAGTTTTCGTGTCAAGAGCAAGCGTCACGCGTGAAAAAAACAACTTACACATATTTTAACAATAGCAACAAACATTTTCAGAAAAAAAATCAAGAAAAAAGCTCCAAAAATGACTAAAAACCATTGACCCCCCTCAACTACCATAGCGCCGTTCACGTTTTGTAGAATGTTTGTAGAATGTAAATGTTTGAAATAATCAATCAATTTATGGCAATATGTCAAGTACCCAAAGTTAGAGATTTTTCAAATAATAAAAACGAATTGTCGATATTCGCTTGTCCGCCGATGTACAACAATTTAAACGTTCATGCAGTCTGAGCATTGTCGATATTTCTTTGTTTCTTTTCCTTGGTTGCAGTCACCCGCTTAGACACATGCGAAGTTCCAACCATCAAACATCCGATTGTACAAACCAGAACCATCAATGCCATCCAAAAGAGGTAGAGAACGCTGACGGTGAAGGCGGTCCAATAGGTAAGGTAATCACAATTGTCATGATCGCGGTAAATCTGGAGAGTCCAAATAATGCCGATTGGAATGCATACACAGAGGCAGATAAAGGTGAATTTACTGATACGGTGCATTTTCAGTGGTGTCGCATTTCGGATGCCTTTCTTTGTGGGCTCTTCTAGAGCCATTGCGTTCTTGGCCTTGCGCCACTGAAAAGACAGAAATTGCATTTTTAAATTTAAGGGTTTTCCGACTGTGTTTCGCCTGTGCTGGCGCGGATCACAGTCGGCCGTTACCTAGTACACTACTGGTGTAGTGGTTAAGGGCGCTCGCCTGCGTCTAACGCTTATTTTACGTTCGACACCCCGTGCTGCTAAAAATAAAATTTCAGATTTGCCAAAGAGATCCGTTTGATCGCAGCTCCTCATTCCAACCGATCGATGTCTGGACGCGTAAGGATTCACGAAAATAAACAGTTTACATCAGAGAAGGGCGGAATTCCGGATTCCGCATTCCGGATTCCGTGAAATTTTTTCTTTCCGTTTTCCGGATTCCGGATTCCAAGTTTCCAAAATCCAATTCCGCCCAACTCTGGTTTACATGTGTATGATTCAGGAGTGATGAAGGCCGGGTTCGCGATCGATGATTCGAAGTGGTCACTTCCGGCTCTGTCGGCATTCTTTAAGGGCACGGTTTGAAACCTAATGTATGTCACTTACAGAAGTGGACATTAAATTGAAATCCTATCATTGCAGCAACCATGAGCGTCACAAAGCCCCTGCAGAAATCGAACGCAAGCTTACAGAGTTCTCCGCGAAACTATCTTCGTTAGTTTTTTCCCCAAACGTGCAATCTTGAAAAAGTATTAGGTTGTAACATAAGAAACCGCGGTTTGATCCAAAAACAAAATTTATTATAAAAACAAAATTACAAAACTTTAATCCAAAAGGTATTCGCCATTATTATCGGCTATTTGTCGTCAACGTCCACGCAAAGAATGGATGCCCTTCTCGAAGAACTCGGCCGGCTGCGACTCGAAGAAGTTAAACACCCAAATTTGGACCTCGTCGCGGTTTTTGAACTTTTTCTCGGCCAGAGAGTGCTGCATCGACCGGAACAGATGGTAGTCGGATGGCGACAGGTCAGGGCTGTATGGCAGGTGAGGCAGGACTTCCCAGCCCAATTCCTCGATTTTCCGTGCAGTGATCTTTGCAACATGCGGCCGGGCGTTGTCGTGAAGAAATTTTGTTGACGCCGTATCCACACCTTGACGTCGCAGCGCTTGATCCACACGGTCCAATTGATGTTGATAGAGGTGCGCCGTAACTGTTTGACCCGAATCCAGAACCTCAAAATACACAAGACCTTTGCTGTTCCACCAAACACAAAGCATCACCTTTTTTCCGTGGATGTCCGGTTTTGGAGTCGGTTTTGGGGCCTCACCGGGGTCCAACCACTGCCGTTTTCTTGTTGTGTTGTCGTACCAGATCCACTTTTCATCTGACGTAACAATGGAGTCGAAAAAACCGCCAGTTTTTGCACGACGAGTGAGAATTCCGGCCATTGTCACTCGGGTCGCCTTGTTTGCATTGCTCAACTGGTGTGGCACCCACTTTCCGCACCTGTTCGTCTTGCCGATTTTATGCAAGTGACGCTCAATTGTCATGTGAGAGCAGCCAAACTGTTCTGCAAGCTCTCGAGTTGTTTGGCACGGATCCGACTCTATTGCTTCCTTCAACAGGTCATTGTCGACGACTTCAGCTCGATGTCCATGTTCATGATCCTCCAAGCTTTCGTCACCACTTCGGAATCGTTTAAACCATTCCTGGCATTGACGTTCAGACAGTGCTTCCTCGCCAAATACTTTAAAGAGCGCACGATGAGATTCAGCAGCCGATTTGCCGTGCTTAAAGTCGTACCACATGCAAACTCGAATTCGAAATTATTGATCAGACATTTTCTAAACACTTTTTCTTGTGGAAAAATAAAGTAAACATAGACAAATTATATATCAAACGATGCGCAATAAAACGTTCTTTCTAATAGACAAAACCTGAAAATATTTTATTACAAAAAAAATATAGATGAACTAAGACAACCGCGGTTTCTTATGTTACAACCTAATATAATCGACGTCTAAAAATGGGTGCATACAGTACCAGCCATAAAGAAAATATATTATGGTCTTTCGACCATATCTCATTTGATGATTTTAGCTTCTCTCATGAGACTGAAGTACACATCAATCAACAATTTCATTTTTTTTTAAAGATTTTCAGAATTGCATTATTGAAATGGATTAAACTACAGTACCGGCCATAAAGGTATTATAAAAATGATATAAGGCCAGCGGAGTGATTCTCTCGAGACTTGGGAGAAGATACGGTATTCTCGAGAGTCTCAAACAGCGCCCTGCTTTGAAGCGTGCTTACTCCGACACAGCAGACTGTTCTTCCTCTTCTCTACTAGTTTCAGAACGTTAGAAGACAGGTACCTATGTACATACAGTACCGGCCATAAAGGTATTATATTATGGTTTTTCGACAATATCTCGTTCGATATAGAACGAATCAATCTGATTTTTTCACAGTTTCTTCATCAAACAGCAATGTATCAGCTAATGGACATTAGAGTAATTTTAAAAAGAACGGAAACAGGAAAAATCTATATTTCTACAATGAAACTTCGCGCTCTTAGAAATTGTTCTATCTGCAAGATTTCAATATTTTGTGGAAAAACCATTTGCATTAATTACTGCAAACATCAGATTGATTCGTTCTATACGAAATGAGATATGGTGGAAAAACCATAATATAATACCTTTATGGCCGGTACTGTATGTAGAATGAGCACCGACAAGAAGAGCATTGCGGGGATGGTGATTTTTAGGCAATGTAATCAGAAGCAGGTAACTTATATGTCTGAAAGAGCTGAAAATGCACCTGGAGCAAGAAAGACTGTGGGCAACGACAGTGACTATGTTTCGAATGGAAACCAGAATATAATACCTTTATGGCTGGTACTGTACATGTATTTTGAACAAAACTATGATGCCTCCGATGTCAAAGTTTGGGGATTCATAGCTTTGAAAAGGAAATAATTAGTGAATAAATTCAAAAAAATAGCGTATCATGAGAAATTTATATTGGGCATGGAATGCAAAACGGCCGACTATTACTTGCGCGGCGATGGGCAACTGGGCCAGATGTCCAGCGTTTCGGCAGTTTGGCTTTGAGCAGCGCACTCCAATTTATAACATTCTCCCCCCCCCCGCCCAAACAAGAGTTGAAAAACGGCTTGTCGGTCGGAAGTTCGCTGACGCGTCGAATTCATTGACCGGACACTGAAGCGCAGTGATCCGCGCTCACGCACACAAAGTGAACAAAGAACGGGTTAGTGAGTAAGTGAGTAAGGAAGCGTATGCAAGTTCCCTCGATTTTCATTTTCTATAAACGCAATTCGTTGAATCTCAATTTTGTCGCTGAAAGTCGCTGAAAAATGAAAAAGAAGAAGAACAGTCTACAAAAAAAATAATACTTCTGAAAATTAGCAAGAGCGCCGAATCAGGATCGTCGAGCTACTGCCTGCTCTTAGTAGTAATATGGTCCAATACATTTGTGCGCAGAGCTTTCATCTATGCAATATGAAAAACGAGAATAGGCGAGAATAGCAAAGAGCTCGAAATGCTCCATAAGGTTTCCACGAAAGACGAAACAAATCGGTCGTCTTTCATTGAATCCTTTCGTCTCATCTTTGTCTTCGCTTTACGTCGTCTATTAAAAAACATGTGCACCAACACAATGCTTCCATGAAAGACGAAAACAAAAAGTGGTCTTTCACCTCGTCTTCGCTCGTCTTTCAGTTCGTCTGGCATTCCTCTTACGCAATAGAAAAGTTGTGTACTGTGTACTGTGTACACAATGTTAACTTACTTGATCAACACAATGTCTCTGCGTCAGACGAATTCTAGACGATGACGAAGACGAGACGAGACTATCTTATTTCGTCTTTCGTGAGAGCCTTCATGCTCCAGATTGTTTTCACATTCCACTTACTTTTTATTTTTGTTACTACACAATTTGAAGATGAATTTTTAAACAAAAATTACAAATATGGCTTCTTTCAACATGATAACAACGGAGTAGTATGTACAAGAAATAGCAAATAAGACCGCCAGTTATGCATACGAAGTGCGCCGCTTCGAAAAATTCTCATGTAGCTGATAACCGCATATCTTGCAGCTCGTTTTGATCACTATTCGTTTACTGGGAAGCTGACACGCGCTGGCGCATTTTTTGTGCAGTGAATTTATTACCTTTATTTTCAGCATGTTTTAATTACCTTATTTCCAAAATTTCAAGTTTCTAGGTTGATTTTTACAGGCATGGCGGCTAATTCTAAATATGTACAAAGGCACCCATCGTCATCGAGATGGCCAAGAAGGGAATGGGCCCAAGTAATATCGGAGAAGCTCTTGGAATCTCACATCATGAACAACCGCTTGGAGAACCATTACATTGACTTGAATACACTAAAGAATCGTTCAAAAAGCGGAAGACCTCCACTTCGATTACTCCGGAGAGCTATAAATTTCGTCAGAGAATGAGATCGTCGGAATCCGCACCGAAGCGTGAGAAAAATGAGTCTGGAGCTTCGAATGAGCAATACGTCAGTCTTCCAGAAGAATAGTGAAAAGTGAGCTCGGACTGAACCCATATAATTTCCGAAAAGCTGCAATTCTGTGGGAAAAGAACAATTTGTTACGCATCCAGAAGTGCAAATATCTGCTTGCTAGTACGCGCCAAAATGAACATCTGAAGACGCTGAAATTCATTACGGTGAAAGTCGAATTTCAACTCACAAAACCATCGAATTCTTGCTAAGCACGGTAGGATGATTAAGACAGATTGACGGTTTACTGGTGTCGAGTAAACATTACAAAAAAGTGAGAGCTGCAAGAAAATCGTTCAACAGTTCGTTCATTTCAAAGAATTTCGTTCAAGAGCCCCGAAATTAGGTGAAACTATAAAGCTGTTTTTCATGAAAAGGGAAGCTTTTTAAAGGCCAAAAAAATATTAATTCTCCTGAAGAAACCGGCAGTGATGGAATAGGCATTGAATACTGATATCCGGGCAAGCTGCCCAACTTGTGGTGACTCGCTCGTTACACTCGTTCATTGCCCAAAAAATGCTCCGTTGGATCTGAAATCATTATGATAAATTGAACTTATCTGCAAATACTTTGGATAATTACTTTTACTGGCTGCCGCCTATTCTGACAATTCTGCTCGAACGTAACTCAAAGTGATTTCTGACAAATAATGCAATGCATCAGAATTGTTTTTTACAAGCTTTTCAGAAAAGAATGACCACCTGCTTAAAAATATTAATTTACTTTGAAAAGTGGTTGCTCAGTGGTTGCTTGTTGCGCTAATGTCATTGTTAGTTACAATTGTTACAGCTGCCGAGAAGAAGCAGTTTCAGACTGGAGGAGACTCAAAGTGTGTTTTAACCCTTATTATGTCCTCATCCCACTGAAATGTCTGCTTTGAGATGAAAAATAGCACCTACTATTACTATTTAAATGATTATAGATTGAATTGTGACACTGAGAAAAGCTTTTTGGCTTCCTGGCAAGGTCTTTCCTTCTATGCTCATTCCATGCTTATTCCCTTCCTTCCAGCATATGTCTTCACAGCTTACTGTATTCTGAAGAAAACTCCGAAACCAATGAACTCCGTTAAGTGGGCAATTCTGAATGCTCACTTCTGGTACGTTTTTAACGTTCTCCTGCTCCATTTAACTTTAAGTTTATAGGTGTTGTTATACAGATATATTGATATGCTGCCTTATAACGCCATATTTCTTCTACCCGACACTCTCCGGATTTACCGTGGGCCTCCTCCGAGTTCTCGGAGTTCCCACATCCGTTCAATCATTCTTCGGAATCGTGTCTTGCATGTGTGAGTTGCACATTGGCCTGATGTTTAACAAGATCGGTTAACTCTTTCTAGTTATGGGTGTTTCTCTCGTTTCATTGTTTGAAAACCGGAGCAGTTGTATTTCAAACAACATATTGAAGATAACAAAACGACGAACAAAGCTGATTTATTACATTATCAACTGTTCAGTGATCACGCTCTATCTAATTCCATTATACGCAAACATCCCCGAGCAACAATCTGCAAAGTTTTCACTGCTTCAGGTGAGTCGGAAATGACTATATCATATGGATTCAAACACTGTTGAATGATTCTGCATTTCTGAAAGCTTAACAAGAAATTCTAGACAATCCCATGCCCAACGGAGGAGTTCTTCTACTCGGAGGTATTCATCTGGGCTACCGATAAGTTCTGGTACAATTATCTCTTGATATCAACAGGTGTCGTCGTTCTAGTCATTTTCAGTCAGATGCTTTTCTTCTGCTTTCTTTGTATCTATTACTTATATATTTCGTCAGCTGTTTCGATTTCCTTGCAAACCCGCAAATATCAGAGAGCATTTTTTCTGGGATCCATCACGCAAGCAACACTCCCATTGGTTTTTTTGGAAGTGCCTGTGGCATGCGCGATTTTAGTCATTTATCTTGGATACTACAACCAGGAAATTAACAACAGCCTTATTTTGATGTTCTCGTTGCATGGATTTGCATCGTCTATCACTATAGTTTTGGTGCATCATCCTTACCGAGGGTTTTTCATAGAAATGATTACTTTCAAAAAGAGTGCAGGTGAGAAGATTGAGTCTTCCGAAGGTTTTGTGAAAATAAAGCCTTCAAACATCATTTTTCAGATGAACAAGCGTCGAGTGGCGCAAATGATTTTCGAACAAAATTACGGAAAATTTCGAATCGCGTCGCACCGCATTATTAAGGACTTCTTGGAACCATATTCATATTCATGGACGTTATATAATGTTTGACGTAATGGCGCACACTGATTTCAAAAAAGTACTTGCTTCCATGGATCCTGGCAGACACACGTTCGGTTAACGTCATAGAACCGTCGTCGCCACGTCGTCATGGCAGTCAGTGGAAACCGGACTTAATTATTAATGATTTGTTTTTTTTGCTTGCTTTCCTACTCTCAGTTGCACATAAATAAAAACATTCGGCTTGAATATTAATTGTATACTCAGGTGATTCTGAGCACATGTGCTGTGCAGTATAGGCACATTCTATAAGATGTAGGGCGGCACATGTGCTAGCATGACGTTACGTTGCAGGAGGCGTAACGTCATGCTCACAGTCGATTAACAAACAAACTGAACAAAGTTGAGCACAAAGCTAAGGGAATTGAGATTGCCAAAGATAACATGAAAATTGATTGGAATATGGTATGCCTTATTTGGTAACTTCCAGATTATTTTCTCTGATGAGAAGAAATTCAATTTTAATGGCTCAGCTGGGTGGAATTACTACTGAAAAGATTTCCTCTAAAAGGAGATTTGGCGGGCGGTTCTTAATGCGCTGAGTTGCATTCATCGCCACAGTGAAGCTCCAACTGGGGATTATATCCATCCGGATGGATGCCGTGGCATACCAGCTAGTGTTACACACTAGTTTGGAACCATTTATCAATCTTCATTGTCGATCTGGGCTCGTATTCCAGCAAGAGAGTTCCTGAGAGGGGAAGGGGCTCTATACTGCTGACGTGCAGTGGGGTCGTTCCTTGCCGCTGCAAAAGTGCTGAGTTGTGGAATAAGCACAGTCAAGAAAGCCAGACAGCTATTCTCTATTTAATACAAACAACTTGAAATCCTTGGAATTGATTTCAATGTGCATATACAGTTCTCCACAAAAGTATAACCTCACTAAGAATTTTTAGTGAATTGATGGCGGTTAATGGGTTCCTATTTTCCGTAACTTTGTTCGAAAATCATTTGTGACATACAATGATGCAAGACATGCAAGACACGAATCCAACGAATGCTTGAACCGTTGTGGGAACTCTGAGAACTCGGAGCAGGCCCCCGGGAAATCCGGAGACGGCGGGGAAGTAAAAATATGGAGTGATAAGGCTGCTTATCAATATATCTGCATAACAACACCTACAAACGTAAAGTGAAATGGAGCAGGGACACTTCAAAAATGTACCAGCAGTGAGCATTCAGAATTGCCCACTTAACGGAGCTCATTGATTTTGGAGTTTTCTTCAGAATACAGTAAGTAGTGAAAAGATATGCGGGAAGGAAGAGACTAAACATGGAATGTGAATAGAAGGAAAGACCTTGCCAAGAAGCCAAAAAGCTTTTCTTAGTGTCACAATTCAATCTATAATCATTTAAATAGTAATAGTAAGTGCTATTCTTCATCTTAAAGCAGACATAGCAGGATAAGAACACACTAAAAATCAAGAAACACTTCGAGTCTCCTCCAATCTGAAACTGCTTTTTTTCGACAGCTGTAACACTTATAATTGAATTTGTGCAACGAGGTTACTGAGCAAACACTTTTCAAAACCAATTAACATATTTAAGCAGGTGGTCACTCTTTTCTGTAAAGCTTGCAATCAGACATATGTAATCCAGTATATTGAATTGGCAAACCGCGTGAATTCGAAAAGAGTGCATGGCTAAACTGGAACAAATGTTGTCAAATGCCTTTTTTGTTCTAAATTTGATCTCTTTTTGATCAACTATGACGCGGCTGCTTTGCGCTTTTTTATGTAAAATATTTAAGTGGGTCCGTGACTTAGGAGATTTTTCGGATGCTTTCGCGGTGTGAGTCTCGTTGACGTTGCTCCGTGAGAGCCATTCCTATTAATCGTCTTTCAAGTGATGCATGCGCCACTCGAATTCTTTCACCGAGGCTTTGTGTAAAGGTCCACGTTTCGTAGGTGAGCGCGGGAAGAACGATGGTGTCGAAAAGTTGAGCTCGAATTCGTGGGCAGGTGAGAGCGTCGGCGGTGTTTTTGATGTTGTTGAACGCTGCCCAGGCTGCCCTTCTTCTTCTGCGGAGTTCTGGTTCCAACTCATTTCGTCAGTTGAGTAACCTGCTAAGGTAGACATACTCATCCACGTCTTCTATTGTTGTGATGGTTGCGTTATCACTGATGATCACCGGATGTGTGGTGGCGTACGTGTTTCTCAACACTTTGATTTGTTAGTATTGATTGGAAAGCCTACTTTTTTGTACCTTTTTGTAAATTCCTAGATCATTCGGCTGGCAGTTCGTCGGTCGTTTACGAAGAGAATAATGTATCTGCGAATCTCAAATGGATGAGATTTCTGCCATTGATCCGTATTCCAGTGCACGTGAGCGTAATTGTCGTGGTTTCCTTTTAGGTGATTACAAGACAATTGTCCGAGGTCGAGCTCTAGACAAACTGAGAAGAGGTTTGGTGATATTGAATCACCCTGGCGTACACCTCTTGTGATGGGAACCTCAATGGTGTAAAGGTAGTTGTGCAGTTTGTATAGCACTCTTTGAGCAGGTTAATATAGACTGTTTCGACTCCTTGTGCTCGAAGGCTTTCCCATATCGCTTTTGGTTCCACACTGTCAAATGCCTTGTGGAAGTCGAGAAGGCCTTATAGAGTACTGATAGAAGACAGATAGGCCTATACTTCTCCAAATTTTCTCTGTCTCCTTTTTTGAAGATCAGAGTAGTGTTAGAGTTTTTCCATTTCAATGGAACATTTTCGTTTTCTAAATACTTCGAGAATCGTCGTACGATCAGGCTGATGAAATTATCATGACAGCTCTTGAGGAAGTCTGCCATGATTTTGTCATCATCTGCTGCCTTCCCGTTTGGGAATGAAGTTGGGTCAGATCTGTTTGTGAAACGTTTGGTTAGAAGCTGGCGAAATGCTTTCAAGATTCTGCTGTTTGGATTCTGCTGTGTTTGGATTCAGATTCTGCTGTGCTGTGGTTGAAAAGCCTTGTCATTGCTTTGTCTTGTAGATTCTTAAGTACGTCGATTAGCCAAAACTGGAGCTATCCAGTCACAGAGAGTATTGTGCGCTCGCTACCTCAGACAGTGTACTTTTGATATCCGTTCGGCACAATGGCGGTTTACATCTGATAACTAGCATTTTAGAAAAGAATGACCACCTGCATAAAGATATTAATTGGTTTTGAAAAATGATTGCTCAGGAACCTCGTTGCACAAATTCAATTGCTTGCTACAATTGCTACAATTGCCGAAAGAAGGAGTTTCAGACTGGAGGAGACTCAAAGTTTTTCTTAACTTTTAGTGTGTCCTCATCACACTGAAATGTCTGCTTTAAGATGAAAAATAGCACCTACTATTACTATTTAAGCGATTATAGATTGAATTGTGACACTAAGAAAAGCTTTTTGGCTTCTTGGCAAGGTCTTTCCTTTTATGCACATTCCATGATTATTCCCTTCCTTCCAGCATATTTTTTCACAGCTTACTGTATTCTGAAGAAAACTCCAAAATCAATGAACTCCGTTAAGTGGGCAATTCTGAATGCTCACTTCTGGTACGTTTTTGACATTCCCCTGCTCCATTTAACTTTAAGTTTGTAGGTGTTGTTATACAGATATATTGATAAGCAGCCTTATCACTCCATATTTTTACTTCCCCGCCGTCTCCGGATTTCCCGTGGGCCTTCTCCGATTTCTCGGAGTTCCCACAACGGTTCAAGCATTCGTTGGATTCGTGTCTTGCATGTGTGAGTTGCAGATTGGCCTCATGCTTAACAAGATCGGTTCACTCTTTCTAGTTATGGCTATTTCTCTCGTTGCATTGTTTGAAAACCGGAGCAGTTGTATTCCAAACAATATATTCAAGATAACTAAACGACGAACAAAAGTGATTTATTACCTTATCAACTGTTCAGTGGTCGTGTGCTATCTAATTCCTCCATTAGCAACTATTCCCGAGCAGGAATCTGCAAGGTTCACTCTGCTTCAGGTATTTCGGAAATGACTGAAAAATGGCTCAAATCAGACAAATCAGAAGTCATACTTTTCAAATATTGTTGAATGATTTTGCCTTTCTGAAAAATTAACAAGAAATTCTAGACAATCCCATGCCCAACGGAGGAGTTCTTCTACTCGGAGGTATTCGTCTGGGCTATCGATAAGTTCTGGTGCAATTATCTCTGGATATCAACCGGTGCCCTCGTTCTAATCATTATATGTCAGATACTTTTCTTCAGTTTTCTTTGTATCTATTACTTATATATTTCGACAGCTGTCACGATTTCCTTGCAAACCCGCAAAAATCAGAGATCATTTTTTCTCGGATCCATCACGCAAGCAACACTCCCATTGGTATTTTTGGAAGTGCCTGTGGCATGCGCGATTTCACTAATTTATTTTGAATACTACAACCAGGACATTAACAACAGCCTTGTTATACTGTTCTCGTTGCATGGATTTGCATCGTCTATCACTATAGTTTTGGTGCATCATCCTTACCGAAGGTTTTTCATAAAAACGATTACTTTCAAAAAGAGTACAGGTGAGAAGACCTGAATATAGCTGCTTAAAATGCTTGAATTTTTCAGATGAACAAGCGTCGAGTACCACATCATATGTTACAAATGATTTTCGAACAAAATTACGGAAAATTTCGAGTCGCGTCGTACCGCATTCTTGAGGATTCTTGGGACCATATTAATGTTCATGGACGTTTTCTATTGGAAAATTGAAAGTTTCGGACTCCCGCCATTCTCTATGTATATATTTGCATCACAGGAAAATAAAAACAACAAGAAAATGAGATAGATTGTGTCAAGTTTTCTTTAAAAATTAACTTCAATGTCGTCAATGTTTGACATAATGGTGCGCACTACTGATTTTGAAAGAGTACGTGCTTCAATGGGTCCAGACAGACACACGTTCGGTTAACTTCATTGACATTTGGCTTGAAAATAATTGCCAGCGTGCAACGATTGTAGTCACGTCGTCATCGCAGCTAGTGGAAACAGAATTTAATTATCAATGTTTTTCTTTTTTTTTGTTACCTTTCCTACTTTCATAGTTATTCACGTTATAACTATTGCACATAAATAAAAACATTCGACTTTATTTTCAATTGCATTTCTTTTTGTTGTAGACACATGTGTTTCTGAGCACATCTACTTTGCTGGATAGGCACATTCTTTGAAATGTAGGATGGAAACTTGGAAACTTCTTGTAAACGTGTAATATCAGCTATTTCGAAACAATTCCCTGTAGCAGATACAGTAGTCGGCGATCAGGATGTCTTCCCATTTAATACCAAATTTGAGTATGAGATGAAGGCTTTCAATGTTCTCTTCAATTTCTGGCGACAAGGTTTGAGCCACACGGATTATCATTTGTTTAGCCTTTCTTTTCGTAACTCTGCTAAATTTGGAATAGCCTTCCTTAGTCTTGCAGCAAACAGATGAGCAGCCATGATCATTTTGTGGAAATAATTGAAACTAGTCGGATCAATATCCGCATCCATGACTTTCGGAGTTGCAATTGCAACAGCATGGCCTGTTGAAGACGTGATTCTCCAATAGGCAGCTCCTGTTGAGAAATTGGGGTCCATTCCACCAAAGCGAATGCTCTCGAAGTTCCTCCAAACTGCATTCTTTGCTGACCAAATCTGCTCTGTTCACCGTTCCTGGCTTATATGAAAACGTTCAGTCCGGTAGAGCCTCAAAAATTTTCCGTATACGGTTTCTGCTGAAGGTGGTGCTCGCCTTGTTAGTATACATATAGATGATCCACTGAACACACCTAGTCTGATCAGACGAAGACTTTGCTGATTCGCAAATTCTCCAATCGATGTAGCTCCAACGCAAAATTTCGAAGTGATGACAACAGTCTCATTTGATCCGCTCCATAGGATACCTGATCATCCTTGGCGCCAAAGTCGACAACCGAAACATTGGAGGCGTCGGTTTCCTTATCTACAGAAGCTTCCAAAACGTTCCAAAACTCAATAGAAAACGTCCATGAACATGAATATGGTCCCAATAAATGCTCAAGAATGTTGTACGACGCGATTCGAAGAAGACTTGAGCAACTATATTCATGTGTTCTCACCTGCACTCTTTTTGAAAGTAATCGTTTTGATGAAAAACCTTCGGTAAGGATGATGTACCAAAATTATAATGTTAGATTATGCAAATCCATGCAACGAGCACCGAAATTAGCTGAAGCTGTAAAGCTGTTTTTCTTGAAAAGGAAAGCATTTGAAGCTTGAAGACGCTACATTTACATTTACGGCTGCCTGTTCTGCTAATTCTGCTCAAAAGTAATTTCTAGTGATTTCTTCTAAGAAATGCAGTTCATCAGAATTGTTACATGCATCTGATAACAAGCTTTTAAGAAAAGAATGACTACCTGCTTAATGATATTAACTGATTTTGAAAAGTGGTGGCTCAGTTACCACAAAATTAATTGTTACAATTGTCACGGCTGTCGGAAATAGACAGTTTCAGACTGGAGGAGACTCAAAGTGTTTCTTGATTTTTAGTGTGTTCTTATCCTGCTATGTCTGCTTTAAGATGAAGAATAGCACTCACTATTACTATTTAAACGATTACAGATTGAATTGTGACACTAAAAAAAGCTTTTTGGCTTCTTGGCAAGGTCTTTCCTTTTATGCACATTCCATGCTTATTCCCTTCCTTCCTGCATATTTTTTCACTACTTACTGTATTCTGAAGAAAACTCCAAAATCAATGAGCTCCGTTAAGTGGGCTATTCTGAATGCTCACTGCTGGTAGATTTTTGGAATGTCTCTGCTCCATTTAACTTTACATTTGTAGGTGTTGTTATGCAGATATATTGGTATGCTGCCTTATCACGCCATATTTCTACTTCCCCGCCGTCTCCGCATTTCCCGTGGGCCTTCTCCGATTTCTCAGAGTTCCCACAACGGTTCAAGCATTCGTTGGATTCGTGTCTTGCCTGTGTGAGTTGCGCATTGTCCTGGTGCTTAACGAGATCGGTTAACTCTTTCTAGTTATGGGTATTTCTCTCGTTGCATTGTTTGAAAACCGGAGCAGTTGTATTTCAAACAATATATTCAAGATAACAAAACGACGAACAAAGGTGATTTATTACCTTATCAACTGTTCAGTGATCGTGGGCTATCTAATTCCTCCATTAACAACTATTCCCGAGCAGGAATCTGCAAGGTTTACTCTGCTTCAGGTAAGTTGGAAATGACTGAAAAATGGCTCAAATCAGATAAATCAGAAGTCATACTTTTCAAACATTGTTGAATAATTAGCTTAACATGAATTCTAGACAATCCCATGCCCAACGGAGGAGTTCTTCTACTCGGAGGTATTCGTCTTTGCTATCGATAAGTTCTGGTGCAATTATCTCTGGATATCAACCGGTTCCCTCGTTTTAGTCATTTTCACTCAGATATTTTTCTTCAGTTTTCTTTGTATCTATTACTTATATATTTCGACAGCTGTCACGATTTCCTTGCAAACCCGCAAAAATCAGAGATCATTTTTTCTGGGATCCATCACGCAAGCAACACTCCCATTGGTATTTTTGGAAGTGCCTGTGGCATGCGCGATTTCACTAATTTATTTTGAATACTACAACCAGGAAATTAACAACAGCCTTGTTTTACTGTTCTCGTTGCATGGATTTGCATCGTCAATCTCTATAGTTTTGGTGCATCATCCTTACCGAAGGTTTTTCATAAAAACGATTACTTTCAAAAAGAGTACAGGTGAGAAGACCTGAATATAGCTGCTTAAAATGCTTGAATTTTTCAGATGAACAAGCGTCGAGTACCACATCATATGTTACAAATGATTTTCGAATAAAATTACGGAAAATTTTGAGACGCGTCGCACCGCATTCTTGAGCACTTCATGGGACCATATTCATGTTCATGGACGTTGTCTATTGGAAAATTGAAAGTTTCGGATTCCCGCCATTCTCTATGTAGACACACGTTTGGTTAACTTCATTGACTTTTGGCTTGAAAATAATTGCCAGCGTGCAACGATTGTAGTCACGTCGTCATCGCAGCTAGTGGAAACAATTTAATTATCAATGATTTGTTTTTTTTTGTTTCCTTTCCTATTTTCATAGTTATTAGCGCTATAGCTATTGCACATAAATAAAAACATTCGGCTTGATTATTAATTGCATTCTTTTTTGTTGTTGACACAGGTGTTTTTGAGCACATGTACTTTGCTGGATAGGCACATTCTTTGAAATGTAGGGTGGCACATATGCAGTTTCAGGAGGCTTAATATCGCGCTCAGATGTCGTCGATTAACAAACAAACTGAACAAAGTTGAGCATAAAACCGAGGGAATTGATATCGCAAAAGATTACATGATTTGAAGAAATTCAAATTTGATAGCTTAGCTGGAAGGAATTACTATTGAAAATATTTTCCTAACGACTCGCAGATTTCCTCTAAAGGGAAATTTGGCGGGCGATTCGAGATGCGCTGAGCTTCATTAACCGCTACATTGAAGCTCCAACTGGGGATTATATCCATCCGTATGGATGCCGTGGCATACCAGTGTTACACACCAGTTTGAAACCATTTATCAACCGTCATCGTCGATCTGGGCTCTTATTCCAGCAAGACAGTTCCCGAGAGGGGGGGGGGGGGCGCTATAGTGGGGTCGTTCCTTGAAGCTGCAAAGGTTGCGAAGGTGAGTTGCGAAATAAGCACGGTCAAGAAAGCCAGACAGCTTTCTTTTTAAGGCTTGAAATAAAAAGGCTTGAAATCCTTGGAATTGATATCAATATGCATATGCAGTTCTCCCCAAAAGTATAACCTCACCTAGGATTTTTAGTGAATTGATGACGGTTAATGGGTTCTTCTGACTTAGAGCTCGTGCTTCCATCTGTGCCGCTCCGGACCCTCTTCTTCGTACGTGTGAGAGCAAAGGGTTGGGCGTTATCCTCGAGTTGCTAGCCCTTTGAGTAGATTGGCCGGCAGGTGACTAGAGCCATTCACCCCCGCGCGCCGCTTTGAGGCACCAGTTAGGTTTTGCAGAGGTGTCGGAGGAATCCCACTTCTGTATGTCGACAAATACATCTACCTGGGAAGACTGGTATCCATGGGCAACAATCTCAAAGCATAAATAAGCCGAAGAAGAAGCTCAGCATGGTCAGTATCAAAGAATCTACTCAGCTCATATCCAGCAAGATGATAAGAGCCGAAATGTGGATCTTCTTGCTGGCCTCCTTATAAACCTGCGGCAGTTTTGTTTTGCAGGTCCCTTCAGATCGCTAGTTGCTCCAGTGCACTTCGAGGTCGAGCTTCCACCTGTCCCGCTCCGGACCCTCATTTTCGTGAGAGCTGAGGGTTGGGCGTTATTCTCGGATTGCTAGCCCTTTGAGTAGACGACCTCCCGGTTTGGCGCGTCACGACCATAGTTCGTGACACTCCGGGTTACTAGAGAATCTTCTGACGATTCTCACTGTCTTCCTTTTTGTCCGACGGCTAAAGCAGTTGTTTGTTCATAGACTGCCCATGTGGCCCAAAAGCAGAATTTGATGAAAATGAAGATAGCTATGACGAGAGAACAATCATGAATCCGAATCTGAATCCAAACAGTTTCTCGAAAATCGCCTCATAAACCCATTTCGAAATTACTCCGAAAGCTGACGGCACCTCAGCGTTTCCTTCCAAAACTTAGACAGCATACATTCTTATTTAACAGAATTCACCCTCATAATTCAACTCGCTCTTTGATAACCAAAAATGATGGAATTCCGCAAGACACGGAGCAGTTGATCTGAATCAGCATTTTTGTTTGAGAAGACGACAGAGCCATGTTTTCCTCGTTTTCCTGAAAAAGGATTCAGAATTGTAGCGACGTTGTGTAGTCCGGACACACTAGCAGAGGTCTTCGAAGAATATCAAGTGATGACGGTGACATCTGCCTTGCTACATGAGCGGCAACCCTGTAGGAGTTCAGTTGACGGGCAGAACACTTGGTGTGTGGCCATTGATTGTTTTCTTCGATCTGGCTTCGTAGTAGATTAAGAGACAATGTCTGAGAGATTCGACCATAGCTCAACTGCCCATAGTCACAGTCTAAAAAAGTTGTTTCAATTGGTCTGATTTTTTATATAGTGGGTACATGTGATGCCCTAAGTACAAAACCGTATTCAGAATTAGGCTCCGCCCCCTTCGAGTTGAGATACGGTAGGGGTGTTTCGAAAAAATGTTTTTTTTTCTTTTTTGAGATAACTTGGATTTCTTTTCTGGAATCGATAACCGGTCACTTATGAAGCATTTTTGTAGAAGAGAACATTTTCCTAGCTTTTCTCCTTCCGACCAAAAAATTGAATTTTCGGAAAAAAATTGTTTCATTTCCGTATTGTGGAAAAAAAAATATTACGGGAAGTGAGATCTCATCAGAACTTTATACTTCAGGATATGGGTTACAAGAATTCATAACTCTTTGGCCGCGGTTTGGGTGCGGCCGTCAGTTATTTCACGATATTTGCCATTTTTCTACTGTTTTTGTACCATTTTTCTCATTTTTTGAAAAAATAATTTTTTCAATTGGTCTGATTTTTTATATAATGGGTATTTATGATGCCCTAAGTACAAAACCGTATTCAGAATTAGGCTCCGCCCCCTTCGAGCTGAGATACGGTAGTGGTGTGTCGAAAAACATTTTTTTCTTTCTTTTTCGAGATAACTTCGAATTCTTTTCTGGAATCGATAACCGGTCACTTATGAAGCATTTTTGTAGTAGAGAATATTTTTGTAGCTCTTCTCCTTCCGACCAAAAAATTGAATTTTCGGAAAAAAATTGTTTCATTTCCGCATTGTGGAAAAAAAAATATTACGGGAAGTGAGATCTCATCAGAACTTTATACTTCAGGATATGGGTTACAAGAATTCATAACTCTTTGGCCGCGGTTTGGGTGCGGCCGCCAGTTATTTCATTATTTTTATCATTTTTCTACTGTTTTGGTACCATTTTTCCCATTTTTTGAAAAAAAATATATTACGGGAAGTGAGATCTCATCAGAACTTTATACTTCAGAGTATGGGCTATAAGAATTCAGAACTCGTTAGCCGCGGTTTGGGTGCGGCCAGTCATTGTTTTCACGATTTATTCAAAACATCAGAAAACTATGAAAAATGCAGATGAGACACTTCACTTTGAGGTCGACGAAATGAAAAATTTCCGACAAATTGCTGGATTTTTCTCACGTGAGGCGGAAAAGAGGCGTTCCGCAACTGGGAATCGGCACAGGCGATATCTACCACCAAAAGATGAAGCGTACGAACTGCCTGAGGAAGAGCACGACGATGCTGGCTGGATCAGATTTATGAAAGATGAGGCGTTTTTCATGGAAGCAGATGAAATTTTCCATGATGTTCTTAATGATCTAGATCCAGTATTCGAATACACAACATCATAAATTGGAGTAAAGTCATTTTTCTTGATGTTTTGAATAAATCGTGAAAACAATGACTGGCCGCACCCAAACCGCGGCCAACGAGTTCTGAATTCTTATAGCCCATACTCTAAAGTATAAAGTTCTGATGAGATCTCACTTCCCGTAATATATTTTTTTTTCAAAAAATGGGAAAAATGGTACCAAAACAGTAGAAAAATGACAAAAATCGTGAAATAACTGACGGCCGCACCCAAACCGCGGCCAAAGAGTTATGAATTCTTGTAACCCATATCCTGAAGTATAAAGTTCTGATGAGATCTCACTTCCCGTAATATTTTTTTTTCCACAATGCGGAAATGAAACAATTTTTTTCCGAAAATTCAATTTTTTGGTCGGAAGGAGAAAAGCTAGAAAAATGTTCTCTTCTACAAAAATGCTTCATAAGTGACCGGTTATCGATTCCAGAAAAGAAATCCAAGTTATCTCAAAAAAGAAAAAAAAAAATTTTTCGAAACACCCCTACCGTATCTCAACTCGAAGGGGGCGGAGCCTAATTCTGAATACGGTTTTGTACTTAGGGCATCACATATACCCACTATATAAAAAATCAGACCAATTGAAACAACTTTTTTAGACTGTGACTACTGGTGGTCGAATCTCTCAGACATTGTCTCTTAAATGGTTGTCATCCAAACCTCTTCGCGCAATTTAGCCAAAGTGTAGACGTTGCTGCAGTGATGAAACTTCTTGTAAATGTGAAATATCAGCAATTTCGAAATAATTCCCTACCGCAGATACTGTAGTCGGCTATCAGGATGTCTTCCCATTTAATACCAAATTTGATTGATTGTCCAGTATGAGATGAAGGCTTTCAATGTTCTCTTCAGTTGTTGGCGACAAGGTTTGACCCAGACGGATTATTACTTGTTTAACATTTTCGTAACTCTGCTAAATTTGGAATAACCTTCCTTAGTCTTGGAGCAAACAGAAGAACAGCCATGACTACATTGATCATCTTACGGAAAGAATTGAAACTAGTCGGATCAATATTGGCATCCATGACTTTGCTAATAGGCAGCTCCTGCTTAGAAATTGGAGTCCATTCCGCTAAGACGCATGCTCTCGAAGTTTCTCCAAACTGCATCCCCTGCTGACCAAATCTGCTGGGTTCATCTTTCCTGGCACATATGAAAACGTTCAGTCCGGTAGAGCCTCGAAAATTTTCCGTATACGGTTTCTGCTGAAGGTGGTGCTCGCCTTGTTAGTATATAGATGATCCACTGAACACAGCTAGTCTGACCAGACGAAGACTTTGCTGATTCGCAAATTCTCCAATCGAAGTAGCTCCAACGCGAGATTTCGAAGTGATGACAACAGTCTCATTTGATCCGCTCCATAGGATACCTGATCATCCTTGGCGCCAAAGTCGACAACCGAAACATTGGAGGCGTCGGCTTCCTTATCTATAGAAGCTTCCAAAACGTTCCAAAACTCAATAGAAAACGTCCATGAAACTGAATACGGTCCCAATATGTGCTCAAAAATGTTGTACGACGCGATTCGAAATTTTCCGTAACTTTGTTCGATTTGTGACATATGATGTACCATTCGACGCTTGTTCATCTGAAAAATGAAGTTTGAAATCTTAATTTTCACAAACTTTCAGAAGACCAGCCCCAAAATTAGCTGAAGCTACAGTATCGGCCAAAAAGGTATTCGCAAACAGTTTTTCGAGCATAACTTTTCTGAAACTTCCCGGATCGTTTTGATATTTTGAGACAAAATTTAAAACGGTATAAGAAGTTGATTCAACAACAAGAATAATCAAATTTTCAAAAATTTGAAAAAATATCGAAAAATTTATGAAAATGGCGAAAAACCGAAAAATGGAACTTTGACTTTTGAGATCTAGGAATCACCGGTAAATGAAAAACTACAATAAAACATGATGAAAACAGTTTTAATACTTCGTTGGGTAGCCTTTGGCGTCGATGACCGCCTGACATCTTCTTGGCATCGAGTCGAGAAGGGTGTCGATAACAGACAGGGGGATGGCCTTCCAGACAGATTGGAGTTGATCGAATTTCTGATTGGCATTCGATGTACGGACCCCTCTAAGTTGTCTCTCGACATGCTCCCAGATGTGTTCGATCGGATTCAAGTCAAGAGAATGATTGGGAAAGTCCAGAAGATCCACGTGGCGGCGTCGGAACCAGTCCTTGATGTGCTTCGAGGTGTGTTTCGGGTCGTTATTCTGCTGAAAAACGAACGCCCGGCCCACATTAAACCGTGCCCAGGGTCTCATTGTGTTTTAAAAGATGTCTTCTTACACAAATCGATCCATGATGCCCGTAATTCTTCTCAGGGGGCCGATTGAAGTCCCAGAGAAACAGCTCCAAACCACCTCGGTTTGGAGCTGGTAGCTGGGATTGAACCGACATTCAACCGGACGGCGAATCCATTTGATACCGTCAGTACCAAACAGATTATACTTGGATTCGTCACCGAACACGTGATTAGCCCAATCCTGGCGTCCCCAGTGAAGATGAGCTCTGGCCCATGCTACGCTACGTTTCTCGGGGACTTCAATCAGCCTCCTGAGAAGAATTACAGGCATCATGGATTGATTTGTGTAAGAAGACATCTTTTAAAACACAATGAGACCCTGGGCACGGTTTAATGTGGGCCGGGCGTTCGTTTTTCAGCAGAATAACGACCCGAAACACACCTCGAAGCACATCAAGGACTGGTTCCGACGCCGCCACGTGGATCTTCTGGACTTTCCCAATCATTCTCTTGACTTGAATCCGATCGAACACATCTGGGAGCATGTCGAGAGACAACTTAGAGGGGTCCGTACATCGAATGCCAATCAGAAATTCGATCAACTCCAATCTGTCTGGAAGGCCATCCCCCTGTCTGTTATCGACACCCTTCTCGACTCGATGCCAAGAAGATGTCAGGCGGTCATCGACGCCAAAGGCTACCCAACGAAGTATTAAAACTGTTTTCATCATGTTTTATTGTAGTTTTTCATTTACCGGTGATTCCTAGATCTCAAAAGTCAAAGTTCCATTTTTCGGTTTTTCGCCATTTTCATAAATTTTTCGATATTTTTTCAAATTTTTGAAAATTTGATTATTCTTGTTGTTGAATCAATTTCTTTTACCGTTTTAAATTTTGTCTCAAAATATCAAAACGATCCGGGAAGTTTCAGAAAAGTTATGCTCGAAAAACTGTTTGCGAATACCTTTTTGGCCGATACTGTATAAAGCTGTTTTTTATGAAAAGGGAAGCATTTCAAGCTTTACATTTACGGCTGCCTATTCTGCTAATTCTGCTCTAGTGATTTCTTCCAAGAAATGCAGTTCATCAGAATTGTTACAAGCATCTGATAACAAGCTTTTAAGAAAAGAATGACTACCTGCTTAAAAATATCAATTCATTTTGAAAAGTGGTTGCTCAGTTACCACAAAATTAATTGTTACAATTGCTACAACTTCCGAAAAGAAGGAGTTTCAGACTGGAGGAGACTCAAAGTGTTTCTTAACTTTTAGTGTGTCCCACTGAAATGTCTGCTTTAACATGAAGAATAGCACCTACTATTACTATTTAAACGATTATAGATTGAATTGTGACACTAAGAAAAGCTTTTTGGCTTCTTGGCAAGGTCTTTCCTTCTATTCACATTCCATGCTTATTCTCTTCCTTCCTGCATATATTTTCACTACTTACTGTATTCTAAAGAAAACTCCAAAATCAATGAGCTCCGTTAAGTGGGCTATTCTGAATGCTCACTGCTGGTACATTTTTGAAGTGTTCCTGCTCCATTTCACTTTATGTTTGTAGGTGTTGTTATGCAGATATATTGATATGCTGCCTTGTCACGCCATATTTGTTCTACCCGACTGTCTCCGTATTCACTGTGGGCTTTCTTCGAGTTCTTGGAGTTCCCACATCCGTTCAAACATTCATCGGACTCGTGTCTTGCATGTGTGAGTTGCACATTAGTCTGATGCTTAACAAGATCGGTTCACTCTTTCTAGTTATGGGTATTTCTCTCGTTTCATTGTTTGAAAACCGGAGTAGTAGTATACCAAACAACATATTCAAGATAACGAAACGGCGAACAAAACTGATTTATTACATTATTAACTGTTCAGTGGTCGTGGGCTATCTAATTCCTCTATACGCAAATCTTCCAGAGCAAGAATCTGCAAAGTTTTTTCTGCTTCAGGTGAGTCGGAAATGACTGAAAAACGGCTCAAATCAGACAAATCAGAAGTCAAGATTTCCAAACATTATTGAATGATTCTGCATTTCTGAAAGCTTAACAAGGAATTCTAGACAATCCCATGCCCAACGGAGGAGTTCTTCTACTCGGAGGTATTCATCTGGGCTATCGATAAGTTCTGGTACAATTATTTCTTGATATCCACCGGTGCCATCGTTTTGGTTACTTTCAGTCAGATACTTTTCTTCTGCTTTCTTTGTATCTATTACTTATATATTTCGACAGCTGTCACGATTTCTTTGCAAACCCGCAAATATCAGAGATCATTTTTTCTCGGATCCATCACGCAAGCGGCACTCCCATTGGTCTTTTTGGAAGTACCTGTGGCAAGCGGGATTTCACTAATTTATCTTGAATACTACAACCAGGAAATTAACAACAGCCTTGTTTTACTGTTCTCGTTGCATGGATTTGCATCGTCTATCACTATAGTTTTGGTGCATCATCCTTACCGAAGGTTTTTCATAGAAATGATTACTTTCAAAAAGAGTGCAGGTGAGAAGAAATGAACACAGTTGCTTAAGTCTTCCGAAGGTTTTATGAAAATTAAGATTTCAAACATCATTTTTCAGATGAACAAGCGTCGAGTCGCGCAAATGATTTTCGAACAAAATTACGGAAATTATCGAATCGCATCGTACAGAATTTTTGAAACTATGGACTCCATTGTTCAATATCAACCTGTAAAGAGAAGAAACAAGGGGACCCTAAAAACTCCACTCTCCGAGCGTTGAATGGCTCAATCGAAGCCTATTACTTAATTCAACTAAGAGAACATCACAGGCACAAATCAAATACCTCAACTCGGACAAACAGTGTTACTGTGTGATGAGATCCAACCGAGAAATTATTGGAAACTCGGAAAAATCATAGAAGTAATAACATCAAAAGCTCCGAGAAGTCATAGTGAAAACCACATCGGGGGACAGCAAAATTAGCAAAATTAGTCTTCAACAAAATAGAAAACTTCGATGGACTGTTCACCGGCAAACAGGACAGTTTTTGAAACAATTGGCGATCGACCCCGGCACCTTCTCTAGCATTCGAGAAACTGGAGACCAATATCTCACTCAGGGACCAGCTAAAGCTTGTTTATTTCTTGTTTACTTGATTTTTCTTTTATGTATTCTCCAGCATTCCTTATCTCTCCCTCCTTATTTTAATAATTTTACTTCTAATGCGCTCGCTTGAGCAATTCAATTATTCCTTTCCTCTGACAATGAGTAACTTAACGTTGTTTTTCATCCTAACAACTATTGTAAATGCGCTCTGGCGGACTTGTTTTTCTACGTGTATAATGACGTCAGTTGTTATTGCTTTCACATTCGCAATAACCTTGATTTTATTATCGATTGTTTCATACTCTTAACTTTCTTTGTTTCGTTAATTTAAGTAATTAAATTAAATCCTTTTGTGTTTAATAAAATTGCTTGGGTTAACCAGTTTAATTACCCAAGTTTGACGTTTCTGCTTGCCCCACTTTGACCCTACGGAGTGCACACCACAAGCCGCAACAATCCATTTCATGGTGCATCCATCGACAATCGTTTCGATCGCCGAGTCAGCAGTCAAAGTAAATCAATTCCCGCGTGGCAGGCTCAAAGCAAAGGATTTCTGGCGAATTCAACCGAATCAGTTGAAAAAGAAAAAAGAAGAAAAAATATACGAGAAATTTTCGTACGCATATTTTTGTTGTTAATTCAGTCCGCCCAAGTAATCTGAAATCATCGCGTTTTCAAGTTATAAATGTCAAAATAAATTAATATCATTAAGCAGGTGGTCATTCTTTTCTGAAAAGCTTGTAATCAGATGCTTGTAATCATTCTGATAAACTGCATTTCTTGGAAGAAGTCACTAGAGCAGAATTAGCAGAATAGACAGCCGTAAATGAGTTCAATTTATCATAATGACTTCAGAACCGACGGATCAGTGGCTGGTTGCCCAAAGTTGCCCAAACTTGCTTTGCAGATTCGGATATCTGCATTGAATTTTGGACAACTTTGACGCTCTGGTTTGGCAGTTACTTCCTATCCATTTGACACTTTTGCTGTTTGTCTTTCTACAGGGAGGGTGGCTTTTAAATATTGCAACGCATTGAAATGATCGTATCTCAAAAAATAAAAATAAGAAACAAAAACCGATGTAACTCAACAAAATATTTATTCATAGGTATGAGAACAGATAACAAAAGAAATTATTCGATTCTGCCACCTTTTGCTGCAATGGCAGCTTGAAGACGTCCTGGTTACGCGTCGACTGTGGCACGCAGGTATTTCACCGACAATTTGTCCCATTCTTCTACCAATTTCTTTTTCAATGCCTCAACACTCGAATGGGGCTAGCACAAACCTTACTTTGAAGAGCTTCCCAGGCGGAGAAGTCGAGAGGATTCAGATCCGGCGAGGAAGAAGGCCATCCGTCCTTCTTGATGAACTCCGGCAAGTGGCGCTCGCACCAGTTTTGAGTGAACTTCGCAGTATGGGCCGGTGCCCCATCTTGTTGGAAGATCCCACGGAAGCAAACGCTTCTTCAAAATTTCTTCCACGTAATATTCTTTATTGATGTTGACACTTTTATCGACGAAAACCAGTGGACACTTCCCGTTTGAGCAAATTGCACCAAACACCATCACGCTCGCTGGGTGGGATGTTCGATGGATGGTTTTTCCTTTGTCAGAAGCAGCTTTGAGGAATTTCACAGTAAACAATTTTTCGTCAGAGAACACCGTCCCCAAATGTTCGCCAGCTGGCTTTCTGGAGGCGGTTTTGCTTTTTGGCTTTAGAAATAATGACGGTTCGAGTGACACAATATGATTTTTCTCTCAGCTTCTTTTTGACAATGTTTGTCATAGAGAAGCGAGGCATTCCGAGACCCTCTGCCATTTTTCTGATGGAACGGTGAGCATTTCTTCGGATTCGTTCTCTAACGACTTTTACGGCCTGAGGAGTTGTGACAGTGACTGGTCTTCCTCTTCTGGCTCCCTCCTTGAGTGTATCAGTGTCCTCGTTGATCTTGCGATTCCAAGCCGATATGCGATCTTATGCGGCTTCTCACCACACTTGTAAATCTCAATAATGGTAGAACGATGAACACTAGGCTTCACCATCGCGCTGAAAAGCAACCGATCATTCTAAAACTTGGCAAAACGAATAATGATGAAATAATGAACAGAAATTTGAATTATTTGTACGCGCTAAATGCGTCAACAGCCTGCGCCATGGCGCCAAACTTGCGATGCAATATTTAAAAGCCGCCCTGTGGAACTATTGCCTATAAATAAAAGCATTCGCCTTTTTTATTAGTTGAATTTCTTTTTGTTGTAGACACAGGTGTTTCTGAGCTAATGTGCTTTGCTGTATAGACACATTCTTTGAAATGTAAGGTGGCACATATGCAGTTTCAGGAGGCGTAATGTCGCGCTCAGAGTCGATTAACAAACAAAATGAACAAAGTTCAGCACAAAGCAAAGGGAATTGAGATCGCCAAGGATTACATGAACACTGATTGGAATATAGTGTGCCCTATTTGGTAACTTCCAGAATATCTTCTCTGATGAGACAAAAATTTTAATTTTGATGGCTCAGCTGAGTGGAATTACTTCTGAAAAGATTTTGCCAACGACTTGTGGATTTCCTCTAAAGGGAAATTTGGCGGGCGGTTCGTAATGCGCTGAGCTGCATTCACCGCCACATTGAAGCTCCAACTGGGGATTATATCCATTCTCAGGCGGACATGGTAGTCGACGATCAGGTTGTCTTCCAACGTAATTCCAAATTTGATTGTCCAGTATGAGATGAAGGCGACAAGCTCCTCTACTGACCAAAGCTTTTGGGTTCATCTTTCCCAGCACTTGTGAAAACGTCCCGTTTGGTAGAGACTCGCGAATTTTCCGTATACGGTTTCTGCTGAAGGTGCTGCTCGCCTGGTTAGTAGATAGATGATACACTGAACACAACTAGTCTGACCAGACGAAGACTTTGTTGATTTGCAAATCCAACTCCGAGAGCAGAAATTTGCAGCATTCTCCAATCGAAGAAGCTCCAATTGAGATATCGAGTATTTCTTCTTGACTGGTGCAGCGCAAGATTTCGAATTGACAACAACAAAAGTTTCATTTGATCCGCTAGCAACACGTCGCAAATCAGCTACTACTTCTTAGGCAACAGCACTGGCATCCGATAAGATATGAAGTTCGATTACATCGGTTGACATGATCGGCGTTTTGAATCACTTCGTGTGAGTAGAACAAGATCTCCTGCTCATTTTTTCTCGATGGACAGCCATTCAGTGATCTCCGAAGCAGTCAATGTCGAGTCCCAATTGGAAGGAAAGTTTGCAAAGAAGAATAATTGTGGCCAGCAATCCAACGGGGTCTTGTCTCAAGCCGTGGCGATTGACTTTAGAATCGTTTTTTTCGTCAGTTGTTCCCTGATTGGCTATGGTAGACGGAATAGTAGCTGATCAGAATGAGTGTTCCATTCGATACCAATATTTCTTTTGCTGTTCAAAACTTCCGAGTTCAAGAAGTATTGTGTCAGCCTCATTTCAACGTTCTGAAAAACCGCTTTCGACTTCGTATAGCATTTTTGACCATCCTCCTGTGAGGAAACTCCGATGAATATATTTTTGAGATTTCGGATCCATCCTGCTGAAGATGATGATTTATAGTTGCGTTTTAACACGGAAAGTAGGAAAGCAAACAAAACACAAATCATTATTAATTGAATCCGGTTTCCACTGCGTGCCATGATGACGTGGCGACGATGGTGGCACGCCGGAAATTCTCTTCAAGCCAGAGGTCAATGAAGTTAACCTAATTTGTGTCTGTCTGGTTCCATGAAGCACGTAATTTTTCAAAATCAGTAGTGCGCGCCATTACGTCATACATTGACGCCATTAAAGTTAATTTTAAAAGAAAACTTGACCCAATCTATCTCATTTTTTTGTTCTTTCATTTTCCCGTGATGCAAATACATGGTGGTGGGAATGGTGGGAATCTAAAACTTTTAAATAGAAAACAATCATGAATATCAATATGGTCTCAAGAAGTGCTTAAGAATGTTGTACGACGCGATTCGAAAGTTTCCGTAATTTTGTTCGAAGATCATTTGCGACACTCGACGCTTGTTCATCTGAAAATTGGTGTTTGAAATCTTAATTTTCACAAAACCTTCAGAAGACTTAAGCAGCTATTCAGATCTATGTCTTCTCACCTGAACTCATTTTGAAAGTTATCATTTTTATGAAAAACCTTCGGTAAGGATGATGCACCAAAACTATAGAGATTGACGATGCAAATCCATGCAACGAGAACAGTAAAACAAGGCTGTTGTTAATTTCCTGGTTGTAGTATTCAAAATAAATTAGTGAAACCCCGCTTGCCACAGGCACTTCTAAAAAGATCAACGGGAGTGCTGCTTGGGTGATGGATCCCAGAAAAAATGATCTCTGATATTTGCGGGTTTGCAAAGAAATCGTTACAGCTGACGAAATATATAAGTAATAGATACAAAGAAAACTGAAGAAAAGTGTCTGACTTATAATGACTAGGACGATGACGCCTGTTGATGTCCAGAGATAATTGTACCAGAACTTATCGATAGCCCAGACGAATACCTCTGTGTAGAAGAACTCCTCCGTTGGGCATGGGATTGTCTAGAATTTCTTGTTAAGCTTTCAGAAATGCAGAATCATTCAACAATGTTTGAAAATTTTGACTTCTGATTTGTCTGATTTGAACCATTTTTCAGTCATTTCCGACTCACCTGAAGAAGAAAAAACTTTGCCGATTCTTGCTCGGGAATATTTGAGAATGGAGGAATTAGATAGGCCACGACCACTGAACAGTTAATAATGTAATAAATCAGTTTTGTTCGCCGTTTCGTTATCTTGAATATGTTGTTTGGTATACTACTACTCCGGTTTTCAAACAATGCAACGAGAGAAATAGCCATAACTAGAAAGAGTTAACCGATCTTGCTAAGCTTCATGTCAATCTACAACTCACACATGCAAGACACGAATCCGATGAATGTTTGAACGGATGTGGGAACTCCGAGGACTCGGAGAAGGCCCACGGGAAATCCGGAGACGGCGGGGAAGTAGAAATATGGCGTGATAAGGCAGCATATCAATATATCTGTATAACAACACCTACAAACTTAACGTGAAATGGAGCAGGGGAACGTCAAAAACGTACCAGCAGTGAGCATTCAGAATAGCCCACTTAACGGAGCTCATTGATTTTGGAGTTTTCTTCAGAATACAGTAAGTAGTGAAAAGATATGCAGGAAGGAAGAGAATAAGCATGGAATGTGCATAAAAGGAAAGACCTTGCCAAGAAGCCAAAAAGCTTTTCTTAGTGTCACAATTCAATCTATAATCGTTTAAATAGTAACAGTAGGTGCTATTTTTCATCTTAAAGCAGACATTTCAGTGGGATGAAGACATACTAAAAGTTAAGGAACACTTTGAGTGTCCTCCAGTCTGAAACTGCTTTATTTCAGCAGCTGTAGCAATTGTAGCAAGAAATTAAATTTGTGAAACGAGGAAGCTGAGCAACCACTTTTCAAAATCAATTGATATTTTCAAGCAGGTGGTCATTCTTTTCTGAAAAGTTTGTAATCAGATGCTTGTAACAATTCTGATGCATTGCATTTCTTGGAAGAAATCACTTATAATTACGTTTGAGCAGAATTTTCAGAATAGGCAGCCGTAAATGTAAATGTAGCGTCTAGAAGCTTAAAATGCTTTCCTTTTCATGAAAAACAGCTTTATAACTTCAGCTAATTTCGGGGATCGTTGCATGGATTTGCATCGTCTATCACTATAGTTCTGGTGCATTATCCTTTGGTGCAGACATTTTAGTGGGATGGAGACATACTAAAAGTTAAGACACTCTTTGAGTATCCTCAAGTCTGAAACTGCTTCTTTTCGGCAGCTGTAACAATGTAACAAATTAAATTTGTGCAACGAGGTAACTGAGCAACCACTACTCAAAATCAGTTAATATGTTTAAGCAGGTGGCCATTCTTTTCTGAAAAGTTTGTTATCAGATGCTTATAATAATTCAGATGCATTGTATTTCTTGGAATAAATCACTTCAAATTGAGCAGAATTCTCAGAATAGGCGGCTTTCAGTAAATGTAATTATCCAAAGTATTTGCAAATAAGTTCAATTTATCATAATGATTTCAGATCCAACGGAGCAGTGTCTGGGAAACTTGCTTTCCAGATCCGGATATCAGCATTGAATTTTCGATCAACTTTGACGCTCTGGTCCAGCAGTTACATACTTCCTATCCATTTGGCATTTTTGCTGTTCGCCTTTCTAGTTGTCCCAACTTAAACACTTCTCCAAAATCTCCTCCAAATAGTTCTCTATGTTGATGATTACCCCAGGAACAACGAAAATGAGAGGCACCAACGCACGAGTTGGCACTCTGGTGGCCGAAGGTTGCATTATGTATCTCGCTGTCCTGAAAAAGGATTCCGAATTGTAGCGACGTTGTGTAGTCCGGACACACTAGCAGAGCATTGTTAGTTTTCGAAGAACAGCAAGTGATGACGGTGACATCTGCCTTGCTACATGAGTGGCAACCCTGTAGGGGTTCAGGGGTTCAGTTGACGGGCAGAACACTTGGCGTGTGGTCATTGACTGTTGCATCGACTGCTTCAACTTATAAAGTCACAAGTGAATCTTGAAATGGCTCAATGACAATTTTCATCAATTTGGCTAGATTAGGTGGTTGTCCTTTGAAAGGAAGTTAATTTTTTACTTTTGTAACTGTCGTATCCTAGCAATTGCATGAAACCTTTGTGGCAAAGCCGACGCATCTGCGTAGAGCACTTCAGCGTCGGCTTTCGATGAACAATGAAGTTCAAAAACCAACCCGCGAGCTGGCACTCCGGGGCAGAAGATTCAATTTGCGATAATGATTGACAATTCATCGTGTTTCTTGAGTAAGCAGTAGAACGACGCAAGATGTAAATCAATTCTGCGCATCCCAATTGCGCTGCGATTCTTCGGACAGCATTCTGTAGTGACCTACTATTTATATCAGCAATCAGTTCCACACCAGGTGAAGATGATGAAATAATACTTTTTTGTTTCGTTTTGCTTTGATGGGATCCCGACATTAGTGAAGGGACTTTTCCACTTGAGTCGAATGTCTGGCAAAGGGTGAAAGTCCGGTTGACACAATGGTCTCACAATATTTCTTTGGCCATAGGGAGATTTTTTCACAGTCTTCTTCACGGTATCCACTCCTTTGTTCATTCAAACCTCTTTTCGCAACCGCAGATACGGTAGATCAGGATGTCTTCCCATGTAACACCAAATTTTATTGTCCAGTAGGAGATGAAGGCTTTCAATATTCTCTTCAGTTGTTGGCGACAAGGTTTGAGCCAGACGGATTATCACTTGTTTAGCCTTTCTTTTCGTAACTCTGCTAAATTTGGAATATCCTTCCTTAGTCTTGCAGCAAACAGAAGAACAGCCACGACTACATTGATCATTTTGTGGCAAGAATTGAAACTAGTCGGATCAATATCCGCATCCATTACTTTCGGAGTTGCAATACCTTTTTGTTTCGTTTTGCTTTGATGGGACATTAGTGGAGGGGCTTTTCCTCTTGAGTGGAATATCTGGCAAAGGGGGAAAGTCCGGTTGATAAAATGGTTTTGCAATATTTTGTTTAGCCATAGAGACATTCCTTCAGAGTCTTCTTCACGGTAGCCATTTCTTTGGTCATCCAAACCTCTTCTCGCAATTTAGCAAAAGTGTAGAGGATGAAACTTCTTGTAAATGTGAAATATCAGCAATTTCGAAATAATTCCCTGCGACAGATACGGTAGTCGGCGATCACGCTGTCTTCCCATGTAATACCAAATTTGATTGATCTTTTGAAACTTGAATCGACATTTCATATATGCCATACTATGTTGACATTCTGAATCTCAATTGAAGCTAAAGGTTGTTTTCATTCTGTTATTATTTGTTTGAAACTTCATGAACTCGCAATTCAAAAAGCCAATGCATAGACGATGGACACACATCAGCCCCGACCAGAAGCACAAACATGAAATCGACCATATACTTGGAAATGGAAAATTTGTGACGGATGTGTCGGTGCTCCCATCATTCACAAATGGTAGTGACCACCGTCTACTTCGCAGCCACCTGCACTTCAATACCAATATCGCAAGATACGAGCAGGTCAAGCGAAGAAAGCTTCCAAAGAGAGAGTTGGACCCGAACACTGCGCACACGCTCAGTGCCACAGTCGAAATAGATTCAAATACGGACATTGATCAAGATTATGAAAATCTAATCGACGTACTCAAGGATCTACAGGACAAAGCAATAACAAGGCCATCCAACCACGCACACAGAAGAATCTCGGAAGCAACTCGTCAGCTTCTAACCAAACGGCGTTTCACAGACAGATCAGACCCAAGCTTCAAGTCACTGTCTCAAGAATGCCGAGAAGCTGTCGAGAAAGACCATGAAGAATTCGCCAGAACCCGCCTACTGAATGCCGCTAATCAACGAAGGAGTCTTAAGAAGGTAGCGAGAGACATCACAGAGTATAAATCTCAAATACCTTGCCTTAAGTCTCCAGCGAGCGGCGAAAGAATCACTTCTAGGACAAAGATGGAACAGGAGATTCAGAAGTTCTACTCGAAACTATTCAGCAGCAACTTCTCTTCTCCCACATCAACCAACACCCCCATCAGAACGGAAACACCACCACCACCACCACCGTTCCTCCCAGAAGAAGTGCGAACTGCCCTCAATTCATTCCCAAACGGGAAGGCAGCAGGTGATGACAAAATCACGGCAGATTTTCTCAAGAGCTGTCATGACAATGTCATTAACCTGATCGCACGACGATTCTCGAAGTATTTAGAAAGCGGAAAAGTTCCATTGAAATGGAAAAACTCGAACACTACTCTGATCTTCAAAAAAGGAGACAGAGAAAATTTGGAGAATTATAGGCCTATCTGCCTTCTATCAGTACTCTATAAGACATTCTCAAAATGTCTATTAAATAGAGTACGAAAAACACTAGAAGAAGCCCAGCCAGTCGAGCAAGCAAGATTCCGTCGATCATTCTCAACGATCGACCACATACACTCAGTACAACGCTTGCTCGAGGTTGGCCGCGAGTACCATATCCCGCTCACACTTGTCTTCATTGACTTCCACAAGGCATTTGACAGTGTGGAACCAAAAGCGATATGGGAAAGCCTTCGAGCACAAGGAGTAGAAACAGTCTATATTAACCTGCTTAAAGAGTGCTACACAAACTGCACTACCACCTTCACACCATTCCACAGACAAGTTGAGGTATCCATCACAAGAGGTGTACGCCAAGGTGATCCAATATCACCAAACCTCTTCTCAGCTTGTCTAGAGCTCGTCCTCGGACAATTGTCTTGGAACCACCTGAAAGGACACGACGATGACTACGCTCACGTGCCTGGAATAAGGATCAATGGCAGAAATCTCACCCATTTGAGATTCGCAGACGACATCATTCTTGTCGCAAACGACCCAAGAACTGCCAGCAAGATGATCCAAGAGTTCACAGAAAGGTGCAAAAAAGTAGGACTCCAAATCAATACTAACAAAACCAAAGTGTTGAGAAACACGTACGCCACCACACATCCGGTGATCATCAGTAACAACACAACCATCACAACAATCGAAGACGTGGACGAGTATGTCTACCTTGGCAGGCTACTCAACACGCGAAATGAGCTAGAACCTGAACTCCACAGAAGAAGACGGGCAGCCTGGGCCGCGTTCAACAACATCAAAAATACCACCGACGCTCTCACCTGTCCCCGAATTCGAGCTCAACTTTTCGATACCATCGTTCTTCCCGCGCTCACATATGGATCTGAAACGTGGACCCTTACACAGAATCTCGCTGAAAGACTCAGTGTGACGCATGCATCACTAGAAAGAAGATTAATTGGAATGACCCTCACGGAACAACGCCAACGAGACTTACACCGCGAAGACATCCGAAAAATCTCCCAAGTCACGGACCCACTCAAACACATTAAAAAGAAGAAATTAGGATGGGCCGGGCACATTATGCGAAGAAATGACGGAAGATGGACAAAACTGATACAAGAATGGATTCCTCGAGATCAAAAACGACCTGTCGGACGACCCCCCATGAGATGGTCCGACTCACTACGTAAAGAAGTCTCAATATACCGAGGAAATAGACTAACTACTTCATGGACAACCATCTCCCAAGATCGCAAGGCATGGTTAGCTGTGATCCGCGCTCACACAAGCGAATGACGGATCGACTAAGTAACTAAGTAAGACATTCCTTCAGAGTCTTCTTCACGGTAGCCATTTCTTTGGTCATCCAAACCTCTTCTCGCAATTTAGCAAAAGTGTAGAGGATGAAACTTCTTGTAAATGTGAAATATCAGCAATTTCGAAATAATTCCCTGCGACAGATACGGTAGTCGGCGATCACGCTGTCTTCCCATGTAATACCAAATTTGATTGATCTTTTGAAACTTGAATCGACATTTCATATATGCCATACTATGTTGACATTCTGAATCTCAATTGAAGCTAAAGGTTGTTTTCAATCTGTTATTATTTGTTTGAAACTTCTGAATACGTGACTTTAAAAATTGAATTGGATACAACAAATAATCGCATTTATTCATCAAACTCCAAAAGTCTAAATTTGAGGTAAACATGAAAGTGTGAGGATTCTGATAGGCAAAGACAACCCGCCCACTGCTATTTCGATTTCATTCATTTTACGTTTTCCGGCTGACTGCTGAAACAGATACAATCGTTGAGCAACGCAGAGCCGAGCTCCTGCATGGGAAAACGTGGTACCGCAGTGGTCCACTAAGAAGAATCATCACAATCGGCGAGCCAACATTGAGCAGGTCGAAAGAAAACGCTTGTAGAAAATAAAATAGATCCTCGAACGCAACGTCGGTATTGAAAAATGCAAAGTAGGACTGAAAAACGGGGGCGCCTTGAAAGAGCACATTCTCTGGTGGCGGTCACAAACCTGAAACGCGGCGGCAGTGAAAAACGCGAACGACATGCAAACCGACGCAAGGCAAAGAGCTCGTTCCGAACTTTTCAGCCGGATTTCAAGTGCTCTCATTTTGAATAAAGTGATCGCGGTCGTTGGAATAATGATGGCCAGCGACAACATCATCATTGCTATATGGAACAGCGACAGCTTCGCCCAGCGGACTCTTCTTGTATAGGACAGAGTGAATCCTCCGAAATTTGTAATCGGATATGTGTCCGACAGAATGACGTTCCAAATGACGAGAAACGGGCCTAACACAATGACGCCTATTGCGATTGGGATGAAGCGGAGCCATATCTTAAAACGGAGCGGTTCCAGGTTACGAATCTCGAATGCTCCAATGCTCAAATTCGAAAAAAAAGCGATACCTGAGCGTACTCGAAAGGTACTAGCACACAAGTCATACGATTGAGACATAGAAACACTTGAATAATTGGCTTCGCAGCTCTCATATAGTGGTAGATAGTGTAATAGATGTTCGTAAAGAAGACGTGCGCCTTGAAGACACCGAACAGAAGCGGGCAGAATTGTGGAATGTAGGTGGTAGCTCGTTGGATGAAAAGGTCTATTATGAGTTGGGTTGAGCTCTGAAAATTAATTTTTTAAAAACTGAATTCAGGAAAATCTTAATTTCCGGTCTTCTTCCAGATTCTGGTGATAGAAGTGCGCGGAAAATACGATATAGGGCAGGGATCTCATGGATTCTGAATCCTTCAAAGTTTACTCAGATGACTTCAGAAGACGTGCCCCGTATGGATGTGTGAGTTGCCCATAAAAAATGGCTATGCGGCAGTTAGCCACCGCTTGGCCACCAGAGTAGGGCGGAATTGGATTTTGGGAACTCGGAATCCGGAAAACGGAAAAAAAACTTTTTTCACGGAATCTGGAATGCGGAAGACGGAATGAAAAAAACGGCGGAATCCGCAATCCCGCCCTTCTCTGTTGGCCACTCTTATTTGGTTAATAGTGAACCAAGTTTGGCGCGCGTTTGTGTTTCGAAGACGTAACTTTATTATAGAAAATAAATGAATTGAGTAATCTGAGCTCGATTTGAGCCGAAGAACCGAATACTCATAGCGTACAAACAATAGAAGTTATGATTTGCCGCCTCGGGTAGATCAAACGAATATTTCTGAAACATAAGCAATACCTTCCCATAGACGAATCACAATACAATTTTGATTCAGTAGTACGCGAGGTTACTATATGGGGGGGGGGGTTGGTGAGGAAGAATACAATCGTTTTCCTGTTACACTGACTTGTTGGCCGTCTTATGTGCCCGATCTGATCTTCTTTGCTGAACTGGCGCCTTCTGTTCTTCCTTCTGTTCTTTCTTCCTTACAGATCCATGATTCTCTCAATAGGCAGCTCAGTGATATTCACATGGTGCAGTTCCACGCAGCCTCTCTGAGGTCTTCTCATGAAGATTCATCGTCTGGACCGATGACGTCGATTACCTGCCCTTTCCTCTAGATGACTTTTGTTGGCGAAACACCTGCTTCGGTGATGAATCTTGGCGAAGACAGTTTCGTCTCCTGCACAAGAAGAGGGAGGGGGGTGAGGCATGAATCTGAATATGAGTTTACATTGAGATAAATTGTGCTTCATTTTCTGAAAATGACTGAGCATTCCTCAAAATGATCTTACTGTCTACAGATCAGCTGACTCTGTCGGCATAGTCGATATGGACACGTTGCCGGACGCGTTTCGATGTTTTCCATGGATCCTACGGATCTTTATTTTGGAATCTGTTCATGAACTCATGAATCTCGTGGGCTTTTCATGGATTCTGAATCCTTCAAAGTTTACTCAAAATGACTTCAGAAGACGTGCCCCGTGTGGATGTGTGAGTTGTTCATGAAAAATGTCTATGCGGCAGTTAACCACCGCTTGGCCACCCTTACTCATGAATCTCGTGGGCTTTTCATGGATTCTGAATTCTTCATGAATCTTACGAATCTTTCTTTTGGAATCTGTCAATGAAGTTCGCAGTGCAAGGAGCCGCCACTTCTAATGGAAACCCAACGCGAACGTAATGCCCCATGTTTCCATTCATTTTACCATTTTTCCAGACATCCTATTCGGGCGAACCCGGGTCAATCACGCTACGACGAATAACATTTTTCACAATGAAATTTAATGTTTGAAAAGAGTCAAAAATAGAAGATGTCGCCGTGTCCTGCGAACGTATTTTCCTTTGATAACTATCAAGTGTTACAGTCTTCAATAAGAGGATCAATAAAGAAGGCGTGCCAGCGGAATCAGCCTGTCCGCCTCTCCTGGCTACTTAATAGCTTTTGGCCTGATTCTTATTTGATGAAAATACTTTAGAAAACGAAACAAAAATAATTAATTTTCGATTTGAACAAAGTTATCTTCTCTACCAGCGGAGCTTTATAGAAAATGCAAAATAAAATGAAATGGATCTTCACAAAAGCAGGAAAAAATAAGTGTAATAAAAACACCCTTGTATTGAGATGATTTAGGCAGTTTGCACCTTCGGATTCTTGAACTAAACTGTGAACTCACAACAATTAAATCCAGTGAATAAATGACAAAAAATGACTGAACCATGTACATCTTACGATGACGGAATAGCACAATGAGAATGCGAAGGTTGAGTAGCACTCCCGGAGCCATGTACAGTAGTTGGATCAAATACTTTGCATTTTCAATTGAAGGATCGTAGGTCATATCGCATTCTTCCTCATTCGTACCAGCCTCGTTTGTGCTCCCAGACATTCTTAAATTCAGTTAAAGTAACTTCTGTAAGTGGGATAAGTGACTCAAGAGGAACACACGGCTGTCGCAAGGGTTGTGAGGGGCAAGAAGTGGGAGCACAGCAGTTTTCATGGCTTTTTCTATTAATCGACATTACTTTCCACCCCTATAATTATATGACTAACCCGCCAACTCACCCAACTCTTCTAGGAAGTGTGCCGCCCCTTTACAGAGTAAGACGTATGTATGACCTAATCCCTTGGAGGGAAGAAACCAGCCGAAGTTGCCATAATTGTCATATGAGATACTAAGCGGCGAATTTGGCGAATTTTATGCTTATAATTGTTAACTACAGTGCTCCACATAATCTTATGTTCACCTTCAAAAATCTCAAAATTTCGATTTTCAGTAATTCTTAATTATTTATCATATATGATATGGAAATACCTTTAAAAAATACAATTATGGGTCTTGGAGCGAAAATAAAATAAAACGGAGCAGCAAATGTGTCGTGTCGATTCAAAAATCGATCAATTTTGATTCGATTTGTTGAACGGGCAAATCGATTTGAATCGATTCGATTCGATTCGATTCAATTCGATTCGATTCAATTCGATAAAATCGAATCAACAAAAATAATGCAAATGCGCTCTACCGATCAATGCCTTCGGCGGTGGTTTGAAATCGTATTTTTCTTTGAAAAATGCAATTTACTAAAAAACAGTTAAAAAATACGATTTTAAACCGCCGCCGAAGGCATTGATCGGTAGAGCGCATTTTCTTTATTTTTGCATTATTTTTGTTGATTCGATTTAATCGAACTGAATCGAATCGATTCCAATTCGAATCAAATCGAATCGATTCGATTTGATTCAATCGCGATTCGAATCATGTTGAAGCGATTGAATCGATTCAAAAATTGTCGATTTAATTCGATTCAATCGATCAATTTCAAAATCGACACGACACACTAATCGAGAAATTCGACATTTTTCGAAAAATGGGTTTTTTTCAACATAATGATATGTTCACTTTTATTTTTTGTTGTTTTTCGAACTTTAAACTTGGTTCTAATCTGTTTATTCATCGTTTTTCTGCTTTTAGAAGACATATCGAAAGGTAAACCTCTGAGTGTATATGAGAAAGGACTAACTGACGCCAAATTGGCTGAGAAACGCCTACTTAAAGCCCATATTTCTTCAATAGGAAGCATTTTGGTTGAAAAGCCAGTTTTCGAGTTTTCGAACATTTTTGGAGTGAACGTAAGATTATGTGGAGCACTGTATATCTAGAAAAGTGAAAAAAATATTGAGGTTCGTATTTGTTCAGTGACCAGCAATAATGAAAACTTTCAGAGTTTTACTCTCATTACGGATGAATACAGTGACTTACATACACAAATTCTACAAATTTCTAAATGCTCCATGACAGTGACTGATGGTGGATCGAATCTTGTTTCACTTGCAGAAATGTTTTCAAAAACATTACAAAAAATTATGGAAATACCTACCTGAAAATTTACAGAAATTTGCTTTAAATGCACACTGATTACGGTAGCACTCGTCTCCCTCTGTTTTCGCGCCAAAAATAACTGATCAAGAGAAGTGGCGAGTTGTAGATCTCGGTGTGATTTCGACAGCCGTCATCTGAAATTCAGATATGACTTCTTATTATAAGAGCTTGAAAAACATCACAGTGAGAAATTACACGTTTTTATGAAATGGCTAAACAAACAGAAATGGCAAAGGCTCCATATGCAACAGCTGTAAACGCAGAACTGAAAAAGCTTCTGCTGATGACGCATTCAGTATCCACCGAAAATGCGCCATTACCTTAAACATTCCATGTGACATTATATACTCCACATCACATCACACAGGTGCTCGCTTTATCTAGGCGGGGCTTCTTTGAGTCAGCGACCTCTCGTCAACTTTCATGGCGACATTTTTATGGTATTTTTTTTTAGAATTTAATGCGGAATTTATTCTTTAAAGTTAGCTCCATTGATCGGAACAGAAAGTGAAAAAACCAATATATAGACAATCTGAAACGGTTGGGGATGACTGTAATTCATTTGGAACGTTTCACCTGGACTTGTGGATTGCTTTGCTTATAGTTGTTAAATGTTTGACCGTTGTGTTGTGGAGTAAGTTGTGGAGTTGTGGAGCATTTGGTCTAGACCTGCGGAATCTGAAAAGTGTGGCCTAGGCTTGTATAAAGCTCGGCCTATAGTTGTACGAAGATTGGCATATAGATGTGGAACGTTTGGTCTATAGTGGTGAAAAGTTTGGCCTATAGTTGTGGAACATTTGGCCTAGACCTGCGGAATCTGAAAAGTGTGGCCTAGGCTTGTAAAAAGTTTGGCTTATAGTTTTGCGAAGATTGGCATATAGATGTGGAACGTTTGGCCTATGGTTGTGAAAAGTTTGATCTATAGTTGTGGAGCATTTGGTCTAGACCTGCGGAATCTGAAAAGTGTGGCCCAGGCTTGTAAAAAGTTTGGCTTATAGTTTTGCGAAGATTGGCATATAGATGTGAAACGTTTGGCCTATGGTTGTGAAAAGTTTGACCTATAGTTGTGGAGCATTTGGTCTAGACCTGCGGAATCTGAAATGTGTGGCCTAGTCTTGTAAAAAGCTTGGTTTATAGTTGTGCGAAGATTGGCATATAAATGTGGAACGTTTGGTCTATAGTTGGGAAACGTTTGGCTTATAGTTGTGGAGCATTTGGCCTAAGCCTGCGGAATCTGAAAAGTATGCCTAGGCTTGTATAAAGCATGACCTATAATTGTGCAAAGATTGGCTTATAGTTGTGAAGAATTTGGTCTAGACCTGCGGAATCTGAAAAGCTTGGCCTATAATTGCGAAACGGCTGTCGTACAAACATGTGAAGATTATCTATGTATATATTCTTATCTCAGAACTTAAATTTAATGGGCTTTTGATTTATTTCCGATTCTCTGAACCAGGTGTTTCAGGGAGGTTTCGGCAATGTTGTCAGCCTAGGAAGCGTGATTTGATCAGCCAACACATTTTATTTTCAGGAAAATTCGATTTTCAGAAAACTACATTTCCTGCTTATTAACACTTATTTTGGCTGTCAATAATATTGTCTCCCTTATCTTTTATTATTAGGTTAAGCGAAAAGTTTTCGTAATTTTTTGAACTTTTTCGGAGCAAAATGTATTCAAAGAAAATAAGATTCAATAAGTGATATATTCATCATTAGTATTTATGAATTCTTGCCAACGCGATGGAAGTTGAACGATTCCATTCGCATAGAACTCGGGGGACTGGGAGGCGAGAAAGTCGTCGAACCACTTATCGACATTCTTTATATCATGGATCATCGAACTTCTGCCCGCCAAGGTGATTCTGCGGAGAGCGAAAAAAATGATAATCAATTGGCGCCAGAATACGGACGGTGACACGAGACATGGATCCGAGCGTCTAGAGCTTCTGATGGGTCTTCAAAGCTGTGTGCGGCCTTGCGTTGGCATGTAGAATCAGCAAGTTGTAAGTTTTTAGGTGGTGTAATCCATGATCTTGAACCACTTTTTCCATTTGAGTGCAGTATAAATCCACGTTGACAATGGCGCCATCTGAAAGAAGCTCTAAGAACCTTTACTGTCCCACAAAATCGATAGCATCACTTTTTTCTCGTGAAGTTCTCCTTTGAGCACCGTTTTGGCGATTTGCTCGGCCGGGACCCATTTTGTTTTTCTAGTATGATTGACATATACAGTACCGGCCATAAAGGTATTATATTATGGCTCCCATTCGAAACACAGTCACTGTCGCTGCCCATAGTCTTTCTAGCTCCAGGCGCATTTTCAGCTTTTTTTGACATATAAGTTAACTGCTTCTGATTACATTGCCAAAAAATCACCATCCCCGCAATGCTCTTCTTGCCGGTGCTCATTCTACATACAGTACCGGCCATAAAGGTAATATATTATGGTTTTTTCACCATATCTCATTCGATATAGAACGAATCAATCTGACTTTTGCAGTAATTGATGCAAATAGTTTTCCCACAAAATATTGAAATCTCGCAGATAGAACAATTTCTAAGAACACGAAGTTTCATTGAAGAAATATGGGTTTTTGTTGTTTTCGATCTTTTTCAAATTACTCCATTATGCATCAGTCTCACTAGCGTAAATTTTCTTAGCTGATACATTGCTGCTTGATAAAGAAACTGTAAAAAAATCAGATTGATTCGTTCTATATCGAATGAGATATTTTCAAAAAACCATAATATATACCTTTATGGCACAGTACTGCAACTCCCATTTTTCGTCACCAATGATAATATTCATAATCCAATCGATCGTTCGTTTCAGCAGAAAAGTGTCAGGTCACAATGAAATTGTTTTTGTGAATCCGTCAAAAAGTGAGCAACGAGTTGACCAAACTTTGGCACTCTTCCAGATTCATGAAGGTGATCAATGATAGTTTTTTGAGGATGCTATCGATCAAATTCACGTGTAGTTGCTCGTCACGGTTCTTCTTCCAGCGCTCTCAAGATATCCGCATCACTATCCACAAATCGACGACTGGATGTTATAAATTGTAGCTCTCGCCGGCAAACTTTTTGAAGCAAAACTTGATGGTAGCGCAAGAGACAGAGTTCTCGCCTAACACCTTTATTGATCTTCGAGAAACTTTCACAGAGATGCACCTCTTAGAGCATGAAGATCAGAATGCAAATTCTCATTCGTTTTGAACGCTACCTGCAGGTTTGTCAGGTGTGTTAACCATGCATAATAAGCTTTAAAAAATTTAAAAACAGAATCAAAAAAAGTTAAATTAGCCCTGAGCAATGACGAAACAAAAAAATTACGAAGACTTTTCGCTCAACCTAAAATTTTTTTAATTCTTATTCTTTAAAATTCATTCTATTATACATTGATAGAAATATAGAGAAAAGGTAAGAACTTGTGTTCACTTGTGTTCATAAGAACTTGTGTTCGACTAGATCGGATTGGTCAGAACAGACCGTGGAATATGTTTCCAATTGAGAGAATTTCTCGTCGACGTTTCGAGCACCGATAACAAAAGTGCGCTCTTCCAGCCAGAGTTCGATGGGATTAACGTCGGGGCTCTAGATGGGACACTCCATATCCGTCATACAGTCTTTGGCGAAAGGATTCATAAATGGCTCTCTTTCTTTGATTTGGTTGAATGGTTGTTTTGGTGCGCTATCCTGTCGAAACAAGTAACAAACCGTTGGAGAGCGCGGGAGCACGGGAACATCACATTTCGAAATATCTGTTCGTACACGATGCGATTCATATAGCCTTGGATGCGGTGAAAAATGATCTCCGAACACCTGGTTGGTGAAGAAGGACCATTCCCATTCTCATGCAGTAACAACGCCATCATCACAACAATCGAAGACGTGGATGAGTATGACTTTCTTGGCAGGATACTCAGCTCACGAAATGAGCTAGTATCAGAACTCCACAGAAGAAGAAGGGCAGCCTGGGTAGCGTTCAACAACATCTAAAGAACAACCGACGCGATCACCTGCCCCCGAATTCGAGCTCAAATTGTCGGCACTATCGTTCTTCCCGTGCTTACATACGGATCTGAAACGTGGACCGTTACCCAAAGTCCCGCTGAAAGAATCCGGGTAACGCATGCATCGCTATTGAAAAATCTATAACCGCCTCAGCTTATTATGCAATAAGAATAATGAAAAAAACTACATGAACATTTTGCTCTGATTGTGTGCTCTAATTGCCAGTTAATGTTTAAAGAAAACTTGACACAATATATCTCATTTTCTTGTTCTTTCAATTTCCCTTGGTGCAAATACATAGAGAATGGTGGGAATCCAAAACTTTCAAATAGAAAACATCCATTAATATGAATATAGTCTCATGAAGTGTTTTCTTCTCAACTGTTGTGCCAATATGGAATGTTATTTTCGCTTACACTCCAACTTATCTGCTCCCTTCACAAATTTCCAAAAATTATGGATAAGTCCATCCTGAGATATTGAATTAAATTTGAGTTCTTAAGCCATATTAAATATCTATTCCATTCTCTCTTTCTTGTATTTATTGATATACTTCTTTCCGAGATATTTCGTTATTTCGTTTTTTTTTTCTTATTGAAGCTCCCAATTCATTAGGTTGGCTTCGTGAAGGGCCCCATCTAATCCAAGTGTCACCCAATATTGTTTGAAATCTGTATAAATAAATGCAATTCAAGTGCTTAAAAATGCGGTACGACGCGATTCGAAATTTTCCGTAATTTTGTTCGAAGATCATTTGCGCCACTCGACGCTTGTTCATCTGAAAAATGATGTTTGAATTCTTTATTTTCACAAAACCTTCAGAAGACTTAAGCAGCTATTTAGATCTTCTCACCTGAACTCATTTTGAAAGTTATCGTTTTTATGAAAAAGATTCGGTAAGGATAATGCACCAAAACTATAGTGATAGACGATGCAAATCCATGCAACGATCCCCGAAATTAGCTGAAGTTATAAAGCTGTTTTTCATGAAAAGGAAAGCATTTTAAGCTTCTAGACGCTACATTTACATTTACGGCTGCCTATTCTGAAAATTCTGCTCAAACGTAATTATAAGTGATTTCTTCCAAGAAATGCAATGCATCAGAATTGTTACAAGCATCTGATTACAAACTTTTCAGAAAAGAATGACCACCTGCTTGAAAATATCAATTGATTTTAAAAAGTGGTTGCTCAGCTTCCTCGTTTCACACATTTAATTGCTTGCTACAATTGCTACAGCTGCTGAAATAAAGCAGTTTCAGACTGGAGGAGACTCAAAGTGTTTCTTAACTTTTAGTATGTCTTCATCCCACTGAAATGTCTGCTTTAAGATGAAAAATAGCACCTACTATTACTATTTAAACGATTATAGATTGAATTGTGACACTAAGAAAAGCTTTTTGGCTTCCTGGCAAGGTCTTTCCTTCTATTCACATTCCATGCTTATTCTCTTCCTTCCTGCATATCTTTTCACTACCTACTGTATTCTGAAGAAAACTCCAAAATCAATGAGCTCCGTTAAGTGGGCTATTCTGAATGCTCACTGCTGGTACATTTTTGAAATGTCTCTGCTCCATTTAACTTTACGTTTGTAGGTGTTGTTATACAGATATATTGATATGCTGCCTTGTCACGCCATATTTCTTCTTTCCGACCGTCTCCGGATTTCCCGTGGGCCTTCTCCGAGTTCTCGGAGTTCCCACATCCGTTCAAACATTCATCGGATTCGTGTCTTGCATGTGTGAGTTGTAGATTAGCCTGACCCTTAACAAGATCGATTCACTCTTTCTAGTTATGGGTATTTCTCTCGTTGCATTGTTTGAAAACCGGAGTAGTTGCATTCCGTACAACATATTCAAGATAACAAAACTGCGAACAAAAGTGATTTATTACATTATCAACTGTTCAGTAATCGTGGGCTATCTAATTCCTCCATTCTTAAATATTCCCGAGCAAGAATCTGCGAAGTTTTTTCTGCTTCAGGTGAGTCGGAAATGACTGGATCATATGCATTCAAGCATTATTGAATGATTCTGCATTTCTGAAAGCTTAACATGGAATTCTAGACAATCCCATGCCCAACGGAGGAGTTCTTCTACTCGGAGGTATTCATCTGGACTATCGAAACGTTCTGGTACTATTATCTCTGGATATCAACCGGTGCCATCGTTTTAGTCATTTTCAGTCAGATACTTTTCTTCGGTTTTCTTTGTATCTATTACTTATATATTTCGTCAGCTGTCACGATTTCCTGGAAAACCCGCAAATATCAGAGATCATTTTTTCTGGGAACCATCACGCAAGCAACACTCCCTGTGATCTTTTTGGTAGCGCCTGTGGCATGCGCGATGTCAGTCATTTATTTTGAATACTACAGCCAGGAAATTAACAACAGCCTTGTTTTACTGTTCTCGTTGCATGGATTTGCATCGACTGTAACTATAGTTTTGGTGCATCATCCTTACCGAAGCTTTTTCATAAAAACGATAACTTTCAAAAGGAGTGCAGGTGAGAAGACATGAATATAGTTGCTTCAGTCTTCCAAAGGTTTTGTGAAAATGAAGATTTCAAACTTCACTTTTCAGATGAACACGCGTCATCATATGTCACAAATGATTTTCAAAGAAAATTACGGAAAATTTCGAATCGCGTCGTACAACATTTTTGAGCACTTATTGGGACCATATTCATATTCATGGATGTTTTCTATTGGAAAGTTGAAAGTTTTGGATTCCCGCCATTCTCTATGTACATATATGTATATTTCCTTCAAGGGAAAATAAAAGAGAAAGACAATTAAAGCACAATGTTCATGTACATAGTTTTTCATTATCTGTATTGGATAATAAGCTGAGGCGGTTATAGATTTTTCAATTTTTCTTTAACATTAACTTCAAAGACTTAATTGTTTGATATCATGGTGCGCACGACTGATTTTGAAAAAGTACGCGATTCCAAGGATCCTGGCAGGATTCGTTCTGTTAACTTCATTAACCTCTGGCTTGAAGATATTTGCCCGCGTGCAACCATCGTCGCAACGTCGTCATCGCAGCTAGTGGAAACAGAATTTAATTATCAATGATTGGTGTTTTTGTTTGTTTTGCTAGAACTATTGCACATAAATAAAAGCATTCGGCTTGATTATTAATTTAATTCTTCTTTGGTGTATATTCAGGTGGTTCTGAGCACATGTGCTGTGCTGTATACGCACATTCTTTGAAATGTAGGGTGGCATATGTGCAGTTTCAGGAGGCGTAATGTCGCGCTCAGAGTCGATTTACAAACAAACTGAACAAAGTTGAGCACAAAGCCAAAGGAATTGAGATCGCAGATCCTTGTTCCAGTGCTGACCAAGGACAGTGGCTTCTCATTCGTCGGAATATTGTTGGTCGATTTGACCTGTTTCTTCACAAGAACTGAACTTATTTCCATATGGTAAGATGACGAGCCAATTGCACGAGAATCTTCACGGATTTCGAAGAGTCGCTTCATTTCATTCTTCAATTCGAGCAGTGTTATCGATTGTTTTGTTTCCAGAAGTTGAATTGAGTGTATTCTGATGTCAGCAAACTCGGTTGCACGAAATTCACATATGAGGCACTGTACTTGTTCATCGGTCATATCCTTCCATTCGGAGGTTCTTGACGGTGTCCTCGAATGACAGATATGAAGCCGTGAATCGAGCTGCTTTATGTGGCCATTGCAATCAGATTTACAGCTCCTCCCAGTGGGCTCCATTTGAAATCTCCGAAAATTTCAAGCATTCTCTCTATAAATCCGCAAATTAAATAGATGTGTATTACAAAAATTAAGTTCACGTTTTGTAGAATATACATACTGACAAATGTTTTGAAATAATCAATCAATTTATGGCAATATGTCAAGTACCCAAAGTTAGAGATTTTTCAAATAATGAAAACGAATTTTCGATATTCGCTTGTTTAAACATTCATACAGTCTGAGCATTCTCGATATTTCTTTGTTTCTTTTCCTTGGTTGCTGTCACCCGCTTAGACACATGCGAAGTTCCAACCATCAAACATCCGATTGTACAAACCATAACCATCAATGCCATCCAAAAGAGGTAGAGAACGCTGACGGTGAAGGCGGTCCAATAGGTGAGGTAATCACAATTGTCGTGATCGCGGTAAATCTTTAGAGTCCAAAGAATGCCGATTGGAATGCAAACACAGAGGCAGATAAAGGTGAATTTACTGATACGGTGCATTTGCAATGGTGTCGCATTCCGAATGTCTTTCTTTGTGGGCTCTTCCGGAGCCATTGCGTTCTTGGCCTTGCGCCACTGAAACAACGGAAATTGCATCTTTGAATTTACGGGTTGTGTGGGTTTTCCGACTGTGTTTCGCCTGTGCGGGCGCGGATCACAGCTAATCATTCCTTGCGATAGGGATCGATAGGCGATGGTGGTCCATGAAGTAGTCACTTTGTTTCTTTGATTATTGAGACTTCCTTCCTTTCGTAGTGATTAGGACCATTTTAATATAATATATCGAGGAAATCGACTGACTAATTCATGGACCATCATCGCCCAAGATCGCAAGGCTCGCTTAGCTGTGATCCGCGCCGGCACAGGCAAGTGACAGATCGACTAAGTAACTAAGTAATTAAGGCGTAGCAGAAACTCACTCCAATCAGGTAAAATGGAAAGTTCAGAGCACTGACAAATATAACGATTCCAGTCACAATCAACCAGTAAGGAATATGACTGTCTGCTTCACAATTACGCCTGTTTTTCAATCCGATGATAATAAGGAAGATGGACAAACACAAACCGAAACATGAAGAAATTCCTCGCACTGCAATTTTCAATTTTAGTTGAATAGAGACGTGGTGAATGAAAGATGGCAGGCAACAAAGGCCCGGCAAGACTGCCTGTGAATATTATTCAAAAACATTATCCACAATTTCACATTTTGATGAACCAAAAAAGAAAAGAATTCGTATTTTGTTGTTTTATCTTTGAGCGAATACAGAAGGATTCTTCTTAATACTTCAACTTTTTGAGCTTTCTACTCGATGTGAAACTCGATTGTTAAACGTTAACCCCGCAATTCTAAATGGCATGCTCGGCAGATCACCGATCCGAGACAGTAGATTCTAGCCGCTATTCTTAGGGAATCTGCGGACATCTGTATCTAGAATCTGTATCTGTGGCCACGTCATGTCATGAATGTCATCCGAGAACTAATCTTACACTTACAAATCTTATTCGAGATGTTCATTTACTAGGTTGAGTCAAAATTATTGAACCATTTTTCTTTTTTTCTCTGGAAACTTCGAGAAGCTTCTAGAACAATCCATGTTGAGGGTATAGGAGGGGCTCCGTTGTGACTATTTTATCAGCTCAATAGCTACTTCAACTTCAACGACTCTCTCGTTTAAATATCGCGAGAGCCAGTGCGCCTGCTACTTTTGTATGAGCATCGTTCAGGCTCTCAGGCGAGACAAGCTGCGGATCGGAGCAATAAATTGATGGGAGCTGGCACTATTACTCATGTAACAGCAGTCCATTGGTTCCAAAAATTCAAGAGTGGGGAGGTGGAATTCAAAGATTCTCAAAATAACGGATGTTGATGAAGAGGAGCTAGTGGCACTGGTGAAAGCGAACCCCCGTCATTGGAGTAGATATCTTGCAAGCAAGCTTGGATACTCTTAAAGTACCATCAATCGGGCCCACCACGATCTCGGATTATCATGAAAACAACCGGTTTGGATATCTCGTGTTTTGTCGGCCTCCCAACAGCAGATGTTGCAGCTTCTCTTTTGTCACAAAAATGAACGACGACATGGCTTTCCAATTAAATTAATTGGGATGATAAGCGGAAGCGGATGTCAACTTTCCTCATGGACGTCAGTGGCTAAAACCTGGGGATTCTGGAGTTCCAACGCCAAAAAGAGAGTGACACCCGAATGAGGGACTACGGAGCAAATAAAACATTATGCAAGCTACAGTCTTTTCCAGAGCTGCATTTCGCTGGCACTACAACATTTTTAGATGAAGTATTCATAGAAAGTTGTGACACCAAAACTTGAAAAGTTCTTGAAATTCCCTTCAGTAGAACAGAGTTTACGTGTTCTGGTAAAATAGCACATTTTGCACGGATGTTGGCTGATATTAGAAATAAATAAATTTTGATTCAAAGATTTTTTTTTGAAAATGGTACACTTATTTTGACTCAACCTGATAATAAGTGAAATCTGTGCAGATAGCCTTTATCTGCAAAACTTTGCAGGGATAGCCGTGTAATGTTCCATGATACATTTATAATTAATTGTTTTCTCATTTCAGAAATATTGAAAAAACGTTTCAAAACATACAGGCAAAAAGAACTTTTGGAGGAAGTCTATCAGTTCCTTGAACTTTGCGAACAGCAGCATTATACTCGCGTTTAACCTTCTTTACAGCCATTGTGTGCAACAAGCAATCTGAGTAAAATAATAGTCAAGGAATCCAACAAATGGAACACAAACAAAAACGTGACTGTATTCTTAATTGGGTGGCAAAAACAGGAACAAAGTGGAAAGGGATGGGGGGGGACAAAGGAATAAAAAACGGGGGCGGGGAATGGTAAAAGGGACACGCGGACGCTGTCAGAATAACATAGAAAAAGAAAAAATAAGTGTAAATGCTTCAGATTGCACTATCCACTATACTATTATTTTGAAAATTTATCAAAAGGAAGAATTGATGACGAAGAATACACGATGGGAATAAATATAGCGCCGCATTCGAGACTGTAATAACTTCAAATCGAAAGATTTTTTCTGAAAATCAACCAAAATGTTCATTAAGCAACAGCAAAAATTATAGGATTAACAGTTTTCGAATCTTCCTCCTTTCGCTTTGATGACTGCCTGAAGTCTCTTCGGGTAAGAGTTGACGACGGCACGGAGGTAGTCGACGTTGACTTTGGCTCCAACAGCGAATACTAAATACATCGAGAAGATTCTTAAGGCCGTGGTGTTGCCGTGGTCCAAATCCCACTTCGTGGGTGGCGATTGGATATACCAGCAGTACGGAGAGCCGGCTCACAACGCAAATCTCACTCAGCAGTGGTGCGAAGCCAAATTCCCCGATTTTACCACTAAGGATCAATGGCCAGCTTCGAGCTCAGACCTGAATCCAATGAATTTTTCTGTGTGGGGATTTGACCCAACAAGTATCCACGAAAAAACCTCCGAATTTGGGAGCCCTGAAGATCGCTCTGACAGATGCATGAGACAATTTGGACGTTGACTACCTATTGCTGTCGTCGACTTTTACCCGAAGAGACTTCAGGCAGTCATCAAAGCGAAAGGAGAAAGATTCGAGAACTGTTAATGCTTTAATTTTTGTTATTGCTTAATAAATATTTTGGTTGTTTTTCAGAAAAAAAATCTTCGATTTGAAGTTATTAAACCGTCCTGAATGCGGCGCTATATTTATTCCCCACCCTGTACGATGTCACGCGCCAATTACCTTAGCTGAATTGGAATGGGGAAGAAAAAGAGAAAATAAGTTGGCCACAGCAGGTTGAAGAATATATGAATGGAACATCACTTTGATAGGCATCTTTGTAAATAGTGAATTCAGTTGCTCGCCTGCCATTTGCTGAGACAAAAAGGCGTCGCTTTTGTTCTGACCAGTTTCAAATTGTCTTTTTTTTCTAATTTCAAAACCAGAAAGTCTCAAATTATTAAGGAGATGTGATCAATGCGGAAGTCCAAATTAATTTTTCACCAAAGAACAAAGAATGGTCGTTTTCCCTTTTTTACCTGCATTTACGAATGAAAAAATAGAAGACTATTACCATCAAGAAGACTTGTACCGTGTTCCGGGTTACCGTTTATCGTTTCATCAGGCCTATATAGCAGGATGAAACTACTAGAGTATGCAGCTATGATCTTTTAAATGATACATTTGTTCAGTGATCATTTCATTTTTCCTGTTGTTCGATTCGTTGTCGGTGTCTTTGTTTTTTTTTTTTTGAAAGAAAGGTGAGAATGAAAGATAGTTTATTGCATTCCCCAATGTCATCTGATGGTAGATGAACAAATTATCGTGTTAACGTTAATTCTTTTGTGTTTTCCATAAATCATTCAAACTTCAAGTGTTTCATTGATTTGGAAGTCTTTGGATGTATTCAAATCAAGAATAGTTGCTGATCGGAACTCATTTCATAAGATGCGGAAGTTAATGGAAGCACCTGAGTAATGCACAGATAATTGTAAATATGTATCGAATTAAGAATAGAGAGATTCTCAGATAATTCTAGTGTTTCGAATAAAATTTAGAAAAATTGCAGATTAATTTGAAAAAATGCCACACTTTATAAAAGTAAAATTTCCCGCAAATTTGCAGACAAATACCTATCATGATAGGCAATAACGGAAACAATGAAATTTATAATAATTTTTTTAGAAAAAAAGAAAATCAAATTAAAAGGCTCCGCCCTCTTTGCAAATGTGGCTCAATGAAAAGCAAGTATTAGGTTGAACACAAAGTTATTGCGTTTTATAACCTTCAACTTTAAATGACCATAACTTTTTCTTAAATCAAATTTATTAATCGAAATAAAAACCATTAGAATCAATACATTTTTGCCAACGAGAATCAAGTTTCCTTATGCTGGTAGCGTGAAAGTCCGGGTTTCTGGAAGCGACGAACTCATTGAAGGCATTTTCGGCATCGTCTTGGCTTTTGAAGCATTTCTCCCGAAAGAAGTTGTCGAGGTGCTTGAAAAAGTGGTAATCGGTGGGCGGGAGGTCTGGTGAGTATGGTGGATGAGGCAGAGTCTCATAGCCTAATTCGTTCAGCTTTTGCAGGGGCGGTTGTCCAAGCATTATCGTGGAGAAGAATTGGCCCCTTTCTGTTGATCAATGCCGGGCACATACGTCGTAACTTCTGATGCATTTCGTCAATTTGCTGGCAGTACTTCTCTGCTGTAACTGTTTCGCCCGGATTTAGGAAGCTGTGGTGAATGAGACCGGCTGCAGACTTTTCATCACACGTTACAATTCGGTCAAGAAACGGATCATTTTTGTCGCGTAAGAAAAGAGCGGACGACACCTCAAAACGACGATTTTTTTGATTTTCGTTTGATTCGTGTGGCACCCATTTGTCGAGCTTTTTTGATTTGCCTATTTGCTTCAGATGAACAACGACTGTTGATTGGTCAACGTCGAGTTCTTCGGCAACTTCGCGTGTTGATTTGAGAGGATCGGCTTCGATTAAGGCTCTCAACGGATCGTTATCAATCACAGACTGGCGGCCGGCACGCTTTTCATCTTCTAGGCTCTCGTCACCACTACGGAATTTTTTGAATCACCATTGTGCCGTACGTTTATTAGCGGTTTCTTGGCCAAATGCATCGTTGATATCGCGAGTTGTCTCGACAGCGTTTCGGCCTAGTTTGAACTGGAACAAGAAAATCGTTCGAATTTGCCTTTTATCCATGCTTTTTTGAAGTGTTATAAAAAGTGACATAACTATTTCAAGGAAAAATCAATAAGACGAGTAGATAGAACAAATTACGCTCTTTAAAATGATATATAACACGACCACAGATAACCAAACATTTTATTCAAAAATCTTTCACAAAAGTAAACAACATAAAAACGCAATAACTTTGTGTTCAACCTAATACACTTATTTCGCACGCGTTCATCGCGCACTATTTGCATTCAATTGTTTTTTTAACAGTCAGCTGGAAGACTTTTCTATCGCTTGTTTTATTCTCCTTCATTCTTTCTAGGCACCTACGCCATGAACACTGTAATAACTTTTATTTAATTGATTTCAAGCATTAAAAAAAAAACGAATTATAAATTGAATGGCTTCAATTTTTTAGAAAATAGAATAAAGACAATGGAGTTTTTGAAAATCTTGAACTCTCACATAATGCAAACCGGAACGACTGCTCAGATGCGCCAGATGCTTACTGACAAATAATAGAAAATAAATATTCCCAGAGAACCTTAAAAATGCTATTTTTGGCATACAAGCGTTGATTTAATGGGATTTTTTTTTCTTTTTTGTTCTTCAGTTTATTAATGTGTGTGTTGTTTTTAACAAATCTCGTTGATTTTTCAAAACTTATTACCATAATTTTTATTTTTTACAATATGATCACTTATTTCAGCCATATTCCCGAAATATTTATTCCTAAAAACCGAAATGACCGATAATTCGAAACTTCTGATGCGTTAGTTCCGATCACTCCTGGTCTCTATCTCATTTCCTCCTGAATTTCCTTTTTCTTGGTCTATATTACTCACATAATTCAGTGCGAAAGATGGCATGAAATGGAAGAAAAATTGTTCAGTGCCATGAGTTGCGCGGAGATGATCAGTGAATGTGCGGATGAGCTATGTGAGTTCTCTTTATTGTTTTCACTCATCTGGTCATTTTTCTTCTTTTTCACAATCATTTCATGTTTCATGGCTTATTTCATTATTAAAAAATGTAAATCAGAAATACGAGGTTAAACAAATTTTGTTTATACATAATATTACTAGTATTATTTTTTCCGAAAAATTGAAAAAGTAATTTTTTTTCAATTAATTTCTATATTTAGTCATGCAATCAAGAAACATGTTTCTCTTTTTACAAAACACTCAATGAAACTATGAAAACTGGAAAACATCTTACTAAACGAGTGGTAAACCATCGGACAGACTACATCATAGCCGTCCAACGTATTAGATAGATAAGGCACTCTTCAACTTCCACCTTTGTAGCATCTACAACCAATAAATTCAGTGTTTGTTTCGCTGCTTGTTTTCTAAGTAAGCATGTCAGAGGCAGTCAAAAATACTAGGTATTTTTAAGAATAGTAATATTTAAATGAGGTGAATATATATTACAGGTTTTTTGCTGGAAAAACAGTGCTTATCACTGGCGCATCTCGCGGAATTGGCAAAGAAATTGCGCTGAAACTGGCGAAAGATGGAGCCAATATTATTGTAGCAGCAAAAACAGCAACTGCACACCCGAAACTACCAGGAACCATCTATACTGCAGCCGAGGAAATTGAAAAAGTGAGTGTACTTTTTTTGAATCATTTTAAAGCTTTACATGCCGCAGAAACTGTAATCTGGCAACTGTTTACCATTTCTAAAATTTGCTTTATTATTCAGGCTGGTGGTCGAGCGCTTCCTTGTGTCGTCGACGTTCGTGACGAATCCGCGGTGAAATCGGCCGTCGATGCAGCTATTAAGAAGTTTGGCGGAATTGACATTTTAATCAACAATGCTTCTGCCATTTCACTGACCAACACAGAAGACACCGACATGAAACGCTACGATTTGATGCATTCGATCAACACGCGTGGAACTTATCTGCTCACAAAAACGTGCCTTCCTTATCTGAAAAAAGGAAAAAATCCACATGTGCTCAATATTTCTCCACCTCTTGAAATGAAAGCAAAGTGGTTTGGTCCACATGTAGGTTACACTATGGCGAAATATGGGATGTCTATGTGCGTATTAGGACATCATGATGAGTTTCGTCCGTTTGGAATAGCCGTAAATGCATTGTGGCCATTAACTGCTATCTGGACATCGGCAATGGAGTTCTTGTCACATGGTGGAGACTCGGCTGGAAACAGAAAGGCATCTATCATGGCAGATTCAGCGTATGTGATTCTGTCACAAGATTCAAAAAAATTCACGGGAAATTTTCTTATCGATGAGGAAATCTTGAGAGCTAATGGAATAACTGATTTCGAGCAATACGAATGTGTTCCTGGTGCGCCTCTCTTACCAGATTTTTTCATACCAGAAAAGTCATTTGAAACTCGATTTGGATCAAAAATTTAATTTGAAGTAGAGATTAATAAAATAACAATGAAACATCTAATATTTATGTGAGAAATTATATTTGCTTATTATGCAACAATTGAAGTTCAACAAAAGAAAATAGGTCCTCCGCTATTTTTTGCCCGTCTTGAAGATGATGGAACACTCCTCCTTTGGGAAGCTCAGTAATTCTTGTCAAATTCAGGTACATATCCTCCAAAATATCTCTTTGACATCTCCATGGTGTTTGTTTTGAGTAGCTTACAGCAGTAGGCACCCGAGCTTGCGAACTCAACCAGATTGTTTCAAAGTTGTAACTGTTATCGAGGACTGTGAGTGCAGAGGGGAGCGTATCGGTCAGCCAATAAAGGTAGATTTCTGTGGCGATTTCATCCAGGGTAAAAAGCGCATTTAGATTTATGTCACCAGAGAACGTTGATAGTTGTTTCCATCTAGACTCGATATATTTAGCTGTTCCAGACGGAGAGTTGAAAAAAGCAGCTCCTAGGAAATGTTTGAGAATTGCGGTAAAATTCTTCTGGTAAAATTTCAGCTTTTCTTGTTAAATTTTGTGCCAAAATTGCCCGTTAAGAGAAATTGTTTGAAGAAAAAATAACTAGAACTCACCGAACGCTTGAGCATTCGTTGGATATGTGAATTTATCCTGTTTGAAATAATCAGCTAAATCTGTGTGTCGATCTTGTTCAGGCTGTCCTTGCTCCCAATCGTTATGTCTCATTGCTTTCCACCCATACCTTACCAGTGTGAAAGTTGAAAATGTCGGCCTAATAAATGGATTTGATACATGCAATCCAGCAATTCTTTCCTTGTACAAAGAAGACAGCAATGTTGCCACATCACTACCGTATCCTTCTGTGCCGTGCACAAAATAGTCACTCAAATCGAGACGTTGCATCAGTTTTGCAAGAATTCTAGCAGTGGCTATCGCATCAAAACCTGGTTTTTCTGGTTTGTCAGAAAACAAAAAGCCAGGAAGACTTGGAACGATAACTTCAAATTGAATTGATTCTTCTACTCCAAAATCAAATCCATGTCGAGAAGGATTGGTGAGAATCGGAATAATCTGAAGTTGATACATTAAGTTCTTTCCAAAATACTGGCACCCACTTTGAAAAAATCCCAAAAACTCCCTGGGAACCCATGAATAATCAACAGTGGTAGCACTCGTGTTTTGCTCTCCTTTGGTGGAGTAGAGACTCGGAGAAAATGAATTTTCAGGCCTTCAATTTCAGTTCTGTACTGCTTAAAAGTATTCAGAAAGTTTTGATGTTGCTTCCAATCAAAGTCCAGTAAAACTTTTTTCAGTTCGTTCAAATACGTATCGTATTCTTCATCGTAATGAGTTGGAAGAAAACGTTCTGCTTTTAATTTCTCCTTGAAGCTCGAAATCCTTGAATACATATTGTTTCACTTTACTTTTTCAAGGAAATATATCAACTGACCTGGTTTCTTCAATATCAATTGTGAATGTGTATATCGTTTCATCGTCCTTTTCAGGTTCTTCGAGCTTCCAATAATCATCCGGCTCAATTTCCAGTGGTGGAAAATCTGGTTTATGTACATAGATGCTCAGAAAAACTGAGAATACAGAGATGACAACCACAGAAAAGAAAAACCAAGAGCTCATTTCTCTAAAATCAATGAAAAAATAAGAAAAGAGAAAGAGTGACCTGGCAAGTAAAAGACAGAGTTGGTCAAACAATATGCCGAAGAAGATTGACCCGAGGCGAAGAGGGCAAGATTGTTGACTTTGGAATAGCGGCAACAGTCACTCTTCGAATTCAGTCACTCACGTTCTCTCGCTCTATGAGCTGCAAAACTTATTTTCAGAGTTCGTAGACCGCCAATAAAAGGAGAACTGAGATCACCTTTTAGCTATGCCCACATCTGACACGGAGCTCCTATTGCTTGGCGTCTCTACTATTCAAATAATTATTTTGAAAACTCGCTAATTTTTCTACATATCATAAATTATTTTTTGTTGTTTATAACGACTGCGGGTACTTCTTTTAAAATAAAATTTCAATAAATTCATTTTATTCTAAGCACGTATACAGTTGATTCTCGACGTTATTCGTTATTGTCTTTCATTGAATTGATATCTCTGAACCTGTGGATGTGAATTCCGCTGATGATTGGAAGCGCCCTGACAACTATCTTCGCGTCTTTAAATTACTGAATACTACCGCTATAAATATGTGTCCATTCCTCTAATATTTTATTGAGGTTTGACTGTGTTGATGGTTGAAAACTGGCAAACCTCCGGGTGATTGTATATAGCCGGTCGACTCGCGCCACCGAATAATTACTGTAAATTTCAGAAAACGCTTTGCGCTTTCGAAAAATAAAACAGTGTCGAAAAAAAAATAAATTGCTGATCATGCAAAAATACACTGCCAGACTTCCACGAAAGACGAAACTCTCGCCTTCGTCATCGTCTAGAATTCGTCTGACGCAGAGATGGACATTGTGTTGGTACACATGTATTTTAATTGAAGACGAATGCAAGACGACCTGAAAGAAAAACGAAGAGGAGACGAAAGGATTCCACGAAAGACGACCGATTTGTTTCGTCCTTCGTGGAAGCCTTACTTCATTTGCACGATGCAAAGTTTATGAATTGAACTTCTGCTTTTCGAGCTTTCCTTGCTGAAAATTAAAGTTAAAAATGCCAGTCAAAACTAGGCTTTAGAATCGACATTTTCAGACGTAGAATAATCCGATAATTATGTATTAGCTCTCTGTTTTTAAGATTTAAGAAATATATTGAAAGAATGTTGAAATTGTAAAATTGACCTTTTTGTTCAAATGACGATCATGCCAACGCGGTTTATTAATTTCTTTTATTCTCTGTCCATCTTCCAGAAAATAGAATCAAATTGGAGAATGTTCAACGCTCATTTGAGAAACAGTGGCCCCTCGAAGATCAATGAAAACTGCCGATCCTGAGTTATTGATGATTCCTCATCTGACTAGAGCTCGCTTCCTTTGTGACTCAAGGAGATAATATTGACATTGTGAGTGCTAGATGGAAAATACGGAAAATGGAGAATAAGGTTTATAATCTAAGCAAACATTGAGTAGACACATATCTTTTTGAACAAAAACGGAAAAAGTTATCAAACCCATCACTATCGATATCGCTCAGTTTCATTCAATAGTAGTACGTAATTGGCCTATTATCTCCAAATCACCAAATTTTTTGTCAACTGAAAACAGAATATTAAAGGTTTTCTCGGCTATTTTAGCTAACCAATAAAAATAAACTGCGAAGTAACCTTGGGCTGTTTCTACCTCTTTCGATTTCAATGCTGCATGCACCAGCAAAATTTCTCTTGAACTTTGATTGTGAATTGTCATCATCCTTGAATTCTTTCTCAAAGTGATATACACTTAATTCTTCAGAAACGTCGATTATTGTTTTGAGAACGCCTAAACTGCTCTGTACCTCTTATTTTCCTAGCCGCATAGATGCACCACATGCCACAAGAGCAAAACACCGCTGATATTAAAAGCGCTGTTTTTCCAAAAAGACGTGTATAAAAATCTGAAAACGAACCAGTTCGTGAATCTCGACAGCTCTAATTATTTCAGATGCGTTATTTGATCTGAAACTCATCTTCCTCATCGCAAAAATTTTAAATCCTTAACTCTTCATTTAATTTCTTAATTCCTATCATGTTTTCTTCATTATTCATGTTTTCTTTAGTTCTCCACGTACATTTTTAAATAAAATACGTGAATGATATATTATTTTGAGAATATTATATGCAACCTGCACAAGATTAGTGGACTTTAAGAGTAAAACAACAGCCATATCCATAGATAAGGTTTATTTTCAAATATGCATAATGAAAAAACAACGAGGGATTGCAGCTTTTTGAACTTTTCTTCGTTTATCTACCTCTTCATTGTAATAAAACTTTTTCCAATCTGGAAACCTAATAATTTTTCATTCAAATGCATTAGTTGCTCACCCCGGTTAGATATTCTTTCAGTCTAGGCATATCAATACCTTCTTCTGCTTGACTTTCAATAACAGAAAAATCGGATCCAGCAGTTGATCTTGATACTTTCGATTTTCGATCGTGATCAGACTCCAAATCTAGAATATCCTCATCGTCGTCTTTAAGATTTTTGGCAGCCAACATGCACCAAATTCCACACAGGACACAGAATAGAAGAATTATGCCGCTTGTTAGAATGAGAAACCACTGAAAGAAGCAACTAGGCCTTTACTTAAGTATTATCTTACGGTTTCCATTTGATAGTAATTCTCTATTGAGATAGTCACATTGTCGAGAGTTTCACCCTTCATTGTTTTTGTTTTATCTGCTCTGGTGGACATCGTTCCAACTTCGTACCAGAAGAGAGTATTAAGATAATCTGATTGATTTTTGAAACAATAAACATTTTTTGATTGCTACTTTCACGAATAGAGAGAAGGCTAAGTCACGCTTCTCAAATATTCAAGCAATATTTGATAATTTTTTAGAAACCTTTCTCGTTCTTACACGCTATCACCTTAAAATGGCATCAGGTGGGCCATAAGGGAATTTTTAAAAATCTCACTTATATTAAAAAAAATAAAGTCCAGTTTCTTGCAACTTTAACTGTTTATCCTTTTCTCCGAACTTCGAATATACGCTGCTCAGTCTTTCTATGTGCTGCCGCTGGCGTCACGCTTATTTCGTCGCGAAAGACATTATCTGGGGTACAATTTCCCGGAGTTTTTCACACTTCTCTATCATACTTTTAAACAATTCTTCGAAAACTCTTCGGAGCTGCTTATGCAAATGTTGGTGTTGAGCTCGAAAGCAAAGTTGCTTTTTCTTTTATCAAATTGCGATCAACCAGACAAACACTACTATTGTTGAAAAATGTTCGTCCCATTGCCATCCATAGAAGTCATGAATCTCTTTACTTTCGGAAACTCAAAAATTTCTCTCCTGGAATTAGAACTTTTTAATTGAAACTGAGCATGCCTAACCACCTTCGTTAAATTCATAGACAGAGGTCGACGTATTTTTTTTTGTAATAGACCTTCCGTTGATCGTTCCATGCTAACTCATAATTATTTCTTTTCTATCTAGTGTCCGCTATGAGAAAAGTACTAAATCCGTTCTAAAATGTGTTTTTTTTAATAATAAGCGACAGAAGAACTTACTACATTCGGCTGTAACATCACAGATGTAGCAGACTGAGACCGGCTTCGCTTCCAACTGAAGCGGTGCTTTTGTTTCTTTTTGCATGTCTTCCAACTGCAAAGACAAACGTGAAGACACAAACAAATGCATCCGTGCTAGCTCGTAACTGTGGCACTAGTTAAACATTTATAAGTACAACGATGACCGTTCACCACGGTTTCCGGATTTAATAATAGATATGATTAATAATTTTATTTGCATTAAACTTTAAAACGTTGCAATAAAATAAAAATGCAATAGCAAACGTTATTAGCGATTCTTGCGGAAATTCACTAAACCTGCTTCGCGTGAAAACCTGCTGTTATAGCCACGACTACACTGAAATCCCCGGGCTGTTTCGAAACAGATTTTCGAGGAGAAAAATATCGTACATTAAGATTATTTTTTCACTGGGAAATGAGAAAAACGTTCGAAAATTTAAATTTCATTGAACGGTATAATACAAAATGATATAAATTTATGATAATTCATTTGTCAGACATTTTAACCTAGCGTTAATTGTAAATGCATTAATTCAGTTTTTGAAGTTTATGAAAAAAAATAATCGCAAAACAATGAAATTCAATTATAATTCTCAAGACAGAATTCAAAAATAATGGAGCCACGTACGAAAATCTATATGGCTTTTCAGCGTTTAGGCAGTGTTTAATTTTAGTGTTGAAATCTGGATAGTCCGCCAGATGGACTCTTCGTTTACCAGTGTTCCGTCTATTTTTCTGGTCATATTACTTGATTTTATTACTCATTTTGCCCACCATTTTCATTTCAGAAAAAAATCATGAATAGAAGAAATTTCGCGGCACACCCACGAGAGCACACGTGGTACTCCAGATTCAAACTTATGAATCAGCCTTATGAATAAAAAAAATTGCATTCAGTTCAATGTCAGTTACATTTTTATTAGCGATTCTTTCCTCCATTAACTCCGATTCATTTAAATTTAGACAACTTCATTCTTCGTTTTAGATATTGATAGATTTTCTTCATCCTTCTGATGAACGTTTTGTTCTCTTTCGTTGAGTTGACAAGAAGCACAAAGAAACCAGACACCGCATCCAATGAATAAAATCATTAATAAATATGCAAAGAACATTTTCGAGAACTGCAATTATTAATAATACCTGCATAGATTGTATTAGTCTACAATAATTCTTACAGAATTTTCATCGTAGTAATTTTTTATTTCAATTTCGACATTACTCCATGTTTCAGCTGTAGAACTACGGATAGGCGTCACACGCTTCATTATAAAAATGTAGAAATAAATTTTGAAAATTCTTTGCTCTGCTATAACACGACGTTATTAAGGATTACAATTGTGGTGTGGAACTTCTTATTTACAGTGCTCCACGTTATGACTTGCTAGAATCTTTTGCTTGCCTGTTTCGCAAAAATAAACCTTCTAAATTCCAAGTGTGCTAGGATTATGGAAATAAGAATGTTTCAACAGTTTTCCCCAAGGACACGTATTTGAAATTTCAAATAATGGAGCTCCGCCGCCCACTTTTTCAATTTGCCCCGATGAAAAATAGGTAACACGCAAGCATTCTTCGGAAACAAATTCAACGAAAAAAGTATATTTTGTCATGTTTATGACTTCACTTTTTATTTAATGTGACAACAAAGTTTTTCGGCAAAAAACCGATTTGTTGCGGGGTTCTAAGAAAAGAAGCAGTGAAAAGCGAATTCTTTTAAAACTCGAAACCGCGTTTTAAGTCAGAAATTCGGATAAAAATTTTCGGTTTTACAAAATTTACAGTTTTTTAACATGGCTGCGCAGCTCATTTATCTAAATTTTATTTTTTTTACGAAGGAGTCATTGGGAAAATCTTATTTGTGCAAATTCATTTAGTATTTTTGGTAACGATGCGGCGAAAATTGGATTTTGAGAGAACATTCGAGAACTTAAATATTATTATAAATCATTTGTTGTATTTTCTTACATTGTGAATAGCAAAATATGTATATTTTTATTGCAAGGGCAGGTTCATTAAAGAATTACGTGTAATTACAGGTTGCCCTCGGTACGTTTTCTTCGTTGAATTCGTGCATCGTGCCCTCATTGTTTCGAATCACCACGGAAAAATTCGTCTGCGTCCGTCCACTCGTTGTCTCTCTTCCATGCGTCAACAGAGCGCCCTCGCATACCCTCTTCAACTTCCATCTTTTTTTTCTAGTTTCGGAGACCTCCAGATGTCTTTTTCATTTAATCGCTTGCGCTGCAGCCTCGTTCATTCGACTTGCAAGTTTTATTTTAATTCAATCGATTGCCAAAATATTTCGAAAAATGTACAAATGTTAACGTATCTTTCTTGAATAAAAAAACATGAATTCTTGAATCAGCTTTTAATTTTCAGATATAAGTATGCTTATTAAAAAATGAATCGAACTTTTTCTTTGCGTCGAAAAGTGAAAAAATCGGAAATCTCGACTCCGAGCAATTTTGAGCACCGGATACACGCTGGATTCGATGCAAGAACGGGAACTTATACGGGACTTCCAAAAGTTCGTGTCAAATACTATCGAAATATTTGAAAATTTTTCTAAAATTCTCTTCAATACATTGGAATATATTTTGAAAAAGTATTATCAACATAAAGATAAAGCATTTTTCCTATAAAAATATTGTTTTCGAAACATACTAATAAAAATGTATTTTTTTTTCAAATTTGAAACCTGAGGCTTTTCTTGAATGGTCTATTTTCAGCAATGGCAAGCTCTTCTCGGACCACCTCGATCGATATCAAGGCCAAAACCTATGATTGATCCCTCTTGTATAACCCCCGTAGATGTAGCTGAGCTGAAAACTGTGATTCGTGGACCTTCTTCCAGGTAATAAACACCGCCATTATCACGTTTTGAACAATAATTTTTGTAGATACAATTCTCCCCTTCCATTTGGTGTTACAAACTCTCCTCTTCCTAGTGTAGCTAGGAGTAACAGCCTTCGGATATCAGCCACCGCATCCCCAGTTGTCAACGTCTCTAATCGGCAATCTTTCCGCCCGTCCCTTCCGCCAGTCAGCCAACGAGGATATCCATTCAATGATCCCAACTACGCACCATTACCTCTCCGCAATCAGAAACCTATTGTAATGACAACTACCTTCGGAGTTGAAAGACCACAGCAGCGACAGGAAGTCGTAACTATTGTAGCGGCACCATCAAAAACAATGTCTCCTCAAATACAATCCAAATCTCCATCAACTACGCTGCCAGCTATTAACCTATCAAAGCGTGCAGAAGGTGTTAGTGATGAGGAGGTATGTTGTTCAAATTATTATGAAAAAATGTGGAAAAAACGCAATGTAAAGGTTGAAACCCTGTTCTTCCTCATTTAAAAATCATATTAAGGCTAAACTAGTGTCTGTGCAGAATTCATTTTAAAGTTTGCAAAGGATATTTAAACTGTCGTCATTCCTTAATGATTTCTTCTGTGTTTCAGTGGTCCGCAAACCCAATAATTACCAAATTTGCAGGGTGATTAGAAAATATTGCAGAATGATGGGCTTCAATTTTGTTCTTAGAAATCCATTCGTTTTTCTTGAATTTATACTCGTGAATAGCGAAAAGAAAATTTCTAATTGTATGAATAAGCTCATAGAATATTGGCTAAGTTATTGAAATGAGGTTTTCTACGGTTTCGAGGTTTTGCCTATTGCCATTTTTACTGTGTCTTAAAATGTATTTTTATAGAATCTGAAGGGAAATCGCTAAACATTTCACTTTAATAATAAAAAACATTGCACAAAACGTACAGATGAAATCGGAAATGAGATTTTACTTTGAGAATGATGATGGGCACATTCCATAGCCTCTGCATTCCATAAAATGCAATCTGATCCGACACAAGTTAATATCGAAGGGTGTCCCTAAAATGTTGTCGAAAACGCGGATTCCGTAGTTGTTCGTTGACGTAACGTAGTACATTCCGCATTTCAAAGCCTTTTGAAACCACTTCAAGGAATTTTCATTTTTAGTTCCGAAATGCACTGAAGTTTGTGGTTGATGGCAATGATCCTCGTTCGGATCTTATTGATTATAAACAAATAGGAGAAGGTTCTACTGGTGTCGTTGAAGCTGCTTACAAAATATCTACTAAACAAATAGTGGCTCTGAAACGAATGAATCTCAAAAAACAACAACGGCGGGAGCTGTTATTCAACGAAGTCTCTATACTGCGCCAGTATCAACATCCTAACATTGTTCGATTTTTCTCCTCTCATCTTGTCGATGACGAACTCTGGGTAGTTATGGAGTTCATGGAAGGTGGATCATTAACTGATATTGTAACTGCAACACGGATGACAGAACCACAAATTGCAACTATTTCACGACAAGTTCTTAGCGCCTTAGATTTCCTACACGCAAGAATGGTTATTCACAGGTTTGAACTTCTAGCTGATCGTATTTTTTCCCAAAGAATACTAGATTTCAGGGATATCAAAAGTGACTCCATTCTTCTAAAACGGGACGGTACCGTAAAGCTAACGGATTTCGGTTTCTGTGGGCAACTCTCCGAGGAAGTTCCGCGCCGACGCTCACTTGTTGGCACTCCATATTGGACTGCGGCGGAAGTGATAGCTCGTGAACCATATGACACACGTGCGGACATTTGGTCGTTTGGAGTTATGCTCATAGAGATGGTCGAAGGTGAACCACCGTTTTTCAATGACCAACCATTCCAAGCAATGAAGAGAATACGTGACGAGAGAGAAGCTAGGTTCAGCCGGCATGCGAAGGTAAATTGTGGAATAGAAATATAAATTAGCTATATTGCAATTCCGCACAACCTCAATTCTGAACTGTTCCACATCCGAAAAGTGTCCGGAATTTGATCAAGGTCAAATTTAAACTGTTGGGTTCGAACAGTTTATTTGATTGATATTTTTTCGGCAAAGAAATCCGGAGTACACCCAATTACACTTGTTTACGATTACTTATAATCAAATATACATTTCCGCCACAAATACGTGTTCTGGAATGAAATAATGAAATATACAGCCGTTCCACTGAACAGATCCACTTTATAATTGACCCTGTTCAGAATCGGCCTATCACCTATAAAAGTTACAAAGTTTAGAAAAAATATGTAATAATAATAATTTATTCATTCTCTCAAACAAGAAAATGAAATGGCGCGTGATGAGTTGAAGAATCGGAAAGAAGAGAGGGATTGGGCGAGTACAATGACCAATATGGGCCTGCTATAGCCCTGTAGGTCAAGTTGAAAGGGTCAGGGAATCGAGTTGACACCCGCTTGATCCTCGCGAATTTTTTTCTCCAACTTTCGTGCTTTCTTTCGTCATAATTTTGTTGGTCTCTAAATTAAAATAAACATAAATAGACTCCAAATTTCTTTTTATTCACTCCACCTCAAATATTCAATGTCATCCCAAAGAGACTTAATCAGAAAAAAATGTTGTCATTGAGTTCCGATAAGCATATTCCTGATGAATAAATCGGAATAACGAGGATTTTTTAAAGACGCGTAACCAAACATTGCATATCTAGAAGATTTCTTTGTGTTTTTCTATTTTAACTTAGTTTTTTTCAAATACTTCTTCGGCACGGATTTTTCTTCCCACAATGGGCAATTGGTTTCATGAAAAAATAAAAAAATAAAATTGTGTATAATCCATGCTTTCCAAAAAATGCTTCGCAATATTCCGCAATTTTGACATTTGAAACATCGTAATTTTCTGGAGAAGCGTCTTATATAATTTCTAAAATTACTAGGAAAAATGTCTGAAAATCAGTTTGAAATATTCCCTCGTTATCAAATTTCACGATGGCCTAGTATGCCTTGTACACAGTTACTCAGATTATAATTTTCAGGTATCCCCCGAACTAGCTGATTTGCTGATTCACTGCATTGTTAAAGATGTCAGCCAGCGGTGGTCAGCTCGAGATTTATTACGACATCCATTTTTTGTGAAGGCTCAGCATTCTTCATCACTTGCCCCTCTTCTACTGCAAATACAGGGCAACGCAACCAACGGAAACACCCCAATTGCTCAACATTCATCACAAATCACTACTATAATACAATAATTGTAAATTCGCACCAAATTCTATCATTTCACAATCATAACTCCCATATTCATATCAGTATTAACCCTCATATTCTTTTATTTTTGTATGTACTGCTTGTATGATGATAATAACCAAAAGGAGAAGCTATCACGATGCTGCCCTTTCTCAGCATGTTTTATCATAGAAAAATTCATGTTATACGGGTTCATTTGTTCGGTTCAGGCCGCTCCTCTCACAAATTAACATCATTTCATTTTCAGTAATAAATCAAAAGTCAGACTCCTACAAAATAACTTTTAACGAACTTTCGGCTGTGCCTTGCCTCTCACTTTAAAAACACTGAGCATGGCGCGCCTGCTCTCTTCTCATCTCGTGTCATCTCGGAACTCGCGAAACTTACAAATGTCATCTCGGCTCCGGTGGCTTGGCGGCAGCAGCGGCGGCAGCTCCGCTTCTCCCTCTTTCTGTGCTCTGTACTTGTCCCCTCTGCATCACAATTATCAGCTCATCCCAGACAGAATCGCGTGGTCCGTTTGTCTTCTGCTCTCATCCTTTTTTTCTCTCGATTTTTTATATCAGTTTTATATCCTGGAGCAAGCATTTTTATTGTACTCGTTTTCAACGAAATTGCTCGGCATGTATTTAAGAGCTGCAATGAAATGGAGAAAAATGCTCTGCAAATGCGCTCAATTCAGACCGACATAACGCTCATTTCCAATCGAATCATCAGAATTTCTAGTTTTCCTTAATGCCGCGTTCAAAGTTGATTTCCAGGAGGAATTTCCTGGAAAAACGCTGTCCAAAGTGACCATTTTTTTCCAGATTTTCCAGAAACTGTTGAAACGAGTGTTACCGTGGTTTTCCTCTTTCCTTCGAGACCACCGACCGTCGCACGATTTACGGCTATTTTTTTAACGCAATTTTTTAAAGTTTTTAACGTTTTTTTTGCTACATTCGGCTGTTTTTTTCAGAATATTACGATTCAAATAATGGATTATGACGAAGAAATCGTTGAAGAGGTGATGGGAAATAACGAAAACAATTCAAGTTCGTCAAAAATCGATCAACCGGAAAATCCGAAAATTTCAATTAGTAAATATGAAACTTTTAAGAAGGTGAGAAATAATTATTTCTGTTTTAAATTGTTTAATTCAGCTCAATTCGGCACAATGCCTTCGAGTGATTCATGCCGTAGCGGAAAATGAGTGCTTGTGGAATTTAAAAAATTCCAATTATAAGAATTCCAATTTTAAGCAAATGACATGGGCAAATCTTGAGAAAGACTTGTCGTTTTTTTATTCTGATCATGGTAATTCGCTCAATTTATTAAATGTCAAACACCATAATTATTGCAGGCTACAATCTTAAGAAGGCTTGGAACTCCTTAAAGGGAGCGTACGACGCTGAAAGAAAAAGGGAGAACCAACCGAGTGGAAGTGGAGCGAAAATTGTCAGAAAATTCCCATTTTATGATGAAATGAATTTTTTAAAAGAGTCAATTATGGATAAGTCGCCACCACCGTATGCACATGCTCAGATATTGTAGAGTTACAGAGTTCTTTCAGATCATCGGATTCGTCGACGAGCGTAATCAAAAGAGTTTCAAAAATTGAAACGCAAAAACGTAAAAGACAGCGGATCGATGCAGAAGATGATGATGAAAAGGAGTACAAAGAGTTTATGAAAACATCCACGGAAATTTTGAAGAAAATCGAAGAACGAAATAAAGCGAAGACTGAGGAGTTCGCAGCGGTCACAAATTTACTTGTGGAAACGTTGAAATCAATCGATGCGACTTCTCAACTTCAACTTCAGGGAGAAATCGCTTCTATATGTCGTAAATATTCAAAAAAAAAAACAATTTGTCAAGTTTCAAACCTCCATTCCCTAACTTGGACCCTGATGACTCATTTAATTCTGGTGATTATTTTTGAGATAAAATTTAAGTTTAATTCATTTATTGTCCAATTTAATTTTAACAATAAAATGCTCAATTGAAAACTATAAATCTACTGCAGCAGAAACTTCATAAGTGCATCTCTTTGCTCTTTGGCATCTTTATACGGGTGAGAGGGTGTTTCGAAAACGATTGTGGGCGGGTGGTCATCTTCCGAAATTAAATCGTTGTGAAGGCGGATCAATGAATCGAAATAATCTGAAAAAAACAGCCGAATGTAGCAAAAAAAAACGTTAAAAACATTAAAAAATTGCGTTAAAAAATAGCCGTAAATCGTGCGACGGTCGGTGGTCTCGAAGGGAAGAGGAAAACTACGGTAACACTCGTTTCAACAGTTTCTGGAAAATCTGGAAAAAAATGGCCACTTTGGACAGCGTTTTTCCAGGAAATTCCTCCTGGAAATCAACTTCGAACGCGGCATAAAGGAGATATGTGATGAGCTTTGAGTATAAGATAAGTAAACTGATGTTCAATTATTTTATCTTCTGCACAATAGCATTCGTAAAGATTGATGAACTGATAAGGAAAATCTTTCAAATTAAAAAAAATCTTATTTTTTATATTTTTACTACCTTCGTCCTTTTCAATGAAGGTATCACGGACCTGAACAATCTTAAATTGAATCTGTTCTACATCAGAACTACGCGAAATCCGCGCTATGGCGAGTTTTCGATTCGTGCATTTTTCAAAGTATCAGCGAGATTCAGCGAGCTTTCTCTTACTTGCTTGAGCCTTCAATTTCCGACATTAATTATAAATCTCTAATATTTCACAATCTCGTAAATTCTACGATAGGATATCCCAACATAAACATCATGATGGAAGCAAATGCACTTTCTGGAAAAGCCAGTGCGCTCAATCCTATTGATAGTTCATAAACTGGAAAGTGCAACTGCAACTGCTTCACTCCGTCTCAGTTCATCGTTGATCGAAGGAGCAAATTCGATTTCAAAACGTTCGAATTCGTCATAGAGCATTTAAGATATATATTCGTATATAAATGGAGCCTGACAGCTGGTACACTTCCCGATAAAACGAATTGAAATTTAGTTTCGGCATGCATTTTCCACGAATAAGCCATTCAATAAATCTCAAATTGCTATATTCTCTTTGACCCCTATTAAAAATCACATTTTTACCTAGAAATTCTGCCGGCTTTTGTTATTTATACCGTCCAGCGATACGCATAAAGAATCAGTGTCATTTTACCACAAAAAATGTTTCTTGCTGCATAACAACTAGACAATAATTTTTTCTATAAATGAAATTATGGAAATCAATTAAATAAAGAAAAAACTGAATGAAGTAAATGAAATATGCAGTTAGAAGTCAAGAAAATACAGTAAAAACCAAAAAAAATGATTTCAAATATTCATATTTCTCTATTCTTATTCTATTGTAAAAAACAGGACAGACTGGAGTAAAAATCACATTTTTTGTTTCCGAAGAAACAAAAATGAATCGGAGTTTTTGTGATAATCGGGTACAAGGTTTGTTTTGAGATGCGTTCTGTAAATTAGATTTTTACGAATTCAGCATATTTCAAAAGAAAAAGCTGATTAATCGGTATTTTTTCTTCACCGTGGACTCCGTGCCATGAATCTAAAGTTGTGCATAATACAGCATTACGCAATTTATCGGAACAACAAATTCGTCGGTACAGAGTTCTTGAAAAATGTGATATCATCTGCCTCATTTTAACTGAAGAAACCGCTGGCTTTGTGCCTTCTGGTTGCTTTCAGGACTTACCGTGACGCATTTCAACCATGCATCGGAATTTGTAACTTTTTAAAAAGCTAATCAAACCACCTCATGAGAGCTGGACAAGATTGCATTGATTCATTTGATCATTTATAAGTGATTTAAAGAAGAAGGAACGAAAAAATAACAAAAACATGTACTTAGCTAGTGGCGTTTATCTACGGAGAACAATCTAAGAAATGAACATTCAAGCATTGATAAATCGTTGAATGTCTTATTTTTTGAAATGTTTTTTGTTTTCGTTCATTGCTTGTTTAATCTTTCGAAACTCAAAACACATCTTTTTATTTTTGATTTTTTCAGTAGTTTGACGCTGGTTGATGTCGAAACTCACCTATTAAATGACAAATTTATTGTAGTAAACCGCTGCTTAGGAAACTGGGAGTATGATTGCCTATAGAAAATAAAATTTAAAAAATTACAAAAAAGGAAATGGTTGAATATAAATGCTTAGCACGCTTTATATCAGTTAGTTATTGTCTATTTCCAGCACTTTTCGTCATATTTCTGAAAATATACAGCGGGTCGCAAAATTCATTGACTATTCTTAACCGCTCTTATTCATCAGGTCTCACTCACTTCGAATCTACGATTTACGCTATGTTGCTCAGTATGCTTGGTTTGTGGACAGACGGAAAAGAGTTTATCCCACATTATTGTTTTTTTAGAACTCCGATTGTAATGTCAGATGTGCCACTTCACGCTTCTTGTTCAAGCCTAGCACTTTCTGTTCAACTAATTGAGGGGAATGATTGGGGGGGTACAATTTCTCAAGTGAATCTTAAGTGAATGAATTGAGGCTGTTACGGCTAACATTACTTCCTTGTCTTTCGTAGCTGAAGCATGGGTGACTAGTGAACATTCGCTTTTTTCCGAAGGTAAGATATCTCAATTCATATTTCATTCGTCTCGTCCCTGAGAAATCTCTTTTTTCTTTCAATAGGTCTGTCTGTATTTCTCTTTTTCTCTCTTTCTCTATCTCTCTGTTCCTCATTATATATCTGCTTCTCAGGTCATTTGCCAGTCTCCAATCAAATCAAATTGTTGCAGGATCTAAAGAGATAGAAGAGATCAAGGCTCATATTAGAAAAGTGAGACGACGCTAGGTAAAAAGCCCGAAGAGCAGCACAGAGTAGCCTGTCATAACTCGTGAACTTCACGTCGAAGACATCTTTGTCCATGTTCGCCGGTGCTTCCTCAACTCTCAGCCTGCGGAGCCGGGTAAGCTTCTTTCCTCTTTTTGTTCTGTATTTTAGAGAATAAAACGGAATTAATGATGCAAATGCGGTAAAATCCTGTTAATTTCTTTTGTAAGAAAGAATTAAGATCTTGTTTTGTACTCAATCCAATTATCTTATTGTGGAAGTCCTTTTTGTCACTTTTTTGTCAGTGTCACATGGCTTACTATGAGAAAGACGAAATATCCGAATACCAAATAAAAATTTCTGATTTCCTGTTGAGGAATAATTAAATTTTGACGAATTTCAAAATCTTAATCATCCTTTTGAAATAACTACTCAATCAGAAATCATCGGTCATTGTTTTCAAGCCGCGCGCTCCTTGCCACTTGTATTTTATCTATGTCTGCTCTAGCCCCTCACATGCAGGAAATGTCTTTTTTATCGCTCTGTAAACATTTATTTGGTAACGCGCTCTTCAGTTAACAACTTTTCTGATATTTTACTAGATTTTTGCTGTTAAATTATCGTATTTTCAAACGAATATCTGAAGAAAGTTCCTGTTGAGAGATTGATATTCGCAGTGAATATTGGGGGATTGGAGGGAGGGGAGTGTTTAAATTTAAAGCAATTTAAGCGTTAAATTGTGTAAATTAATAAGTAGGAATTGAACTACTCTGAAATTGTCAGTTAAGATCTTCTAGTTGACACCGTTTTTCTACGGTATCCGGAAAGACCAGTTGAGGTGAACGATACAGTTATATTGACACCTCGATACAAAATTGTAGAATTTTAAGATTCCTAAGGCAAGGCTTCCATTTGGGCGAAATTTAGGCCGTCTCGTCTCGTCTTCTTCTTTGTCTTGAATTCGTCTGAAGCAGTATGCTGACAACTTTTTTGTGTAAGACGAATGCAAGACGAACGGAAAAACGAAGACGACGACTTTTTGTCTTCGTCTTTCGTGGAAGCCTTATTCTATGCTGTAAAAAGCTATACAGCAGCTGTAGAAAAAGAGTGTCAGCCACAGAAATGTAATTTTAAGTATGAAGATTTCAACCAAGATCATTGAGAACATTTCGACTTATAGCACCTCATTCAATTGAGAAACTCGTTTTTGTTTACGTTACAGCATGATGCTGTAGTGCTGTTTCGGAATAACTCATTCAACGTCTGTATCGCTCGTCTTTTAAATCTAGTTTACACACACGAAATTGCGGCTAAAACGGTTGTTGGCCTTATTTTTTTAATTTTGTAGGATTTTTTGTGTGCTCCCCGCCCGTTTACTCAAAACCGCCGTTCAAATGTGCATAAGGAAACGAATAACGTAAAAAAATTTTCAATCAGAGCCACGAGACAATTTTGACGACCTTCTTTTTTCTGTCAGTGCTGCGACGCACCCCGATAACACCATCACTAAACACAGAAGAGAACATAAAAAGAAGCGTCAAGGGAAAAAAGAGAAAGGAAGCAGGAGAAGACGGCTATTTGGCCAACGTGCCCGTGCCTTTTTGAGTGTCTTCGTTTTTCTTCTCAATTTTCGCTTTTGGAAACTTTATTCGGCGTGGCTTTCTTTTTTTTTACTTTCTACTTCTTTATTAGGCAGATGCCTAGCATAGAATGCTCTCTTAGTTTGCTCTTTTAGCCCACACATGCTCTGAAAACTGAGAAAGCTGAATAGCGGTTTTTTGAGAAAATTTTCCAGTTTTTAAACCGTCACCCGGTTTCAATTCCCTCAAAGCCCGCGTCAATTTGACTAGCCGAATTAATATACATATAATATCTTGCGCTAAGAGGACAATACTGGCGTGTTTTCTGACTTTTTCACAGGGAGCCGGCGCGAAAAACAAAAAAGTTGTTATTGCGTTTATTAAGTGGTAGGTATTTCCGTTTCTGGTTATGCACGTTTGTATTGTTTTATTAGTTAGCCGCTTAATTGTAGCAATTCACATTGTTTTATTACCAAATTCGGTCTTTGTTTATTCTATTTCTTCAAACTGTTTCTTAATTTTATTGTAAACCGTTTGCTCTATTACAAAATAAATTTGTAATCGTTGGCAATCGTGTTTGCAACTTAGACTATTTTAGTCTCGTTCTATGTTTTTATTCTCAACTCCAGCTAGAGGTTTTTTTTCAAAAAATATTTATTGTGATTCCGTTTGCTAAGCATTCCAACATAAAAATACTATAATTTTTAGAGAGCTTTTAAAAATGCTTTCATGATACCAATTATTAGAAATGTTCTGAAAGTGTTAAATGTCTGAAATACCCTTTTCTTTCTTGTGAGTTCTCTTGAACGACTATTCCACGAGCCCTATTTGTTTAGTTCGTGAAGCTTCGAACGAAACGCATTTGTGATCGTCTCGTTGGAATAAATTTCAAGAAATGGCACGTATTCTCGACATTTTTTACGACCTTACACCCCAGAACAAACCGACAACACGTTTCACCGTTTTACCAAATATTTCTCAACGAACGTTCAACGACTTTTGAGGAATAAGCTTTTAGAAAAAATTATCGAAGTAAGCCGCTAGTAAGCATAGGGTGCCATTTTAGGTAGTCTATCGAATGCTCAGCTCTTAGTAGCTGAGAAGACTTCACCGTATCTCAACATAAAATTAAAGTAGCTATGCAGAAAACATCACTATGTTAGAATCCTGAATTCCAAACAGCCTCGGGCGTATAGAGCTTTTTGCATAATCGGTTATCCTACATTTTTATACGACTTATAATCTATTTGCAATGCAGCCCAACTAAGAAAATAAAAGTTTCTCCTTAAAGAAGTCATCACAACTATGTAAGTGAGAAAGGAAAATAAGAGAAAATCAGACTTTACAAGCTGAATTTAGCTACCAGTTTTAAGGAATCTGTAGACTTCGTGTCGAGTTTATTGTTTCTGGCTCCGATTGAACTAAATAATAATAATAGAAGCTCTAATTTTCGGTTTAAAAGTTCGCTTCCATTCTGATAACCGATATAATCATCGGGCTTCTAGAAAAATGCTTGTCTGACGATTTTAACTGAAAAAGTAGTAAACATGGCTTGCTATTTTACTGTAAAAAGTCGGATAAATCTGCTTCAGTAATCAGTTTAATTCGCTTCAAATTGTTCCAAATTAAGGTTTTCACTGAAAAGTTTCCACGAAAGTAGAAATATAACTGTTCTTCGTCTTGAATTCATCTGACTTGCGTAAGTCCTGCGTTTATTGTGTAAGACGAATGAAAGACGAACTGAAAGACAAACGTAGACGAGTCGAAAGACCACTTTTGTCTTCGTCATTCGTGGAAGCCTTAGTTTTCTAATTGAAACAAGCTGAGCGCTCGATGGTGGAAGAAGGCAGTGCGATTTCTATTAGAAAAAGAATAAAATGCAATTTGGAAAAATAATTCGGATCTTTGGGGAGATTCTGTCCAATAGAAAATGAGCTTTGATTTTTAAAAATAGAAAAAAACACGTGTATTGCTCGATATGTTATAAATGAAACATTTCTTGAAAGTCAGTCTGCTTTATAATAAAAGTGTAAATGTTTTCAATCAATATTTTCCATTTTGAAGAGTTATTTGTTGCCAACAGCGTTTGAAAGTCTACCATGAAATGGTAATTTACCCAAGCTAAAACCGTTTAAAATATCGAGTGATGAGTTTTCCAAATGCTATTCTCTTCAATTTGCCAGAGTTCAGGCTGCCTGACTGCTGCCAGCTCATATATCCCAGAATCGAACTGCAATTCCAACAAAATACATATTGTTGCCAGTTGGAATGGTTATTTTAGAAAATTTCCAACACTTTTTGGTCACATGTGTATATTTACAAATGAGAATATTAAAATAAAAATGGCTAAAAGAAGGAAATATACGAGAACTGGCTCACCCGCTTTGAAATTTTGGGAAAAGTAGTCATAACTCAAATAACTCAAATTGATATTTTATTTTCTGCTCGCTGCTAAAATGTGACGGTAGGAATCTTGTTTTTCCAGACTTCTGCTGATGTATCATCTCTTTTATTTTGAAACTTAGTTTGAACTAATCTTTCATTTTTGTTTTTGACAATTGTCTTGAAAAACTTTTTTCTTTTTCCGCCGGTTGAACCACTTTCAACCTTTTTAACGGAGTATTTTTAAAATTTATTTTTAATTTTTTGCCATTTTCGTAAATAACTCTATAATGAAATCATTTCATTGACTATTTTTCAAAACAATGTTTTTATAGACAATTCAAGACGCATTACTTTCGTGCGTGAGGGACTTGGGGATTTTGCATTCGCACTTTTCGCAACGACACAATAGTCAGTTTTTTGTGCTCTTCGATTTTGAAAGCAGAAATATGATGCCAATGCTGGCGCGCAGACCCCGACGAGATTTCATTTCTTCTTTCTTGTTCGTCATTGCACGCCGCGTTTTTATCGAATTCGGATGACTTTGTTGTTTTTGAAAATAAAAAATATCGTCAAGACTTTATCCTAGGTTACTAGAATTTTAAACAAATGCACTGGTTACGGAATTTTTCTTCATTGCTTTGGAGATCACCATTAGAGCGGAAATAAGCAAGGAACTAGCGAAGGGCGCAGCTGGGCGAGGATAAGTCGCGCCAAGTTGACCAGCTCTGGGGCGAAGCATCTGAGAATGGACCGGGGCTAGCCGTACTCTGAGGCGAGCTGCGGATACCATTAAACAGACGCATGGTCGCCCAGCACGTGGAGAGGTCGCCACAACTTTCTGTAAGAAAATATAAATTCATGGTTTCATTTCTGGAATCCCGTCGTGGCTTAATTAGTTTATGCGACGATTAACTTGGATAGAAGAAAGTGGTCTGCAGTTTCGAAAATGTTTTGATTCCCTGCTATAAGTGCATATCAACGGATGGTCAAACCGAATTTTCTCTATGCGCCGTGTTCATTAAGTATGCAGCCGGTTCAACTAATATCCACTGGACCCGAACCTCCTTTTCGTATTTCATTTCGCTCACTTCGTCAAAAGGCATGCAATGCTAGAGCCGACAGCTTTCTAATTACTCGTTTCTCCGTTAGTGCTCTACACAATTCCACCTGTTTTTTCTTTCGTCCATAACTACACGCACAGCTATTTTGCTTCAAGTGCATTAGCATTCAGGCCAAAAATATAGTGTATATCTGTCAAGTATTCATGTCTTACGCAACTGGCCCAAATTTTTTATTTTCTATGTTTTTTCCTCGGAATCTGATCCTTTACCACGTCGGCGTAGTGCCGTCTCCTCTTCTTTTTCTTTTCCTCTCAAAAGAGCAGTAATTGGAAATTGAAGAGGATGAAGCCCGCTTTTTGAGCCAAACATGAGAAAAGAGTAGAGGGCTGGTTAATCGAAAATTGCTCTGAAAAGAATCGAAGAAAAGCTGTCAGACGAAAAAGCGTGGGAAGGGGACGTCTCCTTTCCTCCTCTTTTCGCATTCCTTTTTCTGATTTCCGCTGTTGGCAGAGAGAGAAAGAGAGAGAGAGAGAGCGCGCAAGACGATGCGCTGGAAGAAAAAGACAAGATGGTTTTCTATTCAATGAAAAATGATGTTAGCTCAATCTTTCCTTATACTCTGCCCATTTTCAGCTCCGTTCTTACTTTCTATGTTTTTGTTTCCGTTATCATAAGAAAACTTATTCTTCGTTCTCTTTCCTTTTTGTGTATATTGCGGAAAGAGAAAAATACAACCCTGGATCTTTTTTTTATAGTTTTAAAGGTTTTGCCAAGTACTTCTTTTTTCAAGTCTCATAGTTTCATTTCAGGCAGTCGGCTCCGCATCAGCAATGCTGAGATCAAAGAAGAAAGACAAGGAAAATGGAAAATCGGACAAAAAGGAGAAGGAGAAGGAAAAGGAGAAAAAACAGGTGAAACCAGATGATGGCGCTGGCAGCAGCAAAGCAAGTGCAATTCCAATGATTAAGACGGAAGACGTCGGAGGTATGATTCCATGAATGGATGACGACTGACCTGTGTCCCTCTGTAAACGCTCTGCTTTCCAGCAACGTGTAATCATGTCAAGTCATGTCAATGTCAAGTAACAAAGAAATGCAGATATATGGTTTACGTGAAGATTTAGATTGGTATAAGCTTTTGGCTGAAGACTTCTTTATGCGGAGGGCCTTTTTTCTAAATACTTTTCTCTGCTTCTTTTCATGCGAACAACTTTCAGCTTTGAAAAACGGGAGTATCATATAGAAAATTTAGGAAAATCTATATCTATAATTAATAAATACTTTGTCTCGAATATATTTTTGGCTCGTTTATACGAAAACAATGAAAAACTGTAAATATGTTGCATGAAAAGTTAAATAAAAAAAAAAACAGCATTTCCCAACTTTTTTTAAACTCACGTGTTCACAAATGTTAATCGCAATCGCAGTAGGTTAATCGTTAATCGCAATAGGTTTTGGATCTGGTGAAGGATGATATTTCGAATAATTTATTAATCTTCGTGACTTACAGTTTTCTCCAGGTACAATGAGTTTGAATAAGAAGCTGGCTAAAAAACAGAATTTCCCGAAGAACCAGTATCCGCAAACGGACATTAAACGCCGTGAGTCAGTTGGTGCGAAATCTTAGCTGCTATTTGTGTTTGAATATTCGCGGTGAGACCTATGTGCAAATAAGAAGAACAACGACTTGTATGCGATCAACTAATAATATTCATAAGTTGAATTAGGCTGTGCGAACAAGCTGTGCGAACAGAACTCTGTTCGACAATAAGAAATCTGGGGGCCCAATGGCGCAAAAACGTTATTGATGACAAATTTTTTCTATCTATCTCCATCGGCTTTTTCTTCTTTTTTTGCTCTTTTTATTTCTCAAGAAAAAGGATGAAATAATGTTGTTGTTTCTTCCCTGCGTTTGCCACCAGTTTGCGCCTTCAGATTTATTTTTCTATCATCAATTTACTTTACCCTTCGTTTGTCTCGAGTCTTTTTTTTTAAATATCATAGAACGAGGAACCATATAAAATTTAGAAACAAACGTTTGGGCTCTTATAAATTAATTTTTCTTTTCTGAGTACCTATTCGCCTCTTCTAAACCTTATAAAGAGTACTAAATCTTTAAGAAAATTCTTTGCAAACTCAAACAAAGGCTACTATTTACTATATTGGTTTAGATTGAGTGAAGAAACCAAGATAAAATTATTTATATGGGAAAATAGCTAACCTCGCAATGCACCTATTCTCCCAAATCTAATTTTAGTTACTGGACTCAAATGTAGTGTGGGGACGCATTGGGTGTTTCTAGTCCAACACATGTGTACTACACTCGGACGAAAATTTGTTTAAAAGTTCCTTGATTTTTCTCTCAATCCCTATTTTTTCTAGGCGATATGGTTCCCGCAGATGCACCACCACCGGCGATTATTGGCAGGACAACTAATTATGGAGGAGGTGTGTTTAAATAAAATGTATTACATTTGTATAGCTTATTTACGTGCAGGGCCAATGATCCCACGTAGAGAACGCCGGCAATCGAGTAGCATGTTCAACATTTCGCAAAATAGAGAATTGCAAAAACTGCCATTAATAAAAGGTAAGTAGCAGAGTTTTTTTCCGTTGTTTTAGCCTATTTTTTTTTGTAGATGCGGATCCCAGTGAAAGAGAGACGTTGTTCATTCAAAAACTTAGGCAATGTTGTGTCGTTTTTGATTTTGCAAATGATGCTCTTAGCGATTTAAAATACAAGGAAGTCAAACGGGCTGCGTTGAACGAACTTGTGGATCATGTTTCCGGAGCTGCTAAAGGCTCGCTTTCTGATGCTGTTTACCCCGAGGCCATCAATATGTTCGCTACAAATCTGTTCAGACCATTGAGTCCCCCGACGAATCCAGTTGGTGCGGAATTCGACCCTGACGAGGATGAACCTACACTGGAGGCTGCTTGGCCACATCTTCAAGTAAATAACTGAGATGAATATTTATCATTATCTCAAATTTAATTATTTTTTCAGCTAGTATACGAATTCTTCTTGCGATTCCTCGAATGTCATGATTTCCAGTCGCAGATTGCGAAACGGTACATTGATCAAAATTTCATTCTACGGCTGCTTATGATTATGGATAGCGAGGATCCACGTGAAAGAGACTTCCTAAAGACAATCTTGCATAGAATATACGGAAAGTTTCTCGGACATCGTGCTTATATCAGAAAACAGATCAACAACATTTTCTATTCTTTCATATATGAAACTGAGCGTCACAACGGAATCGCTGAATTACTAGAAATTCTTGGCAGCATTATCAACGGATTTGCTCTACCTCTCAAAGAAGAACATAAAACCTTCTTACTGCGAGTACTTCTTCCATTACACAAAGTTAAATCCCTATCCGTTTATCACCCTCAACTAGCTTACTGTGTCGTGCAGTTTATTGAAAAAGATTCTTCGTTGACCGAACCAGTCATCAATGGTATGCTTCGATTTTGGCCGAAGCAACACAGTCCCAAAGAAGTTATGTTTTTGAATGAGCTTGAAGAAGTACTCGATGTAATTGAGCCGAATGAATTTCAAAAAATCATGAATCCTTTGTTCACACAAATCGCGAGATGTGTGAGCAGTCCACATTTCCAAGTCGCTGAACGAGCACTCTATTATTGGAACAATGAATATGTGATGTCGTTAGTCGCTGACAACGCTAGGGTTGTTATTCCAATTATGTTCCCCGTCCTGTTCAAAAATAGCAAGTCGCACTGGAATAAAACGATTCATGGGCTCATCTACAATGCTTTGAAAATGTTCATGGAAATGAATCAAAAGCTTTTTGATGAATGCTCACAAGCTTATCAAAAAGAACGAGCTCAGGAAAAAGCTGTTAATGAAGAGAAAGAACGAGTATGGGAAAACATCGAGAAGCAAGCAATGGGAAATCCACAGTATAACGAAGTCAAAGCATTATTTGCGCGATTTAATCCTGATGACATCATATGCACGAGTAAAGGGAACGGAACAAATGAAACTGAAAAAATAACTGTTATCAGCAAAGACGATATCCTAAGGAATGCGGTCGGAGTTGTGAGTTTTAATTATCTATTTCTTTATTACATCACGTTAACCTTAACCATTTTCAGGAATCTCTAAAAAGCGACATGGAGTTTGGGCCGAATCATAAGCAATCTGACTTTCCTCCAGATGAGCAAACGACTAAAGCTCTCGGCGAATACAAGCGACATGACCCGTTTTTGAAAAAAGTGACAAGCTCTGATGAACAGTGATTTTGATGTTCTGAACGTGTGCCAATTTCTCCATTTTAAATCGGGTTCCTTCGACAATGATTCTATATTTTATCCCGTTTTTGTAACTCTCCTAATCTATTGCCATTCCATGACGTTCAGTCGTTTGTCTCTTGTTACTAATCCCATCCATGCTTCCTGTAAATATCACGAATTCTTTTCTATTTTCGTCAATATGTACCATAAACAAATTGCATCCATTCTCAGTATCATCCTCCTTTTTATATCATTATATTCACTGTAACTGCTTTTAATTTGTGTTTCATTACTCTTTTTAAATTTCATTATTATAAATTCAAATAAGAAGCAGGTATAGCGAAGGTTATGTTTTGGCCAGGAAATGTTACAATCGGACGACAACTTAAGAATGGTGAGTAACATTTTTACGGTCTTGAAATTATGTATTCGATGTCTATTAAATATTGTCAAATAGAAAAAAACACCGTCTTATAGTAAAATTTTGCAAAATATGTCATTTTTATTCGTTTTAAGTTTAATCTAATTATTAGAAGCACGATATAGGCAAGTCGTGAGAAATGAAACAGATTCCAAGAATTCGTTTTCGGGGAATGCTGTATGTAGGAATTTGAAAATAAACCAAGAATTCTTGAAACAAGAAATAATGCTTTTTTCTACGTTCATGGGAAAAAAACAGAATATAACATTAATTAAGTATTGAGAAAATTTGTTATTTCTTCAATAATTTGTGCCAAAATCCGAGAAAAAAATATCATTTTAACGGAAAGTAGAATGCAAGCATCCAAAAATTAGTTGTCAAGTGTAAAAATCTAAATTATTTAATTATGGGATATTCGTTGCTTTCTTCTTATCCCCCGCCCCGAGCGACCGTCGTGCTCTTACATATTCCGAGTTAGCCTTGTGCAATCGTCACGAAAACAGCTGAAAAGGAATTCTATCGCAATTTCTGAACATTGAAATCTGGTGGAATATTTGTTAATTTACTTCGAATGGAACCAGCAAAACAACGATAATAAGCATATGTACTAAAGTGCGAGTCAGGAGGTGACGTGTTTTTTGCATGCGGAGAGCCTTGTTCGTCTCAGTCAAGAAGGCAGCCATTTGGAATACAATAAGGGGACATCTTCAGCTTGTTTTTGACGATTCTTCTCATAGACTTTAGCCATCTTGCTCATGCTCCTTGCTCCATTTCTTAGACTCCTCGAACGTACCTTTTTTAAAGGCTTCAGGAGTCGTGACAGTAGTGGGAAGACCACATCTAGGCTTTTCTTCCCGTGTCCCAAGACGTTGGTAACGAGTTACAGTCCGACAGACCAGCTGAACGATGCACTTTCAGCTTTTCTTTTATGCAATCTCAGAATTGGACAATCCCATTCTCTTGCAATTCAGGATCGGGAGTCTATACGGAGATGCAGCCACCACTGAGTAGAATTCGCAAACAATTATGGAAAAACTTGAAAAAAATAAGCAAAACGTGTAATAACAATATCTAAAAATCACTGTGTGCGCCAGGCGTGATGCACCGGCGCCATACGTTGCTCAAAATCTCATCCTCTTATTTATGCCGCACCCTGTACTTTTAGTATTTCCTTCTTTTGTTCTTCTTATTCTACCGGTTCCCTTCAATACTCCATGAAATGCAACCCACAGAGAATGTGGACAAGAAATGGGCAGAATGCACACTAAAACGGAAGAAGGCACGGCAGTTTACGCGGAAACGCGGAGTTGCGCGCGGAGAAGGACAGCTGGTGGGCCGGGCTCCCCCCTTTGGCTAGTTTACGCCTGTTTTGAGAGCTTGGCATTCAAGCTATAAACTGTTAGAGCTTGACAGCGCTGTTGTGAGCAAGAAGACACCACAAAAATCGTAATGCTGCTGCGTCCGAAGTGAATTTCGCACAACAAATTTTCATAGTTGTCTTTCGGGATGAGACCCTCGCATATCTAACAACTACGGTGGTGCGAAATGGTATTAATTCAAAAGTAATGTTAAATATTCTTCATTTTCCTTTCAAGATTTGCAAATTTCTTGGCACTGTAGTCTTCAGATATTTGAGGGTCCCGCCACGAACGAAAAAAAAAATCAAATCGAGAAGCAAATTTTCTGTCGCATCGAACACCTTTTTGCGCAAAATTCACTGCAAGCACATCATAACGAGTAATGTGGACCATGGCGTGCACTTCTTCGTTCTTTTCTCAACATTTTTTGCCTTCAATTTATAAGATTTCCACAGGGTGCGCCAAAAGTATAGTAACACGAGTTTCGCGCGAGCTGGTGGGAGCTGGCGTATTTTTCGTGCAATAATTTTGCTTTCTTTTTTTGCAGCATATTCCATTTACTTTATTTCCAAAATTTCAAGTCTCTCGGTTAATTTTTACAAGTATGGTGGTTAATTCTATACGCCGAGGCACCATCGTCGGGATTGCCAAGAGGGAGATAGGCCCAAGTAACATCGGGGAAGCTCTTGGAATCTCACAAACAACCGCTTGGAGCACTTGGAGCATTGAACTTCTTCTTGAGTTGAATACACTCAAGAATATTCTTGTTGCTGCGGGTCATTTTGCGAAACTTACATCACTGTAAATGTGCTACCATACTCTTGGCGCACCCTGTAGAAAATAGCTCTTTTTCACTTGTTTTCAGAAAGATTTTCAGGAGAACGAATAGCGAAACTCTGCCTTAAGGAACGTTACTGAACACGAATGGTTTCCATTTTCGAGCATGAGATGTTTGAAACGAGACAGCGGTGGCTTTATTGTTATTTTATTCAGTTTCTTATTTTGCTTGCGACGCATTGAATATGCTTCGAAATAGCTGAAATTCGCTGAAAAACCTTCACATCATCGATGTTAAATGCAAGATGCATTCGGACGGTGCCCTCAGCTGAGAATCCTTAATTAAAACGCTTTAGAAAAGTGTTTGGTAGGTAGCTAGCACCGATTCTGCGTCGGCGGTCGGCAGTCTGCGATGTGCAGGCAGAGCACTGATGAAGCCAATTCATACGAAGGTTGAATGACCACCCTGAAGGGAACTTTATTTGTGAAAAGTAGAAAGCGCCGAATTATACATCCGGAAGAAATGTGAGTGCATATCTGCTCTGGTGAGCACTGGCAACACCACAAACAACATGAAAGAATGATGAATTTTGCCAATTTTACGAATAGAAAACTCCATTGGTGCACAATATTAACTTGTATTTCCTTTTTTGTTTCGAAAAAAACAATGTTTCTTTTAAGCATACCGATGACATCGTGAGGAGAACGGGATGGAGCTACTGCATATTCTATCAGCTCTGTCAGCGGCTCATCCCACATCAATTTGTTATCTGTATTTTATTACCTATTCTAGTGTTCATAAAGTTAGTTGTTTGCTGCTTTTCTGAAGGGGAAGTATGTAGTATTGATTTAAAGGGTCCTTGCTGTTCGGCAGAGAACACATCGAAACAATATCGCTATCGAAATTATAAGAAATTCACTTAGATCATTGAAAAACTATGACCCTCTTGATTTGATCTTTTTTCTATTAATTTGAGCTAAAAGACTTCGTAATTTTCTTTGTTTCCTCATTGCTCTGTGTTAATTTAATTTTTTTCTGATTCTGTTTTTCATTATTTTTTAGTGATTATTTTATGTATTACAATGTCTATCTTACAATTACAATTTATTCTACAATAAAGTCTGTGTAGAAACTACTATTATACACCGATGGAACCTCTTTCGAGAAAGATCTAGAGAATAACTCCCAGAAGAGCCCTGGAGTTCCAAAAGGCACAGAAAAGTGTACAGGGTGGCCGCCAGAGAAGGGCGGAATTCCGGATTCCGGATTCCTCCGTTTTTTTCATTCCGTCTTCCGGAGTCCTGATTCCGTGAAAACATTTTTTTCCGTTTTCCGTTTTCCGGATTCCGAGTTCCCAAAATCCAATTCTGCCCTACTCTGATGGCCGCTAATTATTACCAGCACACGGGTTCCGCGCCAAGCAGGCAAGCATTGACGAATCAGTGGGGCGGATAAATTCAATTTTTTTTATTTATTCATGTATTTTTTACTATTTTCCCAAGTTTCAGCTTCATAAGTTTTGTTTTAGCCATCAAATGGCACATGCTTCTCCCCACCGTTCTACCATTATCCATATGTTCAAGTCCGGAATCAGTGGAGCAACGATTGCTAAACAGCTCGGAGTCCCCCCCCCCCCCCCGAACGGTGTTGGACGAGATTTCAGGTAAACGCTTTTTTGCAAAGAATTTTTGGACTATTTTTGCTCTGAAATTTTTAATTCTTTCGAATGTTTTAGTGCTTACTATGGATGATTAACACACCTGACAAAAATATGTATAGTTAGCGTTCAAAATGAGCCAGTTTTTGTGTGCTCTAAAATCGTTATGCTCTACGAGATGTTTTTCTGAAAGAGTTTCTCCAAGGTCGCAAATACAGCTAAGCTTCTCGTAGCTTTTTTACCGTGTTAGGCGAGAACTCTGTCTCTTGCGCTACCATCAAGTTTTGGTTCAAAAAGTTTGCCGAATAAAACTACGATCTATGACATCCATCCTGTCGTCGACTCGCGGATATTGACGCGGATATCTCGAGAGCGCTGGAAGAAAAGCCAAGAGCAACGCGACGAGAACTAGCGGCGACTCTCAAGCATCCTCAAGAATAAAGAATCCAAGAACCCAAGAATCCAGAGCTATCATTGATCATCTTCATGAATCTGGAAGAGTGCCAAAGTTTGGTCAATTCGTTTAACACTTTTCGACGGATTCAATTCATATAAATTTTTAAAATTAATTTAAAAAAATAAATATTTCATTTAAAATTTTGAAGTATGTATTTTTTAAATAAAAAAAAATTTAAAGACAAACTTGTCCACGGACTTTTGTGTCAAAGTTTACATGACAATGAAAGACTGCACACCGCTTTGAAGACCCTTTAGAAGCTCCAAATGCTCAGAGTCCAGGTCTTGTGTCACCCTCCGTATTCACCAGACTTGGCCTGAACTGATCATCATCTTTTCCGTTCCCTGCAGAATCACCTTGGCTGGCAGAAGCTCCATGATAGAAAGGATGTCTAGAAGTGGTTGGACGACGTTTTTCGCCTCGCAGTCACGCTGTTTTGGAGAGTCACAATATGTAGAATCCATGTGATTTTTTGTATGCCGAATGATCACAATGATCAATGATTCTGCTACTTTCTGCCCTATCCTTGGAACAGATGTCAGACATTTGCGCAGTCAAGCGATCTGATCGCTTTTCATTTACCATTTATCGATGAGTTGTCGTGCGAACGCGATCCATCATGACAATCAATACATTCTTCTGAACCGCATGAGTTAAACACATTTCTCGAGAGGCACTTGTATACGAAATATACAAAAAGAAAAAGAAGAAGAAGCGGTGGCTACGTCAGGGTATAAACAAAGGGCTGAAAAAGTGAAGAAGAGATCACAAATCCATGGAGCAATGTTTGTTTGTTCCCTCATTCACTTCGTATGTGCATTCTTTTCGTCGTTTTCGCTTCTTTATTGTTTCCTCATTAGTTTCGTGTCCACCGTCAGAAGAACGTAGAAATGGCAACGTCACTGTGTGGAGCTTTGGAAGCTCCGTTCAAGAGACGAATGCTCTCAGTTACTCTCAGTGTTCCTTTTGCAGCCAATTTTCATGCTGTAGAGCTCGAAACCTTTTTAAATCAGTCATCCCGTTTAAGAGCTCTCTCATGTAGCTTCGTCTCTTTAATAATATTCAAATCAATTCATCAAGTGCAATGTATAACGCAAATGAATTACAACCCAATAGAAGCCACAGCCGGAGCCATGATGAAAAGATGATGAGAGTAATAAAAGTGCGGCAATTGGATGACAGCCGGAATAAGAAGATGAAATGAAAGAGACCGAGTGAGACAATGAGTGGCATATTCAATAATATTCCATGTGTTCCTCATTTTGATCTCTGATGCTCGAAGCTTGTTTTCAAGTTTTACCTGGGATTTGATTTGTCTTAAATTTACATTAAAGAGAGAGAGAGAGAGAGAGACGAAGAATCAGGAATGAGGCTTCCACGAAAGACGAAGACAAAAAGTCGTCTTCCTTTGTCTTTCAGTTCGTCTTGCATTCGTCTTACGCAATAAAAAAGTTGTCAACACACACTGCGTCAGACGAATTCAAGACGAAGACGAAGAATTTCCGCCCAAATGGAAGCCTTAATCAAGAATTTACTCGACAAGTGTAGCACTTTTCTTGGGTGAAATTTGTGGTAGAATAGTGGAGTTTTGATTGGAAAAACTAAAATTCCAGCTTCATATTCTGTTCCAGCGTTGCTAAATGCTCATGCTGAGCCGTTTTCCAATTTTTCTGTAAAAATTTCAGCAGCATTCTCCATAAAATGTGAGCACTTTCTAGAACACTCTCACTCTTCTCTGAATTTAGTCGTTAATGATGTGTTTTTTCCCCAAATTTTAAGCGTTTCTGGTGAGCGCCGAAGTCATTCCATTTGTCAAAACGACTTGAAAAAAGCCTCCGTCACGCGACACACCACTCCTTCTTCTGCAGAGTTTCTGCAATCAAGCAGCCTCTTCGAATTTTTCCAGCTCTCATGTTCTTTTTTATTCAAACTGCCTTCAGATGAGCGTCGTGATACCTATAAATAATTTATTTTCCACCGCAAACTTATCTAAAAATATCTAAAAAGAGATTTCTCGTTTCCATCACTTCTTTCGTTCGTCCGTTTTCCTCTTTAAATTTATCTTATTCGAGTGGAATTCTCCCAAAACGAGGTGACTATCCATCTTCTGAGTCGACCTCCGGATTCCAATTAATTCTTGAGACAAAATGCTGCTCCATTGCTCTTTCGCATTCTAAGGTCATGACTATCTGATGCTTGTTGTGATGCCTTCTTTCCAATTTTTAACACTGGAAGACTTCGCAGAATCTTTCTTTCTCAAATTGAACTCCATCCGGATTTTAAAAACTTCGGATTAGCGTTTTGCTCTCCCTGTCGAGTTTATTTGGTTTTTTGAAATGATAATCATGTGATAGTTTGTTTCGGATGCACTGGAAGGCGCACCACGGAGCAAACTTTCAGCTTTAACAGTTTTCCTTCAAGAATATGAATATCTCTTCGCAATTTCAGCATTTTTAGTTGCTTTTGATTTCGTAGGAGAATGTTAGAGTATGTGCAAGTGCTCAAGGGATTTTGATTTTGATTTGTGCCAAAATGTTTTTTGAGGAGAGCGCGCTGAGCAACTGGGGAGCAGCCCGCCGTTCGCTACCCATTAAGCTTGTTTTATGTAATTTTTATAATTTTCAATTTAACGCTCTCATTTCCGATCCCTATGTGCCTTTGAATCTTTTTTTTTTTTTAATTTAAGATTATTTTCGAATTTTTTATTTCATTTTTTTTGCTGTGTTCCAAAATTTTCCCTGATTACTGTAACTTACTGTAACACTAACTTTTAATTGAACGCGCTTCAGCTAAAGATCGCGCGCTCCGTTCGGTGGAGTGACGCACCAAAGTTATTGCGCGTCTTGTAAATATGTGAGAACGGTAGGGAGTCATGGCTCCGGCAACACGGCAAGCTGCCAATTGTACATCAAGTTACCTAAGTCTTGCCAGGCCTAATCTGAGTTAACAAAATGGAATTTTTCCGTTAAAAATGCCCAACTTTCAGATTGCTTGAAGTTAGAGTTAATAAAGGCGGCCATCGCTTTTGGCCTTTCCCATTTGCCTCTTCACAGTGCCAACGTTATTATGCTCTAAAGCTGTAATTTTAGAGTTGACCGCTCTTTTTACAGTCTCTTGTCTCTGTCAGATTGCCAGATTGCTACACAGCTCATTGAAGCCATTGCTTCTTAAACTACTGCTCACTTCACAGAGCATCTTGATAGATCATTTTCGGCTGTGACGAGGACTACTTCAGATTGACTTGGCGGAGCCATTAAAAAACCGAAAATTCCATAGAAATGAAACTTAAAAATCAGAAATCTGCCATTCAGTTTATCGTTCCAATTATTATTATTTTTTCTTTTTTTCAATGAATTCAATTGATTTTTTAAAGTGAAACTTCAAGCAGTCTTGTCGGAGCAATTTGAGGAATTTTCAGAGAGCTTCAACTTGTATCAAGTCATGTGCTACACTTTGCTAAAAAAATTAGGCATAATTCATTTTGGCTGAATCTAACAAGTTGTTAGATGGGCTTTTTTATTGTGGCAAGACGAGTCGAAAGACGAGGGACGAACGACGAGAGGAAAGACGAATTTTTGTCTCCGTCTTTCGTGGAAGCCTTACAAACACAACACGAGACATGGAACGGTGGGAACTCCTATTTGGTTCACAACCATTTTCCGTTTCACTAATTATCGGCATTCGTGTTTCATTCAAAAAGGCGGCATAGAAACACCCACTGAGATATGAGTATCCGGCCTCCCCCCCCCCCCCCCCCCCCGCCGCATTGTTGTCATTCACAGAAAAGCCATAATTCCCAATGGGTCCTTCTTAGTTGCTCTTCAGTTGCCCCTTTTTCTTCTCATATCTTTACAAGTTTTCTTGGCGAAAAACGGGCTCTTGACGAACACTTTTCTTCTCACTTTGAGTGAATACGGACGACTTTTGAACCTAAGGCTTCCACGAAAGACGAAAACTAAAAGTCGTCTTTCGTCTGGTTCTCGTTCGTCTTGCATTCGTCTTACGTCTTCAATTAAAATTTCTATCTCTGCATCAGACGAATTCAAGACGAAGACGAATTTCGTGGAAGCCTTATTTGAAACCTCGCGAGTGCTGCTGTCACTTTGCATTCGTTCGCTGCTCTTCACGCTCCAATCGCTTACTAACTCACTAATTGCAGTATGACAATAAAGATGTCAGGCAAAACACGCACATCCCGCATCTTTCTCTATCTCTCTCCTTGCTACCTTTATAAGACAATTAATCTATTCATAATTAGAGGGGAAAGATACCCCAACACGAGAGTTTGCGTGTTCAAAACCATCGCCATTAACTAATTAAAGAGGCACCATTGCGTCCATTTTCATAAGTCGTTCTCTCCCTCTCTCTCATTTACCTTCTCGCATTTCCGTTTCAATCCATTCACAGGAAAGCCCAAAACCCGTCGGATGTGCCGTTGCGGGAGGTGGATTATACGGTAGAAGCGGAGCGATTTCTCTCAAATTATGACAAGTCAACGAGTTCTTCGGCACCTCATTGCTCCGTTGATCTGCCTGATATCAAACTGTTTCGGTGAGTTTCCTTTGGACCCCCTAGAGCCCGCCCACCGCTATAAATAATCCTTAAATGACTATAGTTCTTAGTCGTTTATAGTCAGCAAGTTCTTTATATTTCTTATTTGTTTCAGTGCAAATTAGTTAAAACGAATTGTTTCTGTTACAGTTAAATTCCAGATTTTTTTTCTGTAAAAAAATTTAAAACTAAAATTATTAAGCTTCCATATCGCTTCTTGTAGCCGTTTAAAGAATTACACACAGCTCTATATGCAGGGTGGGGAATAAATATAGCGGTGCATTCAAGACTGTGTAATAACTTCAAATCGAATGATTTTTTTCTGAAAATCGGCTAAAATGCTTATTAAACAACAACAGAAATTATAGCATTTCGCTTTGATGACTGCCTGAAGTGTCTTCTGGTGAGAGTCGACGACGGCACGGAGGTAGTCAACGCTTAAATTGCCCCATGCAGCTGTCAGAGCAGGGCTCGTCAGGGCTCCCGAATTTGGATACTTGTTGGTTCAAATATCCCAAAATCAGCAAAATCCATTGGATTGACTGCAAACGTTGACAACCTCCGTTCCGTCGCCGACTACTACCCGAAGAGACTTCAGGCAGTCATCAAAGCGAAATGCTATAACTTTTGTTGCTGTTTAATAATCATTTTAGTTGACTTTCAGCCGGAAATTCTTCGATTTGAAGTTATTACACCGTCTGGAATGCGGCGCTATATTTATTCCCCCACTCTGTACATATCTGGAATTGAGCTGCCGTCAAGTTGCAATCCAGATCAGTGCTTTGTGTAAATACACAAGTCTGGCCAATATCTTACTCAAAACCTCATGACAGTCCCGTAAACTATTAGTAGCTCCAGACCTAGCCAGACCATCTTTGAAGTTGAGCGCGTGGGCCGAACACAAAACTTTGTTATACTGCCTGAGACACCATGCTCTGAAAGTATAATGAAGTTTCAGTTATGGTAATTGAACTCAATCAGTATACCAATCTAATCAAATATCCTTTTCATTCATAAAAAAACATAAATAATTCAATTTTTCAAGATCAGGATCAAGATCAAGATCAAGAATTTCAAAGTGAATATAGTGTATTCTACGCTTATAGCTTATTGGTATTATTACCTGAAAAAGTGAAACGGAAACTTAATTTTCAAATTTTCAAATTTTCAAATTTCAATTTTTAGCCACTAACTGCTTCCATTGCATTTCACCCGACAAGCACTACAATGCGACAGTTCGACGGCAACTCGCCACGCAGACTGACATTTTCTTCTATCCCATCGGTGTCAAATCTCATTATTGCAGGTACATATCTAGAATAATTTACAGAGAAAGACATCAAAAAATGGTGAAACCATTTATTGTTTTTTTTAAATAAATTTCCTTTGATGCCGCCTCGTGAAGAGACGAAGTTCTGGAATGATCACAAGTTGCAGTGCGCGTCAAAAGTATAGCGCCCTTCTCAATTTCAACGTTTTCGGTGCCAGATTGCGATTTGCTGAAGCTATTCATGGACATAAGAGCCAATGTCACACAGTTCAGAGTCTGCGGAACACGATTCAAAGTCTATAGAAGAGAACATCAGCGGGGAGAACCTCTAGAACTCTTCGTGGCTAGTACGCCAAGCCGTATTTAAGACCTAATTGCTCGTCATGCGAACCAATTGGTTGTTCAATAGCAATTCATGAAATACACAGTCCATTTTTGAGGTGTATGCTCTAGATCCAGTCAAAGTTGATTGATCTGCTTAAAAATCGGTTTCTGTTGGTTTTTTTTTTGGCACATCTTGGAGTCTTCGAGTCTTCTGATACCAGAGTTCTGAAAACGCTAAAATCGAAGGGGGGGGCGGGAGAAGGAGGCTATACATTTGAAGCGCACTGTACATGCTAGAATCAACCATTTTACATGTAGATTGGTTACATTCTGCCAGTTTCAGTTCAGCCATAGATCCAGAAGACCCCCATATCATTGAAGGCCAAATTTGCTCCAAATACTCCATATGCGTAACGCTGTTTCCTAACTTACCAGGCGAGAATTCTTTGGAAAATTTGGAGAAAACAAACTATGATCGTGCAATTTTCAGATTCGACGTTCGTTGTCCGTGGCTGTTTCGAAAATATACTCAGACATGGTCGTAGGAACGAAAAAAAGCTTCAGAATGACGGGTACTCGAAGCCTTCTTTTTAATAAATCTCATTTTTCGAAGCAGCAATTTCAAATTTCAGCTGCTATCTTCTCCGATCTCTTCCAATGTACTCGAACACAGTAACGATGGACTACGTGGTGTGCACGTGCCACGGCGACTACTGTAATCGTATTTCTATGCCAAATATCGTTCCAAAGCCATACTCATTTGAACGGTCCAGCGTTCTCGAGCTGTCACTCATAAACGAAGGAAGAGCACTGCAACTTGCCACGTCGTCAGCATCATCACCGCTTAAATGCTCTTTTTTTGGCTTTTTATCACTTCTGATTTCAATTGTTTTGATGTGATCGATGTACAACGCTAGTATTCAATAAATAGGCGGCTCCAAATGCATTTTTAAAGAAAACTGGCTTATAAGCAGTTCTTTAAACATATTTTCAATGTGATTTCAATGAAGCTAATACTAAAGTGGACAAATTTGTTTTACTTATTAAAAATATTTAAAATCTTAAAAATGTTTATATTATTTAGAGAATCACGTTTTGACAGAACGCCATTCGCAAGTTGGCAGACTGTTATTGATACAAATGGCCAGTATATATAATTTATCTGATATCGTTATGATACAATAAACATTTCAAACTGAAAATGTGTCAGGAGTTATGAATCAATCTAATACCAAAGCCAATCTAATTCCGCGCAATGAACCAGCTTTGCAGACCCGTCGTAATTCGGATCCATTGAATCATCATTCCCAACTGCATCTGTCACCTCGATTTTTGTTCCCGTAGGACAAGAAATACTGCTTCTGAAAATGTAGAGTAGCGGAGTTTGCTCTTCTGAATTCGGATTTTTTTCTATTTCTGGAAGCTCGATGGTAAAAATTGGTTTTGCCGAAGACAGCCACTTCCTTATAAGAATGGCATCATGTGTTTGGTTCGTGTCTCGTCGATTCAGGTAGTGGAATGGATCAAAGCCGTCTGACCACCACTCTCGATATTAAAGAGGTATGCTGCTAACATATGTAGCTCATTAATCCCCGTGTCTTTCTCGTCTATGCAGTCTGTCAGTTTCAATTTCACAGTGATTTGTATGAATGATCTGATCGAAGAGCACCAAGCTAGAAATTTGTCAGGTACCTAGTTGTAAGAGGCCGCTGAAATTTCAAACCAAAAATTTGCGAAACCCCGCCTTCTTGATGCTTCCTAATCTTTAGGAAGCCACTGGATGGACTAACACTAGACTATGACTATGACTATGTCTAGATATGCTATCAAAGTAATGAGCCAGCGAGATGACTGCCGACTGAGCTCCTTTTAGTTGAGCCTTGTACTTGGAAAACTCCATATCAATGTTCAGAATGCTTCGGAATTGTTCTGCTGCTTTAGCATCATGCTCCGTTGTATTTAGCGCAGAACCACTTTCATTGACCCCGCTGTCGAGAGATCCTTTAATTTGTTAAGGTGATTCATGTTTTTTGGCTCTGTAGCGTGTGGGCGGAGCACATACTCAGTTCATGAGTTGGATCGTGAAATTCCGAAATTTGACGGTAGTCATAGCCAAGTCATAGCATCTGTTATTCCCGACGACTTCATTTCCGAAATTCGAAAAGTTCAAAACTAAAAATTCAGTTGAATAATTATTGGAATCTTTTATTGTTTTCAATATTTCATCGGTCTTATTGAGAAACAAAAATGCATTCAATAATTATTTAAATTCATTACGCGCTAAATTCTTCTCTTCGCTGAAGTCAACGCTTTCTTTTTCACGAGACATCCGTTTAATTTCTGATAAAACAGCATTGTCAACGTGAACGCTCACTGTCCGATTGAGTGTATCGTTAACGATTTGCAATATTTCAGCCATTAAGGCTCCGTCTTCAATTTCATTTCGATTGATGGGGGCTTGAAGTGTAATCGCGTTGATGACTCGGGAGAGGATTCGAAATTCTTCGGTTATCAGTTGAAGACCGGATTTAGCTGAAAACAAGGTATGGTTTCGTCGAACTTTTCAGAACGGTTTACAGACAAAGACAGAGACGGAGATATTGAGAAATACTGAGAGAGAGAGACACACACATAGAGACGGAGACAGAGACACTGAGAGAAAGACAGAGAGACAGAGAGAGAGAGAGAGAGTGAATGAATTAAACATGTCTTACCAGTTTTCTGAGCTGATGAAATGTATGATACGAAGCATAGCAACAGAAATACAATCATGGATTCCATTTATTTTTAAATTCTCTGAAAACTTTCATTTTTTACAGAAAATTAAACGATGAAACCTACCCGAAAGATTTCAGAAGCTTTGAAGAAGAATAAGAATTCGATGTAACATCGAATTGTTTGTCCAAGCTGCTTCGCAGGAGGCAATACTACGGAATTCATTTCATAAAATAAGAAACAATTGTAGAGTAGAACACGTGGAGAGTACCACGTGAACAATTGAATATCGGAAGTTTCTTTTTCGATTTTTTCTTTTTATATTCAATTGGCGTCGCGTTCGTCCCTCAAACTTGGATAATTAAACATTTTATAGCAATTCTAAGATAAAGAGATATTCAACGATAAAATATATATTCAAAGATAATGAGAAATTCAAAGATAAATGAATAATTTCAAAACATAATAGGATGACGTAAGAAAGTGCGCTAGAGCGCATTTACAATAAAAAGATATGGGCGACTCAGAAACATGGAATAAGAGAATTAGAGGATTAAGAAATATCGACAGATTATAATTATCGAAACAACGATTTTGACACTACCGGGGAAAGAAGAGGGTTAAAAATAGGAAAATAAATAAATTAGATTGAAAATAAAACCTGGTTACACGATCTACACATCTCCAGTGTCTAATCTCTTTCAATCTCTTTGATCTTCTCAGAGTTTGAAAGTTGCTCGGTTGTGTTTTCGTTGTTCCTTCGGGTGGCAATTTATCCGAAGCATCCGTAAAGAATTCTTGAGTTGCTCTAGGGTTTTTATCCACAATGCCGATTGATTCTAGATCCCAAATTGTTTTTTGCAGTTTTTGAAGTTCTTCATCGCCAGGGCTTGAATTGATAGCAGAAAATGTAAGAGCCGAATCCTCTAAAACTTGTCCTCTTCCAGAAATAATTGGTCCAACATCCGTGAGATGCAAAGACCATTAGCCAAACGAAGACTATTCCCTTGTCCCAGAACTTCCAGATCCAAATCTAGACCAATCAAAATGTCTACCTTTGTAAACTTTGTGAGCGATATGTGTTGTAGAACGTCATTTTTCATATCAGCAAAAATTGCACAGTGACAGTCGAATTCTTTGTTTTGATGCGAACATCGAATGTTGACGATAGCAGTTGCTGAGCTTCACGATTGGCAAATGTACTGATGAGCAGTGTGTGTTTTCGATCCCGGTTCGGTGGATTCTTCGATTCTTAGTTCCGAAAAAAGAAGCGATTAAGTAAAAGAATCGAAACGATTCTTCGATTCTTTACCGATTCTTAATCGATTCTTTTTCGATTCCAAGTCATCGAGCAAGAATCGGTAAAAGAATCGAAAATTTGAAGAATCGATTCCACATTTTTCGATTCTTTTTCGATTCTTTACCGATTCCTTGATAAACTACTCATGCAAGCGTAATTTCGGAGTGTCGTTGCTTGTTTCATAACCAATGCCTCAAGAAGGGGGATGAATTCCCAGAGTAAGGCTTCAACAAAAGACGAAACAAGGCTGTCTCGTTTCGGAACAATGGACTCAGTTCCAGATCGTCTGAAGGCGTGTATCAAAGCGAAAGGGTCAAACCTCGAGAGCATTTTTAAATAATTGTTGTATTTGTTCTATTCTATCGAAATAATTAAAGCAAATTTTAAAGCCGATTCTGAGAGAGCTCTTGTCTGAAATCATTTTTGTGGGATTTTCATAGTAAATCCTTTTTAATTTCAGCACAAAATTCTGAATTCCTGTTTCTTTCAATTTTCCAGCCTCCATCAACTCGCGCTGCCCGAACGGAACAATGTGCAATAACAATTGGTGCTGTCCGGGATGCTGACAGTCCACGGCGAACTGTAATAACCCGTATTACTTTTGTAGCATGAGTTGCTGTAAGGCTGCGTGTGGCTAGAGTCACCCTTAAAATCCTAATTGAAGACGAAGTGTGTCAGTCAGTTTAAGTAGAGCATCCAGATTTTCAGATTAGTTTCAGATGGAAAAATAAACAAAAAGCTCGAAATCGCTGAAAAATGATTCCCAGTTGTTTGGCCAAAAACCTATCATTAAAGCAAAAGTCGCAAAATTATCAATCTTAGGTCGATTTTTCCTATAAATCAATAAAACAAAAATCAGAATATCCGCTTTATTGTCGGAAAACACAGAATACATTACAAAGAATTCAATAAGCTCGATATCGATTGATACGGATGAACACGCCCCCTCACTATCCTCCTGTACAATTGAACATAACAGCACACATCTTCACCATTTACCGTTCTTCGGAATGTCAAAGGGCATGGAACTTGCGCCGCCGAAAAAGTTCTGTAAATCGGAGAATTTGAAAACGATAGCTGAAATTGCAACACTCACTCAGTGTGTTGTACTCCGAATCTATTCGCAATTGCTGCAACGTCCAGGTTTTCAAACACTGTAAAATTGAAACTGGAGTCAACTGGTTTGTCGGCAAAACTCTGCAATTTCGAGGACTGTTTTGAGGATTTTCAGATTAAAATTGAACCTTAATGAACTGGCACGCTTCGTCCACTGTCATCTTTTCAACAGCGCCTGTAATAGTGTCAGCGCTGAGCATTCTCTTGATTCCTTCATACTTCTGGTACATTCCTATGTGTAAAACTTTCGATTTCTTAAATTGCTCGCTTTCCATTATCTTTGCGTGCTCATTTTCAGATATAATTGGATGGATTACAAGAGTTTTGAGGTGTTTCGGGTTTGCACGTTGCAAAAACTTCCAAACTAAGAAATCGTCTTTCCCGTGTGAATCAGAGCACTTCTTCCAAACTATCAACTGTTCGCAATTAATCTGAAACAACAAGTCAGGAATACACACAGACACACAGATAGACTCACCTGAAATTCTGATTCCAGAAGTTTGCTCCACAGTTCATACGCCTTAGTGTTCTCCGGGCGTACGTTCGTATTGAATCCAATTTGGAATCTTGTTGTGAATGCGTTCCTTTTCGAGAACATCCGTAGAAATGTATCACACGTCCTTTCCAGATTCTGTTTTTGGTGTTTCCTCGCCGAGTTCTTTTCAATTTGCACTGTAATTTCGAATGTGCTCGGATCGTCGCGCCGAGAATGAATCCGGAAACATTGAATGGTTAACGGAGCCTTCCGGACAATGTAGTCGTCTTGTTTAGAGCACACCTGGAGGGCGCATCTGGAAATGAAATGGAAGTCTCGTCTGTGTGTCTTTGCGTCACACCCAACTCACCTGGATTCAAAATCCAATAATTCCACCACATTTTGTTTGAAGTGGTAAGGAAGGTTTTGCCACGTGGCACTCTGTTTTGACATCTCAAAAATTCTGAAATTTTTTTTGTTTTTTTTTTTATTTTCAGCATTAAATCAAAAGTAAAAAAGCGAAAAAGACGGAGATATCAAATTAAAGAATGACTAAAAAGGGAGAATAGAGAAGAGGCTGAACGAGCGATTGCCATGACTGCATTCAATAAAGACTGTAAAAGGTGAGCACTAGAGGAGGGGGGGGGGGGGAGTGCCGAAGACTAAAAATAAGAGACGCAGTGAAGAGGCCCCGCCTACCAACGCCTACTACTGCTCATTCCGAAGCAATAGCGGTAGGTCTGCCAACATGCCGTAGCATTGCCCTTCTCTCGTGGGAAAATGAGAGCAGAGCTAGTAGTAATGGTAGAGCCAAAGCAGGCATTGATTGGAAAGAAGAACAGTCACGAATCGTATGAATTCGGTGACATTTTGAAACGTCCAAATCTTGCGGAATATTTTGAAAATAATGGGGAATTCTCCGAATTCGGCGATACTATTCTGAAACCCTGGAACGCTGTTAAAGCCCTGTTGATTAGACTCCGCCTACTGTTGACACCGAATTTTAGCTTTTTTTAATCAATGAAGATGAGAATGGAAGCAAACAAGAACTAGCTTTTATGGCATATAACTCTCAATTTCCAGATTACACAGAGCAGAAATCCCTATTCGAGAAGTGAGTGACATCATGCGATCAGGTGAGCTAAAGATCCTACAGAACCTAATGTCTAGGCAGATCGTTGTCAGCATTGACGTGATCTTGAAAATAAATCTTAAAAATGGACCGCGTCAAAAGTATATCGATTGCAATCAAGGGTGATTAGGCAACACATTTTTATTATAAAGGATGACCCATTTTTGTGAGAGTTCTTGGATGGCTGCCAAGTTCCATTTCGAATAATTTAGACAGCATTAAATCAAAAGTAAAAAAAGTGAAAAAGACGAATATATCAAATTAAAGAATGACTAAAAGGAGAATAGAGAAGAGGCTGAACGAGAGATTGCCATGACACTGCATTCAATAAAGACTGTAAAAGGTGAGCACTAGAGGAGGGGGGGGGGAGAGCTGAAGACTAAATATCAGAGACCCAGTGAAGAGGCCCCGCCTACCAGATGTCTGTTCATTCCGAAATAATAGCGGTAGGTCAGCCCACATGGCGTAGCATTGCCCTTCTCTCGTGGGAAAGCGAGAGCAGAAAAGAAGTTCAATTGAGCTAGCAGTAATGGTAGAGCCAACGCAGGCATTGATTGGAAAGAAGAACAGTCACGAATCGTATGAATTCGGTGACATTTTGAAACGTCCAAATATTGCGGATGATATTGAAAAGAATGGGGAATTCTCCGAATTCGGCGGTACTATTCTGAAACACTGGAACGTTGTTATAGCCCTGTTGATTAGACTCCGCCTACTTTGAAACTTGATCTACCCATGTGCTTCTATAACTCACTTAAAATGGACTCTTAAAAGCTTAAAAAATGGAGTGCAATCAAGGGCTTACTGTAAACGGGTGAGGAGTTCATCAAGAAGGACGGATAGCCTGCTTCCTCGCCGGATCTGAATCCTCTCGACTTGTAAATGCGCGCTAGCGCACCTCTTGCTCATCCAGTTTGCTAACAACTATTGTAAAAGCGCGCTTGGCTCTACTGTGTCTATACTTTTGAAGGGCACTGTATAGGCTCTCTATTTTCGTAATTATTCAAAATGGAACTTGGCAGCCAGCCTAGAACTCTCACAAAAATGGGTCATCATTTATAATAAAAATGTGTTGCCTAATCACCCTGAATTGCAATCGATATAGTTTTGACGCGGTCCATTTTCAAGATTTATGTCTTAGATCACGTCAATGCTAACAACGATCTGCCTAAACATTAGGTTCTGTAGGATCTTTAGCTCACCTGATCGCATGATGTCACTCACTTCTCGAATAGGGAATTCTGCTTTTGACGCGCTCTGTGTAATCTGGAAATTGAGAGTTATATGCCATAAAAGCTAGCTCATGTATGCTTCCATTCTCATCTTTATTGATTAAAAAAAGCTGAAATTCGGTGTCAGCAGTAGGCGGAGTCTAATCAACAGGGCTTTAACAGCGCTTCAGTGTTTCAGAATAGTACCGCCGAATTCGGAGAATTCCCCATTCTTTTCAAGATATTCCGCAAGATTTGGACGTTTCAAAATGTCACCGAATTCATACGATTCGTGACTGTTCTTCTTTCCAATCAATGCCTGCGTTGGCTCTACCATTACTACTAGCTCTGCTCTCATTTCCCACGAGAGAAGGCAATGCTACGGCATGTGGTTTCGGAATGTTGTTGTTTCGGAATGAGCAGTAGTAGGCGTTGGTAGGCGGGGCCTCTTCACTGCACTGCGTCTCTTATATTTAGACTTCGGCTCTCCCCCCTCCTCTAGGGCTCACTTATTACAGTCTTTATTGAATGCAGTGTCATGGCAATCTCTCTTTCAGCCTATTCATCTATTCTCTTTTTAGTCATTCTTTAATTTGATATCTCCGTCTTTTTCGCTTTTTTTTTACTTCAGATTAAATGCTGAAAATTGAAAAAAAGCGAAAAAATTTTCAGAATTTTTGAGATGTCAAAACAAAGTGCCACGTGGCAAAACCTTCCATACCACTTCAAACAAAATGTCGTGGAATTATTGGATTTTGATTCGAGGTGAGTTGGGTGTGACACACAGACACACAGACGAGACTTCCATTTCATTTTCAGATGCGCCCTCCAGGTGTGCTCTAAACAAGACGACTACATTGTCCGGAAGGCTCCGTTAACCATTCAATGCTTCCGGATTCATTACCGGCGCGACGATCCGAGCACATTCGAAATTACAGTGCAATTTGAAAAGAACTCGGCGAGGAAACACCAAAAACAGAATCTGGAAGGGACGTGTGCCACATTTCTACGAATGTTCTCGAAAAGGAACGCATTCACAAAAAGATTCCAAATTGGATTCAATACGAACGTACGCCCGAAGAACACTAAGGCGTATGAACTGTGGAGCAAACTTCTGGAATCAGAATTTCAGGTGAGTCTATCTGTGTGTCTGTGTGTATTCCTGACTTGTTGTTTCAGATTAATTGCGAACAGTTGATAGTTTGGAAGAAGTGCTCTGATTCACATGGGGAAGACGATTTCTTAGTTTGGAAGTTTTTGCAACGTGCAAACCCGAAACACCTCAAAACTCTTGTAATCCATCCAATTATATCTGAAAATGAGCACGCAAAGATAATGGAAAGCGAGCAATTTAAGAAATCGAAAGTTTTGCACATAGGAATGTACCAGAAGTATGAAGGAATCAAAAGAATGCTCAGCGCTGATACTATTACAGGCGCTGTTGAAAAGATGACAGTGGACGAAGCGTGCCAGTTCATTAAGGTTCAATTTTAATCTGAAAATCCTCAAAACAGTCCTCGAAATTTCAGAGTTTTGCCGACAAACCAGTTGACTCCAGTTTCAATTTTACAGTGTTTGAAAACCTGGACGTTACAGCAATTGCGAGAAGATTCGGAGTAAAATACACCGAGTGAGTGTTTCAATTTCAGCTGGCGTTTTGAAATTCTCCGATTTACAGAACTTTATCGGCGGCGCAAGTTCCATGCCCTTTGACATTCCGAAGAACGGTAAATGGTGAAGATGTGTGCTGTTATGTTCAATTGTACAGGAGCCTAATGAGGGGGCGTGTTCATCCGTATCAATCGATATCGAGCTTATTGAATTCTTTGTAATGTATTCTGTGTTTTCAGACAATAAAGCGGTTATTCTGTTTTTTGATTTATTGATTTATGGGAAAAATCGACGTAAGATTGAAGAAAATATTTATTTTGCGACTTTTGCTTTTATGATGGGTTTTTGGCCAAGCAACTGGGAATCATTTTTCAGCGGTTTTGAGCTTTTTGTTTATTTTTCCATCTGAAACTAATCTGAAAATCTGGATGCTCAACTACTTTATTCATTTCCCTACTTAAACTGACTACAGGAGTAATATGGGTTATTACAGTTCGCCGTAGACTGCCAGCATTCCGGACAGCACCAATTGTTATTGCACATTGTTTCGTTCGGGCAGCGCGCGTTGATGCAGGCTGGAAAAAGGGAAGAAAGAGGAATTCAGAATTTTGTGCTGAAATTAAAAAGGATTTTCTATAAAAATCCCACAAAAATGATTTCAGACAAGAGCTCTCTCAGAATCGGCTTTAAAATTTGCTTAAATTATTTCGATAGAATAGAACAAATACAACAATTATTTAAAAATGCTCTCGAGGTTTGACCCTTTCGCTTTGATACACGCCTTCAGACGATCTGGAACTGAGTCCATTGTTCCGAGACGAGACGGCCTTATTTCGTCTTTCGTTGAAGCCTTACTCTGGGAATTCATCCCCCTTCTTGAGGCATTGGTTATGAAACAAGTAACGACACTCCGAAATTACGCTTGCATGAGTAGTTTATCAAGGAATCGGTAAAGAATCGAAAAAGAATCGAAAAATGTGGTATCGATTCTTTAAAATGTCGATTCTTTTACCGATTCTTGCTCGATGACTTAGAATCGAAAAAGAATCGACTAAGAATCGGTAAAGAATCGAAGAATCGTTTCGATTCTTTTACTTAATCGCTTCTTTTTTCGGAACTAAGAATCGACGAATCCACCGAACCGGGATCGAAAACACACGCTGCTCATCAGTACATTTGCCAATCGTGAAGCTCAGCAACTGCTCTCGTCAACATTCGATGTTCGCATCAAAACAAAGAATTCGACTGTCACTGTGCAATTGCGTAGTGTGGATAATATTCAAAACAACATCGTGACTGCTGATATGAAAAATGACGTTCTACAACACCTATCGCATGATCATTGTTCACAAAGGTAGACATTTTTGGTATAGATTCATATCTGGAAGTTCTGGGACAAGTGAACAGTCTTCGTTTGGCTAATGGTCTTCAATTGCATCTCACGGATGTTGGACCAATTATTTCTGGAAGAGGACAATTTTTAGAGGATTTAGCTCTTACATTTTCTGCTATCCATTCAAGCCCTGGCGATGAAGAACTTCAAAAACTGAAAAGATCAAAGAGATTGAAAGAGATTAGACACTGGAGATGTGTAGATCGTGTAACCAGGTTTTATTTTCAATCTAATTTATTTATTTTCCTATTCTTAACTTTTTCCTATTCTTTCTCCGGTAGTGTCGAAATCGTTGTTTCGATAATTATAATCTGTCGATATTTCTTAATCTTCTAATTCTCTTATTCCATTTTTCTGAGTCGCCCATTTCTTGTTATTGTTATTTTTATGGTAAATGCGCTCTAGCGCACTTTCTTACGTCATCCTATTATGTTTTAAAATTATTCATTTATCTCTTCATATCGTAACTCATTTATTTTTCAATTTCTCATTATCTTTAAATATATATTTTATCGTTGAATATCTCTTTATCTTAGAATTGCTCTAAAATGTTTAACTATCCAAGTTTGAGGTTCGAATGCGACGCCAATTGAATATAAAAAGAAAAAAACCGAAAAAGAAACTTCCGATATTCAATTATTCACGTGATAATCTCCACGTGTTCTACTCTACAATTGTTTTTTATTTTATGAAATGAATTCCGTAGTATTTCCTCCTGCGAAAAAGCTTGGACAAACAATTCGATGTTACATCGAATTCTTATTCTTCTTCAAAGCTTCTGAAGTCTTTCGGGTAGGTTTCATCGTTTAATTCTCTGTAAAAAAATGAAAGTTTTCAGAGAATTTAGAAATAAATGGAATCCATGATTGTATTTCTGTTGCTATGCTTCGTATCATCCATTTCATCAGCTCAGAAAACTGGTAAGACATGCTTTATTCATTCACTCTCTCTCTCTCTCTCTCTCTCTCTCTCTGTCTCTCTGTCTCTCTGTCTTTCTCTCAGTATCTCTGTCTCCGTCTCTGTGTCTCTCTCAGTATTTCTCAAATAACAGATGCTATGACATGGATACCGTCAAATTTCGGAATTTCACGATCCAACTAATGAACTGAGTATGTGCTCCGCCCACACGCTACAGAGCCAAAAAACATGAATCACCTTAACAAATAAAAGGATCTCTCGACAGCGGGGTCAATGAAAGTGGTTCTGCGCTAAATACAACGGAGCATGATGCTAAAAGAGCAGGACAATTCCGAAGCATTCTGAACATTGATATGGAGTTTTCCAAGTACAAGGCTCAACTAAAAGGAGCTCAGTCGGCAGTCATCTCGTTGGCTCATTACTTTGATAGCATATCTAGTCATAGTCATAGTCATAGTCTAGTGTTAGTCCATGTAGAAGCACGGAATACGAATTATTTCCTTTCGGCTTAATTTTTCAGCGTCATCTCTATCCTATATTAGCGAATCTGAAGGTGGTTCATTATGTACTTTCGTCGATCCCAGACAAAGAATATTTTAATCCTGGATCACACCCTTACCTTCATGTTCATCTGGGTCCGATTTTTTTGATTCATGATGGGACGGTATGTACTTTTTTTTTAACTTCAATCAGACTTAAACGATCACTTTCAGACTAATCTGAGTGCCTACAAGAATGACGAAATGTACACATTGTTCACCATGGACGAATTTATCATTTTTATGCTGAAGAGAGAGATCAACCGCGACATGAGTGCGAACCCGATTCCTGTTGAAAAATGAGTAATTCACGAATATTTCCTTTTTTTTTGTAAATGATACCTCCTGTCTTGAGGTTTGGAATAAATATTTAAAATAGTGTACACACAATAAGCATCTGATTTGACGACGACAGGTTCAGCTAACTCGTTTTCTCGCATTTCAATTCTTGAGGACTGGCAGATTATCGATGCATTTTAAATTATCTCTCTTTAAAGGAGAAATCGTTTTAAGACTGAACACTGGATGATACTAGGTTGGTTGTGCCGAATAATGCAGATGACGTATCATTATGTGGAGTACGGTAGATAGTACGTATGTTGGTCCATCCAGTGGCTTCCTGAAGATTAGGAAGCATCAAGAAGGCGGGGTTTCGCAAATTTTTGGCTTGAAATGTCAGCGGACTCTTACAACTAGGTACCTAACAAATTTCTAGCTTGGTGCTCTTCGATCAGATCATTCATATGGTACTGAAGTGATCAGTAAAGGTAAGGGAGGAGTTATAAATTACACCCAGGTCACGGATTTTTCTTGTGCTTGGTAACTCTTGATCATTTATTGTGAATACAGGGTTAGTGTTAGCAATTCTTTTTTTGTGATGAAAAGATATAGTTTGACACTTGTCAGGAGCAATAAGACGGATGAGAAGTTTTATTGAGGATTTTATCGTTCTTACACGCACTCTCATAATCGACAGTTATGATCCGGTTGTTTTGGCCGTTCTTATTGACTTCTACAGTGAAAATTTTTACATCTGTAAACAGCGTCTTGAGATGCGTGCCAACGCGCGTGTCTCTCAGGAGGTCTCTGGCTTTTTTCAAGCGTAAAGCTTTGTTTCGGTCAGTCAGAAACGCTCCTTTTTGAATTCGATACGGGATCATCTTCAGCTTGTTTCTGACAATTCTTCTCTTTCGGATTTCTTCTAATACTCTTTCTGACGACCTTGACCGCATCTGGAGTTGTCACAGACACCGGGCGACCACTTCTACGTTTGTTGTTCAACGTTTCCAGCTCCCTGAAGCAAACGAGAGTACGATTCACCACCGATTTGCCGACTCTTAGCTTTTTAACAATCTCCGAAGAAGTCAATCCTTTCTTCGCACACTCTACAATTGCAGATCGGAATGGAGAAGCAGCCACCATTACCTTCAAAGTCAATATAATTGACTGACATTTTCAGGAATAGTTAAAAACAAAATAATTAATCAAAAAAATAATATTGTACGCTAAAAAAAGCGTTCTGCATGCGCCAGAGCTTACTCAAAGTTTCGGCGCTATAATTATGCCCCACCCTGTATTCACATTTGCAATGCTAATGAAATGCCAACATTTGGTTTTTTTCTGGGCTCCTTGTCGTACTCTCTGAAATTGTTTTATGTTTTATTATTTTCAATACGGTTGGGTGAGCTCTCCTATAACAGTGCTTCATTTTTGTAGTTGACCACTTGCTTGTGCGAGCTCTCAGAAGAGAACTCCCTTTAAAATCAGAGAAAGTTGCTTTGAAGATGTTTTACAGATTGTTTTTAAGTAGAGGTCGTACAGAAAAGTTGTTATTCACTAAAACTGAATAGTCAATCTCTTTAAAAGCTTTAAAAATGGCTCATGAAGCTTGATTTCTGTAGAATTCGTTGAAAATTTGTGGAGTTATGTACATTGCTGGTCATAAGTATATAGAAAATCGGTTTTTTCAAGATAACAAAACTCATACTCGAAAGAGGGTCATCAAATTTTTTCCCATGTTTATAAGGGTAAATTGCGTTAATTAAAAAAAGAGTTTCAGAAAAAAAATGTAAATTTTGAAAAATTACAGCAATTTATTCGAAAAATGGAAAAACCCAAGAAAATGATACTCTTCACAAAATGAAGTAGGGAAGCTCCGATTGGCAAGTCAATGGCGAAGAAATGATTAAAAATGATTTAATATTTTGTGGCAAAGCCTTTTGCATCAATTACTGCCTGGCAACGACGCGGCATGGAATCCAGTAGAGCATCCACGACGGAGAGTGGGATAGCCTTCCAATCAGCCTGGTTCTGGTCCGCATTTCTGGCTTGGACTCCTTTCAAACGACGTTCCAGTTGCTTCCACAAGTGCTCTATCGGATTCAAGCCGGGAGACTGGATGGGCCAATCCAAAACGTCCACCCGACGACGATGGAAACAGTTGCGCACATGTAGAAATGTGTGCTTGGGATCATTATCCTGCTGAAAAACAAAGATTCGGCCTACCCTTCGGAGTGTCCATGGTCTCATTGTGTTCTCCAAGATATCCTCATACTGGAAACGATTCGTAATTCGTAACTCCCTGTGGCCCCATAGAGCCAGCTGAGAAGCACTCCCATACTATGCCCATACTGCAAAATGTTCCAATCCATACTACGGCCGGATTTCTTGAGTCTACCACGGTCCAGCACAAGATTTCTAAAGATGTTAGTTATTACCTTCCCAAGTACCAGCTTCCAACTGTCAAGCACGGATGCGGATCATGCATGGTATGGGAGTGCTTCTCAGGTGGCTTCATGGGGCCACTTCGACGTGTCCAGGGAATTATGGATCGTTTCCAGTATGAGGATATCTTGGAGAACACAATGAGACCATGGGCACTCCGAAATGTAGGCCGAGCCTATGTTTTTCAGCATTATAATGATCCCAAGCACACATTTCTACATGTGCGCAACTGGTTCCATCGTCGTCGGGTAGGCGTCTTGGATTGGCCCAGCCAGTCTCCCGACTTGAATCCAGTCGAGCACTTGTGGGGCGAACTGGAACGTCGTTTGAAAGGAGTCCAAGCCACAAATGTGGATCAGAAATTCGCTCAATTGGAGGCTGCATGGAAGGCTCTCCCACTCTCCGTCGTGCCGTCGTGGATGCTCTACTGGATTCCATGCCAGGCAGTAATTGATGCAAAAGGCTTTGCCACAAAATATTAAATCATTTTTAGTCATTTCTTCGCCATTGACTTGCCAATCGGAGCTTCCCTACTTCATTTTGTGAAGAGTATCATTTTCTTGGGTTTTTCCATTTTTCGAATAAATTGCTGTAATTTTTCAAAATTTACATTTTTTTTCTGAAACTCTTTTTTTAATTAACGCAATTTACCCTTATAAACATGGGAAAACAATTTGATGACCCTCTTTCGAGTATGAGTTTTGTTATCTTGAAAAAAACCGATTTTCTATATACTTATGGCCAGCACTGTATAACAATTTTGAACAGAAAGACGAGCAGTGACAAGTTTCCATTTTTTGATTTTCAGCTCGAAACAAATCGAAGTTCCATTGATATTTTGTTGGTTGCTACTGATCGTGAGCTAGTCCTCCAAAATCCAGGGTCTCGAATTTGAGACTTGAATTTCAACATCCCCTGAAAAGCTCAATTCCCTTTTGGGAACACTAGGAATTGCGAAATTCTGGCGATTTCAAAATATTTAAAGCACACCGGATGCTGAATTCAAACAAACGACAATTTGAGAAGTTCGATGACTCATCAATGCATTTCATTCACAATTTTCACAACATCCTTCATCATATTTCGATGATTTCATCAATGATTTTCAATATTCCGGCATTCACCGAAGTCTTTTTTATTTGCTTTTCCTAAACATGAATATTTTATATTTTAAAAAATCTGAATTCGCCAAGTTATTCAATTTGAAATGAAATGCTTCGCGAAAGATTCCTCTTTGTATCTTTCGCGTAGAAAAAAACTGTTCTCTGTCGTTTGTTTTTGTGGTGGCGCTCCCTTCCAATGCGTCATTTTGGGGGGGGGGGGGAAGGCACTACAGAAAACCGGAAGGTGTAGGAAAAACCGCTGACTGATGGATGATGACACGCAAATGTTGCAATTAAAGCGACAAAACAAACAGTCTAGCATCGTTAAAATTCTGAAAATGAAGAACAAACAACTAAGACTTCCACCAAAGACGAAATAAGTCCGTCTTGTTTTGTCTTCGTCATCGTCTTGAATTCGTCTGACTCAGAGGTAGACATTGTGTTGGCACACATGCATTTTAATTGACGCCGAAAATTTTAATTGAAGACGAATGCAAGACGAACTGAAAGACGAGCGAAAGCGGGACAAAAAGCTTCCATGAAAGACGACCGATATGCTTCGTCTTACGTGGAACCCTTAAAAAAAACAAGTGAACCGTATGCTAAAGTGTGCAGTCTACTAAACTACAGAGTGCGGCATAAATAATAGGATAAGATTTTGCGGCAGGTCTGGCGGAGGTACATCGCGCCCGGCGCTCACAATGATTTTTATTTATCTTTATTACACATTTTTGTTTCTGTTTTTCTAGTTTTTCCATTTTGTTTTTCGAATTTCAGTCAATGGTTGCTGCATCTCCGAATAGTCTCCCGATCCTAGATTGCAAGAGAATGGGATTGTCCAATTCTGAGATTGCAAAAAAGCTGAAAGTGCTTCATTCTCTGATCTATTGAACTGTTGCTCTTCAAAAACGTTTTGGGGACACTAGAAGAAATGTCTAGATGTGGTCGTACCACTACTGAAGCTAAGAATCGTGGTCGACTCCTACCCGAAGAGCTGTGGTGAAGGCGAAAGGAGGAAGATTCGGAAAGTGTTAATTTTGTTTGTTTTTATATTATTTGAAAGAACTTTTGTCTAAATTTCATATCGATTCCACTTTTTTCGCAAAAGTTATGGCGTTTTAAACTCATCCTATTATTTATGCCGCACCCTGTACATAGCTGCTCAGAACTTCGTGAAGTTAACATTTTTGGAGAAAGGCACGGAGTGTCACTAAATTGCAGGTGCGTATTAATGAAGTGTTTACGGTATATTCGGCTGAAAACCAGGATCTCCGACTTTCCATCTGAGCCACAAAACACATACCACACCACACGCGCATGTTACTCTCAAAAATTGGGTAAACAGAAAAAGTCAGAAGTCGAACATAAATCTGTTTTAATGAAATGTAACTTGGATATTCTGGAATCGGCGGGCTTCACCTGCCAGCCGAACTTCACTCTTTCAATTCAACCTTCTATTCCTTTTGGTTGAGAAGCCAAAAAGGTAGACGGCACATTTTTAAATTTTCTGAGATTTCGCGAAGCAAATTGGAAGAGTAGTGGAAATAAACACGAAAAGAAGCCGTATTTTTTTTTCAGAAATGTGATCGATATTTTCAGGATTCGATCCTGCATGACCACGAAATGAGCACTTTTGAATGCTATGTACCATTTTGATCCAAATGTCTGTAATAATGATTTTTTTGCTTTAATTTTTATGAAATATCACTGAAAACAATGCATACTCGCAATTCGGTGTTACTTGGGTCACTGGTCAGGGGGTTCCCTTTGTCTAGCATGACAGTTATTACTCCAGGAAAGCCGCTAATTGTAGCAGCCAAGGACATTCTATGACGCCGTCTTGTTAGCATTAATCCGACAGAGTAGTATCACCCGCTACTTGACGCCTTCTGATCTTCTGGTATCATGCTCATTGATTCTATAATCTCTGATTTCTCGTACCGTGCACTTAGACATAGACTAGACAACGTGAAATTTCTCAAGTAATACTTTCCCCCATTTAGAGAATGCTATGACTGCAAGTTGGCGAACACGTGGTGATTAATACTGCGCTGTCTCATTATCTCATGAACGTTTTCAGCCAGAGGTGTGGGTCAGCGTGCGGTTGAATGCTTCCACAATGTAAGGTTTCTGCTCCACTTACACCCGTATAGGCTACAGGCTATTGAGGTGGAGAATATGGCGCGAACCTTTATGTAGCATACTAACTTAGATCGATCCGTCATTCGCGTGACCATGGCTAACCATGGCTTGCGGTCCTGGGCGACAGAGTAGGGCGGAATTGGATTTCGGGAACTCGGAATCCGGAAAACGGAAAAAAATTTTTTCACGGAATCTGGAATCCGGAAGACGAAATGAAAAAAAACGGCGGAATCCGGAATCCGGAATGCGGAATGCAGAATGGAGAATGCGGAATTCCGCCCGTTTCTGCAGAGTAGGGCGGAATTGGATTTAGGGAACTCCGAATCCGGAAAACGGAAAAATGTTTTTTCACGGAATCTGGAATCCGGAAGACGGATTGAAAAAACGGCGGAATCCAGAATTCCGTCCTTCTCTGCTGGACGATGTTTGTCTCCATGAAGCTGTCACTCGATTTCCTCGAATTTCAGTGTAAGCGATACTGGAAAAATAGAAATAATCGGGATTGGAGCCAAAATGTAGAGGAACCCATCATTCGGTGCCCTGCTTTAGGCAGGCAAAAACGGAGCGTCGTGCACCTTCTCAGACAGCGTTCCTCTGCATTTGAGCATTTGAAATTAAAAGCGCGGAGGCCATTCCGTGGGCGCTGGAGGGTCTTAATTCGAATTTCTTTTTTAAATTTTCATGTAATTTGTTTGCCTCATCTTGCCGCACCGGAACATGTGGAGAAATCCATTGCCCGTTTCCGTTTCGCCCGCCCGTAGAAGCCTCGGGAACCTCACTCCGTTTATTTTGCTCTCAAACTCTAATTCCAGTGATAGAACAAGTGAGGTGCATCTCAATTTTCTTTTCCGCGGAGTTCATGAACTAATTATCCCTACCTTTATAAATCATAATTTCTGATTTTCTCCGATTTAGACATTCCGTTTATCATTATGTAGTTTGTAGTTGACGTATAAAACCAATTTTCATTCTTCAAAGATCAGAATCACATGGCCCGCAGCATAGTTTAGTCATTGTGTAGTATGGGGGCAGAGTCCCTCTCCGCCGTGCCAAAAAACCAGTTTACCTTTGATAAACATTGTTCGAAACCGCCACCTTCTAAATTGTTCTATTGGTTTCCTAATCACGCTTCACGTTTTTGTGTTTCCCTTCTTTTTTATTCGCACGTTTTCAGTACATCCTTCATGTAATACGTTATTTTGATTCGTCTCTCCGAATTCAATGTTTAGTTAGCGTGACATTCATCGCCCTCGTGCTTCCATTTTTTAGCCTAGAACCTTGGAGATGGCTAGACACGTCGTCTCACGGTGTTGCAAATGTCATCGGCCATTGAAGAGAATGAATGACAAAAGGAACAAAACCAGCTGGAAACTTGGTATTTCTTATCAAGCCAGCCGAACAAAGTGGCTTGTTTGGCTCCATTGAAACACGTCTATTCAGCGAACCTTCCTTCGTTTTTCTCTCGTTGCTTCCCACAATTTGACGTACAATTTGAGGACGTAATACAAATTCACTATGATTTGTATAATAAATTGAGGGACTTAATTTCATTGGTTTTTTGTATGTCTGATCTGCTTTCAGATGACGTTGAGTAGGAGAGAAATGGCGCCTTGAATCAGCGAGAAACATTGTTTCTAATATTAATACAAATCGTCAAATTTTCATTTTTCTGAAGGATTTGACCACAATTGAAATGAATATTTTGAATATCTAACTATAAGATAAATTTCGTAAGATGCACAACGACGTCACCTAAATGAAACATCTGTAGCTAATACTTTGCGGCTTTCAATTTTAGAAATCCACTCAAGTATGTTATAGACAGATTACGAAACGAGTACACCCAACGTTTGAGCTTCTACTGTTGCTCAGCCTCTACTCTAAAATCAACAACTGATTCTCTTTTACATCCCCGAGAAGATCGGCACCCCGCTGATAGGTATACTTGTCATATCGGGTCGGAGGTAGCGCCAAATGCTCTCTGTGACCCGACGATAGCTCTAACTTTGGCTTAAAAGACCATCTACTTATTATTAAGCGAATACATACAGTACCGTGCAAAAGGTTGTCCACTCTGTGGCTTTCGAGCAAAACTCAACGAATACCTCCGATTGGCATGATTTTTTTTTGGTAACAACAGGGCACAGAAGGGCGGAATTCTGGATTCCGCAGTTTTTTCATTCCGTCTTCCGGATTACAGATTCCGTGAAATTTTTTTTTTTCGTTTTCCGTTTTCTGGATTCCGAGTTCCCAAAATCCAATTCCGCCCAAAATCCAATTACAGCGACTATTGAAAGGTATAGAAACGGTAACCAAGCGGTACGCAAACACTCTGACGCATTTCTGCGGACTTTCCAATTTTTCAAAAAATTGGTTGTTTTTTTTTTACTTTTTTTTTGGAACTTGTTTTTTTTTTCAAAATTTATGAATGTTTTCAATGTTTTTTGTGTAGGTTTCAGTTTCCAGGTATGTCTAGAGCTGGAAAAAATTGTAACTTGACTGTTGAGGAGCAGAAAGCCATTTTTCGGGGACGCCAGAATGGTGCATCTGTGGGACTCCTGGCTTCCCAGTTTGGCGTAGTAATATCCTGCATTTATAAATTTTTGAGAAGACGTTGGAAGAAACAATGTTGTTAACCAGTAAAGTATCATACAGTTCCGTCTGCTCTGTCCAAGACGTTTCTTTGAATTACTCAAAAGAACGGGGGCCGTTTACTTTGATATTCGGGATGGAGTCATGGCCACCCGAGAGCTTCGCAACCATATATTTTTAGAGGTCGCAGGGTACTTGGGATACTGTAAAAACCGTACACCCAAAATCTACAAAACTGTCTTAACAACGATAAAAACAGTCAAAATTTTGCTGAGATATTAATTGGGAATCCGAATCCCAATTTGAGATGCCCGTATGCATATCGCATGTAAAAAATCAGCTTTCATTTTCATTCCAGAATGTTCTAGAACAGCGGCGGAGCTGCGAACTTTCTACTGGTAATTTTGGTTAAAATTCCGGTTTCCGCATTCCGCATTCCGGATTCCGCCGTTTTTTTTCATTCCGTTTTCCGGATTCCAGATTCTCTGAAAAAATTTTTTCCGTTTTCCGTTTTCCGGATTCCGAGTTCCCAAAATCCAATTCCGTCCAACTATGAGTTTTAATGCTTTTTTCTCAATTGTTGTGAAAAGTATACCTTTTTGAACTCCCGCAAAAATTTTTGCGAACAGAGCGCATTTTCATCATTTTATTCCCTCTTTAATGGTTAAAATTCCGTTTTCCGCATTCCGTATTCCAGATTCCGTGAAAAATGTTTTTTTTCCGTTTTCCGGATTCCGGATTCCGTGAAAAAAAATTTTTTCCGTTTTCCCGATTCCGGATTCCGAGTTAACTGTCTTAACAACGATAAAAACAGCCAAAATTATGCTGATATATCAATTCGGATGTCCGTATGTATATCACATGTAAAAAATCAGCTTTCACTTTCATTCCAGAATGTTCTAGAACAGCGGCGTAGCCGCGAACTTTCTACTGGTAATAGAGTAAACAGCAACCAAAACTGCCTCAGTCCTATCGCAAGACTAATTTTTTATCGCAAGACCTGGTTAGCTGTGATCCACGCCCACATAAGCGACGGACGAATCGACTAAGTAACTAACTAAGTAAGAAAGAAACAATTAAAGAAGCCCGATTCCTTTCCAGACTACAGTGTGATTTGTGAAATCAAAAAATGAAATATTACAGAATTCTTCTTTTGATCACATGATTCCTCGGTCTTATTGTTGGAGACAGACAGCGAATTTCCACTAAGTGACTCAACAATGTTACAAAGCCAAACGTCACATGACAGTGCTACCTTATTTCAAGACAAAGTCACAATTCTATCTGGAAAAGAAAATTGTCTTTCTTCCTGTAACACTGAATTCCAGTCCACGCCGCTCTAAACGCCGTTGCTCCTTCCCAAACATTCTCTGAACAATTTGTACACTGGAAGATTGCATTTTGCTCTTGTCATAGTGCGCTCTCCCTTCTGGTTTCAAGAGCTCTGAAAGTAAGCCAATCTGGATTGCGCTGTTGAATTGTACATAGAGGAATTCTGTATTCAGAAAATAGGAAACGAGCCAAAAGATCACACAGTTCCATCCAAAACGTGTCAAACACATCCTCGTTTATCCTAATCGGACAGAAAGAAATCACAGATCATTGCGAGGGAACTCATGAGAAAAGGTACATTCGTTGGTTTTTGAAACTTGAGCGATAAAAAATACATCCGATATTTGTGGGGAAATGAGCGAACTCAAATATAATAATAATAATAATAATAATAATATATCGCACAATAATTACCGCACTTCTCGGTTCCGCTGCTCATTGAAAGATAGCTAATTGAATTTCAGCAATAAACAAACGTTTTACTGCACATTGCTTCCCTCTTCTCAGGTTTTGCACGTCTAGAAGGACGTCATCGGAAGTCCAAAACGGGACGGTGGCCTTTAAAGAATATGTGCAGTAATACGCTTCGAAATTAGCTTGAATTGCAGCTATATGTATATTATAATAAATGCCATCATGTCATCCGTCGATGAGGTCTGCTACGTACTTTGTGCTCAATGTGTAGTTTGTAGTTTGTGTGTGTGTGGAGCCTTCACAAATTCATACGGTGGAAATGGAAGAAAAACAGAATAACGAGATTGTGGGCTTACCGAAAACAGCGTGATTTATTTATTGCGACTGAAAACAACTGAGCCTGTTCTGACAAATATTATCAAGTCACGTGAAACACTCGACTGAATCTCTGAATCTCCGAACAGTGCATCTGGAAGTTCTGGATGTTAGCTTCAGCCCCCTTCTGCATTCTTCTCAATCTAAACAAGCCAATGCTCAGAGCCTTGTGGTGCTACAGGTTTTGCAGCCTTCGATGATTTCCCTTACTTCTGGTGAGAGAATTAAAAGAAGAAAAAATAACTTTTTTATGTTTCCAGCTCGAATTTTTTGAGCAATTTTCGCCTGCCTGGAATCAGTTCATTTCTTTCCATTCTTGGGACTTTTCAGAAGTAATTTTGAACATCAAATGATTCTATGAACGCCTACTTCCACCAGATGTGGCTCTCATGAGAGACATGGCTCTGGGCTCTACTTGAAACAGATTATCTCATTATTTCACGAAGGCTGTTGCCTTACGGCCTTCTGGAGTAGGAGTATATAAAAGAAAAAATTCTGGAGTATATAAAAGGAAAAATTAAAGGGAAACTCGCGGCGACGCTTCAAAAATATTTATTTTTAATCCTCGATTTCATATTTTTAAAGGAAAGATTGAAGATGAGAAATGTTTTATTCATCACGACGCTTCCACCGCCTCCCCCCTCTCGCCTTTTTCAGGTAAATCACTGAAGAAAATGATGAATTTTTAATCCAAATTAAGATGTATTAGCATCATTGTTAGACGTTCTTGACGCAAGTTCTTTCTGAGAATCACTGAAATACAACTTTAGTGGCTCCGTGAGTCATACAGGCTCCTCCTGATTTTATTCAGTCCATTTGCTAATCATCTTTTAAATTCTGGCGCTCATATGTTATTTGAATAGCGTCGTTGAAAACTGCTCCTTCGGTTTTAAGCGTATTTCCAGAGCCGGACTCTTTTTGAATGTCACTTGAGTTTTTTCCAGCGCCAAAAAAAGAAGGGCTCTAACAGCGATGCGAGTGTGTCAGCTGGAAATTTCAAAAGGAAGATGAAACCATCGATGTAGTCGTGCATACCAATAGGAAATGAATCTCAATTAGGAATAGGACTCCGATGTAAAAATGGAAGAATAGCGCACAAATTGAATAAAGTTGTGGGTGGTTGATGAATCGAATTAACCCCCCCCCCCCCTCCCCCTACTCCCACCTTTTCTACACCTGTCTAATTGGATGCACTGAAAATCTGACATTAGCAAACTTCAGAGAAGTACACTAATGCACTGCCACAAATTTTTAGCACGTTAGCACATAGAATTCGATCATAATGTTGAAGTCATTCTGTGCCCTGCAATTGTTTGCGTTAAATTCTGGAGAAATAATCAGCCATTGACGTCGGTGCCACTAGCTGAAAAGTACATAAGTTAGTGAAAAGGTGCGAAAGATCTATTACAGTTTTCCAGATGAATGATGAAGATTGACTCGGGTGTTCTTCTATTTTACGATGTTTGATGTGCTCAAATCACATTTCCACGCTCGAATAGTTTATGAATCGTAGGTTTGCAAAGTTCTGAATGCAATCAATTGAGCATTGGAGTAGCATGTTCAGCGTTTTCAGTCGTATTTCAATTTCAGATGGTTTTATTATCTTTGAACTGCAAGTGCCACAATCTCTCGTTCTTCACATTCTTCACTTTCAAACCCAACTGAAATGGAAAGTTGGAATACGCGGAAACAGTTACTTGATTGATGAATTTGTTATCAAACTGATGAGAAGTTGAAAGAGGAACAACACGCATAAAGTTCCATACTCTCTTCCTTCTGAATAATTTCATAATTCTGTTTGAGAGAAGAGCTCATCTCCATGTTGTTGAATGAAAAGTTAGGTGGATGTTTGACCGGATCAAACAAGTAAAATGCTCCTGAAATCTGGATAAAAGCTCATGAAATGAGCGGTTTGTTTTGACAAGATTCATTGAAATTTCATTTTCGTAAAGAATTAAATTCAAAAATCACTGAAAATCATACCCAGGAGAGGTTCTATGGAACATGAGATGTTTGGCCAGATAGGCTTTTTTTCGCTTCTCAAGCCATAGACTTTGAGATATCTAAGGCTTCCACGAAGGACGAAGACAAAACGTCGTCTTTCAGTTCGTCTTGCATTCGTCTTACGCAATAAAAAATTGTCAACACACACTGCATCAGACGAATTCAAGATGAAGACGAAGAAGCCTTGGTCAGGAATTCAGAAATTGAAAGCAAAACTCGCCAAGAGTAGCACTAATATTGGGCAATATTTGAGCTAGACTAGTGGAGTTTTGATGGGAAAAACTAAAATTCTAGCTTCAGATTCTGTTCCAGCGTTGGTAAATGCTCGTGGTGAGCCGTTTTCCAGTTTTCCTGTAATAATTTCAGCATTGGCTTCAAAGAGAGAGAGAGAGAGAGAGAGCTTCTGAAGAACGCTCATTTCGCACAGTTGGCAGAATCAACTTCAGACCGCCAAATCTTCTGAAGTGGTTCAACCTTTCTGGAATTTTCAAAACTTCTAAAACATTTGAAAGCGGTCAAATCACTCTACCACGGCATTTGCTTCTACTCCAGCCAGCGCAACGTAACCTTCATTTTTTCTTCTTCTTCTTCTTCTACCACGCCGCCTTCAAAGTACATGACAACACCTGTGCCTCTTCATCTTATACACTCTCATGCCTCCACGTACATAACGCCTCTCCTCCGACCCATAAACAATAACAATCTCACTCCACCCCTCTCTCGTCGCCTCGCCAATTTTTTTTTTCGCGGAAAGGGGCGGAGCGTCGACAAATGCCAAAAGTATATAAGACGTCGCAGCGCGGTAACAAGCCTCGAAGAACATTTGATAACTCCACCTTCTCCCCCCTCCTTTCTCCCCTCTTTTCCCCCCACACCCCACCCTCACCTTCTTCTTTGTTGTTCGTTTCTCGAACTCCGAACGCTTCGACACGTCCCACCCTCACTTTTCGTTCAAAATGATATTCGAAGTTCCAATTGACCACTTCCCAGCTTCTTGTCAGCAAGTCTCAAAGGCTCGCGAGAACAAGCCACTCCGACTTTCAACAGTCTCAATTCATTCGAAAGAGGTCAATGCCGCAGTTGCTCCGTTGAGCCCATCAGGTAATCAAAAACAATGAGAGTGCTGTTTCTGAGACATTTTGTTTTTAAGTGCGCCGATCCCAATTCAACTTCTCAACAGATGCACAGAAGTCGGCCATTCCTAAAGTTCGTGCAGCCATCCCGCCACTGAAGAGAGCCCTGACGAGTCCAGCTCTCCCAGTTCAGCATCTCAACCTCAGTTTGGTGCGCAAAGGATCCAATCCATCCTCCCAAACAAGTCGCACCAATTCCGTCAGTGATCTACTGAAGAACGATATCTTCAAAATACCGTCTCGTCTTCTATCAACTGCAGCTTCATTGCACCAGCTAGCGTAACCAGTTTCCTTGTTTTTTCCCCCTAATTTATTTGTTTCCTTTTTCTGTTTTCTGAGAACTCTCACCATTCTATTTTTGCCGATGCTCTTAATCGGGTCAACTCATCTCCCAGCGAATCTCAACCCATCCTTGAATCTCACCTATTTGTTCCCTTGACTTGATTTGTAAACTGGTCCCCCTCCATCCGATGATTCTCTCACCCAACACTGAAAAGCTATAACGAAAACATGAAAATTACGTGTATATTTTTGGATAACAAATGAATGATATAAACTGTTTTAAATAAATAATGAATCCTCAAACGTTTCGTTTCGCAATGTTTCAATAAAACCAAAAAGGAAAGGGCAATCGAGCGGCTCATTGACACAATTTCAGCTTGAGCATTCATTGCAGACAAAGGTGTGCAAAACTAGTTGGTATTCTGCTGTTCTTTACAGAGATAAACTTCAGAATCAACAATATTCCAAGAATTCTGAGACATATCGAGTATCCATGGCTCGTGTACCTTACATTAAGAAGTACGCGAACGAGGTACTTCTCTTCTATTTGTTCAACATTGGTACGTCGTACACACCGGCACTCGTAGCTGCAAAATCTCACAATGCTTCTCTCTAGTTTTCTCATGATGCTTTTGAGAGCGAGCATTAGCTGCAATTCACTGAAATCAGTTTCCGGCTCAATTGTCGTCGGGCTCTTCTTCGGTGACATCAAACGACGTGTTCAGCTAAGTCTTTCCGGATGGATGCATCGCCGCCTGTTCTCGCTTTATCAGATCAACTTCAAATCGCATCATTCATTTGATTCGGGTTGTATCCAAATCACGTACGCATAACCCACTCAACTGATAACCTGGATTCTCGGAATTGTGCTCATTATTCATGTGATATGCATACAATTTGGGTTATGTCTGATGCACACAAAAGTATTGAACTACAAAAATTGTTCGTTCTAAACGGATTTTTTCCAAGGAGCAATTTGGATGTTCCAGAGAACGGTCGGATAGTCTGATGTAGCCCAGCCTTCAGCCAAATCTGATTTCTAGGTTGTTAAAGCCAACATGTTTTCAGTAATTTTCTATACTTCCTTTTCTAAAACCCAACATTAAGCCGACTTGTCTAGCAACACAGCTATAGAGCAACATTTAGGAAGGGCAGTGGCTGAAATACTACTACATGCTGTAATGCGACACTTCCTGAGCTACCAAATTGATAAGAGCCGCATTATAATTATTTCTCAATAATTACTTCTGAGTAAGTCCAAAAGTTCATAACGTTCGATTTGACAATCTTGGTCAGTTGCTAGCTACTAGGCGTCGTCACTCTCCTCTGCGTTCAAGTACTTTAACCTTCAACGGTACATTGTATGTACCAACTGCGTAAAGCGTATGTAAGCAAAGTAAAAGCGATTATTGCTGCAATCCGGTTTCGGTCAGAAAACAATGAAGAGGTTGATTCCCGAGTCGAATCGGAATAAAAGCATCGAACAGAGAAACGCGAAGACACAGTCGTTCTCTTTGACCTTCCATTTTTCTATTTTTGTAATGAGCGTCAGGTGGAACGTATCAAAAAACAAATGGGTTAGTTAACATGTTCTGTGTGTGTGTGGCATGAGGTGTGAAACATCAACACACGTTATCATACTCTGTGCGTTCTTTCTCCAGCCGATATGCACATTTCACGCGTTCTCAATTCTTGTTTGGGAGGCTGAAATAGGGAAGCTACTCAGAAATGGAGTAGTGTCGGTGTGCTGATGATAAGCAAAGCAAATGAGCACGCTCCTATGTATGTGCCGTCCATTTTGACCATTGAGAGGAACAAAGAGCATCTTTGATATTGCTTGGCTTGCAAATAAAGTGCAAACCGTTGCAAAAGTACGTGGAAAGTGTTCCTAAGCGTGCGTTTTTCGTGACATTACAAATTTTCCAGGGTGCTGGAAATCGAAATCAGCGTGGGGCAAAGGGTGAAAGGAGGCAAAACTGATGCCAGATTATACATGTTGACATTTTTTGACAAGAGCAGAGAACCATTATTTTATCGGGCGATTGTTTCATCGAAGGATATTCGCAAATTTTTGCAATTTTTCATCGAGTCAGAACATTCCATTCCATTTACAAATTCAGGGTCTTCAAGTGCGGTTTCACTTGCATTAATATGTTGCTAGATTGCAAATTTGAAACCCTTCCTATGATTTATAGTGAATTAGTACATAATGAAAACTCTAAAAATGAAAACATTCTTCTTTTTTCATTTCAGAATCATGGACTTTGACTTGAAATTTCAGACAACGCGATTCTGAATTCACGAGTTCATGTATTAGGTGATTAGCACCGCCGAAAGAAAGTAATGAACGTCATGACAGCTAGAATTTGCACCTGCACCGTCATTCGTACAACACATGTCTAAGAGATCGTTGTATTTTACACGCGGTGCCTTTCAATCCGATTTAACCACGAATTCATGTGAGAGGTGGCACCCCGTCATGATCATCAATCAGCAAAGGAGCAGATACGACCGTCATTTCATTTATTTTTTGGCGTGATTATATGATAAGAAAAAGGAAAAGTCGGAAGACCTTCTCTCTCCACCAGCAGGCGAATTTCATTTAGTGGAAGAACAAGAAGTATGGCTTCCACATTTTCAGCAAACGCCGGAGCATATTAATAGTTGAGAAACAAACAAAATGCAGAGTAAACTAGAAGGTGGCCAGCACAAAATAGAAAAGATAAAACATATTGTACTCTGTTCTATTATCTGCCTCGTTGTACCGCTATGTACCTCCTTTGTTGCTCCACATGGTCACAAACATCTTCCGGGAGGTGTACAGGGAGTGAAGAGCAAAGTTTTCACGATACCTTCTTCATTCACTTTGTGATTTCCTTCCGTTGGATTTTGAAATGCTCAGAATTGCGGTATTCTGGCAGATTGCCACCAACAAAGTGGCTGATTTTTTTGGCTTTTTGTGATACAGTAGACTGAACTGATTTTTGGAAAAAACTTGTTTGGAAATTCCAGCTTAGTCAAAATCCTTTGAGGAAGTGTTCTCGCTTTCTGAGTATTTATATCAAAATAACTTTTAAAAAATGATTAAAACGATGAGTCAGGTAAAAAAAACAGTCTGAAAAGAATAGAGCTGAACTGGCAAAGCCTTGAAGAAGGATCAACCAGATTTCAGCCCAACTTCCTGAATCGTGTCTCAGGATTCGCTGTAACGATTGGTACGCTAACTTTTTTATAATTCAATTTTCAATTCGCAAAACCGCAGACCTAGGCGTCAATTCTAAAATAGCTAGAGCCGGCATTCATGGAGAGCAATACGTGAATATTTCTTTGAGAACAAAGGGCTGTAATGGCATGCCGCACAATCTTGCTTAAATTTCCTCAATTCAGATGCCTCTTCTCCAAAAAATCAGCGTTGATAGAATGTGCGCACACTGAAAATACCCGGATGGGTGGGGCTGTAAGCCATCCATGATAAGCCATCCATCTAACAAGAATCCGAGTTCAATGGGAGCGGAATCTGAAGCTACCAATAACTACTCCCGCTTCGATGGAGAAAATGGGAAAAATACATACAGTATCGGCCAAAAAGATATTCGCAAACAGTTTTTCGAGCATAACTTTTCTGAAACTTCCCGGATCGTTTTGATATTTTGAGACAAAATTTAAAACGGTATAAGAAGTTGATTCAACAACAAGAATAATCAAATTTTCAAAAATTTGAAAAAATATCGAAAAATTTATGAAAATGGCAAAAACCTGTAAAATGGAACTTTGACTTTTGAGATCTAGGAAAGACCGGTAAATGAAAAACTACAATAAAACATGACTAAAATAGTTTTAATACTTCGTTGGGTAGCCTTTGGCGTCGATGACCGCCTGACATCTTCTTGGCATCGAGTCGAGAAGGGTGTCGATAACAGACAGGGGGATGGCCTTCCAGACAGATTGGAGTTGATCGAATTTCTGATTGGCATTCGATGTACGGACCCCTCTAAATTGTCTCTCGACATGCTCCCAGATGTGTTCGATCGGATTCAAGTCAAGAGAATGATTGGGAAAGTCCAGAAGATCCACGTGGCGGCGTCGGAACCAGTCCTTGATGTGCTTCGAGGTGTGTTTCGGGTCGTTATTCTGCTGAAAAACGAACGCCCGGCCCACATTAAACCGTGCCCAGGGTCTCATTGTGTTTTAAAAGATGTCTTCTTACACAAATCGATCCATGATGCCCGTAATTCTTCTCAGGGGGCCGATTGAAGTCCCAGAGAAACAGCTCCAAACCACATCGGTTTGGAGCTGGTAGCTGGGATTGAACCGACATTCAACCGGACGGCGAATCCATTTGATACCGTCAGTACCAAACAGATTATACTTGGATTCGTCACCGAACACGTGATTAGCCCAATCCTGGCGTCCCCAGTGAAGATGAGCTCTGGCCCATGCTACGCTACGTTTCTCGGGGACTTCAATCGGCCCCCTGAGAAGAATTACGGGCATCATGGATCGATTTGTGTAAGAAGACATCTTTTAAAACACAATGAGACCCTGGGCACGGTTTAATGTGGGCCGGGCGTTCGTTTTTCAGCAGAATAACGACCCGCCTCGAAGCACATCAAGGACTGGTTCCGACGCCGCCACGTGGATCTTCTGGACTTTCCCAATCATTCTCTTGACTTGAATCCGATCGAACACATCTGGGAGCATGTCGAGAGACAATTTAGAGGGGTCCGTACATCGAATGCCAATCAGAAATTCGATCAACTCCAATCTGTCTGGAAGGCCATCCCCCTGTCTGTTATCGACACCCTTCTCGACTCGATGCCAAGAAGATGTCAGGCGGTCATCGACGCCAAAGGCTACCCAACGAAGTATTAAAACTATTTTAGTCATGTTTTATTGTAGTTTTTCATTTACCGGTCTTTCCTAGATCTCAAAAGTCAAAGTTCCATTTTACAGGTTTTTGCCATTTTCATAAATTTTTCGATATTTTTTCAAATTTTTGAAAATTTGATTATTCTTGTTGTTGAATCAACTTCTTATACCGTTTTAAATTTTGTCTCAAAATATCAAAACGATCCGGGAAGTTTCAGAAAAGTTATGCTCGAAAAACTGTTTGCGAATATGTTTTTGGCCGATACTGTATGTATGTGTGATCAGTTTGCGCAAGGAGACCCATGTGATTTTATTTTAAAAAACTGACAAAAATTGTTTGTAAAACCAGAAAAATGCAGAGTCAAAGTTGCTCTGATCAAATCAGAAGCAGTTCGGGCGGAAAGTACTCCCATTGGCAGCGATCATTTATGATATTGCTCGGCGATAGGCAGAGTAGGGCGGAATTGGTTTTTGGGAACTCGGAATCCGGAATTCGGAAAACGGAAACAAATTTTTTTCATGGAATCTGGAATCCGAAAAACGGAAAAGAAATTTTCACGGAATCTGGAAAACGTAAAACGGAAAAAATTGTTTTCACGGAATCTGGAATCCGGAAAACGGAATGAAAAAAACGGCGGAACGCGGAATGCGGAATCCGGAATCCGGAATTCCGCCCTTCTCTGGCGATAGGTATTCAGCTAGACAACTAATTAGGAGCTACACGGAAAGCGACGGATTTTCAGGTTCCTACACATCTGAAAACTTTTCTTCAAGGCTTGAAATCTAGAAGTTGGTTTAATCCATTTATTGCAGGGAATCGAGAATCAAATGCACGATTTCAACGAACTACAGCCATCATTAGCTTGATCATTTGTATTAATCATCGATCGATTTCACTGAAAAGCACTGAAATTTTCTGAAAATCTCGCATTTTCCCGAATCAAGTGAAGGAGCTATAGGTTAGACGTCAGGCTCCGCTGATCCATGAACTCCGAGAACTGATGCATCGAGTGAGCCGTACCACAGAAATAGAGCTTCGTGATCTTTCCGAGAGAGCGACCAGAAATATTTATTCCTGAAAGCTTCAGATTCGGCGTTTTCAGATTCGATTTCAGAGATTGTTTACCACCAATAGTCATCCGGCTCTGTGCGCTCTCCTTGAGCCACGAATTCAATATATTTTGCTCATTTCGACATTCATTCTAATTAACGTGGGTGTCGACGCAAATCTTCATTTTACATCTTTTCAATAACAAAAAGATTATTTGAAAATGAGTTTCAACATTGTCTGCAAGTCAATAATCCAGCATTTTGCTGAAAACCCAGAATTACCCGGATTAATTCGAAACATTGAACTTTAAAACGATAAACGTAGAAATGGTATTTGAAATGCTCTTTTCTTCAGAAGAACTTTACATGCCGAAGATCTTTTCAACGTTAAGGTTTAGATGGCCAACAAAACAACAAACTTTTGACGATTTGCGTTGACTTTCGTCCTTCACTTGTTCTACTGCTTATAGAAAGGGATAGCGTGGACCTGAGTCCCGAAGCAAATGACCAGTGATGTATTATCTGTGACCTCCATTTGGAAAGCCCTTTCAGCCTTTCTTGAGTCTCATTCAATGTAGAAGTATGTATAAGAAGTTAGAAGCATTAATCACCGCTTTGAAGAATTGGGGAACACAGAAGAAGGACTGTAGCGGTGAGTGCGACGAGAAGACAACCATGATTGTAACGAAGAATGGTAATGCGATGGTCGAGTGGCGGGAAGAAGTGTATTAGGGTGTGAAGAGGATCGAGGAATGGCAGGAATTTCACAGTCAACCGGGAGGAGAAAGGTCTCGGTGCTTGATCGTCTAACGGTATAGCCTAGATGAGGGAGGGGGAAGAACGCTTCGTGTGTTCAGCTAATGGCCGAATTGAGGAGAAGTGGGTTTGATCAATCAACTGCTGATCAAGTATGCAATAGCTTTCGAAAAGGAAAACCAGATTAACATGGAACCGCTTTTCAGGGGCTAACCGAATTCCAGCAGATCCTTTCTTCAGAAACGGGAAAAAAAAGAAAGCGCTGTAAAATCCGATAGTCAAAACCTTAAAAGAGCATTTTATTCCATGTTCAATGTAAAATATGAAGTTTGAACAGTTTCAGATATTTTCAGATCAATTTGCAAACCAAACTTGAACAGGAAAAATATTTTCTAAAAAATTTCCAGACTTTTTAACGAATTTCCGCTACCGTAGAATGAAGCTGATAGCAGCGACTATAGTTTATCAGCCGGAAAAAGATGGAAATAATTTAAAGGGAATTGACATTTAAAGGAGCATTAATGTCTGCGCTCGTTTGGTCTCCCAGCTCCATCGCACTTCAGTGGGCAAATGGTGTATGGAGCTTTCAGAAAACTTCCAGAATACCGCAATTTTCTTCGTTTTCATACGTTTTCTATCGGAGAACATGGGAAGCATTCTCCTTTTTCAGCGCTTGCATAAGCCCATAAAGTCGACTACGGTGGTGTCTGAAAGTGGGTCCCGCAGCGAAGATGATAGGCGGCAAAATTCAAAGAAAAAACAAAATGTTTAGTGTTTTTTCTTGTATGAAAACGCTTTAATAAAACGTGGTTATTGTAAAAATTGAATCAATGGTCAAATTAGTAAGGTAGCTAGAGCAGAACAATGGAGCCGTATGATTGTCAGGATTGACCAAGAATCAGGATTCGGCCAGAACTGGCTACACTCATTTGGTGCTCAAAAATTCTGTTTAATTGGCTCAGAAAAACCGATTCTCTGAGATCTCATGTTGGTTGACAAATTCAATTTAATGATAGTGGTATGCAGATTTTTCAGGTTACTGTGGAAGGGATTGGTGCTTCACAAAGGACATAGCTTTGGTATAAATTGTTTCCAATGTGTGTATTCCTTTTTTGCAGTCTTTTTGCTGCTTTTTTAAACTTTGAAGATTCACAACTCTTAGCCAAGTCTCCCACAAGTCTAGGACAAGCTTTACCCAAGGCTTGTAGAGTTTTGCTGAGTTTGCTCTGCGCTAACGGCTTTATCGATTTCACCAAGCTATTTCATGTCACAAGTCTGGCCGATTGAAGATCAGATCAAGTTCTGGAAAATCTGGAGAAAAGTTATATTTAAAAATGCAGGCGGAATCGAAGGTACCTACCGTAACGATACAAGAACGAATCAATTTCGTTGTTTAAAATGCCTAATTTTGAAATGATGTAAATGAGACAGTAGAAGTCGACGACATCTAAAAACCACTTGTCTGAAATTTTGCCACCTCGAACTACATTTTTGTAGTTGACATCTTTCTTCTACAGTCTTTGACAAGAGAGCCATAGCGCTATGAAGTGTCCAGTAGTTGGAAGAATGGGTATTTCAATACAACTACGGTGCCTTCATCGAGCTCTAGCCGTCTTACCTAAGATTGTAGAAAGAAGATGTCAACTACAAAAATGTGGTTTTAAGCGGCAACATTTCAGGCAAACTTTTTTTTAGAAATGTTGGACTTCTACTATCTAATTTACGCCATATCATTTTCACCTTCCAGTTAGACATTTCCAGATGAAAACGTCTAATTTCAGATGTATATTCTTCTCCACGATACTGTATATTTCTCAATTTTTTTACTTTTATATTCTGATAATTAATACTTTAATAAGTTGCAGTGCCTTTTGCTTCTTATGAAGAAACATATCAAGCTAGAAAACGATGACTCTTTCACTAGTTCCAGCTAATTCTACAGGCACTTTCAGCTTCAATGATTTCTAGCTAGACACCTAGAATAGTCGAAAAATACTCCGTAAATTCACAGAAATCATTTATCAATGAAATCAGCGGCTAAATTAGACCATTCAACGTATTTTGGCGCTCTCCCACTTATGCACTCTGTAATTTGATAAAGGGTGTCTGCAGTCTTCGGAACTTTATTCCCGGAAGTGCTTTAATTCCAAATTAAATTAAGTTTCCACCCACGATTCTCTATGCATTGTTCCTTTTCGTTTAATATTCATGAATCGAATAAAATAAAGCGCTTCCTTTCTCTCTGAAATCGGCAACGGCACCACCCACCGCGAGTCTATTTCAGGTTATTTTCTCCCGAAGTGGGATACTTTGTGAACCATAAATCCAGCAAACATCAGTTTTACTCTATTTTTAGAGGTGGTGTTTCCGATTCCCACACAAAATTAGAAGTAGAAAAGTGAGACACCGATTGGGAGTTTCCCACATACGTTTCCATCATTTTCGCATTCTGGAAATAGCATTAAGCCGGTGGGTGACCGTTTAAGCGCATTGCAATCTGGATAATCCCCCAAGGATTTGAAAGTGTGGAAATAGCAATCTTATTTAATGAAAAGGTGGAGGGATTTCCATTAACCAAACTGGAAACTCTTTTTAGTAGAATCAAGAGTGATGACGATTGACGACGTCTGTTTTGCAGCATGCGCCTTCTGAATAACCGACTTTGCATCATTGTTTGCAGAGGAGCGCGCGGGGTGTTGAAAATGACGCATCTTAGAGAGCAATAATACAAGTTACAGCTCAGTGAGTCGAACGCAAAAGTTCATTTGCAGAAAGGAGCGTCGGACCAGTCATGCAGCAATATAATTGAATTCGATCATTGATGAAAAATAAGAAAACGAGGTTATCGTTCACTCCAAACACTAGACACTAAACAACTATAGTGAGGGGGCGGCTTCTGGAAAATAAGTGAGTGCTGCAGGTGTTAGAATTCAGCTGAAAATTGGGGAGAAGTTTTGAGAACTTCTCTCACAAGATGTAAAATCAAATGAATAGTCTTGTGAGAGTAAACTCATTAGCGCAAAAACCACAAAAAGAGAGCATGACACTGGTAAGGAATCACGGACAAGGAGTGTCAGATCAGATGAACTGCACAGCTCTTCCTCTTCCGCAAGTTTTGAATAAATCTTGTAAGAAACTTTTGGAAAACTTTTAAAACATTTGTGAAAAAATTTATACCTGAACTTGTGAAACGTTTGTCCAAAATATGACATATGACAATTTTCCAATAGGATAACGACCCGAAGCACACCTCGAAGCACATCAAGGACTGGTTCCGACGCCGCCACGTGGATCGTCTGGACTGGCCCAGTCAATCTCCTGATTTGAATCCGATCGGGCACCTCTGGGAGCATGTCGAGAGACAACTCAGAGGAGTCCGTACGTCGAATGCCAATCAGAAATTCGATCAACTCCAATCTGTCTAGCAGGCCATTCCCCTGTCTGTGATCGGCACCCTTTTCGACTCGAAGCCAAGAAGATGTCAGGCGGTCATCGACGCCAAAGGCTACCCAACAAAGTACTTAAACTATTTTAATAATGTTTTATTGTTATTTTTCATTTGCCGGTCTTTCCTAGATATCAAAAGTCAAAGTTCCATTTTTCGGTTTTTCGCCATTTTCATACATTTTTCGATATTTTTTCAAATTTTCGAAATTTTGACTATTCTTGTTGTTGAATCAATTTCTTTTACCATTTTAAATTTTGTCTCAAAATATCAAATCGATCCGGGAAGTTTCAGAAAAGTTATGCTCGAAGAACTGCTTGCGAATACCTTTTTGGCCAGTACTGTATGACATTAGAGTGTGCGCCAAAAGTATGGTAACACGAGTTTCGCGCGAGCTGGTGGGCGCTGGCGTATTTATCGCTAAGTAATTTTATTTCCATTACTTTCAACAGATTCCAATTACCGTATTTCCAAATTTTCAAGTCTCTTGGTAGATTTTTACAGGTATGGTGGCTAATTCTATACACCGAGGCGCCCTAGAGAGGAATGGGTCCAAGTATCAACGGAAAAGATCTTGGAATCTCACGAATAACCGCTTGGAGCACACGGAGCATTGAACATTGTGATGAGCTGAATACACTCAAGAATTGCCTTGTTGATACGGGTCATTCTGCGAAACTTACATCACTCTCCATACTTCTGGCACACCCTGTAGAAGCTGTGAAGTGGGCATATTGCTTCTTCATTCAGCCGTCCATGATTAGTTTCCTGAATACTTGTCTGTAATTTCAGATCGCCGTGTTGTTTTTCAACGAATTTCAGGAAACCTTCCATTTTCCTACCGCCTCCCAACTTTACAAATTCTACTAGTTTTGCCAGTTTTCGCTGGTAAACTCGTACAATGTGAAGTTCCATCGAGATACTTCAGAAGAGCCCACTTTAAGGAAAACTTTAAGGAAAACCATTTCGGAAGTTTTGAAAAGTTGAATACATTGGCGTCTAAAACCGGTTTTGTCTCTATTTCAATGCGTATTGCTCATAATAAACGGTATCTGCTGTTAAGTAAGACGTTACTTAAGGCGTTTCTCTAGATCAAACTTCACATCGAAAACTGGATATTAGTACAGTCTGATATTCCTTTAAGAGCGATCAGTGTCTGACCAAATTCAAGTTTAGCCAATTATACAGACACTCTTCTTCGATTTTTCAGAGGTTTAGATGCTAGACTCTCTCAAATCAATTCCAAATCTTTTTTTCGGAATACGGAAGAGTTCCGTATTCCGTTCGTCCTTTGGGCTTGTCGGAATAGGCCGTAAAGACTGTATATAGTCTGCAATCACAGGCATGCTACATGCGCAGATCAGGATCTCTTATATAAAAATCAATTCTCCCCCCCCCGTCCTCCAAAAAAATCATTCCTTTTTACCGTTTGTAGTATTATCTTGCAATTTCAGAATGGAAAAATCTCCCAGAGAGTGGGGTGGAAGGGGGGGGAGGCGTATCAAACTTTAACTGACAATACAGAAGAGAAAGCAAAAAAGCAGCAAGATTTCATCGTCAGCTCGCTTCTGAATCACCCTTTTCGGTTTCAGAATCTCTTGCATCGTTTATACGTATCTATCGGATTAATTTATTTTGGAAAAAAACGCAGTTTTTCGCATCTTTTGCATCTGATGGTGAAAAACAGGAAAAACATAACGTCCTCTGTGTTTCGAGGAGTATGAACCCATGTTTATATGATGGAAGACATGTTTCGTCGGCTTTTTTAGACGATCTATGAGTCCTTTCTGATCGCCTTCTACAAAATTCGTATTCACATCTACGGAATCATCTGTGAATACTTCGTATTCTTTCAACAAAAAAAAACCTCGCAGTGACTTACATCGGGAATCTTATCGAATTACAGACAACCTCATTTGACGGACGGAATGTTTAGACGAGGATCAAATAGTTACACTGTTATTCATTGAAGGAGATGGAAACAGATACGAAGAGAACGAGATAGTCGGATCGCACTTTGAGGTGTATGTACTTAAGACTCTTGAATTGTCTATTGGAAGACCTTTTAAGAAGCAGGTTTTGTGGCGTCAAGCTCATTTTTACTGTGAGAATGTTGACGTCACAGATTGTAAGCGAGCAATATGGAGACGTTGGCACAAAGGGATTCAGTGGCAGAAGTGAACTCTGAAATTTTAAAAGTCTTGTTAACTGACTTGCATAGAACTTCCTCGAACACTTCAGAAAATGAAGAATATTGAAAGCCAGTGATTCAGCTACAAGGCTAACTGCACGTCGCTAACCAAGTTCGTCCAACCAAAACAATCTTTCAGCATGACTGCTAATCAATGAAGGTCAACATCGTTTATCGGATGAAAAAAAAAACGAAAAACGCTGACAGTTTCATAAACAACTTCCCCGTTTCTCTATGAATTAGCAGAATTCTTCCGCATTTGTTAAAATCGAATGAAACCCAAATGAAGAGGAAAGGAGAACTTTGATACGGGCGGGGGGTTTAAGATGATGTGCATCCGGGATTCGTTTTCTTTCCGAATTGATGAGTACTTGAGTGTCAAGTCTCAATAGCTCTTCACCTTTCCCATGCTTTCTTCATTTTTTCGATTTTTTTCAGAATGCTCATCACTTCGAGCTTCCTATTTCTTATAACTATAATAAATACAGATGCCTACTGTCCTTTCAAAAAGTAAGAAAATCATTGGGAGGCGAAGGCTGATCTTCGACTATTACAGAGCAGTTGTAGAGGATATTTTGATGATTGCCACAGATGACTACTTATCAGTTGAGCAAGATGAAGCATCAGATATCTGCGAAATTGAAATACTCAGTTCAAGCGGAGATATTCTTCTTGTTTCGATCACCAATTTCTTAATGTTCTCGCATAGAAGACCAAAGAATCCGAATGAAATAATCGTGAGAAACACCGACATGCAGTTTATAGTGGATAGTAAGCCGAAGGTTCGCCTGGATTCGAGAGATGAAGGATATAACGAATTGAAAATTACAGGGTTACCAGTTAATGAAAACTCCGATTTGGTTGATTATTCCAATGAATTTGAATTTCCGCTCAATTCTTTTGTTTTCCAAGCCAACGGATTGCACTTTCTACGATACTTTCCGGTGTCCGGAGTACAGTTTGTGTTATAGTGAATATATCGAACAACTTTATTTTCAGTAACTTTCCGAAATTTCAGATTGCTCCAAGTATTGTTTCTCTAACGATTTAGATTGTGACGGACTTGATACATGCGGAGAAGACGAATCGCGGTGCTCTATCAAAATTGTAAGCTCGAAGAGTTGACCGGGTTGTCCGTTTGAGAGTTTTCAAAAATTTCAGCCCCGGACACCTCATACGTCATATAGATATGGTAGGGATGCGTTGTCTTCTAGTCAGATAATGCTTATTGGGTTTTTCGCTTTGAATGGATCTTTTATAGGTAGGTATAACTATAATGCTGGTTAAAAACAACAAAAATGTAATACTGGAAACCTTCTGAACGATGCACACATTCATTAACGGAAAAAACGAGTTCTTTTTTCCGTTTTTCCTCCAATTCAATAACCGGCAATAATGGAAATTAATAAACAAACTTCTCTTACAGTACGATGGAACTGCAAGACTAAACGTGCTGCGGTAGCTATGCTCCTTTAAATACTATGTCCCTTTAATTTTTCAATTAATTTTTCTTTTGCTGGAAGTTATATTCGCCTGAAGCATACTTCAATTAACACTTTTAAGAACTGCTAAATATTTTAAAGTTTATTTTAAAGTTCAATTTTCTAAAAAATTGCACGAAAATAATTCTCAATTCCTACGAAATAACAAAAAAAACACATGGTGAGTGTAATTTTAAAAAAATAAATTTGAAATTTGAAGAAAGAAAGCAGTTAGGTAAATAAATTTTTTTTTTATTTTACGTGAAATTTAAAAGATCACAGCTTTCTTGTTTGGTCTTTCAGTCAGTTCCATCGAGCTCTACAAAATTCAATAATTAAATTACGTTGTTAAAACATTAAACGATTGACTGAAATATTTTTGAGAATCGAGAATTTCATTTGCAAGAAATCGGAAAAAAGCGCGCTGAATAAAAAAATGGCTCTGTTTTCCACTCAAGACTGCTGGATCTATAATGTATAAAATAACTTTTCTAGATATTATTCTAGTACAAAGCTTCATAAATTTTAAAAATTAAGCAAGAAGCTATGGAATTGCACATTTGCATGTTTCCAAACGTGTTTTTTTGAAAGATTGGGGGTATTTTTGTTCTATAATTGTTGACGCTCCCTGTCGCATTTTTAAGAAAATCTGAAGAGTTTCTAGCACAGTTCCTTCCAAAATACGGCTTCAATCCCAATCATGTTGTGAAATGAAATCTTCCTTACAACTGAAACTATAAAGAAAAAATCGAAATCGGAATCGCAGACACTTTATGGCTGGATTTTTTGAATCTTCGTTATTCTGAGTAGAGTAGTCTTTCGTCAAAGCTTCGTTTTTAATGGCGCTTCTTAAATTGTTCTGTAAATTATTTTGGTAATATTCAAACGCTGAAAAAGATTTGGTTGCTCAATCCTAGTAGTATTCTTTTATTTCTGAAAAAAAAATCCTTTTAATACGAATGTCACTATGAATGACGTAAATACTAAAAATTTTTTTTTTCATTTTTCAGTGTTCTTCCTGATTTTGTCACTCTGTTCTGCGGGTCTTTTCTACCGTTGTCCGTTCTACGCGAAAAATAGCAAAGCATCTCGTCACACATTCATTCAGTATCTTCGGTGAGTCTGTTTTCATAATATTAAAGGAAATTTTTTCATTAATTCGGCACAACAAATCTTTCAGAAATATTATAGTTCTGAAACGGCTGGAAAACTTACGGTTGCGAAATGGATTAAACGACCGGACAAATTTTCCAAGAAAAAAAATAATAACTTATTTTCTTAAAATAAGCTCAAAATTCTGAAAAAGATGAAATATAAATTGTACTGAAAATGGACCCTAAAATCTCTAAATTCGAGATCTCTGAAGAGGTCCGCTGCTCACAATACACGCGGTGAATTCTTCCAAATTACTTGCTCGGTTTTTCGATGTCAGGCTATAACTATCAAATTCTCTTAGATTAAGAAGCCATTTCCCAGCTCTATTTATTTTTGATTCATTTCTTTCAGCAATTAATCATATTCCGTTACAGGGAAGTTATTCCGCCGGCTGTCGATGCACCAAAAGCTGTTCAACGGGACGAACCAAACTTTGAAAATGATAAGTCATGGGCAGTTCCGTCTACATCTCCAGGCCCTACACGTCACAGACACTCTATTCTCAGTCGCATCAATTTTCAGCCGGCTCCAGCATTAAATGAAATAGAGCCAGGTTAATTTGCCACGAATCTGAATACCATAGCAGCAAATGCATGATTGCAGAAGTAGAAGACCGTGAGCAATCTCCTCAAGAATCAATTTGTGAGCCTCCTGCGCATCAGCCAGAAGTTTTTCTACGTCGTCAAAGCTTACCGTTTGGTCTTAATTCAGTTGCCAGTGCTTCGAGTTCGAAACTAGAAGAGAAAAGATCGCGATTCTCAACTAGAGCTATGTCATTTCAGCATTGACTTTATTTGAACAACTTAATAAAAACAATCTGAAATTATTTCTCCACAGTTTAAATTTAGAATTTGCTATTTCAGAACCTGTCGCTTTCGCCACAAGCTGTTTTAGAAGCGCCTGTTGCGAAATTTTAAATTTTAAAGCGGGAGATGACTTTCATTATCGCTGAATGACATAAATAGTTAGCGAATTTTTTCTTTAAGTTTTGAGAAAAATTACACCCGTTTGGACGGCTTGCGAATATCCGGCTATTAAGCTTGAGAAGAAACGTTAGCAAAATAAATAGGTCCACTATTGCTCCAATTCTGTGTCATCTTTTTTCTTGAAATATCTAACGAAGACGAAAACATCTACCCCTTGACTAATGTGAATCACATCGGTTTTATTCAAAACGGTTCAGTAGAAAGCATCAAGGGATACAACACTTCTATTCTCCATGACATTCGTGGTGCCTTAATTCTCAAATACCAAAGCAACTGGTGAGTGGGAAACTGTTCACGGTTAATGTTGTGAGATGGCAAGTCTGATAGAAGGCCTTTCGAGTCTAATCACATTGTCATTTCTTCGGCGAAAAGAAACTCGTTGATGTATTAATTATTGCGTTAATGCAGGGAAAAATTCACAGTGTAAAAAATTGCAGTGAACATGAAACATTACCGAATGCATCATGCGACGTCCAGAGAAATCCGCCGCGTTATTAGTTTACAAATTATCTAACACAGTAGGAACCCGTAGGAACAGCGCTTCACAAAAGTATAATCTCACTTGAGAAGAAACGTTAAAAACCAAATTGAAAAAATGAAAAATAAAACGATCCTTGTTATGAAAGCCTTTCTACAGAACTTCTCAATGTGCGCTTACCTTCGGCAATTGTGAAACCCGACTTGTTTGTTGTTACAGTCTCCACCAATGATCTCCGCCGCGCTTGGTGTATGGTGATAGCAGCGCCTTCTTCTGCTTCCTTGAATTGTTCTGCCGTCAAGGACAGCCAGAATATTATATTGCACTTTTGTTGGCTCCACAAAACATTCGGAATCTTTTTTGACATTTATAAACAGTCTCGCGTCTGCTTACTAGGAGACTGACGATTTGCATGGTTTTCAGGACTTCACGTGGTGCGTCAGGATTTTTTAAAAATTAAAACCTTTATTTCACAGAGCCAGGCTTACACAACATCTGATTCACCGTCAATTTCCTCACCATTGAAGCAGCGAAGTTTCGGTGTTTGATATCAACCATATGATACCCGGATATCAGGAAGTTCCGTCTCTTTTGGAAGATGGACTTGACTCGTTCAGTTTGGCTATTTGGAACCGTCGATGCTGAATCGCCAGCGGTGGTATCTTCGGTTATCGTGGGCCATACAACTTTATTATTTAGGAAAGAGTAAGAGAATTTTCAAAAGATAAACTGAGTATGGTTCGATACATTTTTTCAGAAACAGCCGATTCGCAGCCCGCCGTTTTGCAATCACTTGTTTCACAACTGTCAGTCCGGCTCGTTCTAAAACGGGCGATTGCGAAACACACGATTCTCAAACGTTACGGCTGTGAAAATATTACTAATTGTCAAAGTTCCTTTCCCGGTAGTTCAGAAATTTGATTTCCAGAGAAAAAGCGCCAGGTGCCGCACCTCCTTCTTGGAAAATACTTATGTGGCGGGAATTCTTCGAAAACACATTTCTAACTCCATATGTAATAAGTCATCAGCTAATGGCTTCATTACTGTATGATATTTTCCGAAGATAAATGCAAAGTCATATTTACCCGTCTTCAAAATAATCGGTTACGGAATGTCGCGGTTTCTCAATTTCCCCGAGCTTCCGGTGGTCTCTCGAATCTTAAAAAGGTTTATCAGATATGGAAACATTAAAAAATACCGCAACTTAATTCTATTTTGGTCAGGGCTTATAGATCGAACAACGATGCAGTATAATGAAAATAATAATAATACCGCTGCGGGTGAAAGTGTTGTGGAATACCGAAACGAAGTTATCAGAAGAGAACTTCGTAAAGGAAAGGCATTCTTTAGGGATTTGTAAACCGTAGATACAGGGTGGCAGCCATGTACAGTTACGCAACTTTGCGTGGATTCTGGCGCATGAGCACAAGTCGCTACTGTATCAATTTTATTTTTTATTAATTATTACATATTTAATATTATGTTTTTCAATTTTCTGGTCGCAACTTCCATTTTTAAGGTAATGGCGGCTGCTTCACCCCATCGTGGTTCTATTATTAAAATGATGCAGCAGGGTGTGTCGAATTCGGAGATCGCTAAGCGGTTGAACATCAACCGAATGCTAGTTCATTGGACTGTTACTCGCTTCCACCGTCTTCGTACACCTAATGACCATCCAAGATCGGGTCGTCCTGCCACTTTGACGACGCCAAAAGCGTTCGGGAAAGAATCCGAAGAAATCCGGAGCGAAGAATGAGGAAGCTTGCTAAAGACTTCAAAAAGTGCCGATATTCTATGGAAGTCATTGTCAAAGAGAAGCTGAAGATGACTTCGTACCGTATGCAACACGGCGCATTCCTCACCGAGAAAAACAAAGCTCTCCGAATGCAAAAAGCACGAAAACTTCTTCACGGCACGCACTCAGGCACGCACCTCTCGACACTGTTCACAGACGAGAAAATTCTCACCGTCGAAGCTAATAAGAATGGCCAAAACCATCGGATTATTGCAAAAGACTTTCAAACTGCCTCTAAGAACGGAAAAATTTTTAATAAGACATCTCATCCGTCTTCAGTCATGGTTTTTGGTGGATTTTGCTCCGATGGCAAAACCCCGCTGATTTTCGTTGATTTGGGAGCCAAGGTGAACCAAACTTACTACAGAAAACACATTTTAGAGGCTGCAGTTCTTCCGTGGTCCAAATCGCATTACGGAAACCGACCCTGGTGCTTCCAACAAGACGGCGCACCGGCTCATCGCGCCAAGGCCACTCAGCAGTGGTGCAAAAACAATTTTCCTGAGTTCATCTCCTCGTCAGAATGGCCAGCGTCGTCACCCGACCTGAATCCTATGGACTACGCCGTTTGGGGATATTTGACCCAGAAGGTTTCCACCAAAAACTACGCTAATTTGAGCGCTCTGAAGGTCGCACTTGTGAAAGCCTGGGACGAAATGGATGCCAACTACCTGCGTGCCGTGGTGGACGCTTACCCGAAGAGATTGAGAGCGGTGGTGGAGGCGAAAGGAGGGCGATTTAAAAACTATCGTTAAAACTTGTTTTTGTATCATTTCAATAAACTTTTGTCCAATTTTGGTGAAAATTGAACTTGTTTGAAGACATTTATAACGTTTAAAGCGTGTAACCGTATTTGGATGCCACCCTGTATTTGCCATAACTTGAAATTGAAAGAAGGAAAAGACAAAAACGCGGCACATTATAACCAGGTTTGAGAGAATTATAGAATATTTACTACCCGACTACGAGTACGGCTCCACGAGTACTTAACCTTCTTTGCGCACATCTCATTCCGTTTCTTTGTTTCTTTCTATCGCAGTTATAGCCACGTCACTGAACAAGTAATCGAGACTTTACGCAGTTTTTAATTCTCTGCTATATTGTCTTGCTTAAATGAAGTTGAAAGCTCATCTGCTTAGAATATATTCAATAATGCATGAAAGAAAAATATACAGCTAATACACATTTAAAAGGATTTAAAAATGTTAAAGGCCGTTCTTTTGCTATTCACGAGCAAGAAATTTGAATATGGTCATTTAAACGGCTTTTTAATTTTTTTGTGGCATTTCCATGAATTTGTAAACATTCGTAAAGTAAACATGTACTTGAATGAGTTTTTCCTACAGTTATGGAAAAATATAATTTTACAGGCTTTTTCCTTTCGAGAATTCTAGCATGCATTAAAAAAACATGGTTACTATGGTATGTCGAGCTGTCTAATATCCATAGCCGTCACATATTTTTGGAGGTTTTTGAGAGTATAACCTTATATATCGAAATTTACCTTCCGTTTTGATAGCACATTTTTTTCAGACAGAAGGCGCGAAGCACTTCACATTGGGTTTGTCAAGTGTCGAAGTGATAAACCAGGTGACATCCAATAGATATTGTACTTATTTTGGAAGTTTATTATTCTAGGTTTCTTGAATTGTTACGCATTTGAATCCGGGGAAAAACTTCTGTTTAAAAAATAGATAAAACATCTCTATGACGAGTGATTAAAAAGCTGTGCAAATTGCACATCACTTATGCACTTATGCACGCAAACCGCTTCTAGTCAAAAACCTGGAAAATTTTTGATTTTAGAAAAAAAAACTAAACTATTTCAAGTTGTGTTTAAATAGAATCAAGTCTTTGTAGTGTCCTAAAAAACAACGACACTCCGCCATTCCCAAATTTATTTGCAGTACGTCCAGTTTAGCACCAGCTTTTTTCAAATTGCTTTTCGAAACTAATTTACTAGAATCCTCAAAAACTATGAAAAAAATATTATTTAGGGTAAATGGGGATTAAGTGGGCGAGGGGTATATACAATCAGCCGCACTGTTTATTCCGATCTCAAAATCTCCCCCATGTCCCTTTTCCGCATTCAACTAATTTCTCAAATTTTGTTTGGGCTTTCTTTTTTTCCCGTTTTTGTAACTTTCTAATTAAATTTTAGCTTTTTCTTATTTTATTAAAAGTTTAACTTTTTCAGAAGTGGAACTCCTCTAAAATCTTCAAGATGGCTAGAAATGCAGAGAAAGCCATGACTGCCCTTGCCCGGTGGCGGCGCATGAAGGAAGAAGAAGAGAGAGTAAGATTTTAATGTATCATTCAATAAAAAGCTTCATGTTTTTCAACTACAGGGCCCTATAGCAAGAAGACCGCATGACGTGAAAGACTGCAGAAACTTGACTGATGCAGAGAGATTCAGAAGAGAAGTGTGTTTCCTATATTTTCGTATTTTATGGTAATATTTTATTTTTCAGATAATCCGTGACGCTTCAAAGAAGATCACTGCTATTCAGAACCCAGGTCTGGGCGAATTTAAGCTTCGAGACTTGAATGATGAAATTAACCGGTTGATAAAACTAAAACACGCTTGGGAACAACGGATTCGAGAATTAGGTGGCACAGATTACCGGTCAGTGCTTTAAATAATATAGTATTCAAAAATGTTTATTCAGAAAATATGCCCAAAAAGAACTCGATGCAATTGGAAGAGAAACCGGCAATTCGCGCGGGTACAAGTACTTCGGAGCTGCCAAAGACCTACCCGGTGTTCGCGAGCTGTTCGAAAAAAGCACCGAAGGTGAAGAACAACGACGACATCGCGCTGATTTGTTGAGAAACATTGATGCCCATTATTTCGGGTATCTGGATGATGAAGATGGACGCCTAATTCCACTCGAGAAACTTGTCGAGGAGAAAAATATAGAAAGGATCACTAAGGAGTTCGCAGAGAAACAAGCTCAAAAACAACAATCTTCTTCTGATGTCATTCCTGATAATATTTATAAACTCGAAGACGGAGATGATGATGATGATTTACAAACACAAGAATCCACTGTCATTGGAGAAGATGGACGACCTATGACCATCCGGCATGTGCTTCTTCCAACGCAGCAAGACATTGAAGAACTTCTTTTAGAACAAAAGAAACAAGAGCTCTTGTCAAAGTATCTTGATTGATACATATTCTATATTAAATATTTGGTTTTTTGAGTTTTATATTGTTAAGATCTGAATATAAGTTATGGAAACTTCCACTTTATTGAATTAAAATATTACAAAAAAAACAAATTAAAAACATATAAATAATACAGATAGCAATACAAGTAAACTGAGGGTCTTCATATTACGTAGTGATGAATTACAAAATTCTCGCCCGGAGCACAGACACAGTTTGTCACCAGAAGAAAGCTCTGTTCGGCAACCTTCTGGATGGTACGTATGAATTAGGGAATCGTGAGGAATACATGTGAGAGCAACTGTGACTCCTCTGCCCGGATGATTTCTGGAAATTAACGGTTTGTTGAAGAAAACGGAATTGCTTTATAACTCTCATTAAATTGACAGATTTTTTCAATTGAAATTATTGAAATCAAACAAGAAGATAAAAAAAACAGCCGTATGCTAGACGTATGAAATTGAAGTTTTTCGGCAAGTTTACTTCCGAATAAAAAGTTTACTGATTTGCATGGAGTGTATTTCACTCTGAAGCGTTCTTTAAAATTTTAAGATTAGCAGAATGGCTTGCGATATTTTTAATTATGCATCGCTGATGAGTGATTTAAGAAAATTATATTATTGTGTCAGTCTTCAAATAAATATACGGCCTGCGTCTCTCTTTTTCATGTGATGTTTAAATATTTCTTCCAGCGGAGCCCCCTGCTCAGTATACATCGTATACATCAGTTTTAGCTTTTCCAGGTAATTCTTCGAATAAAAAATATTGGGGCGATTCCATAACACGACTGGTAGATTGGTTTTTTTCCTAATGTTATGAGGAAGATTGCAAGTTTTTCCTTAACATGTTGTCCGGACTTGAATTTTACAATTCAAGAGAATACGACGATTCTCATTATAATTAATTCTGAAGCATGCCCTATTTGAGCGATCACGGCTGAAAACAGATTGTTGGGCAGAGCGCGCTCTGTATATCACTCCAGAATCCAAGAATGCGACAAGCATTTCTAATATAAAAACAAATCAGGAACATGCTCAACTCTTCCGGTTTTTATTTAATTGTTACGCAATTTTTAAACGAAATATGCAGTGAGCTCTACCGATCAAACTGTTCGAATGCAGCACATTTCGGATTCCGCGCACTTCTGATATCGCGTAGTTTGGAATCTGCGTTCATCAAATTTCTGTTTTAGTATTTATTATTTTGTTTTTTGACAACAGAAAATAAACGTTGTTTAAAAAGAGTTCCGAGAGATAAAGCCCCTGCCGTACCTCTAATAAACCACCAAATTTAAATTGCACTCTTCCGAAAAAAATAGAATGGATTGCCGGTATAACACAGTTTTACAGTAGCTAATATCGATTATAGCTACCTTTGAACTCTTAAACAAGCCGCTCCTTCACACAGTGAACACGTATCGGATGCTTCGCAATCTGAACCGTCAAGGCACCACATCTGATGACTGTCGCGACACAGAATTACGATTAAAAATAGAATTGAGACGCCGACGCTCATCGACGCTCGAGCATGACCGATTGAAAGTTATGTCTGAAAAAAGAGTAATGATAGTAATAGACTGAATTTCGAGAATGTGAAACGGAATAGGCTCGAATAACAGATACTAAGAGCAGTGCTCGCAACCACGAGCACATCTTGAAGAGCAAGACGAAATAACAAGGAAAGCTCTGCATATATAATTGTTTGGAACTCCGATAGCTTATTCGAGAGTGTAGCCCACAGTGCTGCAACAGTTTTCAACAACTTTTTCAACGTTGGTTTAAGCTTTTTTTGCCGAAATTTGGGGAAATTTTTTTAGAAAATTGAAAAAATAGCGAAAATGCGGGACAACGTCGAGAATTTGCTTTGTTTCTAAAAATATTTTATTTGAAATTGGTTGGATTCTCTATTTTTTGGAAAAAAAAATCAATCACTATGATTTGGAAAAAAATGCGAATTGGTCGATTGTTCGGCGAGGAGATTTCACTCAAAATAGCAAAAAGCTGTTTTTCAGGCGAGGAAACAAGACAAAAAGCTCTACTGGAAATTATTGGAAGAAAAGAATATATCGTAGAAGACGTCAAGGGAACATGAACAAGTTAATTGGCCTTTGTTCAAAATTAAATATTTATAGAGTAGTAGGACAAGAAGAAGTTCATCGGAACGAGTAATTTGATGGCAATTTGAAGGAATTTAAAATGGAATCTTGAAATTTTGAAATTCGACATTTTCGCGCTTTCGATTTAATAAAACTTAGGTTAAAATTTTTTTTAATTTTGAAGAAATGAGTATTCTCCAAGCAGTTAACAGTAAAAACGCATCGGAATCACGTGGGGCGTGGCTGCACCAACAACACTCGTCAAGGGTTGGAAGCGACCATCCAAAAACACGCTGACAATGGAAATTAGAAGAGGTGTAATGAAGCTTTCTTGAATGCGATTGTTGGAATTGAACCAAACTGATTTGTTACATATCATGGCAGGTGGAATAGACCGCTGGCAGAAGAGGGACTTCTTCTGAGTTTTGATATGTAAGGGAGTGGTAATTCAGTTAGGTGTCATAAGGTCTCGTGCATAAAATAGAACCAGAGAAGTTATTGCAGAGCATTCTTATTCATAGTAGAAGCTTTAGTAGTAGTAATAGTAGTAGTATCAAAGTTGGTGACAGGCAGCCCAAGACGAAAAAATAAAGTGTCGGTGAGAAGGAGGGGATAGATGAAAAAGGACTGACAGACGGACAGACGGGCACGACGACCTATGAATGAATCTATGAATTTCAGATGGAATACTTCATACCGACTTTTGCCACTGCACGGGGTTAGAAAGTATATGGCAAACCACCGTGTTTTCTCTATAATACTAAACTCTTTCCTTCTAAATAAGAGGAGATTCATCTATCTGAAAAGCGGCGGCGCTTTAAAGTTAGCGAAAGATGGAAAAGATATAAACAACCAAAAAATAATCATAAATTTATAAACTGAAAGCCTGAGTTGAAGAAGATAGGACATCTTCTGTAATTCATCAGTTATGGAAGACGTGCCATGTTTAAATTATACCATCTCCTCAGAAAATACTGAAAAAGACTCAGAAGGTTTCAGACGAGGTCCCACAAACTTCAGAACTTCAGAGACGGGCAATGGAATTGTCTAGAAGAGTATCAATTTGGCCGGTGATAGTATCTTACATGAAGGAAACATCAACGTGAAGGAATCCTGGAAAGGAGGATCAGAGATCCTGATAAATCATTCTAGATATGGAAAGAACGTGGCTTCGCTTATCAGCATGTGAAGCAGATCGAATTAAAATTGAAGGCTTTCTAGAAAACATGCTCATTTGAATGAGGTGACTAAAATTAGATGAGTAAGGCACATTTTCAGAACTCCATTTCGTGCTGGATTCGAATAAAGTGGCAAATTGAAGAACTCTACGAAGTCCGTGATGGTATGCTCCGATGATAGCTTTTAGGTGATACAGTTCTTAAATAGGATTGATAACGTCACGGGGTGACGCATTTTCTATTCCGCAATCCAGCCGGATCGTAACGAAGCTGCCGGACTTTTCCACAGAATTAGAAGGATGTCCACGTGTTAGGAAGTTCGACGAATGCTCGCTAGATGTTAAGAAAGTTCTGAAACAAAGAAACTGATGACTCTCACTGAAAACGAAAAGCGACGTCTGCTCCCTACCGAAAATGGATAAGATAGAGGAAGTCAATACATAACAAATTTGATGACGTGCGAGCAGGACAATCCGGATACACAATCCGTCGTGTAGACCACGTGAAGGTATCGGTTTTGTAAGCAATAAGAAATAAAGGACAGGAACAAAAAGGTGAGGCTAAGGCTTCCACGAAAGACGAAAACAAAAAGTCGTCTTTCGTCTTGTCGTTCGTCTCCCCGTCTTTCGTAGTTGTGTACTGGGCACACAATTTTCTATCTCTGCGTGAGACGAATTCAAGACGAATTCAAAATGAAGACGAAAGTGAGACGAAACGGTCTTATTTCATCTTTCATGGAAGCCTTAGGTGAGGAAGTTAAAGCAGAAGATTGAGGAAGCAAAACTAGGAATCAGAGAACAGAGAAAAACTGAAAATTTCTGAATCTTTTTCTTGTTCTTAGCTCATTGATGCCACTTGAATGGCGAACTTTGAAACATGAATACTTACCGTAGGCTCTTACTGTACTTGTCGATGTTACAATCTTTCAAATTTGGCAAAAACACGAAAAAGTCACTATTTTACTAGGCTCCAACGTTGATTGTTAGTCGTGTCCTTCAATTAAAGAATTGCCGTTTCTATAGCCGGGAAGCTTTCGACAATGTCAAGTTATCGAATGGAGAATCTGTAGGAACACTAGAATTCTTTCCTACAGCGGAAAACCAACTATCACGGTGTCTATCTTACGAGCCGAAGCCACCAATCGCGATTCCCAAATTGCAGGTTTTCAGATTTTGGAGACACGCGACGCCACATCTGCGGTTGCGGCAAACTTCGTCGACAGCTATACAAAAAATTAGAAAAGCGGCGGCAGGCACGGACGTTTAAGTCGTTTTGTCACCAAAAAAAAAAGAGAGTCAAGGAGTCATGAATTGAGCAACGGAGGGGGGGGGATGAGCTGAATTATTCAGGGCGGATGCCGACCAGGACGGGGATGGGCGCATTTGTAACCAAAGGGCACTATGATATTGGATGAGACATGACTAAATGGACAAAAAGAAAAAGCGAAAAACGAAAAACGAAAAATGGACATTTGAATAAAAGTCTGAATGAAAATGAAATAGTGGAAGAAGAAGAAGAGGGGGGGGGGGGGGAGAGGGGAGCTGCGAGAGAGCAGCCACTCTTCTCCCCATTTATCTGTTTCAAATAGTTCCACCTTCGCCCTATTCTCGAGCCAATCGTATGAAATTGAACACGTGTGTTGGCAGTAAAGCCAATTATAAACAAATCTGAAAAGAGCCCCGTCGACAGATCGGTAACCGGCAAAGTAGGGCGGAATTGGATTTTGTGGGAACTCGGAAACCGGAATACGGAAAACGGAAAAAAAATTTTCACGGAATCTGGAATCCGGAATACGGAAAAAGTATTTTTTTTTTCACAGAATCTGGAATCCGGAATACGGAATGTAAAAAACGGCGAAATCCGGAATGCGGAATGCGGAAAACGAAAAAAAACAGTTTTTCACGGAATCTGGAATCCGGAATACGGAAAAAATATTTTTTCACGGAATCTGGAATCCGGAATACAGAATGTAAAAAACGGCGGAATCCGGAATGCGGAATGCAGAAAACGGAATTTTAACCATTAATGAGGGAATCAAATGATGTAAATGCGCTCTGTTCGCAAAAATTTTTGCGGGAGTTCAAAAAAGTATACTTTTCACAACAATTGAGAATAAAGTATTAAAACTCATAGTTGGGCGGAATTGGATTTTGGGAACTCGGAATCCGGAAAAAGGAAAACGGAATGAAAAAAAACGGCGGAATCCGGAATTCAGCCCTTCTCTGGTAACCGGTTTGTGGAGCATCAGAGCAAGAAAATAGCTGCTCCCCTTGAGAATCTTGCGGCACTTCAGTTCTGAAACAATGCTTGAAGGCGTTGTGAATGAAGAAGCCACCAGCTTTTAAAGGAGTTGTGGAACATCAGAATGCTGAGAAAACGGGAAAAAATAAATCAGCGCACAAGCACAATTATAGATATTTGGGGGAACTGCTCTCTGCCTCTTTCTCTCTCTCTCTCTTTCTCTGCTTCTCTCTCCTCCAAACTCTCTCACTTCCCATTGGGGACACCACAGATTCACAATGCTGAAAGTGACACAAAAAGTGTTGTGAAGTAACGAAGGATTCTAATTTCCTCGTGGATTGAATTGCCGGCCAGCTAGACGCTTTGTTGGCCACTTGTGTTGTTCATCGACGTGTCTCTCACCGGAAAAGCGGCTGAGAGTGAAGACGTTTGAACGGAAATGAAATGTGACACTTTGTAAGTGCTCCAGAAAACCGCAGATAAGTAGATTGCACGGCGGTCAAACGAGAAGAAGAACTGGATGATCCTAGTCCATGAAGGGACTCAAAATAATCGCATTATGGGGGGGGGGAGGGTGGAGTAAAAGTGGTTTTCTGCATTCTACTAGACGGGCGTGGCAATCGCAATTGTCCAGTGTTGTGAAACAAAGTTTTTCGGAAATTAATCAGCCAAATTCGGTTAGCTATTTGGTGTTTCGCCATTTCAGTTTTCCTCAAAAACTGTAATTTTGCAAGACACTCATAATGTTAGACCATGAAAAGATGACAATTTGAAACAGCAACAAAAGCAACTGGACGAAATGAGATGAGCATTCGCTAGCTCATTCCAACAGGAAAGAGATCTAAACGTACTTTGCGAAATGATGAATGGGCGACCATTGAACGGCTACCCGCCCGCCGGACTCAACGTTTGCTCCAATCTCACTTGGAAATCTTTCTTATCAATATTATCACTTCATTGAGGTCACACAATGGAAACACTTAAAGCGTCAGCAGAGAAGACATTTGAGATCAGTTTGACAGGAAACCCGTTGAGTGAAAGCACATAAAAATTGAATTACAGACAAGAAATACGCTGTTCTTTTTCCTTCTTCATTGCTAGGCGAGGGTGGCGAATCGAAGAAGCTTTCGTTTGGAGCTCGAACGGCACTCATCATCTGAAACAGTGATTGATGACATTTTCAGCTTTTCGAAGTCCTCAATAGAGATTAAGCAAATTTTGAACTAATTATCAAGCTCTGATTGGCTTTTAAAAGAATTTTCGTTTAATTATGAAATAATAAATTTTGAAATTACCGTAAAAACTGTATTAAACTTGCTCCATTTTGCGCGCATCGCCTATGAATATATATCTTCAATGGATCACTGAAGCCGGGAAAGATCCTTCGGAGCAACTTATCAGAAAGCCATTTATCGGATGTAATTTGAATAAGGATTTCAAAGAGAAAAATTAAGTACGACGACGCAATGCTCTGTTTTTTCAGAGAAACTGGGGGGGGGGGTGGCTTGGAGTGTCTGACACTAAGAAGAGAAGACTCGACTTGAACGAAGAACAGGAAAATGTTCCTTTTTTGCTTTTGTTTCATTTTCCAAAATTGACGTTTTGGGGGAGGGCTCGCTTAAGCTTAAGCCTAAGCCTAAGCCTCAGCATTGAACATTGATCAATTGTATTGTCTCCTTAAATTGTATTGCCCCTTTATTAGTTTTGCCTTAAAATTGAAGGGGGGGTTGAAGAACAATAGTCTTGCACGCTAGTCTAATTAAGGTTTTACGGTAGTTCGTTTTAGAAACTATGACAGCTATACACTCAATTTCTAAACTCTCTCAAATCTTTGAAATTTGATGCACATTTTGAAAAATGCTCATTTCTGAAATATGCTATACCTCTAGAAATATTGCTAGCAACACTTGGCTCATCGCTCGCAATCTCCTGAATTTCCTCTTCCTCTTCTGGGTCTTTTTGAAGAGCTCTGGCTTTTCGTAAATCCGTTTCTGAAGTCGTCAGAAACAGCTGAGCAGACTTGTTGAGCTGTTTTTTGTTCTTCATTAAAGTATTTCTTTCTTTCCGGTTGCGACGGGCTGAAAACAGAAAATGAAGACTGTTATTAGCACTTACTGTTCAGCCAACGCACCTTCCACTTCGTCCGGAAGAATCGAGAGCTCCAGGGCTTTTTGAGCAGCCATTACCGTTGTCAGAGCAACTCCGTTTGTCTGAAAATCAATGTTTTCTATAACTTCAAATCGCCCAAGCATTCTTACTCGTTTTCTCCGTTCCAGGCCAAGCCAGTGTTTAATTATCGACCTGTACTTTGACGAAAATATTAAATATACAAACATAGAGCTGGAAGAGTTCAAGCTGATCAGAAGATTTGAAATCTCAACGGAAAAATCAAAATTCCATTCATTGAATATGCTCCATTCATCATCGTCGTAGTCTTCTGTCTGCCCGTCAATCTGAAAATCGCAATTTGAGAGAGAGAGAGAGAGAGAGAGAGAAGTTCGAATATTTGAATGTTGCAATCTCTCCGACATCTGAAATTTTAGACGTGGAGCGGGCAGGGGGGGGGAAGAGGTGGCACAGACAAAATTAGTCTTAAAAATGCATTCAAGCTAGGGAAAATGAATCACAAAAGGGGTTTTCTCTAAGAACGGCGCAGCTTCAAAGAAAGTTTCCTAGCATTAAAGTAAGGACTAAAAGTGAAGCATTATGCTCCAATGTGCAACAGTCTACCATTTGAAGCAGCTTCAGAATCACGTTCAGCTTCACTTTCAGTAATACCTGAAAACCTTACTTTCATAGTTCATAACTCAGTTGATAAATAACCAATTTGGCTAGAAGCAGGATACCTGGATTCGTCATTCAATTTGGTTAAAAAAGAGTCAGTGAGCACACTGAGCCTTATTAATCTTCAAAAAATACTGTAAAGCTTTCCCAAAAACTATTCGCTAAAGGAATGTTGACCCAGTTGTTGAGTTATGAGAGCTCATTTTTGTACTACACGTGGGAAACTATTTGCTTCTCAGCGAAACTGCACAACTCTAGCTCAAATCTCCCACAAATCTAAGCCAACCTTAGAAGATTCACAAATTTTACTGAAGACTTGTGCTGCTTTTCTGATTTTTTTTATTGGAATTTTAATTATTTTTATTTGCTTGAATATACATTTTGATATTGACTTATTTGGGCTCCATTTCACTCCCCCTGCCGCTCAATTAAATGTATTTAGAAAACGCGAATGCTTACTTTCGTAGGAAATTCAGTTTGATTTAGTGAATTTGCATCCTGTGCATGCTTCTTTGCAGTTTGCACGTTGTCGTAAATGTTATTGCAGAAGGCGAGACAATTACAGCATAGAAAAATAGCCACGATTGCCAGAAGCATGAGCGTTACGGAACGATCACGTAGAGAATTTCCGTTTGTCTTCAGAAGAGACGGTGTTTTTAGAGGACTGAAAAACAGACACTTATTTCAAGAGATTTAAGTAGTTTTTCAGATTTTTGACCAGGCCATGGCCTCGACCGAAGTGCCTCTAAGGCTCCAGGCCAAATCAGCTGGGCATACACTTTTTACACTTCTTGGTGAATGAGCCAACTCATCAATTTCAGAATTGGAGCAGGGGGTCAAACTCACTTAAAATTGAGTCGTCCAAACTTTCCAAACAACTCGCTGTACTTGGCTCCTTTGAGCATCCGGAAATTGTTCATAATCCGTCTGAAAAGTGCACAATTCGAGAAGTTTCCAACGATTCGTGACATAAGCTAAGCAAGCACTCTATTCGAAACTTTAAAACGGGAAATGCAGGAGGAAAACTTAAAACGCGTGGGGGGGGGATTGATGCGGGAGGGTAGGCAAGCCGATAAATGACTAAAATGACTAAACTTACTTATCGAGTGATTTCCATGAGAACTTACTGGAAAATATCATTTTCAAGCCTAATTCAATGGACAAGTTCCAAGTGGAACAGCTGTATTTATCCATAGAATAATCTTAAATTATCCGAAACTTTTTGAATTCTTTCAGAGAAGTCTTCATACCAAAAAACTATTAATTTTGATGGAAATTTCTTCGAAAAAATAGAAAAAATAAGAGAAAAATACCAAAAGATAACCTACGATTGTGTGCTCTTTTTCATTGACTGGCCGTTTCTCATCCGAGTGGACTCCTTCAGTGCCACCACAATTCGACAGTTGACAATGATCAGTGTGATGAATGGAATAATAAACATGATCAAAGTGTACATGATGCACTTTGCAATTAAATTGTACTTGGTGTTCTGCCGCATGCTTGTCAGGACAATTGACCTGAGGGGACATCTGAATTCTTTCGAATAACATTCTCGAATGTCCAACTCGAGCCATGTTGGAAGGTTGATGATGATGCTGAAGATGATGGAGCCTGAAACAATCCACTATGATGCGGTTGCTTCCATCGGTTCCATATACCAATGATGGCCCACTTGACGGGCTTCCCCGAAACCCATCGCTTCGCTCTGAATGGATGGCAAACTCCTAGATATCTATGGACGGAGACCAGCACTGTCAGGTAGACTCCACAAGTCTGTGTGCTCAAACCGACTGGGTAAGCGAACCACAGGAACACTGGATATGAGTCATGCAGCAAATAGTTGTTGCTCATCGATGCAATTACCGGGAAGATGAGCATGAAGAAATTGCAGACAAGAAGTAGTAAATCAGAAATTGAGAGCACCTGGAGAAGCCTGCGTTTTTGCTATGAAAACCATAATCTGTGTCTTACTAATAAGAAGTGATTGACGAGCGAACATCGCATTTCCGGATCGCAAAACACTATCACGTTGATAACGTTTGTGATGAAGCCGAATATAGCAATTGGCATACCTGGAAATTGTGTGAATAGTATGACCAAAATGCTCAATAAATCTACCTCCAAACAACCTGATTGTCGCCTGAATTTCATTAAAAACTGATGGCTCACATTCGGGCAATTCTTGAGCATTTGTAGAATAGAAGACAGCAGATGTCATCTGTCTGGAATGAAACCTAGTGAGTGAATTTCAATTCATAAAACAAAAGGCGCGCACGAAATTCAAGTCCAATAGCTTAAAAACCAGAATTTTAAAATAAAAGATGATGATATAAGGATGGCAGAGGGGGCAAATTGACAGCTAGAAACAAGGTCTTCCGATTAAAAGAGCACGGCGAAAGTGCGTATAAGAGATCGGTGGATGGGTGGGTATACGAAAAAGAAGAAATATTATTTATAGAAAATGTAAAATATTATGGACATAGAGATCTATTAATCCTTCTTTATTTGATGAATTTTATATTTCTGAAGAGCAGTTTCAGCATTTGCCATTTATCAATTAAGCGTGTTGTTTCCTATATTTTAGAAATATATATTCGGAGGAACAAAAAGAAATGTATATGTGTGTAATAGAATTTTGAAATGATATTATATGTATGTAGAAGTGGCTAAAAAGTTTATGGAAGTCTCCCCAACAAGCCTACGGAATCAAAAGTCACAATTTCAGCTTCAGGTTGCTCTTTTTTTTTTTGAAGAGTTCACTATTTTTGAATTTTTTGATAAGATCAAACTTCTCAAACAAAGAAGTCTCGTTTTCTTTAAGAAATTCAACTGAAATCTGTTGAATTTATAGGGTGGGAAATAAATATAGCGCCGTATTCAAGACGGTGTATTAACTTCAAATCGGAAGATTTTTTTCTGAAAATCAACCAAAATGATTATTAAACAACAATTATTCAACAAAGATTATAGCATTAACAGTTTTCGAATCTTCCTCCTTTCGCTTTGATGACTGCCTGAAGTCTCTTCGGGTAAGAGTCAACGACGCCACGGAGGTACATAGTCAACGTCTAAATTGTCCCATGCAGCTGTCAGAGCGATGTTCAGAGTCCCCAATTCGGATACTTTTTGTGTCAAACATCCCCACACAGCAAAATCCATTTGATTGAGGTGTGGACTCAGAGCTGGCCATTGATCTTTAGTGATAAATTCGGGGAAATTGGCTTTGCACCACTTCTGAGTGAGTGTTGCGGTGTGCGCCGGCAATTCGTTCGGCTGGTATGTCCAATCGCCACTCGCGAAGTGAGATTTGGACCACGGCAACACCTCCGTCTCAAGAGCCAAAGTCAACGTTGACTACCTCCGTTCCGTCGTCGACTCTTACCCGAAGAGACTTCAGGCAGTCATCAAAGCGAAATTCTACAATTTTTATTGTTTCTTAATAAACATTTAAGTTGATTTTCAGAAAAAAAAATATCTTTCGATTTGAAGTAATTAAACCGTCTTGAATGCGGCGCTATATTTATTCCCCACTCTGTAGAATGTCAAACACTCGTCTTGAAAAAAAGCGATGAGTGAAAGGCGAATCATTCAATTCACTTCTGGGACCACTCAATCCACATGAAATCAGACATTCCACCACTTTGAGACCCAGACTATATGTATGTCCCAAATAAAGAAAAGCAAAGATTAGTAATCTTTTCGAAGCAGTGCAACGGAGTGCTCAGTCAAATAAAAGAGCAATTTTTGAGATATGCCTTATATGGGAAAGGCTATACTAAATAATTTAGCATTCTCTATTTGAACCTTTTGATCTTATCTGTGCTCCATCTTTCCTTTGCTCCTATGACTCATCCGGTGGATGGGACACCCACTTACACATTCTTCAAAGGTTTAACTCCCCCCCCCCCCCTCATTTCTAAAATTGTGATAAAATACAGAGGTGCACAGTTACACTGTGGAGCTCCACCTACTTTTCACAGCACCGTTCATAAAAGAGATCCAGCAGAGCTCTCTTCATTTTACTCTATTATTGTATAAACTTTGACACAAAAGCGCGTGGACAAGCTTGTTTTATTTATTAAAAATAATTGAACTTAATTAATTTTTTTTTAATTTTTATATTATTCAGAGAATACTTTAAAATTTCAATTTAATTCAATATTTAGTTCTAGAAAAATTAATTAAAAGAATTTATATAAATTAAAATTAAAAAAAAAACCTCTAAAAAAGTGACACAAAATTCCGTGGACAAACATTTGAAAATGGCTTAATTAATTTTCTTGCAATTTTTTGGATTAACGAAAATGATCAATTTCCGCGAATTCTTCTTTGATGTAAAAGAGCCGAATAGCAAAAAAAATTAATTATAGCGCTATTTTTAAATGTTTGTCCCCGGACTTTTGTGTCACTTTTTAAAATTTCAGTTTATATACAATTTTTTAATTAATTTTTTCTAAAAATAACTATTGAATCTAGAAATTTAAAGTATTTTCTAATAATAAAAAAATTTCAAAAATTTTAATTAATTTTAAATATTTTTAGTAAATAAAACAAGTTTGTCCATGTCCACGGACTTTTGTTTCTTTTTTTTTAATTTTAATTTATATAATTTTTTTAAAGTAATTTTTTCTAAAAATAAATATTGAATTTAGAAATTTAAAGTATTATCTAAATAATGTAAAAATGTTAAAATTTTTAATAAATAAAGCAAACTTGTCCACGGACTTTTGTGTCAAAGTCTATCTTCATTTTAACAAAAAAAAGTTAATTTTTCACGATTTTCTCAAATGTCGGTTTTTTTTCCAAAACTATCTATATTTACAAGCTGAAACTCACTAAATACATTACTCAGGCAAGTTGTAACACTGACAAAAAAATTTAGACTGATCGGAGCAGTTTCAGCGATGTTATCTCAAAAAAAGCCCGCGCGCATTCTTTATGGCCAGTACTGTACATTAGTTAACGAACTTTCCTAGGTGTTGGAATAAATGGTTTAATTACCCAATTTTGAGATTCTACTCAAACACACACCAAAAAGAGATTCTACCACGAAGAACACAGCCTTTGAGCACCAAGGCGACTCCTCGAGTCCTCCAATCAATCGGTTCCATTCGCAAAAGATGAATGTACAAGAAGCCTATTTGAAATTCCCCAGCTTGAAACAAATTTTAAAACAACTGACACCCTTGTTTCAACTTAGCAATGACGTGAGTGAGCGGCGTAGTCTAAAAGAGGAAGTCTAATGAAAAGGAAAAGTGCGAAATCGCAGCTCTGTGCAGATGGCTCAACGTGATAGGACGGCGGAATTATTTCTTCTGACCATGCACGTATCAAGTAAACGGTAGGCAAATGCAAAAACGTTTCGCAAAATCGAAGAACACAAAAAATTATGACAGCGCTGCGATATGATAGGCTTCTTGGAGATTGGTCTAATCTGTAAAGAAGTCTTTTGACGAAAGAACAAAAGAAGTCTGCGCGCGAATAAATTGAAAAATTGTAAAGGAAAAATTATACTGGAAATTCATAAAAATGTTTTTTTTTGTTCAGGGGGGGGGGGAGCAGTTGATAGGGAAAGCTTTCATAATCTTGAAAGAAATTATCTTAAGAGTCTTGAGAAGCAGAGCAAGGAAATTGAGAATGAAGGAAAAGTACAGAGCTAAGCGTATCCACACAAAGTCGGATGATCGAGGGAGTGACGGAGCAAAAGAGAAAAATCGTGGAAGAATTAAGTGAAAAGAATTTCATAAACTTGATTCTTGTTTCCTGAAAGAGGAAGATCCGACGAATAAACAAAAGCTGAAAACGAAGATAAATGCAGTAGCAATCAATGCAAACTGGGTGGTGTTGGATAAATGAAGGGAAGGGGGGGGGGGGGAGAAACGAGTTGCTCTTGTTATAATGAAGAGAGAAATGTTTCAGTGGTGAAAGAAAACTTTAACAACACCGAAAGGACTCCACAGAACTTCCGCTTGTGGGTATCTTCTTTCACAGAGTTTTGCAGAAAGCTGAAAATAGACATTTTTGATAGGTCTACTTGTGAGATCCAAATTGAACCGGCCCCCGCCAAAATGCTGAAGAATTGTCTCAGAATATTAAATATCCGAGTTCTTTTTAAGAAAATATTAAAAAAGCCGCAGATTCACTTTACTGATAATCGTCTGAAACATTTTGAATAAGGCTTCCATGATAGAAGAAATATGACGTCTCTTCTTCGTCTTCGTCTTGAATTCGTCTGACACTTGCGTAAGTCTTGCGTTTATTGCGTAAAACGGATGCAAGACGAACTGTGAAAGACGAACGAAGACGACTCGAAAGACGACTTTTTGTTTTCGTCTTTCCTGGAAGCCTTAATTTTGAAGTTGAAACAATGAATGAATGATAGGATATGGCACATTGCGAATAGCTCGATGAGAAATATAAGTGCACAAAGAGCACACAAGAAAGAAGGCGTCATCGCAAACTTTGTAGTTCTGGTAGTCCTGAGGAGCGGTGTCCGAAAACATCTATTGCACGTATCGAAATGGGCGCTCTTTATGGAAAATCGAAGAAAAATGATAATTTTAATAATTCAAAATTCTTCAACAATATCGCCGCGGCCAATTCATTTTCTGAGCATCCAGATAAGCATTCAGAATTGCAGAGAGTGTTACAGAGATTTCAGCGAACTTTGCAAAATAATTTGAAAAAAAAATATATCATTTTTTTTCGGCTATTTGCAATTAAAATCGAAGAGGGGGGGGTGTAAGGATTGGCAGGGATTCCCAGGTGTCTGCAGTCTGCGGGCTTAGGTGGTGGAAGCCATAACAAGGAATAACATTTTTTATTTCGAAAAATGCTTCGTTTCCATTGATTTTCGCTCTTAATCTGTTCAATTTTATTGTTGCAAATGGCATTTTTCGCATTTGAGACAAACGACAAGCCGGTATGCGAGTGAGTGTTGTCCCTCTTGAGAGCTGATGCTCCTTTTGAAGGGACAACCTCCTCGGAAGCTGATCCTTATTTCTTTGGCTTTTTTTGCCATTTTTTTTGAACGGCAAAACACGTTCTTCCGTGAGCTTAAGAACAAGAATGGCTTTTTGAAAGTTTGGAATTCAAGCCAGCTCAAAATGTGAGCCAAGACGAAGAGATGCTCATTTTGGTAATTGTGGAATCACGGTTAAGGATCGGAAAAAAGATTTCTGATAGCTGCACGTATCCTCAAGAGTAAAAATTCGAATACAAATGCCACTGACTGGTTGGCTCTCTGTTATTATTTAGAATTCTGAATACTTTCCCAAGAAAAAGGAATTAAAGAAATGGATAGTCTTGAGCAATTTCTGACGTTTTCTAAAAGACAAATGCAAACATTCCGAGGGGGAGGGGAGGGTGCTCGAAAGCACCACGTGAAATTGAGGAAGAAAACACTTCTGATGCTCACAAGGCTTCCTAACGCTTCATTGATTTACAATCATTTGAATGATAAGGGGAAAGGAAATGTGACGAAGCGAGTTCATTGCATTCATTGACGTCGGGGATGAGTTCAGATCATGCGGAATGGAATATGGTTTTGCTTCTTTTTTGTCCGATTTGCAAGAAAAAAATATAAATTTACAAGAAAAAATTAAGTTTATTACTTCTATAATATAATCTAAAGGCCAGATGCTCAGATTTTGGGGCAGCATTGCTCAAAGCAGTGGCAAGCTGCCGTAGGTATTGCCCAACTGCTGCTCACGCGCGGTTTTTCTTCTTTTACATTAGAGTTGCATGCAAAAAAAATATAAATTGATAAGGACAAATGAAGCGGAATACTTCTATAACCTAAGGGCCAGATTCTCAAAAAGTAGGGGCAAGCTGCCGTAGGCATTGCCCACTCGCGAGCTCACTGAAATGCTTTTGAATTTCTCAGCTGATAGAGTTTTTTTTTCACGAGATTAAGATTGACAAAATTCGCATAGAATTGAATTCTTGTTTTCAAAAATGGTAATCTTCCCTTTTTCAAAAAAAGTGATATTATTTTGAGAGCGAGTTGAGAATAAAAGCTAAAAAAGCACG